>CM055763.1:8383636-9098627 GCA_029465975.1 Dallia pectoralis | reverse complement strand
CCACAGGGCCCCTCCTCCCACAGGGCCCCTCCTCCCACAGGGCCCCTCCTCCCACAGGGCCCCTCCTCCCACAGGGCCCCTCCTCCCACAGGGCCCCATCCTCCCACAGGGCCCCATCCTCCCACAGGGCCCCATCCTCCCACAGGGCCCCATCCTCCCACAGGGCCCCATCCTCCCACAGGGCCCCATCCTCCCACAGGGCCCCATCCTCCCACAGGGCCCCATCCTCCCACAGGGCCCCTCCTGACTAAACAAGTCACCCATTACGTCCTCACAGGATCCCTTTCTATCATTGCTTTCAGGACGACCTTTATACTTCCTTCCTCCCTTCTGATACCCAGGTGGTGACGCACATCTGAGCTGGGATGTTGGCCCACGACCTTGACTAGGCAGAGCTGCTTCCTCCACGTCTTTTCCACATCAGAACCTCTCCATGATTGATAACGTTCCCCAGGTGACTCCGTCCCTACACGTCAGACCCCACCTTCAGGCTAAGCTGAAACCCTAAACCCGAACCCAAGCTCTCCATTCCGCTCCCTCTGGTCTGGAGGGCGGCAGCTCTCCCGATTCCAGTTAAATCTGTTCTGTATCCTGACACATCAATGGTGAAAACGGATTGTTTGGGGGTATTTCAGAAATGGGTTACAGCACGCAGTATGTCAATTATGGCAAACTGCTAGTTTAACAAATAGTTGTATCGTCATTACGTAACCCCAAACCAAGACCTTTACATAGATGTCGTCTTAATGCCTGTGGTCCAAAATCCTGCTGCTTAAGTCTCACCCGATATCCAGGACGGGCGGTTTGTCGTGCCCGCGGCGGTAGCACAGGTACATGTGTGGGTTGTTAATGAGTCCGGCGCTGAGCTCGGCAGGGTGGCCCCCCTGGGTCTTCTCAATACAGGTGAAGCCCTCCGGCACCTCCTCTCCCAGGCCTCGGGCGATCACTGCCAGGTCTGTGACCGGCTCCACGGCCCGGCCCACTCTCTGCTGGCCCTCCTCATCCAGCGGAGCTGAGCCACCCGGAGCCAGCCCAGCCACCACGAAGTAGTCTACTAGCTGGGGGCATTTCTCCTCCGCCATGCCGGCTGTCTGCCCACCGCTGTGGAGAGAGAGGGAGGGGAAGAAAGAGAGGGAGAGTGAGTGAGAAAGGGAGAGAGAGTGAGGGGAAGAGAGAGGGAGAGAGAGTGAGGGGAAGAAAGAGAGAGAGAGTGATAGGGAGAAAGAGAGAGAGAGAGAGAGTGTGTGAGGGGAAGAAAGAGAGAGTGAGGGGAAGAGAGAGAGGGAGAGAGAGTGAGGGGAAGAAAGAGAGAGAGTGATAGGGAGAAAGAGAGAGAGAGAGTGTGAGGGGAAGAAAGAGAGAGAGTGAGAGGGAGAAAGAGGGAGAGAGAGAGAGTGTGAGGGGGAAAAAAGAGAGAGATAAACAAGAGATCAGTACAGACTATGAGGTCAATGTCTTTTGTAATACAATTGGCTGAGTGGTTTAGATTTACATCATCTAACATTTTGTGAAGAATTAGATGTAAGCAATAATGCCAAAAGGGGTGTGGTATATGGCCAATAACCACAGTAACAAGCTGTGCTAGGACACAGCTTGGACAACTTTTAGCCATGGTATATTCGCAATATACCACAAACCATAAAGCCATGTAGCACCTACCATTTAGCACATGTTTGACAGTACGATTGAACAGGCCTTCAGAGTGGAAGCATTATATCATCACAAGGGCCGTAAAAAAGTGAAAGCAGAGAAAATCCATTCAGGTTGTGCTACAGAGGTTAAATGGCAAACAGGAAGTGGCCTCACGCAGGCAGTTTCCTGTAATATTTCCAGAACTCATATGTAGCTTCGTCGTGACACAGGAACTGATAATTTCATATAAACATGATATTCTAGTAGGTTCATGTCTTGTGACATACACCTTTTCTGCATCTTTTTTATACTAAACGTTGCAATATAATGAATCACTTGGGGCCCAGGGTATATTTTATAGTGGTACTACGATAAAAGGGTGTTGTCCCGTCGGATGCGAGTCAAGGACACAAAATCTCAGGATTTAAAACAGGGTTCCTTTCAAATTGCTGATGTAATCATTGCTGGTTCCCGTTTCATAATCTCCTATGTCGGGTAATGTGATAGACTGCAGAAACACACACACACAGGGTTTTGAGTGTTGAATGTCCAACATGTCTTCATACTGGCAACCATCCTCTTGCGACTCAAAGTCATTTTGAATATATTTGTCAACACTGAAAGAAGGAAACAAAACAGCTAGAAACCCGCTCCTTTGTTCTATACACAGACAAGTGTACATAGTGGCTAAACAGCAGCAAAATGTTTGAGCGCTTGACATAATAAAAAGGAAACTGGAGGAGGACAAACAACATCTCAATAACTGTAACTATTGCCTATTAGAACCGTATCAAGCATTGAGCAAACCAGGTTTTCCTCTGTATTCTTTATTTTTTTATTTACACGCAGTGAACGCAGACAAAAACACGCATATCACATTAAAAGTCCGAAAGGAACGTACAACCACAATGTTTTTGGGATGATTTGCTGCATTAGAACATGGAAAACGGAAGGTTACGTAATGGTTACTTTATATCAGAGAGTTCAACAGGATATTGTCATACAGCTATAGCACAGCTGGCTCATGGAGAAGACGAGTCCACAGCTGGCTCATGGAGAAGACGAGTCCACAGCTGGCTCATGGAGAAGACGAGTCCACAGCTGGCTCATGCAGAAGACGAGTCCACAGCTGGCTCATGGAGAAGACGAGTCCACAGCTGGCTCATGCAGAAGACGAGTCCACAGCTGGCTCATGGAGAAGACGAGTCCACAGCTGGCTCATGGAGAAGACGAGTCCACAGCTGGCTCAGGCAGAAGACGATTCCACAGCTGGCTCATGGAGAAGACGAGTCCACAGCTGGCTCATGGAGAAGACGAGTCCACAGCTGGCTCATGGAGAAGACGAGTCCACAGCTGGCTCATGGAGAAGACGAGTCCACAGCTGGCTCATGGAGAAGACGAGTCCACAGCTGGCTCATGGAGAAGACGATTCCACAGCTGGCTCAGGCAGAAGACGATTCCACAGCTGGCTCAGGCAGAAGACGATTCCACAGCTGGCTCAGGCAGAAGACGAGTCCACAGCTGGCTCATGCAGAAGACGAGTCCACAGGAAGCAGTTGATAGCATATATTTTTTACTTTTTCAAAAGGAGACTGGGTGTTCCGGAACATCTTTCTAAATAATCAAAATCAATGAAGGGCCCAGAATGTGTTGCTCTTTCACCCAGGCGCAGTTTAATCTAATATTAGGTTTTAGTTTGTGGGTGATGATACTTTTTCACTGCATTTTCTATATCCATTCAGAGACCGCAAAGACAGTAAAGGAAGAGTTGTTGCAGAAAGAGCAGTGGGCCCGATTCAAACTCATGCTGCAGCAGTACATGTGTATCAGAGACTTTAAAAACAATCTAGACAAACCCGGTTTGTTGATGCTCCTGTGAGAGTAGAGCTACAGTCTTAGGGATGAATGATGACTTAGGGTTTGGCTAAAGCCAGAGCCTTTTCATGTTGTCATAATGTTGCTCGCAGTAGCCGGCCATCCAACAGAATCTCAGCGAGTGACAGCAGTCAACCAGGGAGAGATGCTTGGTAGCTGGTACTGTGACACTCACAGACAAACGCATGAGCCTCACCACAATACTACTGGAAACGTGAGTGTGACAGGCGAACAATGACCCTATTGTGTGTTGACTGTAGAATCTACATCATCATGCAGTTCACCAACAATCACGACTCTTCCTTAATAATAGATCCTTGCTTGTTTGAAATTGAAACCTATTTTTGTATTTAATAATTTTCGTAATTAGTAAATTGCTGTACTAAACTAGATGACCTTGTGTCGATTTTAATGCCCTCAAAGAAAGGGAGGAAATGCATTGGCTATTCCATAACCGCAGTACGTCATCGGAACATACAGTGAACACTAAAGGACTTTCGACAATGCATTTCTTTGTACTTGTAAACACCCCGACTTTTGGGTTCTGAGTGTATTTTAACAAATTAAGACAGTGTGAAATAAAGTAGGCAAGTCATGTTTAGTACTTGGTAGCATGTTTTTGCATGTAATCATTGCCTGAAGTCTGACACCTTTAGTTATGGTCAAACGCAAGGTAAAGTGTCTTCCCTGGTGATGCTACGGCCGGCCTGTATCGAAAAGGTCTTCGGTTTCTGATTTCCGGGAGTTTGACACTTTAATCTTGTCCTTAAGTGAAAACTGAAAAGCATGCTCAATATGGTGCAGATGGAGTTAGGCCTTGCCAACTATTTGCCCATTCACTCAGTATGCTTCTGTATGGATAATTTGTCAACATATACCTTATATCATAAATAAAAGCCAATTTAGATTTTTCACCGCTTCTTTCCTCTTGCCACTCTGGTACATGTTAATATTTGCCTTATCTGTTGCCATGACATAAAATGAGCATTAACTTTGATGCTTCAATAGGTAACAAACGTTAAAACGTTTCAAAAGCACTCGACTTCAACTCGTTTATTATTCAGTCTAACAGCAGATTATGTAGGCTATTATTGCCGTTATCTCTATTTTTAAGTGAGATTAAATCGCAGAAGTGAGATTAAATCGAAATAGCAAATCATAATTGCACAGATTCACTTCACTTTCTAACTATCGTTTTACACTTTCAATCCACCATGGCACAAGGTTTTCAAATGAATTTATATACGAGACTGAGATGACCTCTGGTCTTCAACAATTTCTAGTGGATTAAAAAGTGCGGTTGTGGTCATTAGATCAACCAGACGAGGCTAAGTTTCAGCCTCCAATCAGAGACAACCTGGTTTTAAGCAAATATGTCCGGGTGCAATGTAGCCATCATGATGCAATTGAGCTACCCAACATGTGGGTGAACCACCAATTGTTGGAGAAGAAACCTATGATTGCATCTCTGGTATTCATCCAAACAGACTGCCGACATGAGAAAGCCGTGAAAGTTCATATTCCGGAAACTGTCCCAAATTCTAAGTGACATAGAATGACACATTTACACGAGAAGCCAATGTTTAAAGTGCTACAGTATGAATAAGCCGAAATTTAGCCGAAAGAAAAAATTGAAAATCTGTTGCTGCACAATGAGCCAAATGTGTATTGCTAAATAAAATAAATAAAAAACCTAATTTACACAAATACATTTGTTTGAGTGCTGAGTATATTCTGTAACTGTAATACTTTGTTGTCTATCTACAGTATGGGGAAGAGTAAAACTAGGCCAGCCAGCTGCAAACGAGAGATGTTGAATCGCTAAATTCTTCCTATGTAGCGGTCACCTCACTTCCTCAAAAAGTTCAACTGTGGCCTATGTATCGCTAACTTCTGGGGTATACCCTCAGAAATATGAACATTTGAGACACGCTAGTCATGTCGCATGAAATCAACAGGCTGTTCAGGAGTGCACATGTTTGCTGAATCTGAGGCAAAACGGGTAACATGTGCCAACACTGCAAAAACACTTTTCTGCATATTGGATAAAGTTACTTTACTAAACATTGTTGTCATCCTTTACCTCAAAACACAAAATATTTGAATGCTCAGGTCGACAGCCACATAGAATCACTTATCCTAAAACACCTGTCATTACATGTGACCACAGTATTAACGCGTTGAGACAGTGTGCTTTTTTGTTCAAGCTCAGTACAGCAGAAAGAAAGGTGGCACACAAAACAATGGCTCACTGTCCCCACACATGAGCATCCACAGCACATTTCAAGGGGAATGCACAGGCTTATTCATCTTCAGACTCCGCTCTGTGGAGAACACGTGGGCAAGCATAGCATAGTAAGGACAAAAGGCTGAGCTTAATTTAAATGTGCTTAATTCAAACATACCGTTTAAACGTTGGGGTTCAAATAGAAATGTCTTAAATGTCTTAAATAAACATACACATTATGGACAAAAGTATTGGGACACCTATGCAATACATCTACATAAGCTTGTATAACATCCCATACTTGAATATAGGTATAATTCCGTAGGCATTACAATCGAGTTGATTCCACTTTGCAGCTATAATAGCTTCCACTCGTCTGTGAAGACTTTCTGCAAGACATTGGAATATTCGCCCATTTTGCCAGAAGAGCATTGGTGAGGTAAGACACGTATGTTGAATGAGGGGGCTCGGCTCGCAATCTCGGTTCTAGTTCACCCCAAAGGTGTTGGATAGGGTTGATGTCAGAGCTCTAGTTCTTTCACACCAAACTCATCCAACCATGCCTTTATGGACCTTGCTTTGTGCACTGGGGCACAGTCATGCTGGAACAGAAAAGGATCTATCCCAATCTGTTCCCACAAAGTTGGAAGCATAGAATTCTCCTAAATGTTTTGGTTTAACTGAGACATTAAAATGTAGCCCAACCACAGAAAAACAACCCCACAGCATTACCCCTCCTCCACCAAACAGTTGGCATAATGCAGTCAGACAGGAAACGTTCTCCTGGCTTCACCAAACCCAGACTCATCCATCAGACTGCCAGATAGAGAAACATGATTCATCCCTCTACAGAAGACATTTCCACTTCTCCAGAGTCAGATATTAAGTTGTTATTTTAGACCTTTTTTGTGGGCACTATTTAATAAAGCTGCCAGTTGAGGACCTGTAAACCAAGGTCAACAGCCTGAAGGCCTTAGACAAGTCAATGAACAATGCATCAAGTTAATTTATCATACATTGCATTTACAAGATCATTCATAACTAGTGTAGAGGCAGTAACAGTGCTATGATGAGGCATTTAAAATACACTTCTCAGACAGGAAAGTGCAGAGCTGTGCATTTATCAGTGACATTTACTGGTCACCCATAGATAACTACCGGGCACCCATAGATAACTACACAAGCAGTTCTCAGGAACCCACAGTAGTTCCATGTATTTGAAATCTTTCAGCGCAATAATTTGAATTAAACGTTTAACTTGTCGTCCATCCATGTCAAATATCATGACCTAGTTCAGAGAGAGCTGACTGGAAACCGCAGGGACAGTCATCATGTTTACCATAATGAATTATTCAAAATGCATGATCAACAAGCACAACCCATAGAGATTGGAATAGGACAAATATCTTAAATGAAAGGTGCCAAAGCATGGTGAGACATTTTTAAGCAGTCGGCTAGATTGGACTTTCATAATGCTGTGAATCTGTGTGTAGAATAAAAGTGGCTACTTCAAAATGGAGCCCCCTCAATGGCGCTTTACATTCTGCCAGACACAGAGATGCGACATCTATGCCCATGTATGTATACAGATAACACAGAGAAATATAAAACCATCACGTATCAATGGCTTAAACGAGATGGCACAGTACCCGTGTCCCCTACATCAGGCCACAATGAGTGGCAAAACCGACCATACAGTGTCAGACAGACACCACACTAGATGGGCACATTTTCTATGCAGTCAATACCGAAGTCACTGGTCAGACATGCAACGGTTTATAAATGTCAAAAAATAAGACTGTAAATAAATTGGTATGATATCTAATGTACATGCAGCTGGGGAATATGTGGGTTTAGGTTGTCATAGCGGGGCGCACCAGAGATATCTGAATAGTGAGCCATCTTTGGCAGTGCCCAGGCTATACAGATAGCTATACAGATAGCCTCGGTAGCAAACAAACACACATAGTGTCTCTAGGGTACATCACAACAAATACATTATATTCGCCTTACCTTGTAATCCTTGATGGCTGTTGCGACAGTTCAGTGTTGATCTCATCCTTGGCTCACATTTAGACATTTAATGTCCATGTTTGGCATTCGGTGCGCCAGTGCAGTTATCTGTGTGTGTTTGCATGTAGTACAAGTTAGTGTGCGTGAGACGCTGCTGGCCAAGGGGGGTACTGCAGCTACGGACTGATCACTGGGTTCCTATGGGGAATGGAAACGTTATTATCGTGGTTCCACTACCAGAATGCGCTCTCCAAAAACCATAGACGATATATAGAACGGTACATATAACGGAGCGACACTTTGAGACGTGGCTGTGCGCTTCTAAGTGTGAACAAATGCAATTGCATGTAAATGCATTGGGACATGCTCGCTGTTTATTATTAGTCAAAAATCACCCGTGCAACTACTGGGAAAGGAAATTGCGAAATGAAGTGGAAACATTGCTGCGTTCCGCCGACCAGACGTCGCATGCATTCACCAATCCTAAGCCATTCCTCGGTGATGTCAAACATGTTTAGGTCTGTCGTGCGCCTGCACCGCCTGGGGAGAGGAACACGGCCCACCACGCATGCGCATTGAGACACCCTCTACCGGTGTGCAGCTGTTGTTGTGTCGTGTTTCACTAAGCTGTCTTTCTCGCTCTGTCTCTGGATACCAGTTTGTCTCTTCAAGTTCAAGCGGAAATGACACAATTTAGGCGTATGATAAGTTTGTTTTTCCCGTTGCTTTATTTCTTTGTAAAATAACGTGAAGGTACGTCTTAAAAATATTCTCTTGTTAGGTTTAAGAAGCACCTATGGTTTGGGAACATTATTTACAGACAAGGGCTTCCCTGGTTATTACATGTTCAACATAAAACAGGTTAAACAAAAATGTACATGTATTAGTCTGAAAACACAAAATACATATGCTCTTAACCCTAAACATTAATCAATGTAAAAAAGCAATACTACAACCGTACAACAGAAACATTACCATTAATCACAGCAATTAACACATAATAAAAAAAGATATGGCCATCATTCACGAATCCCCTTTTTATCGTTGCTCAACAGCGACATCTACTGGCAGCTGTTCGACACCAGTGTTCATGGTTTTCAGATACAGGTATTGCATATCAGATGCTGAGAGCAGGCAAAAACATTATTTTGCAGGCGTGAAGGACTGCCAAGTTGCGAGACAAATTAACTTGGTATCACCAATAGAGGGAAAACAATGAGCAAATATTGCTACTGTTATCAATTAACTAAAGACTGCAGCATACAAACACTTGCACTGTAACGTTTTAGGATGATGAACGAAAATCACCTGATAATTTTAACAGGCCTCAATCGGCCGAGTGATTGACAGACCTCCAGTGAGGCATGGCATTACATTGTCAACCAGTTGAGCGAATTCACACTTGATTTATCAAGCAAAACAACCAACGTCGGTCTTGGTATATTCTAAAAGTGCAGAATATTGATTAATAGAATACAATTACTTTTGGCTATTCAAGTCTTTTTTTAAACAATGGTGAAGATATATTATTTAAGCCATCTTGAGTCAACTGCCCGCGCTGACCCTAAAAATAACTGGTACTTCATTTAAAATACCATTAAAAGACCCAAAACAATAGTTCCCACAGCTCCACGACTCGTTTTAAACAAACAAGACGAGAACACATTTTAAGTCCAATTCGAAAAGGCTCATTTAAATCTCCACTGTATACAACCCATCAAATAAAATAACACTCAAAAATATAATTTAAGTTTAGGTCTGGAATGGTCTATAGTGGAGTATTAAACAAAATAAGAAAATACAGGGAACTGGTCACAGAAAATAGGGAACACAAGAATAAGCAATGCAGGCGAACTTGTAACACTTTCAACATACTTTGTGCTGACTGGCACTGCTTATTTTTTCATTTTACCTCTCATCACAATGACGAAAATGCACAACTATGCTCAATCAAAGCTACAACAATTTTAACATTACAATCCGTCTAATTAGAAGCAAGATATAGACTGTTGTCATGACATTAGCTCACAGTGGTAAAATAAGACTTTGGAAAGCCACAACATTACAGTTCAATGAGCGGCATTAGAGCTCGGCTTCTAACGGTTTGATACTCCAAACATGTCATCTATCACAAACACATTTTTTATTTAAAAAATTTGGCCCACAAGATCTGTGTAAAAGCTGATCGAAATATCGGGACAATAAGGGCATTAAACTATGTTAGCGCAACTTAAGAAATGCTATGAATTCCATGAAGGTAAATGTTATCAAACCACAATGTAACAGTTGCATAACAATCTAACTCAAATTGCAACACATGTTTTGTAATAGACTTATAAACATGGCCTCTCTTTTGTACATAATGGGAAGTAGAATATATTTTTTTATACAAACCGTGTTATTGGAAAATGTCAATGATATGATCTTAAGTGCTCCAACTTTCTGCTGCTGTGACTCTATTAAAACTGTCCTTCCATACGACACCAATTGCATACTTCACCAAAGCAATGATGACAATTTTGCAGATAAAAGCTAAAAAGAAAGAAAATGTCTAAATAGTATGATACAAATACTATATAAAGAGTAAAAATGCCAGTAAATGGATTGGATAATTCCCAGACAATCACACAACACAAACACACAAGAACATCATACATAGCAAATAGACTACATTGTTCGAAACCTGTTGCTTTTCAAATCATGCAACTTGTTTCAGCGTTGCACACAACTAAAAGGCTTCTCTTAAATATATTTTCATAGTTATATACACACACATTTATATACATACAGACCACTGTTGATGAAAAATAAAACATCTTTATATTAGTAACTACTTTGTTACATGAAAATATGTTACTATAATCTTGGCTATGGCCCTGGCAAGACACCTGCAGCCCGTGCAGGCAGGTTTGGAGGGGGCGAGTGCCGTGTTGAGTGCTTGTTGGAACTACGAAACTCAGAAATGCCAGACTGACTAGAGTAAAAACAAGTGCCAAATTAAACCAATTACAAAGTGAGAAGTGTTCAACCAATAACTAACTTAGACATTTGAGTTTTCTAGTTCAAACTAGCAAATTAACATGGCACTAGAGGTGTCAATCACAGTGGCTAGGATTACCTGACTAAAGTCGTCACTAAAGCTCCAAGACCGTAAAATGGTGCTAGCGGTTACAATTGCGCCATGCATGGCGAATTAAAAACGTACGGTGGGCTTTTGGCGATTTGTATACAAACACTGCAAAATCACTCAACGAAAGGCAGACACTTTGTGAATAGCACACATTTAAAAACAAAAGCAGTCCAAAGCTACTTTAAAGGGAATGTGCAGAACTGGGCAAGTTAAATCTGAGAGGGGAGCTAGCAGAGTAGCAGGCACTAAGGCTGGTGAATAGCTGAAGATGAATGGTACACAATAAATCGGCACAATGGCGACATCTGCTGCCATGTTGGGGCATAGCGATAGGAGATAAAAACTACTTCAATATGAGCACGGAGCGGTTACCATCACTTGGTCGGTCGAAAAGACGATAGATCCGTCGTCTCTTATATGCTGATCCATCAAAAGGTTGCAAAAACCAAACAGAGTTCAAGAAAGAGTTCTGTTTCTTGAAAGCAGTCGGTCGTACTCTCGCACAGACCGTGACAGGCAAACACTGTTAACATGTCAAGTAAACAGCTCCCTCGTCCTTTAGGGAAAGGTCCACCATTGAATTAACTTCACAAACGTACATGAATGATGAATCTTATAATGAACGGACCACTGGCTAGACAGATGGATTCTAAATACAGCCAGATATCGCCATGCGTAAATGTACGGTAAACTTGGCTGATATTCCAGCCTCCACATATTGGCGAGGGAACACAAGGCTTATTAAAGGCATAAGACGACCTCTTCGCATACAGCTCACATTGGTGGTCCCTGCATGTCGCATTAGCCAAAAGTGCATTTGGTTACATGCAGATAACACTTGCACACGCACACGCCTACATGTATTTACCCATCTTCTTTGCATCACTAAAGCGTCGACAAGTGCATTTTTCCCCCAATAAGTGACCGACTGTAGCGGAGAGATCGTTAAAGTAACTCGCTCTAGCGCTGACGAATCTGTGATATGCTCATAACATTTCCTGCCTAACCCCTTACAAAGACACTATGTGGGGGTCCATTGGACCGGGTGACTCTATACTTTGGTTCTGGAGCCCTGACAAATCAATCAATATTCAAATCATGATGTAAAACGTTAAGACAGGTGTAGGCACTGTGGTCGAAACAACAACCTGCAGCTCTGTCAAGCATGCACTTTTACATTTGTTTTTAAAAGTCTAGATTTTCAATGACCGGTTGTAAAATGTACAGCATTTGTTTAAATATCACATCTATTACAAAAATAACTGCACTCAGGTTATTTGCAGGGCTCGTTGCATTCTAGGCCAAACACTACAACTAAGTTTAGCAGTTTCACATTCAGTCTTCTTTAAGAAATGCCATATTAGGCTGTTATATGCCTTCTTACTCTCTACCTCATTCTTCTCCTCCTCCACCTCCTCATTCCTCCTCTCCTTATCCCCCTCTGTCATTACTCCTATTTTTCCACGGTAGAAGAATATAATAATAGTAAAAGCATTAAAACTACAAAATAACATGTGGAATCATAGAAACCATAGAATTGGCAAACAGATTACATTCAATATTTTAAATTCTTTCAAGTTGCCTTTCTTTACCTCGATGACAGCCTTGCACATTCTTGGCGTTCTCTCAACCCACTTTATTGTTCCCTTTTTTTGGAATTTGGAAAATTCTTTGGCTACTACGATTCCTTTTCATATTTTGTAATTTTGTAGTTTTCCATCATTCTATTCTTCTAATGGGGAAAATAGAAAAAAGTCAGTGCGTCCCAACTAACGAATGGTCCTGTAAATAGATTTTAAGGGAAACAAACATATTTTAAACTAGTTTATAATCAAATAGAATAACCAAAGATTTTTTTTATCACTCAGTACAACCTCCAGGAGACCAGAGTCAGAAACTCCTTTAGTGGACCAATCCAAATCACCAAACATGTTTTCTTATTCGTAGATCCTGTGATCAGACAATTGCAAGAAAGGTGAAAGCAAATAAGGGCTCAACCCCACCTGTTTCACCTGAGTCTGGGGTGTGTCCAACACTCATTACTCCGTGTCATGAGGGGTCACTTGAGGCGGTCAGAGCGAAATGAGTCTTCTATGGCAGGGTCGGCCAGCATGAGGTCCCCGTCCAGCATGCCAAGCCCCTCAAGGGCCAGAGGGTCCATCCTGAGAGGGTCATCAAGGGCAAATGACTCCAATTCAAACCCAGGCACATGGGACAACGCGCTGGCGATCTCCTTGGAAAGGCCAGGTGGAGAGTCTCCTAATGAATACAGCCATAATATAGAAGTTACAGTATATACCTTAGCAGATGCTTTTATCAAAAGCAACAGACATGCCAGCATATATCTTTAAATGGGTGATAATAATCAAACCAAAAACCCGTGGTACTGCAATCACAGTGCTCTACTGATTTAGACACTATGGGTAGGTGGTACTGCAATCACAGTGCTCTACTGATTTAGACACTATGGGTAGGTGGTACTGCAATCACAGTGCTCTACTGATTTAGACACTATGGGTAGGTGGTACTGCAATCACAGTGCTCTACTGATTTAGACACTATGGGTAGGTGGTACTGCAATCACAGTGCTCTACTGATTTAGACACTATGGGTAGGTGGTACTGCAATCACAGTGCTCTACTGATTTAGACACTATGGGTAGGTGGTACTGCAATCACAGTGCTCTACTGATTTAGACACTATGGGTAGGTGGTACTGCAATCAAAGTGCTCTACTGATTTAGACACTATGGGTAGGTGGTACTGCAATCACAGTGCTCTACTGATTTAGACACTATGGGTAGGTGGTACTGCAATCACAGTGCTCTACTGATTTAGACACTATGGGTAGGTGGTACTGCAATCACAGTGCTTTAGACACTACTGAATTTAGACACTATGGGTAGGTGGTACTGCAATCACAGTGCTCTACTGCTCTATTTTAGACACTATGGGTAGGTGGTACTGCAATCACAGTGCTCTACTGATTTAGACACTATGGGTAGGTGGTACTGCAATCACAGTGCTCTACTGATTTAGACACTATGGGTAGGTGGTACTGCAATCACAGTGCTCTACTGATTTAGACACTATGGGTAGGTGGTACTGCAATCACAGTGCTCTACTGATTTAGACACTATGGGTAGGTGGTACTGCAATCACAGTGCTCTACTGATTTAGACACTATGGGTAGGTGGTACTGCAATCACAGTGCTCTACTGATTTAGACACTATGGGTAGGTGGTACTGCAATCACAGTGCTCTACTGATTTAGACACTATGGGTAGGTGGTACTGCAATCACAGTGCTCTACTGATTTAATCACACACTATGGGGTAGGTGGTACTGCAATCACAGTGCTCTACTGATTTAGACACTATGGGTAGGTGGTACTGCAATCACAGTGCTCTACTGATTTAGACACTATGGGTAGGTGGTACTGCAATCACAGTGCTCTACTGATTTAGACACTATGGGTAGGTGGTACTGCAATCACAGTGCTCTACTGATTTAGACACTATGGGTAGGTGGTACTGCAATCACAGTGCTCTACTGATTTAGACACTATGGGTAGGTGGTACTGCAATCACAGTGCTCTACTGATTTAGACACTATGGGTAGGTGGTACTGCAATCACAGTGCTCTACTGATTTAGACACTGGGTACTACTGCAATCACAGTGCTCTACTGATTTAGACACTATGGGTAGGTGGTACTGCAATCACAGTGCTCTACTGATTTAGACACTATGGGTAGGTGGTACTGCAATCACAGTGCTCTACTGATTTAGACACTATGGGTAGGTGGTACTGCAATCACAGTGCTCTACTGATTTAGACACTATGGGTAGGTGGTACTGCAATCACAGTGCTCTACTGATTTAGACACTATGGGTAGGTGGTACTGCAATCACAGTGCTCTACTGATTTAGACACTATGGGTAGGTGGTACTGCAATCACAGTGCTCTACTGATTTAGACACTATGGGTAGGTGGTACTGCAATCACAGTGCTCTACTGATTTAGACACTATGGGTAGGTGGTACTGCAATCACAGTGCTCTACTGATTTAGACACTATGGGTAGGTGGTACACAGTGCAATCAAAGTGCTCTACTGACTGATTTAGACACTATGGGTAGGTGGTACTGCAATCAAAGTGCTCTACTGATTTAGATACTATGGGTAGGTGGTACTGCAATCACAGTGCTCTACTGATTTAGACACTATGGGTAGGTGGTACTGCAATCACAGTGCTCTACTGATTTAGACACTATGGGTAGGTGGTACTGCAATCACAGTGCTCTACTGATTTAGACACTATGGGTAGGTGGTACTGAATTGCTCTACTGATTTAGACACTATGGGTAGGTGGTACTGCAATCACAGTGCTCTACTGATTTAGACACTATGGGTAGGTGGTACTGCAATCAAAGTGCTCTACTGATTTAGACACTATGGGTAGGTGGTACTGCAATCAAAGTGCTCTACTGATTTAGATACTATGGGTAGGTGGTACTGCAATCACAGTGCTCTACTGATTTAGACACTATGGGTAGGTGGTACTGCAATCACAGTGCTCTACTGATTTAGACACTATGGGTAGGTGGTACTGCAATCACAGTGCTCTACTGATTTAGACACTATGGGTAGGTGGTACTGCAATCACAGTGCTCTACTGATTTAGACACTATGGGTAGGTGGTACTGCAATCAAAGTGCTCTACTGATTTAGACACTATGGGTAGGTGGTACTGCAATCACAGTGCTCTACTGATTTAGACACTATGGGTAGGTGGTACTGCAATCACAGTGCTCTACTGATTTAGACACTATGGGTAGGTGGTACTGCAATCACAGTGCTCTACTGATTTAGACACTATGGGTAGGTGGTACTGCAATCAAAGTGCTCTACTGATTTAGACACTATGGGTAGGTGGTACTGCAATCACAGTGCTCTACTGATTTAGACACTATGGGTAGGTGGTACTGCAATCAAAGTGCTCTACTGATTTAGATACTATGGGTAAGTGTTGGTATCTACTGACGTAGATGAAAAGCATTCCAGTACTAGATAATAGCACTAGGCGTTCTCTAGGCTAAAACGTCTCCCGGGCTACGACACACTAGGACGGCCTGTTCTCTAGGCTACGACGGCCACCACCTGGTAGCGTTAGCCAAAGCCTCACCAGTAAGGATGATGTTAGGGACGTTCTGGTGTCCTTCTCCATAGTTCTTGTTCTGGCTGTTGAGGTGCTGGTGATCAGCGGCGCCATGGAGGTCCAGTGAGGCCTGGTTGTGGTGGTAGGATCCGTCCTGGCCCTTCCCAGAACTCCCACAGCCCAGACCACTGTGGTTAAATGGCAAGCCATCTCCCTGGCTCTCCAAATTGAACTGAAGGGAAGAACAAACACCAATCCTGTCAAGCCTGGCAGACAAATAGAGCAACAGAAAAGAGAATCCGCTAAATCAGTGTACCTGTTGGTTTGGTCGGGATGTCAGCTGCAGTCCCAGATAGGGATCATCCAGAAGAGAGTTCAACAGTAACGTGTCCTACAACATAAAACACAGGTGGATGGAAATTCAGACCGTCCTACAATAATTGCGTATACCTCATGCTTTAATTTAGAACAATTGCAAGGTTTGGTCCCTTTTTTAGAGTGCCACCAATGCGCATTTAGTCAAGAAATATAATGCATGTGAACAGAAATAAAGACACAAATCAAAACTCTGTACATTGTAAAGGCCCAGGTCCGTGGCCAGGGAGTGGCTGATGTGCTGCAAATGGGGAAGTCCTCCTTGCTCCTCCATCTCCTGCTCCAAGTCATCCTGGTCCTGGTCTTGTTGATGAAGTTGTTGTTGAAGTTGTTGTTGCTGCTGCTGCTGCTGTTGTTGCTGCTGCTGTTGTTGTTGTTGTTGCTGCTGATGTTGTTGTTGCTGATGTCGATGCTGCGGATGTTGTTGTTGTTGCTGCTGCTGCTGTTGTTGCTGCTGTTGATGTTGCAGAGGTTGTTGCTGATGTTGTTGTTGTTGATGATGTTGTTGTTGTTGCTGCTGCTGTTGATGTTGTTGTTGTTGCTGCTGCTGTTGATGTTGTTGTTGTTGCTGCTGCTGTTGTTGTTGCTGCTGCTGTTGTTGTTGTTGCTGCTGCTGTTGTTGTTGCTGCTGCTGTTGTTGTTGTTGTTGCTGCTGCTGTTGTTGTTGTTGCTGCTGCTGTTGATGTTGTTGCTGCTGCTGTTGTTGTTGTTGCTGCTGCTGATGTTGTTGCTGATGTTGTTGTTGCTGTTGCTGCTGCTGTTGCTGCTGCTTGGTCAACAACGCGCTTTGCGCCTGTAGGCACTGCAAGTTCGGCCCCAGCTCACTGCATGGTTCTGTTTTAACCACCACACTATGCTGCTGCATCTGCTGGTTCTGGGCATTGCGAAGGTTTTGCAGGTGCAGCTGCTGGAGGACCTGCTGGGATGGCAGCTGAGACTGGGCATTGGCGTGACCGTGCCGCTGATGTTGAACTGGTTGGTGCATTACCACAGATTGCTGGGAGAGTTGTTGTACCGGCTGAGAAGCCTGCTGTGGCGGCCGGGCTGCTGGGGGACCTGGGGGATGCTGGGGCTGGCTGAAGGGGTACGGAGGGAGCCGTTGGTCCATGGACAGTTTGCTGGTGTCCAAAGGGACGCCCTGGGTGGAGAAAAACACATTGACTGGGCATACAATACCACTGTCATATTAGTCTGTCACTGTTTTGGCAAAGTGCTTATGGTGCCCTATCTGATTTCATCATAGTTCAATTCAGAAGCTAGATACCTGTGTTATGGAGGATAAAGTGGGAGAGATGGTTGGGGAGAACTGTTTGGCGTGGTGCCGGCGAGAATCCCCTCCCAACGGGAGGATCAAAGGGGAGAGCTGAGCACGTCTCCGGGGTGACGTGCTAAGCGCCGTCTGTCCCTGGTTAGTTAGCAAAGCTGAATAGGACCCAGAAGCACCCACACCACTACTGTAACTAGGGTTACTGGCAGCCGACTGGTGGGACTGGCCACTCAGGGAGGAGTTGCTGAGGGAGGAGTGCAGGGATTGGTTGCTCAGAGAAGACTGCAGGGAGGGGGAGGAACTGAGGGAGGACTGTAGGGAAGGGTTGCTAAGCGATGAGTGCAAGGAGGTGGAGCTTAGGGAGTTTGGGAAGGAGTGGCTGCTGAGAGAAGAGCGAATGTTGGGGTTGCTTAGCGAGGACTGCAGAGAGGGGTTACTGAGAGTGCCCTGAAGAGATGCCAGGAGACCTGTCCATGTGAAGAAACACATTCATATTGTTTAGCATTCAGGCATGAGCGCACAAACTAACACAACGAATAACACTTTAATAGGATGAAACTGACCAAAAACAATACACATAATAACACAAAATACCCCATTTACCCGATACCCCATATACCCACAATACCAGATACCCCATATACCCACAATACCTGATACACCATATACCCACAATACCCGATACCCCATATACCCACAATATCCGATACCCCATATACCCAATACCCACAATACCGGATACCCCATATACCCACTGCCCCTTCCTGTACCTGGTGAGTGACGGAAGGCATTGTTGGCATTAATGCCCAGCTGGGTGAGGGTAGATGCCAGATTGCCTGTACTGCTGCCCCCGCTAAGAGACGAGGGGAAGCCTGGCTCGTCTGGGTCCAGTGGGGTAGGCAGCGGCGAGGGAAAGTGCAGGCTGGACAGGTCGGGCAGGGACCCCCCTGTGTTCATGGCAGAGGGGGCGTGAGGGGCGCAGGACTGCTGGTCCGGTGAGGAAAACATACTGGAGGAGGATATTCTATTTAGTGAGAAAATAATAATTAGAGAAATAGACCAAGAGAGAATAAAATAAAGATTTGAAAAGGCTGGTAAACACACACACACTCCAATCTAACATCTACAGAAACCTGAGGTATGTAACATCTACAGAAACCTGAAGTATGTAACATCTACAGAAACCTGAAGTATGTAACATCTACAGAAACCTAAGGTATGTAACATCTACAGAAACCTGAGGTATGTAACATCTACAGAAACCTGAGGTATGTAACATCTACAGAAACCTGAGGTAACATCTACAGAAACCTGAGGTAACATCAACAGAAACCTGAGGTGACATCTACAGAAACCCAGTTGCATTAGTGAGTAGAATTGTCACAGTGCCCTTGAGTGACTGACTTACTTGATACCGGGGACTTCACAGGACTTTGGTCGAGACGACGGCACAGGAAAATTCTTGGAGTCCCAGTGCTTTAACAATTTGCCCTCATCCAAAACGTTCTCCTCAATGGGAACTGGGTAGGGAAACACTGTGAGGTAAAAACAAAACACGACCGAAAAAAATCAGCTGCTGGGCAGAAGACTCCCACTATCAGGAATATTTCTGGTGTGTTACTAAGACAACAGAACGGCATTAGAACAGCATACAGGGTGTGTTGCTTTTCGACTCACTTCTCCCCTCTCCTTCACCCTGACCTAGAGTAGAACAGAGAGACAAGCTGTCAAGAATCACTGGTGCAAACAGAGGACTCCAGCCTTCAGCTGCAATCACACATCAACAACAACAGTAATAATCTGGTCCATTAGCAGACACTTATCCAACTATCAACTCCTACTCCATTTTAATGACTGAAATACAGATGTTGTTGTTGTTGTTTACGCCAACAGCGTAGTGCTCACCAGTGCGCCTGCCCTGATGGTGTGTGAGTGTGTGACCGGGGCTGAAAGCATCTCCGGCAGGGGGGTTCATCACACTGGTGTGGAGGGCTGAGTCGGAGTTGGTCCTGGACAGACAAAACATTTAAGTGGGGGAGAAATCAATTAGGCCCCATTAGCGTTCTCACCATGTCAACACAGACCGACACATTTCCAAAACAGGGAACCCAGAAACCGGGTGAACCCACAACGCTACCACAAGTCCTCCAGCAACCGCATCAAGTACCCGCAGCCACCAACTAACTCTGAACTATGATACATTAGAACACAGGTATCAAACGGGTTCCATGGAGGGCCGAGTGTCTACAGGTTTCTGCTCTCACCTTGAACTTGATTGATGAATTAATTAGGTCACTAATTGGTTAGGTTCTACCTTCACCTGGTGACTAACTAATATAAACGAAAAAACAAAAACCTGCATACACTAGGCCCTCGATGGAATCGGTTTGACCCCCCCCCCCTTCATTAGAATGAATGTAGTATGAAGACAATCCACTCAATCAATAAACAGTTTCTTGTAGAGGCTTTTAAATGAGCACATCTTCACTGGCATGGAGGGTCTGGTACGGATGGCCACATGAGCCGACGTCCTGGATGGGGTAGACAGAGGACAGACTGAGGCTGGGGAATCACCTGTTGAGTGCTGTGGTCGGGAGGCCAAACAACTGGCTTTTGTCTCCTGGGAAGTTGCTCGACCAGTTCCTTTTGTAATCAACAACAAAAATTGCTGTTATTCTCCCGAAAAAAATGACTTAGAGGGGGAGGGGGGGTTTAGGCTTGGGACGATTGGCGAGCAGCAGTTTAGATGCAAAGATAAGAGGAAGTTCTGTGCGACAGCAGCCACAGATAGAAGCGTTTCCCTCGTAAAGTGTAGTCAACGGAAAGAAAAAAAATGGAGTGTGCGCGCCAATGGGGGCGTTTGCATGAGTCAACCCGCGTGCATGTTTGTGTTCACCATCGTGTATCGGCAGGACTGCACATAATGCCGTACTAGCTCTTAATTCTGCCACTGATCGTTTGGTTTCTGTCAGCGGAATTAACACGTTTGGTTTATCTGTGTTTCCGAGGCCCCAGTGAGGCAGATCAGTGGAATCAGATATGCTTGTGCTGAACCTACTGCAAATACACTTACGAACAGCTCACTCCCGTAATCTAGATCGATGAAGGTTTTCAAAAAGCACAGTATCCAGACAGTATCTGCCCAAGTGGGGCAGAGAAATGCTGGTGGGGAGAATTCGATCATGCATCCATGCAACTTTGATATTCATCTGAACAGGGCTTTATTTTTCACAAACGAAGGCGTAAAACTGGTTGGGATGGGCTCCAGTCATATCACCTCGTAAAAGCCATTCTGTCCATTTCCAATTACCAAAGTAAAAAAGGCAGACAAACAGGCAAAAAATATTCTCTTCGCAGAAGTTGAAGATCAGTTTTGGAAAAAACAAGCGTACAAAATGTTTACCGAAACGTTCGGAAGAGCAGCGGAGGTCAGAGGTATTAGGAAAAGCTGAAAGGGAGGGTCCTGTTATTCCGATCCATCGGTGTTAGTATGCGTTGTTATTTTAAGACGTACTGCCGCAGAATGACAAACCCAAGCAACATGTATGAAACTGAACCATGCTTCCCTGAGACCCCCCCCATTGAAATCCCCTCTCATTACCTCCTCCAGCTGGGGTCCGGGGGAGGCGACAGATAAGCTGAGTTGTATGGAGAACTGTCCATCTGAGCATCACAGTTAAAGCAACCACAAAATCAACTAGTCTCACACAGACAGATTAGCACATTTCAGCTTCAGGATTTAATAAGCACAACCAATAGATATTTAAGAGATAGCACATCAAAAGTGAGCACTTTGGCAAAGTACAGCAACAATCTAACCACAAATGTTGTAATCTGTGAAACATCCATGAACCTGGTGAAGGATACTTGTCTCCTGTAGGGGCGCGCTGGGGAGATGAACCGTCTGTCCCTCTGTACCCGCTCAACTAGACCATGGTGTCGTGTGGAGCGGCTAGAGTCCAGGTTAGAGTGGAATGAACCCTGATAGAGGGTGGAGGCAGAGAGGAGGGAGGTGGAGGAGAGAGACGAACAAGCAGGAAGAGAGAGAAAGAGAAAAAACGGGAGAGCAGAAGGGCGCAACAATCTTGTATGTATATAATTTATACAATTTGTTTTATACACGCTTGTATGTATATACTTTATACAATTTGTTTTATACACGCTTGTATGTATATACTTTATAAAATTTGTTTTATACACACTTGTATGTATATAATTTATACAATTTGTTTTATACTTTATACAATTTGTTTTATACACGCTTGTATGTATATACTTTATACAATTTGTTTTATACACGCTTGTATGTATATACTTTATAAAATTTGTTTTATACACACTTGTATGTATATAATTTATACAATTTGTTTTATACACGCTTGTATGTATATACTTTATACAATTTGTTTTATACACGCTTGTATGTATATACTTTATACAATTTGTTTTATACACGCATGTATGTATATACTTTATACAATTTGTTTTATACACGCTTGTATTTATATACTTTATAAAATTTGTTTTATACACGCTTGTATGTATATACTTTATACAATTTGTTTTATACACGCTTGTATTTATATACTTTATAAAATTTGTTTTATACACGCTTGTATGCATATACTTTATAAAATTTGTTTTATACACACTTGTATGAATATACTTGTGTCAAACTACATCCTCACCTGGAAGTCAGCTGGGTTCCTACCTATCTGATTGACATTGGGAAGGGAACCCCCATAATACGCTCCCTGGTTTCTGGCCAAACGCACTTTCTGAGCCTGGATCTGGAGAGCACAGAAGACAGGCCACTTAAAACATGTAAAACGAAACACCAAGACTACACATCACAAAGAAAAAAACTCTGTTAGCCAAGCGCATAGCCAACACAGAGTCATATCAGTGAAGTCAGGGGAAATATAATTCAACACCATTAATTCTTCATATAATTTTGATATATTTTGATGATAACACAGCCACACTGCTTTAGTGATTGATTGAAGGTTCAGTGGGCGTGTGTTGTGCTCACTAAAATATTTAATCATAATGTTAAAAGGTTAATATCCAAGCGTAGGCACATATGTTATTTAACCAAACATTTTGATGGTGGCCCAGCTTGCGATAAAATTCTGCCTTGCCCCAAATGTCACATTGGCAGTGTAACATACCATTATGACAGCAGAGGAGTTTGAGAGGTCTAAAAGACATAACATTACATCTGAGCTCACACAGTTCCTGTCCCTTCTCCAACTTCAGCAGAAGATAAGATACTATGTCACGTTTCAGGAACACATGAAAAAAAAATCCCAACACATTTAACAGAGCAGTCTCCCTCTCACCCACATATCAACGGCTATACTCACACAACCATTTCTCTTGTCATTACTTTAGTCTAAATAGATAAACTAAAGGCAGCTTGAATGCACAAGGGGCAATCGTTGTGTTGTTTCTTTGTGTATACGTGTATCTCTCCAGATATGAACAAATGAGTCAACATGTTTAAAGTGTTAGCAGCAACAGAGGCGACATTTGTCAAGCAGTGGTGACATACAGTTAGTATTATATTAACACCAGTCTGTCCGTTGTATTTCTACGTGACTGGAATGTCAAAATGCTACTAAACAGAAGATTGAAACATGGAATATGTTGCAGCTCCTTAGGTATGGCTGCACACGGCAAAAAAATAAAAGAAAAATTCATTACGACGTGGGCAAAGGCATTAGACAGAATTCCCAATAATATTCAATAGTGACATTCAACATAGCATAGCATAGCTATACTTATATAATAACATAGCATAGCATAGCTACATTTATATAATAACATAGCTACATTTATATAATAACATAGCATAGCTTCATTTATGTAAACTAAAATACAATTCTAAGAAATAACCAAACCTTCTGCAGGAAAAAACGTGTTAAGCGTTCACTAACAGTTTATTTGAACATTGTTTATTGGGACCAAAAAATATCAAATATTCATTGTAAGTTCACACATTTTCTGTAATTGTTGCTTGTTTTCCCTGAAAACATTTTGGCAAATCACATTTCTTTGTGGGACAGAATGAATGGAGGGTGCTGTTATTCCAGCTACGAGGAAAATATGCATTTTGCAATTTAGGATGCACTTTATAAGAACTCCAGATTCTTTCTGGTGAATAAATTTTATTAAACACACACTCCACTATTTCTGCAGAAAAAAACCTTTTTTACTATTAAAGTGCAAAAAACAGGGCTTGAACTTTTTTGGCCACCTATCCAATGAAGATATTCAGAGATGATATGGTTTTAGTAACATAACGAAGTGGAAAATAGAAGTCAAGTATTATCATTAACACCTGGGAAGTTGATGGAAAGAAATCATAATCCATAAATATGATGTAAAAATTTTCTAATAATACACGTGTTACAAGGCAGTAGTAGCATGGAATATTGCAACATGTTTTTTTTTACTTTTGCGACTTAAATATCAGAAGTAACAAAAAATGTCAGCTGCCCATTAATGGACAAGGAGGTTGCTATGGTAACATAGTCAATGGCTTGGCTCTATTGGGGAACGTATCCACTAGCTTTAATCCCATTTGTCTATGCTAGCAGTTGGAGCAAACGTAAAATACAATGCTAAAAATGCAAAAAAAAAACTCTAATTTCAAAATAAACTGTTGTTCAATAAAATAAAACTCAGCCATTGAACAAATGACAGAAATACTGCCAGATGTATCCAAAAAAACTATTTTTTTTACTTGATTTTGCCTATGTACTAGGCACGTGGAAATACTTGGTCTAGGAATTTTGTGACAGGCCAATGATATTACATGATTGCAGTAGACCTCTTTAAATGAAGTGAAATCTGAATATATTTTAGAATAAGGATCAGCAACAAGCCTGCTATGTTTTCTCTCCCTCCCATATTAAAAGAGATTAATTTATATTTAAATCAAAATTGTTGCCTTGATGTTAAATACCGCGCAGAATTGATCCATCAAAAAATGAAAACCACATTTTAACGTCAATGCGTGCAAAATGAATAAGCAGGCAGCAGACCGCTTTGTAGTGCTGAAATGTGAAGCAAAGGCTGTGGCATAACAATCGTATGTGGACAGCGAATGGTGCTGAAGGTAATTTGAGTAGGAGCTATAGGTATTAACGACTGACATCAAAAATGACTTTAAGGCTTTGTAGAAGCCGTTTCGTTTCCCATTTCAGAAATGTGAGGTTTGCTTATATCTGCTGTAAACAAATATGCCATCTATTGATTTATCAGTTGACAAAATCCTTCGTCTACCTATCACTTGCTACAAATTTGGAAATGTGTAAAGTATTCTGGTTACATAAAATGTTGCCTAGCAATGTTATGTTGAATGATTCCTCCTGCTAAACATGCTTTAAGAGAGTGGTTCCCAACCAGGGGTACTAGGACCCCTGGGGGTACTGAGCCGCTCAACAGGGGGTACTTAAACTCTCATGACACTATAGGCTTACTAGTGAAAATAACATGAGGGGGGTACTTTAGGGGCAATCCGGAAAGCACAATCCTGTCAGTGGTACACATTTAAAAAAGGTTCGGATCCACTGCAGTAAGATGGAGATTGATGTTGTTTTACAATATTGTCTACTACTGACCAATAATTTCACAGGGTTTAAAATTGGTGGATTGATAGTTTTACAACTGAATAAAACAAAAAAGTGAAATGTCTCGGATACTAGGCCACCATATCGCCTCAAAATAACTGTATTGACACAATTATTCATAGGGGATGTTTGCTGTATCAAAATAAATACTTCGTCTAAAATATTCTGAAAAGAACCTTAGGCCTTCTATACACATAAAAACAAAATTTCTCTGTACATTAACTTATATACAAGTTTGACAAGATCATTCTAGAAGCTTTTGTAATTGACTCATTAATCAGATTTTCATTAATTCTATTATCTAACTGAGTTGTTTTCCTCAATTTGTAGTGCATCCTCCTTGATTTACAACATAAAATGCATTATCCTTTCCTATTGCATCATTCACACACACCCACACACACACACACCCACCTACCCCGGCCGACCCCTACACGACACACAGAACTGTGTTTCCTCTTGCGCACAGGAGACCTGAATCTATGGAAAATACACTTAATGTTTCTGGACTAGATCTTGTCAACAATCAATGACCAATTCGCACGGTATATTATTTGACTTGCGATGGACATTACGCACTCTCTTCACTATCACCCCAACTCCCATAGTGAAATAATTCATATCTGGCAACAATGCCATTTATTAGAGTATCTGAATTTGCCTTGCCCAATACAGAATTTGCCTTGCCCAATACAGTATATATATACATTAAAGTGTGTATCACATGAACCTCAAATGTATTTAAACTAAATAGTGTTAAAAGTGTTAAAATGTAATTCAACATTTTTCTAAATCCTCAAATTGTATTCAATTTGTTCTCAGTTTGAAAGCTGTTTTGATTTGCCTACCTATATTGGAGACCTAAATAACACCAGAAGTTACAACATAATAAGAGGTTGCAAACAAGGCACCGTTTGCCATCTTCCCCACTGTGCTGGTTCAGAACAGCAACAGTTACTCACTAGAGATGCACATATAAGCTAGTTACTCACTAGAGATGCACATATAAGCTGGTTACTCACTAGAGATGCACATATAAGTTAGTTACTCACTAGATGCACATATAAGTTAGTTACTCACTAGATGCACATACAAGTTAGTTACTCACTAGATGCACATATAAGTTAGTTACTCACTAGATGCACATACAAGTTAGTTACTCACTAGATGCACATATAAGCTATAGCCCAAGTTGCTATGTAGCATGCTAACCATCAGCCATTCGTGCTAGCAAGCGTTAGCTACCTGGTTGGATTTGTAAATGTCTAACAAAAGTACAATGTATTGTAAAAAGTTACATAGTAGGTTCGTAGTTAGCTACAAACCCAATATTAGCAACAGTGTTGCGTTAGATTTAGCAATCTTATGTGATTTAATTTGAAATAGCGCAGTAGTAGTTGGGTCAACGGGTTAGCATTATGCCTTTGACATGCTACAGGTACAGTACAGCCAGTCTATAGCTTTGTAATGAGGTGTAGGGGGGAAGTATCATTTAAAAAGTATAATTTAAAATCTAACTACCATTGATACTATCATACGCATGAGGTGTAAGGGGGGGGGGCAAAGTATAATTTAAAATCTAACTACCACTGATAGTATCATAGCTTTAGGGGAAGCAATAGCACGGCAGCTAACGCCAGCTAGCCAGCCAGTTAGCCGCTTGCCGTGCGTCAATTCGGAACTGTTGTGACAACATGTCAACGCTGTAAGAAGTAGTTAAATCAGTTTTAAAATATGTCATTTAGCCTAATAATTTACTTTGAGAGAATTCTAGGCAAATTGTGAATAGTTCTAGTTATTGCCTAGCTGGCTGAAGGACTTCATAATGTTCGTATTTTGTACTCGACTCTTTTGACAAGCCCCGGGCCTGTGTTTCCTCCAGCTCTGCCCCTGCCTCCCTGCCTATCAGCCTGCCTCCCCCTCCCGACTCACCCGGGTAGAAGTGATGTCCATCATAACCTCCTGAAACGCAGCCGTCTCCTCCGCCTGTCGCTGGGTGTGCAGGGCGATCTTCTCGCTGAACTTTCGGGGGTTCGAGGCCCCGGACCCGGCACCCGAACTGGGCCCCGGTCCGGGTCCACAACCGCCTGCGCCCGTAGCAGACATGTTTTTGCTGCCGAACGACTTCACTCAGTAGGATGATCAGAACTGTCTGGTAGGAGGGCAAGAGGGGAGGAGAAAGTGAGCGGAGGGGAGGAGAAAATGAGCGCGCCAGGCCGTTTCCCAGTTAGCACAGGACATTCTTCTTCGATCTACAACATGATTGCACAATTACATATTTAAGTTGTTCCGAATGTTACTCGCAAAACATGTTAAAGTATTTTTTCGGGTCATTGGTTTGTATATATGTTAATCTATCTCGTACACAGAACCTGAACTGCACATTACTCAAACTTAATCTGAGCATAACATATTAGACGTAAATATGTGACACCAGCACACTAACTACACGTATGATATGCTACGCATTTCCTGGAACGTTTTAAATGTTACAAAACGTTGTAAAAAAATCTAATATTACGAATTCACAATTTCAAAATATAATTCCGGTTGCTGTTCTCAGAAGGCATACAATAAATATCTAATGTGTAACTTGTCATACGTTTGTGTAAATTTGTAATACATAATTTTGGATAGTATAGATTTGAAATGAGTGCATATGTTCCAACAAAATAAATTAGTCACAAAGTAAACATCAAATAATGTGTTAATGTGTATTCAATCTTGTACAGGACGAATAGATTTGTTGTTATTTATTAGCATTTTCCATACTAACATTTTCGGAATTGGCGTTTTATTATGTTTTCACATAAGATGTTAACCCACCAAATAGTTATTAGAAGGCCAGCATCTCAGAGAAGCATCTTGACTGTTGGTGTTGAGACTGTACGAGATCTTCCAATTCTATTCCACGAATGGAAAAGTCTTAATTCTTTTTAGAACAAGAATGGACTGAAGAGTTCTGAACATTTTCAGTGTGTAATTGAACCTACAAACGATGATACTAAATGTTACGTTCCAGCTCCCAAAGGGAGGGGAACCAGACAACCCATTGCTCAGGCCCACCGATGCCAGCAAAAGAGGTATGGTGTTGTGGTGCGAGAAAAAGACTCTCATACCGTCAAAACAATGCTTTTATTTTGCCACGGTAGTAAGTAAATGAAAATACTAAACAATAGTAAATGTTCTTGGGAAATTGGGGAGGGCTGGACAGACCAAAGCAAAGAAATAAACAAAACACAACCACTAACCTCCAAGTAACATAACACAAAAGAACAACCCCTATCTGGCACACGACCAAGGTGCCCTAAACAAACATACAGCTGGTGGTCCGCCCAGGTCTAGCTAGTGGTTCTAGACAGAAGTATACCTACGGGTGATGTATACCCCGGGGTAGCTTTAAATCTACTCCCCAACTCCCTAAAGAACAACAAAGGAAAGAAAGACAATTAATACAAATTATAATCACAAACAAAATGCTCCGTCCTGTTGAAAGTTCCCACTGGAACACAAAACTGGGATAAACTAATACACACAAAACAAGGTCAAAGGTGCTAAACAAAAATGTTAGGGAACCATCTCAAAATCATAAAGATCCCCACATAGGGTACAAACCAAACAGTCAGCAGGAACCGAGAGCGCGAACTGATCCAAGCCTGGGCATTTTAAAGAGCCCAGGCAGCTGCAGCCACTGATGAATGGGCGGAGTCCCAAGTCCCAATTACCCATTGCACCACCAATCAGCTGCCGGAACAGTCTCAGAAGCTTCTTGCCTGAAAAGAACACAAACCCAACCACCACCAATACAAAAATCAAAATAAAACGAACCCAGAACTCTGGGGACGTAACACTAAACTTAAAGGTTAGTTTAATTGCTTCTTTAATCGGCCCAAAAGTTTTCAGCTGTGCCAACATAATCACAAAAGTGTCTTCTAGTTATGAATTAATCTTGTAGAATGATCAACTTGAATAAACAAACACAATGTGCCATTGTAACACAGGACCTAATGTTGCTGATTATCGCCCTCTGTGCGCCTTTGTTTATATTCCATTGAATATCAGTTGTTTCCAGCTACAGTAGTCATTTACAACATTAACAATGTCTACACACTGTATTGCTGAGGTTGTTTTGATGGACAAAAAAATTGCTATATTGACAAAGATGATTTGACAAAAATGAATGCACATTTTTTTATTGACCACATGGCGGAGCTATTGAGATTTTCCATGTTTGAATGCTCACTACACTACACTCACTCCAGTTAGAGCCTTTAGAAGAAGAGTCTTAGTCCACCACCTCACAAGGAACATAATTGCAATTGGGACCCATTAATTCAGAAGTAATGTTTTTTCTGCCATACTGAATTTGTGAAATACCCTTTAAACGCTACTTCTATAGCATCAAATGATCAACCTTAAGTGTGATTACAGAGAATCTAGAACATGAAATGTATTTTGATTTGTTTCCATTTGTGCTTGTCACAGGATTCCATGTGTTATTTTATGGTAGAGTAGTTGAGTAGAGTAGTTGTGTCCAAATATTTGACTGCAGCTTAAGAAAGGAATACAGGACTACTTGAGTCTTGCTACATTTGGCATTTACAAGCTCTGTCAATGAGCAACCGTAACATTTGCTGTGTAAATAGCAGCCAACTGTATTTCCTTTATAGTTTGTATTTCCTTATTCTTTATTATAGTTTTGTATGGGCCGTAGGCAATTCACGACAAAGTTGTTCATTCTTCAAAAGTTTTATATCAGGTCATTTTGACCACATCAATTATATAAAGTAATACAACTGTGCAGCATGTTGTATTATTTGTAACAAAAAAATGACATTCAAATAAAGAATTCTCTAAGATGTAACAAAATATATGATAATTTCAAAGCATGACATGATGGGAATATATCATTTCTGACAAGAATGAATAATAATTATCAGTTATCAAGTAATAAAAGATATCAAGTAATACCAGTAATTGGTCTTCAGTTTGTATTGAGTAAAAAACGGATTTTGTATCTTTTGATGTCATGTTGCAAGTATCATTAATGTTGTTATTATACTCAATATTATTTCCAGTCACACATTTAATAACTTGTGTTATGTTTTATCCCAGAACAGTTGTCAGTATTTCAACGAATGTGATCCCAAAACTCGATCTACCGTATGTTTACTTTTTGATGAATAGTACCCCAGTAACCACCGCAAATCCAGAAAGCAACATGGCCACCTTGTTCATGCGGTTTTGTGGGGAGCTCAGCTTGTGGGGTAGGATCTCCATGAAGGTGATGTACATGAACGTGCCCACCCCCAGGCCTTCTAAGGTGGACTTGGCCAGCTGGTGCCGGGAAGACGACTTTGTCTCGTTGAGGGCAATGCCCAGCACAATGCCCAGTGGGCACATAATAGCGAAGAGCAGAAGACAAGCCGACACAACGGCCCGCCGCAGCATTCCTTGGGTCAGCTTTAGGGCAATACAGACGGAGAGGATACTGTTGTGGAGGAGTAACGCCACACATCTCTGCAGCACTATATAAATGTCCTCCCGTAGGTCCACCGCAAGTCCTCCAAAAATAGAGTGCAGAGACAATGAAAAGACTAGGACGAAGGCCCGCATGGCCGAGATTACGTTAAAGTGAAAGAGGGCATCTGTGCCTAGGTCGTCCCTAACATGTGAGTGTCTCCGATCGTCTTTGTCAAGCAACTGGATTCTCGGGTCAACCAGTAGTGCATGTCTTACTTCAGGATGGCTAGTCGATTGGGTTTTGAGAGCCAGAACTACCTGCTCCAGGACCAGGACCAAGAGGAAGCCCATGGCTATGATGAATTCAGGTAGAGGGAACCGAAGCTGTGAGAGACATGTTGGACAGGTAAAGAGTGTCACCATATCTAACATTATTTAACTGAACAGAAATGGACGACGTTGTAACATAATCATAGAAATTGAAGACGCACTTCACTTGTTGTTAAGTTAGATGTGACATGACCAAATGGAGAAACAAAAGATGACAGCAACTGGGGATTCTTACGAGTAATCCTTGGCTTTTAAATTCCTCATTGATTCCAGACAGGTAGTCAGGCGTCAGGTCCAGAAGGCAAGTAGCGAAGAACACTCCTCCAGTAAAGCAGCTCACCAAGCTCACAATTTTGTGACGCGTTTCTGTGGAATACAACCCGACACATCGCCATCACCAATAGACAGTCCGACCATTCAATTGTACTGAAAGGTTCTACAGCTCTTAAAGTTAATGTTTATGGTGTCGAGACAACATCCTGACAACATCCTGGAACATACACAAGAGTAAGCTGGTTGGTCATTTAATCAATTTACCACATCCATACAAAGTTATAAGATATCTATTGACGTTAAATGCAATTGACGTTTCTCATGGGTTTCGTATTGTTTCATGCAAGTACCGGTTTGCAAAAGGAAGGAAAAACAAGTTTGCAGGACTTATTTAAAAAGTTGTGTAGCCACAACTGAAACATATCCAATGTGCCACTTACCTGTGTCGATATTGCAGCTCCATGCCCATCTGACCAAACACAAAGGTGTCAAACCACATAACAGTGTGATGAAGAGAAGAGTAACCAGTGCTTCCAGCTTCATCTCATGGACAGAGACCTCACCTGTGTTCATCTGCTCTTCAGACGACCGCCTGGAGGGGGCGACAAAATAGCTTCATCTGAGAACCATCTCTAGACTAACTTTGTTGACTAAACAGGCAGAAACTCCATTAGGTTACTGTGTGTGGGGAGGAATTTGGTATTGAAGCGCCAACATAACCAATAAAGTCGATAAATTAACGCGGATCTAACACCAGTTTCCGCTAGATATCTGTGTATCGCTTAACTTGGACTGATATAATTAGCTACCCTGGGCTGTCTGGAAAGTTCAACAAAGATAACTAACACGAGGCTACGTTTTCAATGTATTCTCCTATTGTGTGTCACATTGTTGCATAGAATAAAAATGGAAATTATGTATTACCGTTTGTCCTATTCGATTAAAGAAGGACAGCCATAGAAAACAGCCAATCCGGGCACTCCGGAAGAATGGACATGTAGATGTAGTGAGCCACACGGCGTTTCACCCGAAGGAGGAGCCTGTGTCCCTAAAGCTGTGATCCATCTTGTTCATTTACAGGAAGTGGCAAGAAAAATGTGTAGTGACATATCCAGATATTTACTGTTTTGCGTAATCTCACCTTGTTTGTGTGGGTGTGTGATGCTCTAGGTGTTTCTTTTCCTATAGCTTTGCTTTTGACTTGTACGTGTTCATAGCTCCCTTTGTTTTTTTATGTCTAGAATGCTGTTTATTGCACCTTGACAACATTTGTAGATGTGTATTCCCTTATGAGAGTTTTGTATTTTTTTGCTGTTCTTTTGTTCTGTCAACAACAAAAAAATATTTATTTATTTAAAATAAATAAAAAACACTTGATACCAGTACCAAAACACCCGGGACTTAGTTCATTCTACATGACAAAAAATCCGAGGTTTTAATGTTTGGCTGCATTTTCACATTGGTTGGTGGAATTCACCCCTTTAATTCTCCGTACAATTGGCCCATAATTGAGTCTCAATGTCCAGGCTTTTTATAAATGCATCCTCGACCACATCCGCTATCCAAGTAATGGGAGAGGATTTGGGAAGATATCGCACTGAATGGAAACGCCCCAGGCACATTTTTATGTCCTGACCAGAGCCATCTCGAGCCATCTCTCTATGGCTCTGGTCCTGACTTACTGAGATGGTCGTGTTTAAAGTGTCATCATCACTTCCCGGATGGAGGGCAGGTTTAGGAAACGCTCTATATAGTTAGGACTGCCTAAAAACACGTCCTTTTGTCCAGTGTACATCTTATAGACAGGGTACACACTCGAAAAAGATTTGGACTAATAAACCTACAGATTTCGGCCGGAACATGTGATTTGTAAGCCGCCTAACTACAATCTACGTATAGATGCTCGCTATATTATCGAACAAAGTCAAAATAAACTTGATCTTTTAAAGCAGGACAGTTGGGTGCTATATTAGCCTACCCGTTTGAGTCCAAGTCAAGTCACAGGACTTTGAGCTAGAGTCCAAGTCAAGTCTCAGGTCTTCGGGCTAGAGTAAAAGTCTAAAAGTTATTATGTCTCTAGCATACAGTATCAGTTTTGATAAGTTGTTTGGTATATAATCAGTGTAAACAAGCTACTGCAATAGGACAAAAAACATTAAGCTCCCATTTTTCTTCTTTAAAAATGTGCCAAACATCAAACTTTATTTAGTAAATGCAATAACTGTAGCCTTGTTGCATGAACAGTACAGACAAAATATGAATGCTATCAAGACTAAACAAAGGACTGACTTGTCTGTTGCTGAATCATAATGAAAGACTAAATTTAACTTCCGTATGATTAAGAATGATCAATTATTTGTTTTTTACTCAGTGGCTGGACAGCACAACCGTATATTGTGCCGCGTACAGCATAAAGCCCATTCCTCTAGACCAGAGATGTCAAACTGGTTCTATGGAGGGTCAAGTGTCTGCAAGTTTTCGCTTACACTTTTTACTTGATTCACTCATTCATCTAGAGAATGTCAGTCGGAGTTAACTAGGTCTTAGCTAGCTTAGTGTTTTGGCAGTTTTGATCCATTCTCATTCATATGAAATGTAGTTTGTATGTATTACAATGGAATCATGTTTCTTATTACTTTGTGGAAAGGGAAATTCAAGGTATAAACAATTAATTGAGTAAGGACAATGCTTATGTGTGTGTGTGTGTGTGTGTGTGTTTCTGCTCTTCTCATTGAACGAGATGAGCCTACAGCTGATAAGTATTGCTATGGCTACCTAACGTCTTGTCTTATCGCCAAACAGAGTGAGAAATAGTCTGACCATGCATGGGAGGAGGACCCAATGGGCTGTACTTGTGTGTGTTGTGTGTCTGAGCCATAGACTGTATAAAGAAAGTCTGAGCTCAACCTTGAATTTTGTAATCACATTTACAAATCAGATTTTTATTTGTGAGTTATGACGAATATATATACACATATATTTACGAATATTCACACAGACCCAACTCCCTAGACAACTCTCCTTAAGTTATCAGCAGAAGACGGAAGTGTCCCAGTCTGGATTCTTGTATCAATATGGGGGCGGGACTTCCCGAATCGGTTCCTGTACTGTCCCTCTCATAGACATAATTGTCTATGGTCCCTCTGCCTTCACACTCTGTTTCTATTGGTTATTTAGTCGCACTGTCCAATCAAATGCAAACAGTGGGAGGGACTTAATCGCTATTTTATGCTGAACTGCACTATGATGTAATGTACTGAGTTTAAGTGTATATTGCCTGCATTTAGTCACGAGTAAGAGAGGAAAATCCACTTAATCTAGTTTGTGGTTAAAGCCTAGTTGAGCGTATAGGCGACCGCACTGCCTCGGGTTGGTATTCGGCCTCCGGGATGATTGACATAAGAACTGCCAGCTGGATTTTCTGTAGAAATGTGTCTTCGACCGGTTGATCTTTTAAAGCTACTCGCCTTTTTTCTTCCGCATGGCTTATTGTTGTTGTAATGCACATACAGAGCAGGTCTCCGTAATGTAGATGAAGAGCAGAGGTATCGCTTCCGAAAACAGCAGCAGACAAGTAAGTTATTAGTGGATGCATGGCTGTAGTCTTTAGTCTGGCTGTAGTCTGAGAGTACAATGTTGCACTTGTTTGTCCAGATTGACTGGATTTCATAACGATCGTGGTGTCAAACTCGACACCTTTAACGAAGGAAGACATTCGTTTTGAATGTAGCTCTTTCCTATTAGTGAACTGTATTCAGGTTTACCTTAATTGAAATAATATTTTGTGTATTGTCATTATATGCCTCTGATATGGGATTTAAACACAGGGTCAATCCGTGGTAGCTATGCTATATACTATGTCAATAGATTTACTGTTGGGGACATAATGCACATTTATAGTAGGCATAGTAAGTAAAAGTGTGTTAGATCTATTGGTTAATAAGGAAAAACCACAACCTTTTTAATACAACTATGTGTGGGTGTGTGTTTGTGTGTGTGTGTGTGTCTGTGTTCCTGTTTTTATAGCTGATTGACCAAAAAGGGTGAGGTAAGGACATTATTTTGTCTGTTGTGTCTGACACTAACAACACACTTGGGGTTAAATGTAGAGAATGAGTTAGGTTTATGTTTAGGCTTACATTCAGTTGTTATTTTGAATATAACTAAATTGCTGGTCCTCAGATTGAATGTAAAAGCTTTGTGTGTGTGTGTGTGTGTGTGTACCAGGATGCTGATATCCTCTTGTGAAAGGACTCCCACTGATCAAACAGGAATCATAGTGATTGTCGTTTAACCGTTGAGTGCAGTTACCACACCTTCTTCATACCATTCGTTGGCACACCTGACAACCTCCGAGTTTAACACTTCAACTGCAAATAGTTATTACAGTGGGAGTCCAATAAAAAAAAGTACACTAAGGTGAATATAATTGTGTCAGACATTTAACTGCTCTTTTGGTGTCATCTAGGCTATGGATGTGGATGCAGAGAATGGAGACCTGTATTTCAGGCAGAAGGACTGCATTACAGAGGAGATTTGGGAACTGGAAAGCCCATTTTCTTCCTCGGTTGTAATGTACACAGGCTCTGATAAAGCCTTGGATGAATGGACAGTTGACACCCAAAGTGTACGTATTGTGTACGCAGTGTTTGTAAAGGCAGTCATAATGTTGAGACTTGGGTTGTATTTACTCACCCTCATTTTAGGAACACATATTAACATGTAATAATCTATTACACATTTTCTGCCATTATCCCCTCCACCCGTTACAGGGGCTGAAGGACAGTGCACCAGAAGATGAGCTTCATGCAATCAACCCGAATGACATCTTCCCTAGCAGAGCTCTAGTGGAGACATTCTCAGAGAGTGACAGCAGTCTCTCTGAGGACCCCTGCTCCAAAAGCCCCCTAGCAACCACGGTGGACCCCTCTGTTGCCCCAACAACCATCTATCAGGTGGTCTATGACATCAGCACCCTGGCCAAGATCAAGGCGGAGCCAGAGCAACACAGTGTGGATGTGATTTCTATAGAACTGGGTATGGGAGTGTGCACGTGTCTGCGAGTATGTGTCTGGGTGTGCACTAGTCTGTGTGTGCACGTGTAGAAAACAAACTTTATTAGTTTGTGTGATATATGTTTTCTACTACCTACAGATGAGTGGAGTTCTCAGATGTTGATCTCGGATTCTTGTATCGTCAACGAGTTAAACCTTGTATCTGCTGGAAGATTTGACCATGGCCATCTTTCTACACCATCGGCATCCACTTCGGACCCCACCAGTCCAGACAGTGCGCTGGTGAGACCCAAAGGGACAGTTGACTCCTAAATAGATTTGTAAAAAAAAAATCAGTCCATATTCAATGGCATCTGTTATTAAGAACGTCATGTCGTCATTGGAAGACACAGGCCAAAACCCGAATCTATTCATGTACGTTTCTATTGTCTAATAATATACAATTACAGTGTGTCCCTCTTTAAAAAATAATGGATCCCTACAAACATATGTAGAGAATTGACTAGCCTCAATAACTAATGACTTGGAAAGATGGTTAGTTGCATAAGAGAGCAATGGCAGATGGGAGTTGTTCAGACCCTAAATGGTGGGTCAAGTCTATCTGGGATTATTGTGAGGATTTCTAGCACAGTCTTCTTCTTCCTGATCAGCTTTACCCCGACCTCACGCTGACCGAGGAAGAGCAGAAATTGCTGGACCAAGAGGGAATCTCTCTGCCCAACAACTTGCCCCTCACTAAGGTCAGACACCGTTATTGCTGAAACTGCATGGCGGACTACTGTACTATCTGCCGCCCAAATACAAATACAGTCTTTACCTGAGTATACTTACACAATGTTACTTTTACAGATTTTTTTATTTTTGAGTGAAATTGAATTGTGTACACTTGAGGTGAATCCATCTCTGAACTGTATCCCTTCCTAGGCTGAGGAAAGGATTCTGAAAAAGGTGAGACGCAAAATACGCAACAAACAGTCTGCTCAGGACAGTCGTCGCAGGAAGAAGGACTATGTAGATGGGCTGGAGAACAGGTAAGGCCTGAGTCTTTTATTAGCAAGCAAGTTTATTTATATATTATGTATTTATAGTATTTATTATTTGTTTATATAGCACAATTTATGGTGGATACTGGATAACCCTAAAAAGTAACACTGTAATGGTACCAGAAGCAAGGCATGTGGCCTGAGAAAGTTCTCCCAATACGTCTGTCTAATTTTGCCACTGTATTACAGTTAACTCTTCGCAAAATATGTGAGTCTGTTTCTATGATATGTCTGCTTTTTACTCAGTTGTGTGTGTCTTTGTGTTTCAGGGCAGCAGCGTGTTTAGCCCAAAACAAGGAGCTGCAGAGGACAGTAGAACAGCTGGAGAAACACAACATGTAAGTCGGCCGGCGAACATCATCTAACTATGCTGACGATGCTGAGCGATGATGTGTTTGTCTTCTGATCTGTTAACAGGTCTCTTTGGTCTCAGCTGAGGCGGCTACAGTCTCTGATAAAGCAGACTGCCACTAAAGCAGCACAGACCAGCACCTGTGTCATGGTGAGATTAACATCCACTACCTTTGATGGTGATTTACAAAATCAACCGAAACTCATTGTGTGTGGTGTCTGATTTGTTTCCCGTCAGATTATTATATTTTCTCTGGCCCTCATCATCTTCCCGAGTTACAGCCCCCTGAACTGGGGCACTTCATCTATAGAAGAAGATTACACACCAAAAGGGGGTTAGTTGTCCACCATGAAGTGAATGCTGTTGCATACTGTTTGTACTCTTGCATAGATGCTTTCCGCATGTAATGCCCCATATTTGCAATTTGTTACATCATTGAACTGCACACCTGCACATTTACTTTTTTATAACTTTAGTTTTTCTCTTCCAGTTATATCCAGAAACATCCTGACAGATCCTGCTTCATCCGAGCAAGTTGTTGACGATGTAGACAGGCTTATTGTTCAGCCTGATTCTCCACCAGGTTCCCCTGACCTCAGCCAATCAGATCCCCCAGATGCTTTCACGGATTTCAAGGAACCAGAGGAACATCCAGAAATCCCTGTAATTCAGGGTGAGGCACTAGAGGCGAGCCCACTAAATAACAGCTCGGCTTTGGCTGATGGACGGACTGAACCTCTGGCTATTGTGTCAGCACCAGGAAAAGGCAGAACCAGCCTTGACAGCAGCCCAGGACACGCTGATGAGATGTAGACAACGATTTAATCAACCCGTGTGTACTTTTTTATTTCGTGGAACTCTTCAAAGCTTCTTGGATTCATTACAGACAATGTGCATGTTAAATGCCATATTACCACAGTGGTTTTGCGCACTCAATGCCTATATATTGCCTGACTCTATACTAAGCAAGGTTTTAATCCAGGATTCAGTGTAATTGTCAAGGACATGGGTCTATGTGTCTTAGGCTGTTTTGTATGATAATGATTTGTTATATTATAAGGGTTAGTACAGTGGTTCCCAACTCCGGTTGATGAGTACCCTTAAGTGCACACATTTCAGCTGTAGCCACGAAAAAAAAACTATTTAAAGGGCAAGACAATATGTTGACTAGTTGAAAAGGGTGTGCTTGGTTACGTTGCTACAAGGAAATGTGTCGAGTTTGGTGTAGTAAAGAAACAGGAGGGGGTCCAGTGGGTTAGCACATCCTATAGAAAATATTATTGATCCGAGATCTGTGGCTGAAAGAACACCACAGATATTGTTAAATTGTTTTGGCTATGCACACTTTAAGGAGGTTTTGATGTACACTCCAGACACACATTAAGCACTAATCTGTTGTGTCTGTAAGACCAAGCTTACCGCCACCTAGTGGCGACAGAAATCTTACAGGGAGAAATCATCTGCAGGGATATCTTTACATCTTTTGTTTCATTACACTGTAGTGACTCCCTAAGGCCTGCTTACACACCTGCAACCCAAACTGAGGTCATCAGGTTAGTTAGTGTGCCCTAACTCACGTTAACCCACGTGACTTCCTGGTTGTACGAGTGTGGGGAAAAAAGTTGAATTGGCTTTGGACGAATTCCTTAGAGGAGGACTTTCCGCTATAGTCTCTGGTTTGATTAATTGTTGTATTTTTTATATCAAAATATGATATGGCCTATATGGTACATATCTAAACTGGAAGGACATTTTTCTTAGCGTGTCCTTTGACAGCATCTGTCTTTTTAATGTAGTCAACTGGGTGGATATTCTAGTTTTTCTGACTAAGTCCCTTTGATGACCCAGTTGGTAAGGTGATCAATTATACCAAAAATGTATAACTTTAACTTTGCACAAGCTGGAACAGGTACTGTCAGATTCCATCTCTATGGTTGTTGTCCAGAACATGTCCATCTACTTACTGCTTTCATCTGCTACAGGTCCTAGCATGGCATTCCAATTTGACTAAGGTCAGGACTTGATTTTGGTTTAAGTAGGCTTAAGTTTGGGGAGGACTAACCGGGCCAATCAGCGCACTTTCATGAATTATGGGTGTGGTCTTGGTGAAGATGAGTACCAGCCTGAATAGTTTTTTTCTAGAACGATCAGGAATGGTAGGGTAGTTTTGGGGTAAGATGCTCCCCTAAAATTAATGTCTACATGATTTGCTGAAACAAAAAAAATGTTTATGGATTTTTTTAATGTTGAAGATGGCTATGATTATGGTAAGGTATTATGAAGTAAAATAAATGGCTACAGTTGACAAATTAATTTGTATTTAATCAAATGTATTTTTGCCCCCAGGTTATGGTTTTAAAGAATTGTCTGTTTTTCCCCCTAACTTTTTCTTGCCATGCCGTTTCATACAGTTAAACTAAACTCAGCATAGCTTTTAGAGCCCACCACTGACATGTACTGCTCTGGTCGTATCACGTCACCGGTAAACAGACAAACATTCTGCATCCCCTTCTTTTAAGGTGTTAAAGGTTGTGGAACCTGCAACACTTTTTTTCAGAGGTCTCAAAAGTCTCCATTTGATTTCTTCCTTCTCTTATAGGTTTTCTGTCTTATTCACTAGAAATCTCTCATGGGGTGAAGCTTTCAGGACTGTAGCTGAGCATTTGTTTTCCTTGTCCTTGGCTCTTGTGTCCTTGGCCTGGTAAACAACTCCAATATGAACCCTGCCACTGATATTGCAGTACTGGTATTTTAAACAAAAAAACTAAAACAAATGAACAACAAGAAGGCATGAGTATTGGCACATTCTTTGTACTCTAAAGATGAACGAAACGTCTCTCAACTGAACTGTTATGGTGCAATCAAAACATCCCAAATGCTTAAACATTTCCTCATGTTTTACTTCCATCTAACCCGTTTCTAGCATTCCTCATGACCAACAAAACGTGTCGTCAAAACGTTTTTATTTGACCCCACGTGTTCCTCCCGTATTAACGAAACGTTTCGCAACCAAATTCGTTTTTGTTGGTGGAATGAACGCATCCCACTTGTTGTGGATTTGTGACGTAGCAACAGTCAGACTGCTACAGTATTTTGACTACCGCATTCAGACTGAAGAAACTCACAGCTGCAGAACACATCTTCCGAAGCGACTTTAATAAGTTTTCACGACGTCTCAAGCAATGAGGTAGTTTGCATGACACGTACACTAAATGTGCTTATTGTGGGTTTAATAACACATGAACACACGCATTCAATACTTATTATATTAGTCAATGAATGGATCAGAGTGGACGTAGATGCTAACCAGCGTGCTAACTATAAGTTAGCCTAGGCTCTAGCTCTGTGTATAACGTCACCACACGTGTAGTACTAGTTGACAGTCTGTGTATGTAGTTCGTTCATTCACACATTTACTGATAAATCACTTTTAATTTCAATTAACTATTTTTGTAGCCTTCACTCAACACGTTCATGGTAATGTTGTCAACTCTCACTTTGTCAGGGGCGAGAGGGGTCGGGGCCGTGGTGGACGTTTTATGTCCCGGGGTGCAGGCTCTGCGCCTGGGTAAGTACGTTTTGAACGTCAAAACATCGACTGAGGCAGATTCTTGCTAATTGGCACTACTTTATGTCACTATTTACATTTTAAACAACTGTTTGAATCCATTGCTGCGGCTTTTGAACGAATGCATCCGGATAAGACCCTTTTGCGTATCCATGGTCCCACTGTGATCATGGCTGCTCATTGACTAATGTCTTTGAGTTTCTTTTTTGTAGATATCTGGCTCACCATCCATTTGACCTATACGTCGTGAGTATACTGTACATTTCTAAAGTGAAACAAATTCTGTGTGAGATCGTTACACATACGAAAGACACCAAAAAAGTACATAGACACTTTGACATTTTTGGGGAATATTCGAAAACATGCAATACGGATATGAATAGTTCTAGAAAACGACCTACAATCAGACACCAAGAGTGTGTGGTCCTGGATGATATTAAACATAGAAGACATAAAGATCAGAAGCTAAACACAAAACACATACCATTATAATCAGTTTAGCTGTGTGGCCTGTAAAGCAGTAAACTTCACTCATGGTGAATGTATGTTGTATGTGCTTTACAACATGTTTACACTACAGTATGTTATCATAAAGTCATCAGAAGTATAGTTGTAGTTTAAAACATTTTGAAATCATACTGGTGAGTTGCACTCATTATTAAATATGTGGCAGTAAATGTGGTGCCTTGAGCAACAAAATAAATAAGCTGTTAGTTTACGCTGGTTTTTCGTTTGTTTCAGTGTGAGATGGCCTTCCCACGACTACATCCTGCCAAAGATGAGACGGCCTTCAGTGACGCCCTGCTGAAGAGAAATCAGGACCTCAGTCCCACCTCTGCTGAACAGGTTTGTGTAGTTGAGTAGTATTAAACAGGTATAAAGATAGTTTTACTTTGTTTCTATTGAATTAAAACTAAACCCACATCTTGTTTAAGTACATTTTTTAGACACTCATTCAGGTGGTACATTGTGTTTTTCGTTTTCTAACATAGTAAATGTGTGCATGGTAAATGTCAAGTCTGAGCCCATATAGCAGCATATGATCACCGTGGTGGTGGTCTTTAAAATAATCTGCCACTTTATATTTATTCAACCCTGCCTATCGGTTCACCGTTTTAGGAAATGTATGACCAGAATGACTGCTCTTAAACAAGTGGGCTGTTTTATACCTTTGTTGTTTGACCTATTCTCTCTGTTTCTTCTAGTCATCCATCTTGTCACTGGTTACCAAAATCACCAATGTCATTGACAACCTGATCGTTTCAGCTGGGGCTGTGGAGGTGGTGAGTATTATGGTGTCTTGTTCAATTTCTCACAATACTAAAATACCGTGGAATGATTTCTAAAATGCTGAATTGACACAATGTAAAGTGACTTCAGTTATATGAGTTATTTGATGTTTTATTTTTTTCTGTATAGGAAATGGAGGAAATTCGACAGGTGGGCTCTTATAAGAAAGGCACAATGATATCAGGACACAATGTGGCCGACCTTGTTGTAATTCTCAAGATATTACCGTCTCGTGAGTTTCTAACTAAATACATTTCTGAAGGTTATGGGAAAATCCCTAGCATAAGCAAATTAGATGAACGTCTAGAGGATGTTACATTTTGACCAGTAGAATTACTCTTATGTTTCCCCCAGTGGAGGCAGTGAGCACCCTGGGGAACAAGGTGGTTGGGACCCTACGCGCCCAGGACCCTACAGAAGGTGAAATACCATCACGCTTTCTTCAATACTCTCTCTGTAATTGATTATGAGGTGCAGATGCACACAATATTAGTCCAGAGTTTTAGAGATTTCGTGAACACGGTTAGATTTTAATGTGTATCACGCCCCGGTTAGATTTAAATGTCTAGGCTGCTGTCTACAGCCACACACACACAGCCATGCCTACAAATATCTGTGTATAACAGCAAACTCTTCAATGTGTTTAACTGATTTTACTTTCCTCAGTTCTTTCCATGCTGCCTAATGAGACAGGCCTTGAGATCAGCTCTGCCGACGCCACTGTGAAGGTCCTCATTGCCACTGTTGCGCAGAACATGCACAAGATTAAGCCTGATGTGCACAGTATGTACAGTATTTACACTATGCACAGTATGTACAGTATTTACACTATGCACAGTATGTACAGTATTTACACTATGCACAGTATGTACAGTATTTACACTATGCACAGTATGTACAGTATTTACACTATGCACAGTATGTACAGTATTTACACTATGCACAGTATGTACAGTATTTACACTATTCACAGTATGTACAATATGCCAGCACCAATTACTGGTAGGACAGATGGATTATAAAGCGTTGATGGAGGAATGCTACCATCTGATCCAAAAAGCCAGACATTAAAACATTTCTACTTTAGCCAACATTGGAAGACCAAAATGTCAAAGTGAAAATTGGAAAGATATTGATTGATTTTTGTCGACTTCCCACCCCAACAGTAGGTGTGAAGCACCTGCAGAATTCCCTGGCTGCCATTCGCCACGCTCGCTGGTTTGAAGAAAATGCCTCTCACTCCACGTATGCTGCCAGTACACACACATGCACACACTCATGGCATAGTTGTCTAATGTATTTCTAACTGAGGTCACTCAATTTGAATTTCCAAATTGTTTCCGACTGTGTGGTCGTGCCACTGGTCTTTCAGGGTGAAAGTTCTGGTCCGTTTGCTGAAGGACTTAAGGAGCCGTTTTCCAGGATTTGAACCCCTTACCCTCTGGATGTTGGACTTATTGGTGAGTTTTGTGCATGGCTATCTACGTACAGCATGGACAGAAGTTTTGCTCAGCAAAACACACAGAATGTCTCATGTGTCATTTATAACATTGTAAGTGAATATGATGTTTTATTGGGAACACATTTTGTTAAGCATCCTGGCACAAGAAGCTGCTCGCCAACTCTCCTGTTGATTTCCATGCTGGGGACTTTTCTCTCTGTGTTTAGAGTCACTTTGCAGTAATGACCAATCCCACCCGGCAGCCGCTAGCACTCAATGTGGCCTTTAGACGGAGCCTCCAGATGCTGTCATCAGGGCTTTTCTTGCCCGGTTCAGCTGGGATCACTGACCCCTGTGAGAATGGACACTACCGTGTGTTTGCTGGCATGAGCCTAGAGCAACAGGTATTTGCTAGCTACTTTGTGTTTCATATACATCTCACTGTTTATGTTGTTTTAATCGTTGGACAGAGGAGTGCTTTAAAACAAGTAAATTTGTAAGTCACCGTGTTTTACATCTGCACTTTTACACATCAGTCCTATTGGCCTAATCTGTAAACGAAGGTATCAAATAATACATGTGTGCAAAAGTGAAGTTGTTTATGTGCTGCTGTTTATTTTGTCCAGGATATGGTGTGTCTTACTGCTCAGACTCTGGTGAGGATACTGTCACATGGTGGATACCTGAAGATTTTAGGTCTGGATGGAGACTCCAGCTGTAAGTCACTTCTCACCTGAACGACAACCTGAGGCATTTGCTGGAGCGTTGTTAATATATAAATTACACCCCCAACCGCCGCCCACCCACCCACACACACACTCTTACCTGTTCTCATCTGCCCGGTTAGATCTGATGGAGGAGATGTCTACTTGGGATGGAGTGATTGTAAAGCCTTCCGAGAAGGCATATGAGAAGATGCCAGAGTTGGATGAGGTTGAGGATGCCGAAATGGAGAGCGTTGAAGCTCAGGAGAGCATTGACGCTCAGGAGAGCATTGACGCTCAGGAGAGCATTGACGCTCAGGAGAGCATTGACGCTCAGGAGAGCATTGACGCTCAGGAGTGCTTTCATGCGAATGATTGATTGTGGTGACATTTTGTTATTGCCATTCAATTGGGTTGAATTTTCCCTTTTGACAGTTTTGTATTGCCCCCCTACGCAGAGTTCAAGAAGGGCTTGTTTTGTTTATTAGCCAAACCAGACACCAGCGACATGGTGTGGCTTTCAATGTTTCATGTCAAAGAATTCATATATACTGTTGTTTACCGACGTTTTCTCTATTTTGTATATCAAAGATTTTGACTAAAACATTTTTGGGAAAATTCTGTTTCTTTCGATCACTACAAAATGCAACTGCAACCGGACACAGTTTCTTGAAACGATCCATCCGTTTGTTTTCATAATTGATGGAGCAGCCATGGTGCTGTTAGACAGAAACCTTTTCAAACAGTACTACAGAAGATATTCGGCAGGGTACAAACCACTACCAGGCCGCAGGTAGGAGGGCCATGTTACAGTTAGCCAGAAGTAACTTAAAGAGCCCGAGTTGGACAACAGACTGATTAACCGAAAACAGACAGCATAACCAAATATACCCGGCACCTGCTCGACCCGATAGGTATCAGAGTTCAGACAGTTAATGCATTTAAAGTACATAATCCTAAATGTGATCTAGAATGGTGCTTCTGGTGCCTTGAAGGACATGGACTGTGTTAATCAAAGGCTAAGCATTTTTATTTCATTCTAATAATAATTGTTTGATTTTATATCCAAACATTCGGTAGCCAAATGCCAGTTGGGCCAAAAGAAGAAACATGCTTCACTTGTCTCAATTACAGAGCATTATATATCATGAACAAACAGCTGCTAAATAGTGATTTTTCATTTAGCGCCTAAAGTACTTCACAATAACAATTATTGTTGTTTGCGTGGGGAAGAGAGGGAATCAATGAAACGGTTGTAAGCTAGGAATTGAAATGACAACAAGGAGTAGTACTCTAATGCAGAGCACTGTTCTGTTACGTCCCTGGATCATTGGGATTCAATCTGTTTACCAAATGGGGCCCCCTACTGGCTCTCGAGTCTACCACTTCATGCAGTATTTGGTCTCCTTACCAGCACCAACCCTGCTTGTCTTCAGAAACTATGACGCTGGCCACTGTTACGCCATCATAACAGTGAGAATAGCCTCCTTTATACACTGTTTCAGTATCATAATACGGCCTTGGCTCTTCTGATAAAAACAGATATGAATGACAAAATATCATGTGATTGACAGGAAGACCAATTTCCTCCAAAGCTTCAAAACACTGGAGATTAAATGTCTCGTGATGTGCAGATATTGGATTGTGCACAGAAATGGTGGGTGCAAATGGCTTTCAAACAAAACACTTCCCTAACACACAACATGTTTTGGCAAGTGTCTCCATCAGAGCTCGTACAAAACCTGCATCCCTGTTTTTACCTGGTTTGTCCTAAAAACATTAAAGTTCACTCCAACAAAGGTTGACAACACTACTCAGAAGATGCTACTACTATTTACATGGTGTAACTTAACCAAAAGGAGTTAATGGTGGTCTTGTTTCTAAAGTGTCAGTTATTTGCTGCTATTTAACAAGTTAATGCAGCAAGGGGTGAAATAAAATGTAATAGACTGAATTACTGAATTCTTGAATACTCCTTCCTCAGTTTTTTTTGTGATCAGAAGGGATTAGAGGGCACGAGGGCACGAGAGAGGAAGCTGGCAGGCCTGATTCCCACACTTAGTTAACCCACTAATATGCCTCCCTTTCCATTCCTACCCTCCCGTGCTTGGAAGGAAAAACAGATAACAAAATCTAAAATCATTAGGAAAACACTTTCTTTGGTGTCACATTGCTTGAGTTCCCAATCAAGTCTTAAGTATTTAATGGAATACAGGGCTTTCGTGTTACCTGTTGGCTCTGACATAAGGGTTATGAGTAAATACATACAATATTCAGTCATCAAGCGAATTGAAAAGAGTATAAAAACCGTTAATCAGACTACTAGAACAAAACTAGCAATCTACAGGAATTGAGAGTCATGTAATGATCGCATGAAAAGGTTCAAATTTAGATTGTGATGGAATATGTGAAGTGTGTTCGAAGGAAAAACTCAGGGAGATGTGGAAAGAGGTGTTTGTTTAGGTTGCTGCTACATCCTGTAGGGTTGCACTGTCCTCACATTTCTGTACGCTGTCTCAACTGTCAGTAAGTGGGCAGGGTAGTGGTTAGGGAAATGGTCATATAGTGGTCTAAATCTTATGGAAAACATGCATATGTAAAGTCAGTGCTGTGGCAAATGTTTGTCTCTGCTATTTCCTACCACAGTTTTGTATTAGTACCTGGATCTATAAACTGCTGTTGTAAAAGCGGCCATAGAACCGAGTGAACATGAGTTTTAGGGATTTAAAATATCACTTTTAAATGTATGTCGTCAGAGAACAAGAAGGATGAGAGCAGAACCCTTACATGGGGTTGTATTTAAGGCTGGCGTTACTTACTCAGAGCTATAGCTTGTAAGCTCATGTATATTTAAAGGGCCGTGGAATTTTTGTGAATATATGTGGTTGCAATGACAGTGTTGTGTCTGGCCTTCAGGGACTTCCATTTGTCTGTGTAACCTGATATTAAGGCTCAATCCGTGATAAGAGCGGTGTGGGGCGCCTTCACATGTCAACTGTTATAATGTGGCTTGTCTTGGCACTGACAGTTGGATATGCTTTTACGAATAGAGACTCTGTGGTACAACGGTTTACTCGTGCTAATAGATTGAGAGCAGCCGGAGGCTTGTATAGATTCACTAAGTAGCTATCCTCCTTTCTACCCACCCAAACAAAACACACACACACACACACACACAGACACAGACAGACACACACACACACAGACACGGGGCCACACACAGGGATGTATGGCTGTGAGGAACCAGACACACCCTTCTGGCCAAGGAAGAGGTGTATGTGTAGAAGAGGATTTTCCTGGGCTGGACTGATGTATCATTGAACCCTACTTAAATTTCTTCCTTCAGCTGCACCCATGCAGGCCTGCAACCCTAAATTGGGGACCTGCAATGGAACTAAATATGCTGGAATTTAAAATAACATTTCTGGAATTTCCTTGAAATATCTTAAAACTTCATAAGAAAATCACCTTCATTGTACAAAAATAACTTGCACTTAGTACTGCACTAAGTGAATCAGGAAAGACAATATGAAGCCGACCATGTTGCGTTGTTTTGGTGGGAGGGGTGATAAGACGAGCCGGGTAGTCTCAGGATCTTGATGCCCTGATGGTTTAAACCAAAATAGCGCAGGTTTTCAGACGATACGTTCTCGGTTCCGGAACCACGCACAGTCTTGTGGCTGTTTTTCCGTGCGCGTCAGATGCCCAAACGTCCCTCCAGCCTTCCGGATGAGACTCCCTCGCACATGCCAAGACATCGGCGTGAATCAGAGCTGCAATTGGAGTTCATTGAATTCAAGGTAATTTCTGGTTTTGTATTTATAATCACCAGTGTCAAATATGTCTTCAATAATGTTACATGTACTAAGATACTGAGCCCAAGGGGGTTGATGGATTGGTTTCAATCTGTCTAGTGAAAATATTTTAGAGGTATAAGAAGCAGATTGGAGTTACTGCATACCTTGCTACCATATAAAATAGCTTAGTTTAACATTGTGTTCTTGCAAATATCAGATTTACTACGAAGTTTATGATTAAACAATCTCACACAAATCAATGTTCAAACTAGTAATATGCATGTCAGAGTGATTAGTCTATATTCCTCCATCCTTGTCTACAGATGAAAGATGAAAAGAGAAATTAATGGTCCTAAAATCTGTATAACACTTTTGCTGACCATTTGAATTCCTCACCTGTGACCCTGTTCCCCCACCTCTACCTTCCTTCGTGCTGCTGCTTTGAGCAATGTACACTTCTTCATTTATTTGATAGATTCTCCTATAAGGGATAACGTTTATGTCTGCTTCAGAGAATCATTTTCAACCGTGTTGACTAGATAGTTAACACTTTAAAGCTAGATATATTTATACTTGTGCTTTGGCTTTTTGTAAATATGTCCTGATGTTAATCTATTTTTTTAACTGCCACTGCTGTGTCTTCTAAAACACATTGAAGTGTGCAATTTGCTTATGCTAACCAACATATAGTATAGGTAAATCTGTGACACATCTGTGTTTTTTAATGGAGGCTGGCGCAAGTTTATCAGTCTACCAGTTTCCTGACAGTTAACACAAATGTTGCTGTCAACAAAAGTGCATCTTCACTGTAGCTTTTCAATGGATCTTATTTTAAAGTGTTTGATCACTTATGTTGACATCTCTAATCAATGGTTAATTCTGTGGTTTGATATTTTTATCTCCTGATTTGTTAGGACCGAACTTCCCATGTCACCCTCCAGACTGGCACATGGGAGTCATTCTCCCACAGACGTTCTGCAACATAGCAGTGCAAAGGTCACTTTAAGGTAACATGACAAAAATTGTTTCAGGGGATCCAGCCATGACGAAGCAAAACAGCTCATACACACCAAAGCTCAACGAACATGAAGGGACTCCAAATTAACTGTGTTTCTTTCCCTCTGGCTCCATCTTTAGCTCAACGGGATAAATTATTCACAAGAGGGCATAATTTAGCAGATATCACAACGAGGATGGAGGAGGTGAAACTCCCGCTGTTTCTTCTTTTTCTCCTGGTCTCCTGTCTGCAGTGGGTTCAGTCAGCCACGTCCTCTCACAATTCCCACCGGCATCACCTAGAGCACAGAGATCAACGGCCGCACCAGAATATCACCCTGGCCATCATCCTACCACAGACGAACACTGCCTACCCTTGGGCCTGGCCACGTGTGGGTCCAGCTCTGGTCCGGGCCATTGACAACATCAACGCTGACCCGACCCTCCTCCCCGATCACAAACTGGTGTACCTGTTTGAGAGCAGTGAGGATGCCCATGGCTTCTGCTCCGAATATATCGCCCCCATCAGGGCAGTGGACATCAAGTTTGCGCACAACCCCTGGGCATTCTTTGGGCCGGGTTGTGTTTACACGTCATCCAAAGTGGCCCTCTTCACCACACACTGGGATATCCCACTGGTGACTGCCGGGGCCCCAGCTGTGGGCTTCCACAGCGACATGTACTCGTCCATTACCAACATGGGCCCCAAGCACAGGAAGCTGGGCACGTTTGCCCTCCACATCTGCCATCACTTCGGCTGGCAGGAGCAGCTGCTGCTCATGTTCAGCGACAACAGGATCGACGACCGGCCGTACTACTTCGCAATTGAGGGTCTTAACGAGGAGCTGCTGGAATACGATATCAACACAATGACCCTGGTGTTTAACGAGAGCGATACACCTGTCAACTACACTCACCTGGTCCACACCATCAGCCAGAGCAGCCGAGGTTGGTCCCCTGCTGTCACTAGACTTATTTATGTTTTGTGTTTTAAATATTGTTAAGTTCACACAGTCATTATGTATGTTGGTGCAAGTACATGTCGAAAAAAAAATGGTTATTATGATTATTTTATATGGTAATTATTAATTATTATTGTGATTAATTACATGATTTGTTTCGGACTGCATGGCCTTGAAGGATTGTTTAGGATTGGTAGTCAGGACAGAGACGCAGAGCTGAAAGACGACCGTCATTAATAGAGACTTCCTGTAATTATCTATCACTCAGGATGGACACACTGTCACACACAAGATGGAAATGCAGTGGTGAGAACATTCATATTGATGGAGTGAAGTTCGCCCGTGTGTGCAGAGTCACGTTCATGTCTGAAGTGTCTGTTTAGGATTAACAGTGGGCAAATGTTTAACCTAGCGATTGTCGTGTAGACACACGCTTTTCACTGCTCTTATACATTTGCTGTGTCGCTGGAGATTCGGGTCAATGTAAAAGGCAGCTGGTATGTTCTGTGTGTCTCCCGGAACGAAACGGCGCCTCTGTTTATCTCCGAAATATATGGCCCATTTGGGAATATAAAATTATCTTAACTCCCACTGTGTTTATCACCATATCTATGCTCGCAACATTTTACTGCGGCTTTTAGTAGAACACCCATGGAAGATTTATATCGGAAATAGGAGAAAGGAAAATTAAAGTAGGAAATGGATGTACAAAAATACTTTCTGTTTATGTCAATGCACACAATTAGCCGACTATTGACACTATATGACATCCCTGGTAATTATTAAGGGTTCTAACCACACCTGTTACTCACAATCACATAAAATAGAGCACATAGTCGAAACGTAGACAAACATTGTCAGTTTGGGTCACGCTAACGAGCTCAGCCACTTTAAAAGTGACACTGTGATATTATTAGGCACCTGTTTATGCACGCAAAAGATTCCCACTCGCACAGATTACAATCGAAAAACAGATTTCCCTTTTATTTATATTTTTCTATACACTTTGGCTCACCTTGTTGTCTCGTTTGACTTCAGAAGATGAATGACTCATCTTCTTTTTCTCAAACCTCTTTTTCTCCGGCACATGCAGGGAAGACCGGTTTGATATCTCATATTTTCTCTTTTGTAAAAGCATTCAACCAGGCTCAAACAAGTATTACAAATTGAAGTGGACAGGTTATGTATGTATCCTGTCACGTCACTTTAAATATTCAATTAGTGCCCTTAAAAGTCTAGAGTATGTGGTGTAGGTAAGAATGAAACTGAATGAAACTCTAGTGCAAATGTTTTCTATATGCACTGCAAATTACCAAGTAATAATTAATCAGCCGAAATAGTCCCTAGATCACAAACCCTTGTGTAAACTGCTCTCCTGTTGTTTACCTACTCAGTGCCACCTCCATCTTACCCGTCACTCTCCTCTCCATCTTACCAGCCTTCACCTTGGCATCAGTCAGTTCTATTTTTGGACAAGCTGATGCAGGTCTCCACAGGTGGTTATGTTTCATTCTAGTTCACCTGACTGATGGGAAACTCTCTTAGCCAATACATTGGAGATAATTACTTCAAATGACAATTACTTCTTTTCATGACTTCTTTTCAGCATGTGCAGTGTTTGAAAGGGGCGATGCTCTTCGTGAACGTCTCACTATATCCGTAAACTACTACTGTTATCAAATTACAAGTGTTGTCCCACAGAAAATGCTGTTGCCCTTCTCAATGGTGTGGAATATCTCTCTCTTCCTCTCTCTCACTCTTGTTCTCTCATTCCCACTCCGTAGTTGTGTTTGTGTGCTGCTCTCCGGACACATTTCGGGAATTCATGATCAACTTCAAGCGGGCAGGACTCCCTCAAGAGGAGTTTGTCTTCTTCTACATCGACTTGTTCGGAGAAACCCTGGACTCCGTAAATCCTCAACCATGGGCCAGAGGGGACCAATATGACAGTATCGCCAAGGAGGCGTTCCAGGTAATCTATGGATCTCATTCTTTATCTCATCTCTTTATCTTGGAGACAACTTTTCCCCCGATCACACAGCAGAGCCTAAAGCCATATCATTGGTGGTCATGGTTGTGTTTGTTGTCAAGTGTGTTGCCTAGCAGTTGAGATGACAGATCTAATATTCTTTTTTTATTCTCTCACTGGGAAGTACTTGTTATTCGTTCCATGTTGAGTTACAGATTCAATCTCTCGTGAGGTGGGGGAGAGGAAACATAAATATGTTTTGTGACATCCCTGGAACAGGCTGATCCGTCTGAAAGAACAAAACAGAAATGACTGGACCCATTTGATGTTCAATCCATCATGTCTGTGCGAGAGTAACTAGCTACAAAACCCACTAACTGTGAATTGTACCCGTTTGCCAGAATGTCTGGAACATTCTATCAATTAAACCATATGGAATAACCAATAGGGCGAAATAAAGTCAGATCATTCTAGGTGAAGCTGTTGTTATTTGGGCTGCTTCTCAGGCCAACGGCCGTTCAGTGTTACAATGCGTCACTTTGTATCTGTACCACTATGAATATGTGTATTGTATAAGTGTTAGTATTGCCATTCATATCAAGCGATCACATTTATTTCATGAAGCCCTTTTTACAGACGCCCTGCCTGAAACCCCAAAGAGCAAGCAGCAACAGGTTGATGCACAGTGGCTTGGAAGAACTCCATCGTAGGTCAGAACTTAGGAAGAAACCTAGAGAGGAACCAGACTCTGAGGGGTGGACAGTCCTCTTCTGACTGTCCTGGGTGAAAACATAAGTACTTTTTTAACTGACTGACGATGTGTGCCCTTAGGGGGTACATTACATTCATTCAGATGCGTAGCAGCGTAGCCAGACATGTCCCAACTATCCGTGACTCGATGGGGGTGCTCAGGCTACTACAGGGGAGGTGAAGCACAGCTGAATGACACTTTTATATCTCGTCATGTGGTGCTGTACCCCTGATACCTGCTGTTATTTGTATATAATGACTGTGGTGTGTGTTTAACAGTTACTTAGCTTAAAAAGTCTAGGAACTTCTTAAATTCTTAAAGTTGCAATGTGGTTTATCATCAAAGAAACTAAATTCCACTGCATGCCTGGCGAAGGGATGCGAAACGTCTACATGTTGTTAATTTTGTTTAGGTCATGGGCCCTGATACAAAATGGCCTGGGAACCGCCACCATAACGCACTGACGGACCCTTCACTTACTGCTGTGGTTTTACAAGTTAACCTTCCCTGACCTTAGTTTTCTGCTTGAATACGGTTGGGTCTGTATCCACACAGACCGGCGCTGGGAGAAGCAGAAGGACATGATGAATTGATTCATGGTAGTCACTGGTGACTGCATGTAATGTCAAAAGATAATTGAACAGCTAAGCTCTCCGAACTGTCGCCGGTTTTTAAAAGGGAATGTGAAAAATGGAAATAATAACATATATAGTGTATAACATTTCTTACACTGAAGTCACCAGGGGTAATTAATGTCAGAAATACACAATAACCACATTTTCTGCCACCAGAATATGATATGATTTGATATAAAACTGCTTTGTCATAAATCCCAATGTTTTCGTTTTGTCTGTCTCAGAGCGTGAAGATCCTCACATATCGTGAGCCACAAAACCCGGAATATAAAGACTTTGTGAGAGACCTGAAGACAGATGCCAAAAGAATGTTCAACTTTACAGTGGACGACTCCCTGGTAGGGGGCTGTTGTTTAACTATGTGTGTATATGTGTCTGTATATGTGTCTGTATATGTGTGTGTGTACGTGCGCAAGAATAGATTGATCTCAGCTGGAGATTGTATAAAAGCAGACGGAGCTTGGTCTTGATTTGGTGTAGATTTTAAGGATTGAGAAGAAAACATTTGCTTAGCTAATGAAGACACACCTTTAAATGTTCAAAAACAATGTTTACTCTAAGAATTAGGGCTCTGTATTACAATCCATAATGCAGATATACTGAACTACATACTGCCCCTGCCTGTAGCTAAACATTTATTTTTCACTCCACGCAGATTAACATAATTTCCGGAGGATTCTACGACGGCATGATGCTTTACGCTCACGCCCTGAATGATACCATGGCGACGTCAGGGGGCAGGCCTATGGGGAGACATGTAACCCAAAGAATGTGGAACCGTTCCTACCACGGTCAGTCCACTAACGATTTGTGGGTTCCAGGGGTTGAGGAACATGTGGTCAGTCTTCCTTTGGCACTCTGTTCAGTCTTTGGTAAATACACTGATTAGAACTTTGTCTTTGAGTGCTTTTTTAAATATCAAAACAAATATTCCATGTCACTGAGTCAACTCTGAAATCTGACTCATAGTAATTTGGCTGTGTTTGGCTGTGTTTGGCTGTGTTTGGCTGTGTTTGGCTGTGTTTGGCTGTGTTGTAGCAACAGTCAAAAAATATCCCCATGAAAAAAAGAGAAAACCCCCCAAAACTAGGAGAGAAATCTAATCAGCTGAAACCAGAGTCCCTGTGGTCAGTTCAACAGGGGCCATTTTCCTCAATCTTCTCTGACACACATCCCTCTATCTGCGTGTGTCCATCTGTCTCCACCTCTCTGTCTCCACCTCTCTGTCTCCACCTCTCTGTCTCCACCTCTCTGTCTCCACCTCTCTGTCTCCACCTCTCTGTCTCTCCTCTCTGTCTCCACCTCTCTGTCTCCACCTCTCTGTCTCCACCTCTCTGTCTCCACCTCTCTGTCTCCACCTCTCTGTCTCCACCTCTCTGTCTCCTCCTCTCTGTCTCCACCTCTCTGTCTCCACCTCTCTGTCTCCACCTCTCTGTCTCCACCTCTCTGTCTCCACCTCTCTGTCTCCACCTCTCTGTCTCCACCTCTCTTTCGTCCCCCTGTATCTCTCCGCCATACATCACTGCTTGTTCTTTGCGGCAACATCTTTGCAACAGCAGGACCCGGTCCAGGACTTCAAGTCGGGTTCCTGTCGAGAAACAGCCATTGTGTCAAGAAAACAATACTGAATATATATTTTATGTCAGAGTAGATTTCTCTTGGGTGAAAGGTAGAGCTGCTTCTGATTGTCTGAATGTGTATCAGTTGCTGGTATGAAGCCTGCCGTGCAAATCAAACATATTCAGAAGGCTCCGTAGGGAACCTCCGTTTGATTCTAGTTCCCGTTTTAGTTACATTTCATAGTGAGGTCGTGCTGTATGTGTCAGATAGGGTGCTTTATCGATGTGCATGATATGTTCAAGGAACGTCATGAAGAGAGACGGCGATTATTGAGTGTATGAGAGGAGAGGGTGGAGGAGGATAGAGGCATCCAGTTACAGATGCTCTTCTGTAAGGCTTCCGTTCCATTAACTAATGGTCCTGTGTGAGTGGCTGAGATTCAGAACCTCTAAAAAGACAGTACAAGATATATAGATTTGCCTTATTGGTTATTTAAAAACAATAGCTATTGCCAATAGAGGCTTCATTTTAAGTATAATTTTATTTTTAGCACTAAAACACCAAGCATATGAAACTAGGTTTGTCAGGGTGTCAAATAATTTATTTTAGGACCTTATTATGGGTTCTCTTAGGTTCTCATGGCATTTTTTGATACTCCCCTGATAATTGTTGTCTGGTTCCCTGTCAGCATCATGCCCTGATGTGCTTGGGATATTATGTTAGGTCCCCAAAAGGTTTCATTTAAGTCCCGGTTTGTCTCCAGGAACGTCCACTAGAATATTTATATTTAATATTTATTTACGTTTATAGGATTCTGTTTCAGGGTGTCCTGGGGTTTTGTTATATAATGTGTATGCTTGTACTCATTTGCCTGAAAGAGCTTCCAATATCCCAGGTTAATTACTTGTCACCCTTTGTGATTGTTGCAAAGCTCATTAAGCTTCTAATTACTGAACAACTAATCTATTCACAACTCTTGTCTTTTCCTGTGGTTAGGGGTTGTGCTTTAAAACTATGATTTGGATTTCATTGATGAAATTACATACATTGAAAATGTGTCAAATACCTTGCTTTATAGTTTGACGGCAAATTGTCTGACAACATTTTTTCTGGACAAATCTGTGAAAAAGCTCCAACTGAAATCTCCAACCGTTTATTTTTTTTGGAACACTGTTTTGGGTAGGAGTCTATTAGCATGGCATATTCGTGACTTTTTCATGAAGAGTGAAAACAGTTTTGTCAGTATGCAGTCAAAAACATGCTGCCTATGCTGCTGCTCGGGACATCATATTTCCATTTGTGAATTTGTTTAATGCTATGCTAATCACGCTAATCACGCTAATCACGCTAATCATGCTAATCACGCTAATCACGCTAATCATGCTAATCACGCTAATCATACTAATCATGCTCATTTCCGGCTTGGAGGTGAATAATGGCTCATCATAAAAAAACTACTCAATGGGTCTCTTGGTCAAACAACCCCTGTAATAAAACATTATTATAGCCGGTCTATACAGACAGGGCAGCGGGACCATTCCCCAAAGAACTGCTACTCACAATTCCTGGAAGTGGTGATGATGTAACCTAGCTCAGGCATCAGGTCATTGGTCAACGTTAAGTGTACGTTGTTCTATTAAATAGGTACTAAATCATGAGACTACTCCGCTTATTTCAGCACCGTAGCAACCAGACACCAATTACAGCCCCCTATTTAACCGATGGCTAAATGTAATTTTCCCAGTGCAAGTACAGGGTTAATCATTATCTAACCCATGCCCATCTATGTAACCTCCCTCTAGCCAATCATTTGTCAGGCCCTATCTTCGGAACCTCCCTCTAGCCAATCATTTGTCAGGCCCTATCTTCGGAACCTCCCTCTAGCCAATAATTTGTCAGGCCCTGTCTTATTCTAGCAGCAGATGACATCTGTGTGTTAATTTATTACTACAATAACCCCATCAGGATTTGACATTTCCATGGCCGTAATGTAGCACTCTGTATAGCACTCTGTCTATTATCTGCACCTTCTCCAGAGATTAAAGTCATGCCTCAATTAGATGTCAATCTTCTCGATTTATAAGCAAAATATTTTGGAAAATTATAATGGAAATATTTTGTCACTTATTGTCATTTGTTTCTAGTAATTACCTGTTGAGTTCTCCTCTCCCTGTCGTCGGTTCCCCTCTCCCTGGCGTCGGTTCCCCTCTCCCTGGCGTCGGTTCCCCTCTCCCTGGCGTCGGTTCCCCTCTCCCTGGCGTCGGTTCTCCTCTCCCTGGCGTCGGTTCCCCTCTCTCTGGCGTCGGTTCCCCTCTCCCTGGTGTCGGTTCCCCTCTCCCTGGCGTCGGTTCCCCTCTCCCTGGCGTCGGTTCTTCTCTCCCTGGCGTCGGTTCCCCTCTCTCTGGCGTCGGTTCCCCTCTCCCTGGCGTCGGTTCCCGTCTCCCTGGCGTCGGTTCCCCTCTTTCTGGCGTCGGTTCCCCTCTTTCTGGCGTCGGTTCCCCTCTCCCTGGCGTCGGATCCCCTCTCCCTGGCATCGGTTCCCCTCTCACTTTGGTTGTTTCCCTGCAGGTGTGACGGGTCTGGTGCAGATAGATGAGAATGGGGACAGAGAGACAGACTTCGCGCTCTGGGACATGACTGATATAGACACCGGTAAATACCAGGTACTGACCATACATCTGATATAGACACTGGTAAATACCAGGTACTGACCAAACATCTGATATAGACACCGGTAAATACCAGGTACTGACCATACATCTGATATAGACACCGATAAATACCAGGTACTGACCATACATCTGATATAGACACCGATAAATACCAGGTACTGACCATACATCTGATATAGACACCGATAAATACCAGGTACTGACCAATGACCATACATGCAGGCTGATGCCAACAAACTACTCTGCATAGTATTTTACTGCTCTGCATAGTATTTTACTGCCCTGTATAGTATTTTACTGCCATGCATAGTATTTTACTGCCCTGTATAGTATTTTACTGCCATGCATAGTATTTTACTGCCCTGCATAGTATTTTATTGCCCTGTATACTGTGTTTCTTATGCAGATTGTGCTGGTGTACGACGGCTGTCAGAATAAGCTGATGGCTGTATCTGGAAAGACTGTCCACTGGCCAGGAGGAACTGTTCCACCAGATGTACCCTTCTGTGGCTTCGAGAACGACAACCCAGAATGCCTTGCATGTTAGTCCATCTGTCTCTTACTGACGTCTCAGTATCCATGACGTCGCTGAGGTTTTTAATTATCACAGCATGTTGACTGTCTTTACACTGTTATGCATATTAAGGCTGTATTTAAGAAAACTAAGGCCCTGGATGTTTCACCGCTGTCTTCTCCAGCAACCATCACAGTTCTCCAGATGTCTATTATTGTCGTGCTCTTCGTCATCATCATCATCCTGACCACCTCTGTCTTCATATACAGGTGAGTAATGTGACTGTTGATTGTCCAGTATTATTTCAAAAGACAGGTATCCAAAGGACTTTAATACTTTAGTAACATTAACATTCGTACTCCAGTAACATTCATACTTCAGTAACATTAATACTCCAGTAACATTAATACTTCAGTAACATTAATACTCCAGTAACATTAATACTTCAGTAACATTAATACTTCAGTAACATTAATACTTCAGTAACATTAATACTTCAGTAACATTAATACTCCAGTAACATTAATACTTCAGTAACATTAATACTCCAGTAACATTAATACTTCAGTAACATTAATACTCCAGTAACATTAATACTTCAGTAACATTAATACTCCAGTAACATTAATACTTCAGTAACATTAATACTCCAGTAACATTAATACTTCAGTAACATTAATACTCCAGTGTATACTCCGTCTTTAAGGTGATGGCAGCTGACATATGTTTTTGTGTTTTTTCTTGTAGCCTCTACAGACCTTTTGGTGTATTTACTGCATATTTACAATATGATTTCCATATCTCAAGGAGACATTTTTTATACCCTCTTATCACAAACACACACACAGGAAGTTGAAGCTTGAGGAGGAGCTGTTGGCTCAGCTTTGGAGGATCTCCTGGGAGGATATTCAGATGAGCAACCTGGAGAAATTACTGCGTAGGGCAGGCAGCAAGTTCACCCTGTCCCTGGTGATTCCACACACACACACACACACACACATGCAACACACATGCACAACTGCCAATGCACACACACACACGCAACACACATGCACAACTGCAGTAGAGTGCACACACATTAATAACACAGTAATGAAGGCAGAACAGTGACCCCATCTCGTCTATGGATTTATTAACAGAGAGGATCCAACTACGGCTCCTTCATAACTGGAGACGGAAACTTTCAGGTGTTTGCCAAAACGGGCTACTACAAGGTGAGAATGATTTGTCCATATAAAAGAGAGGCACATTTTAATGGCAACTGGATTCAAAGGAAAATGTGTTTTCAGGGGAACCTAGTGGCCATCAAGAACATCAACAGAAAACGCGTTGAGCTGACCCGAAATGTGCTGTTTGAACTGAAACATGTAAGTCGACCCGAAATGTGCTGTTTGAACTGAAACATGTAAGTCGACCTGAAATGTGCTGTTTGAACTGAAACATGTAAGTTGACCTGAAATGTGCTGTTTGAACTGAAACATGTAAGTTGACCTGAAACGTGCTGTTTGAACTGAAACATGTAAGTTGACCTGAAATGTGCTGTTTGAACTAAAACATGTAAGTTGACCTGAAACGTGCTGTTTGAACTGTGTGCGGATATACTTTATACATCACAAAATGTCTTATTATCTGTGCATGTAAGTATTTTTACCTGATGATGTTAATTGCTGTGTAATATAATATTTATACTGCAATGTAAACATTAAAAAAGTATCTGATCCCGGGTCTGATGGAGAATAGATTTGTTACTTATTGTCTCTTTTTCCTCTCCAGATGCGTGACGTTCAGAACGAGCACCTGACCCGCTTCATCGGCGCCTGTATCGACCACCCCAACATCTGCATCATCACAGAGTACTGCCCCCGGGGCAGCTTGCAGGTACCACACGCACCACCACACCGACCACCACCCTCACGCCCACCCCCACGCCCTCCACAAGATGGCCGCCAACTCGGGACGTCCTCATGGAACATTTTCCTGTTGTAAAAAGTGTGTGTGTGTGTTTTATCAGGACATTATGGAAAACGAGACCATCTCCCTGGATTGGATGTTCAGATACTCTTTAATCAACGACATTGTCAAGGTACTTTCCTGCTCATCTGTTTGCTTCACATTTAATCACGTTCAGAAATGAAATTTGAATGCAGGATTACATGAAATGTGCAGCTGACAGACAGGACCTGCTAGTTCCTACCTCTGTCCTACTACTGTCCTACAACTGTCCTACCAGGGTATGGCGTTCCTCCACAACAGTGTCATCGTCTCCCACGGCAACCTGAAGTCATCCAACTGTGTGGTTGACAACCGTTTCGTGTTAAAGATCACGGACTACGGCCTGGCGAGTTTCCGCACTGGGAACGACAAAGACGACGATGCCCACGCTAATTATGCCCGTGAGTTGCCTGGCGTTGTGTGTATTCGCTTCTCAGCCACAGATCCTGCCAAGATGTTTACCATTTCGCCGCAATAGAATGACACACAGAACTGACCGGGAGTCAGCGCTAATACTGCTCAACCTGAACTAAAGTACTGTGGAATTGGATAGATGATCGATATGTGTGAAAAGATCAGAGCCAGAACGAAGCTCCACCCCCATCGTTTTATTGACGTGTTGATTGGTCTACGTTTGTAGGGAAGCTGTGGATGGCCCCTGAACTGCTGAGGTCAGATTGTCCCCCACCTTGTGGCACCCAGCAGGCTGACGTCTACAGCTTTGGTATTATACTCCAGGAAGTGGCCCTACGCCATGGAGCTTTTTATCTGGAGGGGGAAACGCTCAGTCCCAAAGGTAACTAGAAGGACAGATACTAAAGAGATTTGACTTGGGAATGGCTCATGTTACGTTACTGTTTCATTTGTTCGGTTATTAATTGTTATGTGTGAAATATAAACTACCCATTGAAAGGTTTGGATCTAGATAATCCCATATATATACATATATATATATATATATATATATATATACTATATATACATGTGTATGTATGGTATATATAGAATGACCCAACAGACCATAGCTTGTTTATATTGTAGTTATAATGACTACAGTGTACCGTAGATACAAGTTCAAAACAGTTAATCTGATAACATCACAGACGTCAGATGATTGATTCCCTAGCAACTGTATTTTTTATATTGTGTGATTTCAAGGTCGTCACTCAGTCACCCACTCACTGCTAAATTGTGTGACAACAATGTATACATTAACTGGCACAAGTCTGTTGGGCATTTGTTCCAGTCAAATGTGATGAAAGTAATTATGCCTGAAAGTAATTGCCAATGATCCTGTGTTGCTTCCGTCCCTCTGCTTCCTACAGAGATAGTGGACCAGGTGACTCTAGGGGAGTGGCCGTACCTGCGGCCCTCAGTCAACCCTCAGATACACAGCAAGGAGCTGGGCCAGTTGATGCAGAGTTGCTGGGCAGAACAGCCCAGTGAGAGACTTGAGTTCAACCACATAAAGCTGCTTCTGCGCCAACAGAACCGGTATGGAAGCGGGGGAAGGGGGGAGGGAGGGGTGACGGAGAAAGGAAAAGGGAGAGGAGTGGGGGAATGGGAGGAGTGGGAGGGAGTGTCGGATGATGTCACCTGTGATTGTGAATATTTAATCTAGAAAAGCAGAGTTTGACTGTGTGTGTGTTTCATGGTTGTGTGTGTATGTATGTTTGCATGTCTGTATGTATGTGTGTGTGTGTCGCTGTATGTGTCTATGTGTGTGTGCATGGCTGTGTGTGTGCGTATGTATAGGGAGTGCAGCACTAACATCCTGGACAACCTGCTGTCCCGTATGGAGCAGTACGCCAACAACCTGGAGGAGCTGGTGGAGGAGAGAACACAGGCCTACCACGAGGAGAGACGCAAGGCGGAGGCCCTGCTCTACCAGATACTACCACAGTGAGTGTGTGCTCCACGCTAATCCACACACACACACACACACACAGTGCATAATGTCACGCCCTGTACCTGCAGCTCAGTAGCTGAACAGCTGAAGAGAGGGGAGACGGTCCAGGCAGAGGCGTTTGATTCGGTCACCATCTACTTCAGTGACATCGTGGGCTTCACAGCCATATCCTCTGAGAGCACCCCGATGCAGGTGAGAGAGCAGGCGCACACAAACACCAGGGACCAAGTACCGAACAGCGAGACCATGTGAGAGTTCTGAACTGTCCGGTCCTGTTTAGGTGGTGACTCTTCTCAGCGACCTCTACACCTGCTTCGACGCCATCATTGACAACTTCGATGTTTACAAGGTAGCAAGGCGAGCATGAGCAATAGTTGAGATGCTCCTCCAGGACAAACACTGTCCTCCAATCATCCGTTGTCTCTACGGCGCCTCTAGGTGGAGACCATCGGCGATGCGTACATGGTGGTGTCCGGCCTGCCGGTGAGGAACGGCAAACTGCACGGCAGAGAAATCGCCCGCATGGCCCTGGCTCTGCTCCACGCCGTACGCACCTTCAAGATCCGGCACCAGCCGGATCAGCAGCTGAAGCTACGCATCGGCATCCACAGCGGTGAGTTCCCAGCATGCAGCATACTGGTCCGTAACCTATGGCTATCTCATTCTCTTTGTATCCAGGTCCAGTGTGTGCAGGAGTGGTGGGGCTGAAGATGCCACGGTACTGTCTGTTTGGAGACACCGTCAACACCTCCTCGCGGCTGGAGTCCAACGGTGAAGGTAGTATGAGTGGTAGAACTACGTCACGGCCGGTACATGTGTCTGCGTGGGTTTCGTTGCTCTCTGGCGGTTAGCTGATTGATTGGTTGGTCGTGTTGTCCCTCGCAGCTTTGAAGATCCACGTGTCCGCTGCCACTCGTGACGTCCTGCAGGAGTTCAACTGTTTCCAGCTGGAGCTGAGAGGGGAAGTGGAGATGAAGGGAAAGGGGAAGATGACTACATATTGGCTTCTGGGGGAGACCAAGAGCCAAGAGCTAACATGCTAAAGGGACGAGCCCAAGGAAAGAGGAGCCCAGAAGTGGGATGAATGTCGTGACTGAGGAGAGGTGAAGGCAAATATGAACGAATAAATCGGAGCCAGCGATTTAGGTTCCAGAGCAAGTGAACGAAGGAAGTGGCCTCCTGGCGCCGGAATGATTTGAGGTGGGGAGAAAGATCAAGGCCAAGGAAGGAGGAAAATGAGAATGTGGACATCCTTCCACACTTCATGTCTCCTTCAGTAATCTCGATTCTAAGGACATCTAGCTACATTTAGCTACACGCTAACTAGATGTATGTATTTCATGTTATGTGTATTTTATTTTATATGTTTGAGGTTCTAACACCAATGGTATTGTTATATTTCATTGAACATATTATGATATATTATTTCCACGTGTTTGTGAGATGTCCCCCTACCCAAACATGGTAGTTTATTTTTGAGTATGTGTATAATAACTGAATAATCTGGGATATGATTTGTTTTCAGTCATATTTATTTATATATTATCATATTATTTTCTACAATGTTGTTTATTTCCTGATATTTTTTTATTGACTGCAGGGCCATTTAGAGAAATTACTTAAAACATTGTCTTTGGTGAAATAAAGAAAAGCATACTGTTTCTTTGACTTATAACACGTTTATTGTTTGATTAAAGTCTCCCTCTGTCTTAGTTAATTATTTTTGCTATAAAACTAGTAATCTAAATACCATAGCTCAGAGTGGGATATTAGAACAGGCCTACTGCATAATGGAGCCTGTAAATATGTTTGGTTTTGGGAAAACCAAGTACTTCATTGCAGGAGACAATATTTACTTTTTATTATGTACAGTGGTGGTGAGGTGACTAGAGCACTTCAATAATCGAAACAGAAAATGTAGTATTTTGAAGTCTAGTTTAGGCTTGGATGTAAGGTTGGGGTAAGATTTATGGCTAGGGGTGGGTAGTTAAGTTTAGTGTAAGGGTTCATGCCTTGGAGGTACAGGGTACAGTTAGGGTAAGGGTTAGGAAACTGTGTGTTTTTCCCTAAATGTTTACATAAAGCCATGGGCAGAACTGAGCATTAACTTGTACACCATTATATATCACTATTGCAATAGCCTATAACCTAACAGGGCATCTCACGTCATATTATACTGTTACATTGCTGAAAGTAGGAAGTGTAGAGCAAAGCGGAAGTAACCCAGGGACTGGTTTGAGTGTGACACACGGGAAAGGGCGCTGTGTACATTTGTGTAGCTTGCTGGCTAGCTACGGTTGCTTCATATGGCACCAAAAGCCGTTTGCTGGGTGAGTAATAGCACTGAGGTATAAACAGTAGTATGTATGTCAATATAGTAAAGTAATGAGACACAAACATATTTAATAAGTGTCTGTAAACCAAACACCCAACCCTAATATAGCTAGTAAGCTAAAAACAACCCTAGCTAACTAACATTATCTGCTACCTCCCTTCTATCTGGTAACGAGACTTATATCGGCAAGATCCGTCTGTAACATGTATTTAGATGTGTATATAAATATATATGTGTGTGCTGGTGTTATAAGCTCTCAACTCAACTGAGGAAGTATTACCACTGCCCTGCTAACGTGACTAGCTAACATTTGATTGGATCAAAATTAGTTGATGTTGACTAGGATAGGAAGCTTACATCAGCTGTATTTATAACATTTATATATCTAAATAATCTGCAATAACAATGTCGGATGTCTTGATTTAGATCCCAACTCTATTGTGAAATGCTGTGGTGTAATTTCAGGCTTCAAAGCATGATGCATGTGTCCCAGAAACGCAAATCCAGTTCCCCAGAACCAGAGCTTGTCCTTCCCAAGTTCTGTAAGACAACCAGTGCCCCCAACGTCTCCACTGGTGGTCGACTCGGACGGACCTCCACGTCCTCACCGAAAAAGAGAAAGGATTATCAAATGACAATCCCAGATGAGGTGTTAACACGGAGACCCAAGGCCCGGTTGAAGCTGAGAGCTGTTGCTTCAGGTAACGAGGGGTGGGACAAGGAAACAGGAATTATGAGCTAGGGAGAAGGTAGTCTAGTACAGAAATCCAGAGTGGAATACTTTCTGTCAACTGTCCTACCTATTGAATACGCTTCATGTGATCTCACATTATCTATTGCTTACCCACTTGGTAAGTCAATATCTGTGGTTAAATGCTTGGCGACATACTAAAGTTCTAATCATTCTGTATTGCGTTTGAGTCCTGAGAGATGATTGTAATTTAATGTTTCCAACGATGGAACCACCATTAATGATCCGTAATGGGGGAAAAACCAGCTGGAAACTAATGTCTCCCTATTTAAAAAGATGAAGAGCTGATCTCTCTTACCGTTAGTGGTGAGTCTCATTGTTAAGGCTATGGGTGTTTTGTTGTGTCGGCTGCAGACCTGCTAGAGAATGTGGAGGAGCGTCGACCATCTCCCAGCTCCCCGAACAGCCCCTCAGAAGCAGAGGAGGATACAGAACTAGGCCTGGTCATCACCTTTGGTGAGCTGAACTGTATTGACCGGTTAAATAGATAAGACCCTACAAATTAGGTTGCCATCATTTACATAAAAAACATTTAACCAGATGTCTTGTGTTGAAGAACAGAATGTTTATGTTTGTATTTTGATGTTTGCTCTCCTGTCTATAGATGAAGAGGATTGCAAAGTCCCGCAGCTGACGAAGAGGAAGAGCAACTCGACAAGAAATAGGCCTTCAGGCGATGGACAGGAAGAGGAAAATTCCCTGCTGGGAAAATGGTCTGACGATTCATCCTGTGACAGTGAGATGGATGAGTTTGGTCAGCTGGATGTGGACCTGGAGAGGAAGTCCCAGCAGCACAACCTGACCTCCGTTAACATCCGGACAATCCTCCATGTAAGTCTGTCTGGCATGACCGTCTGGTCCGTCCGTCTGGCATGACCGGCATCTGGTCCGTCCGTCTGGCATGACCGTCTGGTCCGTCCGTCTGGTCCGTCCGTCTGGTCCGTCCGTCTGGTCCGTCCGTCTGGTCCGTCCGTCTGGTCCGTCCGTCTGGTCCGTCCGTCTGGCCCGTCCGTCTGGCCCGTCCGTCAGGCCCGTCCGTCCCCGTCCGTCAGGCCCGTCCGTCAGGCCCGTCCGTCTGGCCCGTCCGTCTGGCCCGTTCGTCTGGCCCGTCCGTCTGCTCAGTTGTTGGACTGATACCTGTGAATGTTTCCCCCAGGAGGTGATAACCAACGAGCACGTAGTGGCCATGATGAAAGCAGCCATCCGGGAGACCCAGGACCTGCCCCTGTTTGTGAGCACCAACGTTCTGATAGTTGTTACTGACACAAACTGCTTGCTAATCCCTGATATTGATTCTGTTTCTGTCTGTTTAAGTGTTCTTTCTGCCCTTTTTCTCAGGAGCCCAAGATGACCCGCTCCAGACTAAAGGAGGTGGTCGAGAAGGGGGTGGTGAGCGTTAAATAACTCATTTTTGTTTTATTTGATTGTCTCTGGGTGACTTTCCTTAATCAGAAGTGATTTGCTTTCTCTTGCAGGGCAGCTCCACCTGGAATAAATCTACCATCGAAAGGGTCCTTGAAATAAAGGTAGGCCACATAGAATAGAATAGATACTTCCTTGGCCAGCGAATTACTGTACTTGTCCCAGCATTAGTGAGGGAGGATAACCATCTGGGTGGAAATGTAACCAAATGGAAACAAAGGTTGTTTTGTGGCTTTGGGCAAGATGATTTGGATTTAGGTTTACCCTAATTGTATGAGTTCTTAGCTAAAGTTACCTGTTTAAAAAAACAATGTTCTCGCGTGAACTGGTATAAATCAACGACTTAACATGGTCAATAAAGCCCATTGGAAACGGATTGAAGGAAGGGTTTTGTCTCGTGTGTGTGTGTGTGTGTGTGTGTGTGAAGCAGTTCAACAACAATCAGCATTGTGCCCTGTCATGTTAAATATTCTCTGTTAATAAAAACACTGTCATTGTGTGTAGTGTCTGTTAAATGGTAACCTAGCAACAATGACTACTACAACTCCCCAGCCCCCCCAGTTCGTTGACATCCCTCTGGAGGATGACGAGGATTCCTCTGACGAAGAATACTGCCCGGGTGAGGATGAGGAGGACGAGACTCCAGAAGAGGTGAGGAAGAGCGTCATCTCAGCGTTGATGGTCGGATCCATTTTGGTTCCGTCAGGTCTGTTATGTCATGCCTGTGACTTTGTCCCTACAGATGTTCCTGAGCGATGTGGACAGCACGGCCTCGTCCCCACGATGTCCTCGAGGTGTGAGGCCCCGGACACCTGGACACTCTGAGTGTGAGGAGGACAGATTGGACAGTCCCAGACAGGTAACCGCCTTCCAAACGGCTTTAGGCTCTTCGGGAACTGGAAAGAGTCACTGTCTGGACACGCGTTAACCGTCACGTTTTATGTTTAGATTCCAAGGCAGTCCCGGCATCTTCGGGTGGAGGCAGTTCCTATGGGGCCCCCTCCTCCCCCATCCTCCACTGGCCTCTCACGGCCCCTCAGGGCCCAGGACTGCACCTTCATGGAGAAGCTTCACGCGGTGGACGAAGAGCTGGAACTCAGCTCCATCTGTACTGGACCCTACCAGGTACTGAGAATAAAGTATATCTGAATGCTTTATCTGTAGTGGACCCTACCAGGTACTGAGAATAAAGTATATCTGAATTATTCATCTGTACTGGACCCTACCAGGTACTGAGAATAAAGTATATCTGAATTATTCATCTGTAGTGGACCCTACCAGGTACTGAGACAAAAGTATATCTGAATTATTAATCTGACTCCTATGAAGGGACTAGTAATCTGTACCAGATCTGGCTATTGGTCTGTGGTCAATCTGAGTCCATGTCTGTGTTTGCAGCCTTTGGCAGGAAGTGCAGGGTCCAGTCTGGTGGCGTGCCGGACCCGTTCCAAACGGCCCCTGAGGAATGTTCCCCTGGGAAAGCTGGAGGCAGAACTGTGTGCTCCTGACATCACCCCAGACATGTATGACGACAGCCTGGCCCTGGAGGACCGTGACTGGAGCCTATGGCTACAGGGCCTGATGACAACTGACATGGAGAACGAAGGTTAGAGGTCAAACGGCATTGTGGGTGCGACGGGGGGCTTAAAGAATGAAGACTGTAGAAATAGAGTCAAGTTCACCGTTGTTGTTCCCCGTTTTCATGTCCATTTCTTGTCTCCTTCTTCCCCCTCAGAAGAGGTCGATGATGACGATGATCCGGAGTATAATTTCCTGGAGGATCTGGACGAGCCTGACCGGGAAGACTACAGGAACGACCGGGCTGTACGCATCACCAGTGAGTTCTCTATTATAACGTGATATATCGCTGACCCTGCCACATGTGGTTAGTTACATTTAGGTTAAAATATCCACTAACCCCCCCCCCCCCTTTCAGAAAAGGAAGTGAACGGGTTATTGGAGGAGCTGTTTGAGACGGTGAGGAATATTTTATGAAGACCATAATCAGACCGGCAAGCTTTTTCTCTTGTTAAATTCCTTTCGGTTTTAACTCTTTCAGTTCCAGGATGATGAGCTGGTAGTGAACGGGCGGGACCATGAAAGTCGGGAAGAAGACGAGGAGCGGGAGGAGGAGGAGGAGGAGGCGGCTTCGCCTCCAAGTGCACCCCAATTCAACATTCCACAGGCCATTCGGTATGGTTATTCCAGCACACACACTGCAGCGCCCCCCCCCACCAGGGCCTCCCTTCGGGACAGAGCAGCAGAGGAGTGCTGTGTCTGCTTGGGTAGGGAGGCAGAGAAACGCTCTGGTGTCTTCTGTTCCCCGGAAGTGTTCGGCGGTAGACAGAAGTCACAGGATAGCTACAGATGACGCAAACAGAAACACGCACGTTCCTGCACGTTCCTGACACACTGTCCGGTATCCTCAGCTGGGTGGCGCCTGCACTCTCTGTTGATGTTTTCGCTGTTTCGTATTCGTCACATGATGTCTACAGGCACTTAATTAAGGGACCCACCTAGGTATGTTCCGGCAGTCACGGGGGTGTTGAAATGTTCACCAGGCACTGTGATGAGGGAGCTCAGGTTTGTTCACACTGAGAGGAGTGGGATCTGGACTACGACACTCGTGGGAACTCAACTGACTCTTTGTCATTTGGAAAAGCCGAGGAAGGGAATGGAGTCCTTATAAAGCACAATGTTGTGTATTCCCGCTCCGTTGATTCAGAATTCCAGTCCCAAGTGTGTCTTTAGTCTCCTCTCCCAGATGCATATATAGACTCTAATATTACCTTCTGGATCACCACCGTCATTATCAATATGACTACTATGCTTTTGTCTCTCCTAACCTTTGCCCTCTGACCTCTAGGTTTGAGGAGCCGCTGGCTAACATGCTAACAGAGAGACGGCGTACAGTGAGAGAGCAGCTGGAGGCACAACAGCAGAGGAGGTCTCTCCAGGAGACCAGTGGCCGCTCCGCCCTCCTGACCTCCGGATCCTCCTCTACGATGCTGCTGCCCCCTCTGGCCTGCCCCGCCCTCACCCTAGACCACGCCCAGAAACTCCAGCTGCAGCAGCAAATCCAACAGGTGGGCAGGAAAATGCTGTGTTCTTTCCTGGGGTTTTCTTATTGACTCCGACGTGACAGTTGCTCGGTGACAGTTAGACGGTTGTCCATGACAACGCTAGACACTAAGGACTCAGATCTGTCTTGTTCCAGCATGTCCAGCTGTTGACCCAGGTCCATCTACTGAGCAGCGCCGTGGAGGTCCTGGATCAGGAAGCTCACACCACCAAACAATACCTGGTGACAAGCAACCCCCCCTCAACATCTCTCCCTGTCCCGCTAATCCTTCCATCTCCCTCTTCAGTTTTAGGTTTTTATTATTCTCCTTTATTAGTCTTCTGTTCCTCCTCTTCATCTCCCCATCCTTCTGTGTCCCACACACAGGAGGAGCTTCAGTCGTTTGCCCGGCGCCAGGAGGCGACCAGGTCGCCTTGGGAACCCGGCTTCAGAAGCATCTTCAGGGCCTGCAACCTCCCAGGGGCCCTGTCTCTGATCCAGGAGCAGATGAGGTCTGTGTCATCCGCTCCTCCACGACCTCCAGCCAGGCCTCAGACGTGCTCCTCCAACGGTAATGAACTGGTGTGGGAGGGGGTGGTCATGTGTGGTTGAAATGGAAACATGAAGGGCTGCAGCTACTAATCAACAACATCTATTACAAATACATCTGAAGATAGTTTAGTTAAGTCTATGTGGGAAGCATCAAGAATAAAAGGATGAGACAGTTACAGGATGTGAACATCTTAATTCATCTAGACTTTACATTGAACTTGTGTGTCCCGGGCTGAATAGTGTCTGAGTGTCAGTCGTTGATCCTGCAGTGCGCACGTACCCCCTGCTGCCTGCTGAGACGGCCTGGCTGTTCGCCACACGCTCGGTTTTCCTGTACCCAGAACTCCTGCCCCTCTGTAGCCTGGACCCGGTACTGCATTCCACACGCACCAAGAACAACTACACACGTGGAGAGGACAGGTAAAGGAACACGCGCTCACATGGTACATATTGTGAGGGAACATCAACTCAACAGGAGCCGTCTACCAAAAATAATTATCCGTTAATCAAAGCCCCTGGTCAAAATTTCCTAAATTAGTGAACTATTTACACGCTTGCAGATTTATCTCCTCTCTGTCTCATATCTGTTGTCCTCTCTGGCTCATATCTGTCCTCCTCTCTGTGTCATATCTCATCCCCTCTGGCTCATATGTGTCTTCCTCTCTGGCTCATATCTGTCCTCCTCTCTGGCTAATATCTGTCCTCCTCTCTGGCTAATATCTGTCCTCCTCTCTGTCTCATATCTGTCCTCCTCTGTCTCATATCTGTCCTCCTCTCTGGCTCATATCTGTCCTCCTCTCTGGCTCATATCTGTCCTCCTCTCTGGCTCATATCTGTCTTCCTCTCTGTCTCATATCTGTCCTCCTCTCTGGCTCATAGCTGTTCTCCTCTCTGGCTCATATATGTCTTCCTCTCTGTCTCAGATCTGTCCTCCTCTCTGGCTCATATCTGTTCTCCTCTCTGGCTCATATCTGTCTTCCTCTCTGGCTCATATCTGTCTTCCAATTCTCCAGGTTAATCATACTCGGCCTGAAGCACTTCAGCCAGACTGAGTTCCCCTACCGTCTCATGTGTCGCTACCTCATCCGCACCAAGAAGCAGGACCAGCTACGCTCCCGGGTCAAGGAGCTCTGTGCCTCAAAGACATCTGACAATGTCATCAAGGTATGGACCACGGCACAACACCTCCTCGTTTGTTTGCTGACGTTTTGATGTGGCGTTCTACTGCTGTGTCATGAACCTAGTGATGGACTCTCTTTCAGCTGTACTGCAAGTACAACATAGTTCCAGCCGTGGAGGAGACCTGTCGCCGGGTTCTGCCTGGGGAGGAGCGCCCTCCGGTGGAGAGAGAGGTGTCTGTCATGCCTAACTGGCTACGGGTAGGAAACTCGCCACAGCCACTTTAGAATGCAGTATTCATATATCTCCCCTGTCGCAATTATCCGGTTCTAATCCTATTGTGTTTGCTCTACAGAAGAGCCAGCCCATTATCTACAGAACCGTAACGGAGTATAATGGCAAACCTCATGGGACTGAAGCGTGCACGAACCCTGTGCCGCTTTCAGAACCTCCCTATACGTTCCCCGGTGGGACGCAATATCTTCCATCTCTCCCTAGAAATGTGAACCTGCGACTACACCCCTGCATGAACTACAAGCGAGAGCAACCGCCCATCGCCCCCAAGCCTTTTCGCATCTATGCTTTCTCTTGTTCCAACCCACTCGCTCCGATCACCAAAGCTCCCCCGGATACACGTGGCTTTCTGGCGCAGGTTACGCAGCCAAACCCCTCGCAGGGGGTCATCCTATTGGCCACAGCCCCAAGCACTCCGGTCCACGGGGCTCTGCCACTGTCCCGGGCGTCTGTCACCCCCGCCCATGGAGCCGTGCCATTGGTCCACCTGTCACCCTCCGCCCCCATGGGAGCGCCCATATTTGGTCAGGGTCTGGTCACAGCATGCGTGATGCAGACGTCGACCAATCAAACGGAGAGAACACTCTTCCGGGCTCCTCCCCGCAAACTGCTGCCCAAGCAGTCAGACTCCCTGAAGCCGTCACCACCTAACCCCGCCCTGCCTGTAGAGAAGACGGGTCCTCTCTCATCAGTCACTAGGTCTGCACGTCGCACCCAGGCTGCTTTAAGGTTGTCCAAACGGCCCCCGCGATCTGCCCCTACCCACCGGGAGACCCAGGCTAAAGCCAGAGCAGCTCTTAACCGTACTCTGACCAGGCCTCTTCTGCCGGCACCCCCTAGCCTGGAGGCTGCAGAGGTCAAAGATGACACATACGTGAGGTACTCTCAACACCTGTCCGGATGCGTTCCAAATGCCGCAGAAGGGAACGCCTTCCCAGTCCCGTATGGTGACTCCCGCGCCACCATGTTTCCTGCAGACATCCCGAGTCTCTCTGAACGTCACAATGACCAGTATGTTCTGTTGCAGGCCGCAGCCCAGGACCCGACACACATGGTGTGGGTGCCCAAACAATGTCTGGTCCCGAGTGGATCTGTGTCGTCCAACTCTTCTGGGTTTGACCAGTCTGAAGGCCATCCGTTTCCTTCACCACATCGCAGTGTGACTGAGGTAATGAGCGGCGTGTCTTCCTGCCGGTCACCTCCCAGCACTTTAGCTGACGGCTCACTGGGTTACCGGCACGCTCCTGGGTCCAGCTTGGAGGAGCAGCTTCATCGATTGGTGGAGGGCCTGCGGGAGGAGGGAGGGGCGGATGAGGAGGAGGGATTGGGGGATGTGGAGGGTCCTTTCCTGACACTCTCAGAGTCGTCCTCTGGGAGCCTGTGTTCCAGCCTAGAGAGCCCCGCTGAAGTCCTGGAGAGAATGGTGGTGGGGGAGGAAGAGGAGGAGGAGCTGGGAAGGGAAGATGGAGAGAGGACAGAGGTGGGGTTAGATAGGTGGTGCTTGGCTTCAATGCACAGACCTGTCACCCCGGCTGAGGAAACAAGTGGAGGAAAATATGTGGGGGGAGCTGAAGAGGAGAAAGCGGGAGGAGAGAAGGGAGACTGCTGTGTATCGGGAGTGGTCGTACTGAGTGGGAGGACTGTGGCACAGGAGCAAACAGGAGGAGCGAAGAATGAGGGAAAACAGGACAACCAAAGAAACGGAGGAGGTGAGGAGAGGAACGGAGGAGGTGAGGAGAGGAACGGAGCTGGGGAGAGAAACGGAGGAGGTGAGGAGAGGAACGGAGCTGGGGAGAGAAACGGAGGAGGTGAGGAGAGGAACGGAGCTGGGGAGAGAAACGGAGAGCAGGAGAGAGATGGAAAGGAAAGAGGAGAGGGGGAGGGAGGACAGAATGGAGCAGAGAAGGATGGTGACGGAGAGAAAGACCGGGACAGGGAGCAAGGGGAGGAGGAGGAAGAGGAGGACTTTGATGACCTCACTCAGGATGAGGACGATGAGGAGGTGATGTCCTCGGCCTCTGAGGAGTCCGTTCTCTCTGTGCCCGAGCTGCAGGTACACGCTGCCATTTTGTTTTTTCTCATTAAAAATAACGAGGAACGGTCAAATAAACGGTCACTCTGCTGATGGCAACGTGACACACATCAAGCCAGGCAGGGTCTCCATGAGCGTTTAACAGTGTGTGTCCTATTGGCTATAAGCCACACCCCCTAAGCCTTGTTGCCTCATTAGCCTGCTAACAGTTGATGTTGTCTATCCCAACAGGAAACCATGAAGAAGCTGACCTGGCTAGCCTCAGAAAGGAGGCTCTGTGACTCCGAGGAGGACAACTCTCCTAACTCACCTACCTCGCCTAATTCCCCTGTCTCCCAGAACTCCCAGGAGGAGAACTCTGAGGAAGAGGAGGGGCCCACAAAGGGGGAGGAGCTGGAGGCTAGTGAGGGTGGGGTCAGCAAGGTGCCCGGAGACGATGACATACCCTCTGGTGAGAGTAATCCCAGAGCCAATGGGAAAGGATCTGGACGGGGCAGAGGTCAGTCTCATGTCGAGGGTTATTAGAGACCCAAAATAAAGACTCATAATGTCTGATAGGTGTTCAACCAATCAAATGTGTTTTATGAAGCCCATTTTACCACAGCAGTTGGCAACATCCTAAGCCGATACCTTGTCAATAACCCTGTCGTATGTTGAACCTCTGAATTTGGGAAAAACCACCGTGTAAATATGTTTGCTAATCGTCAGGGCGAGGCAGGCCAACTCCGCGCAGTCTGAGGCGTAGCCGTCGCCAGGAGCGAGACAGCAAGGACACGTCCAAGCTGCTGTTGCTCTATGACGACCACATACTGGACAACGACCCCCTCAGAGAGAGCAAGGACATGGCGTTTGCACAGGCCTACCTCAACAGGGTAAGGAAGGTTTTTAGTATTAACTAGTATTAAGAAACAATAAACCAACAGAGCTGGAAATTGCACGGGACCTGGTAACACAATATTATAACCGTACATACTCGTCCATACGATATGTATCGGGATTCTCACAGCTCTTGCTATTCTTTATGTGTTTGAGACAAGTTTGCTCATACTGGGTTATTTGGCAATCTGCAGAAAATAATATACAAACAAAATCGGAATCAGTTTTCATTTTATCCTAAAGAACATTGCAATATGTTACCGTCTATTATTCGCCTACCAAACAGGTTGCATATTGTTCAGAGCAGTTAACTCTAACAACGAGGCATCTAATTCCCCATCTTCTTTCTTCAGGTACGTGAGACCCTTCAGGACATACCTGGGAAGGTGGAGGAGTTCCTGGTACTGTTGTATGAGTTTGAGCAGGGGGACGAGGGACGTAACGCTGTGGAGCTCTACTCCCAGCTCCGCCTTGTCCTCGGGGAGTGGCCAGACCTCCTCAGGGACTTTGCGGCCTTTCTCCTCCCCGAGCAGGCTCTGGAGTGTGGCCTGGTAAGGATGCCATCAAAGCGATTGATCAGCATAAGTTCATGTTCCAGGTGCAAACTACAGAGACAGCAGGTGATGAGCCGTTTAACCGTTGGGTCTTTTTCTGTCCAGTTTGAAGAGCAGCAGGCGTTTGAACGCAGTCGCCGCTTCTTGAGGCAGCTGGAGATCAGTTTCGGGGAAAATCCGTCTCACTACCAGAAGATTGTACGTGCTCTTCAGGGAGGACCTGGGCTTAGTCCTGCCAGCATAGAGGAGGTATATCAGTGTGGTACAAACATTTTCTCATATGTTTTTTTGCCAGCTGCTGGCAAATTCTCGAGCCATGCACAGACTATGGATGGCTCTGAGGCTCAAAAAGGACGGTGTGGGTTAAATCAATGATTGGCTTTAAGCATTTCAACTGTATTGCAAGTGTTTGAGAGACCAGCAGGCTTTTATTATTTCCCAAATGTATTCCACCTTTCTTTTCTCTACAGCTGAAATCACAGATGTCCTCCCTCCTGAAAGGCCACACACACCTGCAAGGGGAATTCTGGGTATTTTTTGAAGAGCTTCGCCCACCTCTATCCCGTCCAGGGCAGTTTGAGGAGGCTTGTTGGCCGGAGGAGTCGGGGGCTGGAGTAGACTCAGGCGAGGGGGTCGGGTTGGGGTCAGGGGGAGGGGCCAGTGATGGTTTTGAGGAAGTGACGCTCCCCGATTTAGAGGAAGAAGACATTCCACCAATGACCAGTCGCCGCCGCAGGAGCAAGATAGGTTCCCATGGCTACAAGGTTTGAGAAAAGGTGGACTGTAGTTTGTCGATTTCAAATTGAATTTCTCATATTAACGATTTGCTGCCTTTCTTTTTTTCCAGGAGTGTGATTGGCCGGAAAAGGACTGCTCCTTCCTCTGTCACGAAGCCAACCACGATGCCAAGCTTCGCAGGCACAAGAGAAAAGGATGCTCTCACTGCCATGGCAACAAGGTGTCTTTTCAGTCTGCTGATGTTGTTCTGAACTGTAGCTGTGCAATTTACATTTGACATTAACTTTCTGATTCTCTACTCTCAGGCCTCTGAAGGTGTCTCTCGAGTGATGAAGACTCTTGAACCCTTATATCCCAGAGCAGCAAGCCCCCCTGTTGAGCTTCTAACGGAGACATGCAGAGAGGAGAGTGAAGAGAAGGAGGAACATAAAGAGGAAAAAGAGGCGGAACCTAAAGTAGAAGATGAAGTTGACAGTGGGGCCAATGTTCCCCATCCTGGTAAGAGTAGCTCCACCTATAAATGACTGTTGTTATTTACTGCATAGGACAGCACAGCTGGGCAGGTCCTCGTTGAGTTCTAAATACATGGTCACAATGCCCCAGGGTATTGTATGGGACATTGCCCTGCATTGGGGGTTTTTGTCCGATTTTGTGTCTCTATGATCCTGGCCCTTGTTAACCCTGGTGTTCTGCCTAAATGGTCTAATTTTATTCCTTATGTCGTTATGGGTAATGTCGGCTTTATTCGACGCAAGTTCTCGCTTGGGAACGACATGTCTGTTCTAAATTCAACTTGGGAGCAGGACAAAGGTGTATCTTTATTTTGATGGTAATCAATTCTGCACCTGGGATTTCGATATTCCTTTTTGTTAATACCTTTTCCTTCTGTCATCATAGTCACTTAATCATTCCCAGCATTCAGTGGGGCTAGTTACCCCCTTCCCAGGACAAATAAATATAATTCTGAAGTACAATAGCTAACCAAAGATGAACGGTTAAGTAGCATTAGCATTAGCTCTATGATTAAAATGTCAAAGTTATTATTTAGTTCACGGCAGAATTATAGAATGTTAATCACAACCATTCGACTCTTGAAAAGAGCAAACAGTATCTTCCTGGGATGTTCCCGAGGAAGACTCAGTCCACATCCCTGAGGATAGGGACGAAGAGGAGGATGGTGAAATGGAGGAAGATGAACATGTGTGGAAGGATGGGGAGAACCAAAACAGCCTCATGCCAAAGAAGAGTAACGATGAAGAAGAAGAACGTTCTGGGTTGTCTGATGTCCCATCAGCATCACTCTCTGGGGAGGTGGGAAGCCCCCTGACCCCCCTGCAGCCCCGTCCCAGCCCCCCTTCAGATCCCCCGGTCTGTGCCAAAAACATCTCCCTCACTGCCAGTGGGGAAAAGGTCATTCTCTGGACAAGGTGAGAGTGATATGCCCGAAAAGTCTTGCTTTTCTTGTATACTGACTTTGTTAAATTGTCATCGTCCTCTTTGTGTTTGGCTTTCAGAGAAGCTGACCGTGTCATTTTAACCACCTGTCAGCAACAAGGAGCCAATCAAACCACCTTCCAGGAGATCTCTGTGCTACTCGGCAACAAAACCACCAATGAGGTGACGAGGTCTTATAGTTGGTTATCTGTAGCAGATACTATAGTTGTACATGTGTTTTAAAATGTCTGCGTTTAAAATGCAGCCCTGTTTACTGACTCCATTTCTTCTCATGGTTAGGTGTCTCGGCGGTTTCGCGACCTGATGAGGCTGTTTCACACTGCGGCTCGTCAGGTCAACTCCGAGGACGAGGCTGTGGTCAGTGACCAGCAGACGGTCACAGGCGAGGAGCAGGACTGAGCTGTACAGAACCAGCTCATACAGGACAGAGTGTAGACACAGCAGAGGACAGGAAGTTGAAATGAGAACAGAGGATTCTAATGACTGCAGTATGCTATACCATTATAAGCTATTCAACGAACCAGTTCAAGGCTTCAAAACCCGGAGACGACATTAAAGACATGTAGTATGAATGCTGATAACAGACTCATATCTGAGCTGAAGCAACACCAGCAACTCCAGATGGCGGCTTTTCAATTTTACCGGAACCAATGTAACGGCAAGCACTGTGTACAGCATTAATTTATTGAAAGAAATGCACATATTATCGGTCGTATAATTTAAACGCACTGCTGAGTGACTAGGAACTGTAGTCTCTCAGTGAGGCGGGACTTTTATACAGGTTATAAAAAATACAGTTTGGTCCAAGAATGTGAAGGTATACGGTTTGTGTGGTGTATTTCCATTTCCAATGTTTGTGCTTGGTAATACCTGTTCAAAAGTACTATTTTATACAAAATAAAATAAATATAATGTACGTTCTTATTTTTGGATTTCTCATTATGGCAAAAGGAGAAGCAATGTGTCCCGTACTGCTCTTAGTTTTAAAACAACTAAAAACCTATTAGATAAGTGGTTATTTCCACTGTGAGTGTAAGTAGGAAATATTATAGTACGTTTGAGCCTGTTACATACACCATGTGCTAATTATCTGAGAGAGTGTTTATTCATTTTTTTTGTGACGTATTTAAATCCTACTGGAAATCCTACTCCCCAATACTAACTGTCAGTGGCAATGCTGGTTCAAAAGACATTTGGGACAATTATATCTATAATTAGTTGTGGTTTGTGATTTAGGTTCACTTTAATTAGTAAACAGGCCCAGTCTACAGTCATCTTCCAATTAATACCCACGGTATGTGGTGCAAAATATCTATAGGCCTATGTACTGTGAAAATGTAAGTTAGATGTTCTGACAGTTGTAGAACCAGACCACTGTTATAAATGAGGGAAGTGAACGGATGCCTCCACTAAAACGACTCGGTTCGCAACGTGCTTAACCCTTTCACGGCGAACCAGCTATACTGAACTTGACTGTGTTTAATTTTTTATAATTAATTAAAAACATTGAAGTTGACAAACTCATTGAAATACGAAGACATGCTCTAAAAAATATTCTGAATACCGGTTATACAGTGAATACGTTTGAACCGTGTCTGGAATGAGTCATAGTTCCGAGTTATAGGGAGCCACATGAACAACTCTCTTCCCCAATGTGATTCAGTTCCCAACGTTCACCAAAAAGAGCCGTCGGTTCACGAACGACCCATCAGTCGACTCTTAAATCTGCCTGCAGTGTCTCGGCTTTGAGAGCAAATAGTGGTACTCAGATGACCACCACGATGGGTCTGTTTCTGCCCGTATTGCTGTTCGCTCTGGCCCAGGAGAGCGTCTGTGGAGCCGCCAGCGAGGTGCTTGATCTCGGGGACTCGGATTTCGGTTCCACGGTGGCGGAGCTCGATACGGTGCTGGTGGAATTCTTCGCCCCATGGTGAGATAATGTTTCAGACCAACTAATGCATTCATATGCACAAACCACCGGCATTATATACTGTCTAGTAATTTACAAAAATAATGTTTTAACGAAGTTTATTGAATACTGAATATATTGTGTGGATAGTTTGCTATTTGTATTTATATCTGTGCAGCTGTTAGTTTTCTGATTGAAATCTGAGGCTGTTGCTCAGCTGTTGGGTGACAGTGGTCTGTTTCTACAACTGTCAGATAATCAAACTTACATTTTTACAGTGCATATAGATTTTGCACCACATACCGTGGGTATTAATTGGAAGATGACTGTAGACTGGGCCTGTTTCCTAATTAAAGTGAACCTAAATCACAAGCCATATCTAATTATAGATATAATTGGCCAAATGTCTTTTGAACCAGCATTGCCACTGACGGTCTAACAGAGGAATACAGTACTGGCCTTTTAACACCTGCAATTGCACAATAGATAAATTAAGGCATAGTTGAATTATTAAACTCTTTTTCCCATCTGTCATTGTGTCCTCCTTTTCTTTTTATGTCTATTTTCTTTTATATTTTTTATTTTAGGTGTGGTCACTGTCAGAAACTAGCCCCCGAATATGAAACAGCAGCAACAAAACTGAAGGGGAAAGTGATTTTGGCAAAAGTGAGTGTACTTTTTTCCCTCATACATTATAATAATATAATATAATAATTTTTTTCAAAGGAATAGGTGTGGAGGAGACTGGTTTCAACACTCGTAGTATTATAGCAAATTATAATCTAGCAAACTAGAATATAATAATACATTAAAAAAATTGAATAGTTAGGTTAAAGCAAATCATGTGTATGTCTGTGTGTTTTCCAAAATTCACAAGTTTCATTTATCCTTCCTGATCGCTGCCACAGTAAACAAAGGGCTCCACATCAAACCTGTTTTCAGATAACTTCCCAGTTTTTGGAGTCACACTTGCCTGTCCATAATGGCTTCATGGCTTTCCATTGTTGCTGATGTTGGATCAGTTCCTACATTGCCCCATATATGTGCATTCCTCCACCTTGTGAATGCATGGTGTTGTGTTACATTTTCTAAAGCTTTCTGAAATTTCCCAAGGTAGACTGCACCGTGAACTCTGAGACATGTGGACGTTTTGGGGTCAATGGCTACCCAACCCTCAAGATCTTTAGAAATGGAGAGGACTCATCTTCTTATGAAGGTCCCAGGAGTGCAGGTGACTACTGCCACCTAGTCACTGTTTGTGTGAACCTGACTGTGTGTTTATTATATAATTAATGCCTGCTCTTCCAATAGATGACATCGTGAGTTACATGTTGAAACATGTGGGTCCCAGCTCAGTTGCCCTGCACACTGAAGAAGACCTGAATGCATTCATTAACAACTTTGAAGCTGGTGTTGTTGGTAGGTACACAACCACAAAACAAGCAGTTCATCTGCTCATATAGTCTGCTCAAATAAAGCAATTATCTATGCTACCTTTTGTGTTTGTATTTTAAATGTTTGTGTGTGTTACATTTGGTGTTTATTTGTGTGATTAATTTTCCTCTTTCCTGTCGTCAGGGTTTTTCTCCAGTGATAAGAGCACTCAGCTGGCTGAGTTTTTGAAAGCGTCTGGTGCCATGAGAGACAGCCACCGCTTCGCCCACACAACAGACCTGAGCCATGGTCTCAAGCATGGCGTGGAATCAGAGTAGGTGTTGTGTAGCCATACATCCGTGGTCATTTACGACGGCACGTTAGATGTGACATCCTCACTTGTGTCTCTTCATCAGGGCTGTAGTGCTCTTCCGCCCTCCGCGACTCAACAGCAAATTTGAGGACAGCACGATGAAGACTACGGCTATCTCGACCTCTTCCCTCCGGCAATTCCTCGGAGATCACGTGTTTGGGCTGTGTCCCCATTTGACCACTGGAAGCATAGACAAGATGAAGGACCGGGATTTACTGGTGGCATACTACAATGTGGACTACCAACACAACATCAAGGGCACTAACTACTGGAGAAACAGGTTCGGGCTGCTCTTTTCTGGTCCCATATACCTTCCTCTTGTTTTGCGTCTCTTTCAGAACACCTCTCTTCTTAGGGTGATGAAGGTGGCCACTCAGTTCCGGTCTCAGGAGCTGAACTACGCTGTAGCCAACAGGGCAGAGTTCCAGGAGGATCTTGAGGAGGATTTTAGCGTGGGGCCGTCGGACGGGCAAGATGTCCCTCTGATCACCATCAAAACAAAGGAGGGCCACAAGTACATCATGCAGGAAGAGTTCACGTAGGTTACATTAACACAAAACCTCCACAGGAACTTCCCTGTGCCTTCCCTGTTCTCCACAATTAACATGCATTTGTCAGAAAACACATGATGGATTTCAAAATCATTTTTAAGCAGCTTTTTGCTATTTCTACGCTCTGTGATATTGTTACATTGCTTTCTTACAACTCTGCTATCGTGTTGGTAACTGTTTGTTAAAAACAAAGCCAATTTGCTAGCCTTTTCAGGTATTACGTGGTACAATGGCTCTCAAAATGATACACCCCAAATGTGTTATTATGTTACAACATTTGATTGGATAAAGTTATTGTCTTTGAACAGTACAAGTACAGTTCAGTTATATTATGTTTTATACTAATTGTTTCAGAACAATTATCAGTTTTTCATTTTCACTTTGATTTTGGTGTCATTAAATCCATTTTGTGGAAAGGACCAAGGGAAGGTGAATACTTTTGAGAACTACTGAACTGCATAACGCATTGAATGTCTGTCCGTTGCAGACCGGACGGGAAGTCTCTAGAAGGATTTCTGGAACGTTACTTTGCTGGCAAATTGAAGAGGCACGTGAAGTCTGAGGCTGTCCCAGAAAACAACACAGGCCCTGTCAAGGTGTGCAGCATGAAACCGACAAACGTCTGCTGCTTTTCCACGGTCATAAGAGGGCAGTTTAAATGAACGCCCTTCCTTCTGCAGGTTGTGGTGGCGGACAACTTTGAGGAGATGGTGAACGACCCTTCCAAGGACGTGCTAATAGAGTTTTACGCACCCTGGTGTGGCCACTGCAAAAGCCTTGAGCCCATATACACAGAGCTGGGAGAGAAGGTACCATCTATATGGCTTGCTCCTGGGTGGGCAGCAGTCTAATCTGTTATCGACGAAAAAGAAAAGAATAATATGAATCACAAGCTTCATTGGAATACGCACTCATTTTGATATTGCTTTAAACTCATTAATCGTTTGATAATGCAGCTGTCCGCTGACGACAACATCGTTATCGCAAAGATGGACGCCACTACCAACGATGTTCCTTCCATGTTTGATGTGCCAGGGTAAGTCGTCTTCTCGTTCTCCAGTGTGATGTTGTCTATTTCATCAGTAACTAACAGTGTGATAATCACATCTGGTTTCTTTCCCAGTTTCCCCACTATTTTCTTCGTTCCAGCCGGACAGAAGGACCAACCTCGGAAATACGTGGTGAGGCCACAACACCTCTTGAAACCACATGGAAGATGTAGCCATTGACTGTCTGTTATCAGTGTTCTGATGTTACAGGATTACTTTAACCAGCCATATATGTCTGTCATTAGGGTGAACGCGAAGTTAACGACTTCCTTACCTATCTAAAGAAGGAGGCCACACGTCCCCTCTTCCTGGGCACTACCAGAGAAGACTTGTGAGAGCACAATGAAGCAGAAGATAGAACCGAAGAAGCAGAAGATATAACCGATTTTATATGGAGCCACCTATATGCAACAGTGTTTTACACCAGGAGATTGATTTTCTGTGCCTTACTGAACAATAATCAGCTTGGAGCTTCAGATATGAATGTTCTCAATGTGACAGGAGGTGCACATGCACAGTTTGGCTTTTTTTAAGCTGGTGACTTAGTGGATAGTTGTGTAGTTGTTATGTCTGACAGAGATTGTCAATTGCATCATCCTCCTGATCTCTTTTACAGAACCCGTTGAAGGAAAACATTTTCTTTCGATAAGGCTTTGAGCCGGAGATAAGTGTTGCCAGCTTCATATGCTGGTGTTTTTATTTGAAAAGGTGAAAGTTCATTGCTGAAGCTTCACAACTCACATTCAGTCTCTCACATGTAGAAAAGGAAATCAGGTGAGATTTCCTACTGGAAACTGGGAGCTTACTCTAACTTCAATTGCTACTGAACACGCAAGTTATTTTTTTCCTTCAATTTTGTAAGTTACTGAAACTATCGTCTGATGTAGAAATGGACAAATGTGCATTGACACACATCTCACCTGGGATTTTTTTTGACATGCATTACAAATAAATGCAGTTTATGTGGGCAGGTTAAAATGTAATTACTGCAATTTTTGTATTTTTATATGATTTCAAACGTCGTATGTCTGTCCCAAAGTAAGTCGGCATTTTAACAAAAAAAAGCATGCAACATGTTTTAGCATCGTCAAGGTAACGTGATAAAGTGCAGTTCCATTCCTATTTAAAACATGTTGTGCCCTTGATGCCACTCGCACTTAAACACTCACCAGGTAACGTCAATTTAGTCTACAGGGGCAAAGCGGACATTGGGATTGGACCGTAGTTTAGTTAGCAAATGATGAATGGATGGTCTCGTCGATACTTTTCTGTGTATATTGGAGAGGAACATCACATCCGTGCTGCAATTTCGAAGTCATGCAAATGCCGCGATACCGTAAATGCTTTTGGGCTTACAGTACGGCATCATGGGTAATGTAGTTTATATCCTGTGTCCACCTGTCATGTTAGTTTTCCTATCTGCTCCGTTACGGATAAACTAAACCAAAAAGGGCAGTGGTGTCGTGTGGTCCTGTAGCAGTCCTGAAATCACTATACATTTTCATTTGAATATTGCCTCAATTACCAGTAATTCGGTCAGTACCCAACCCTATTGATGACTGACACAATGAATGTTACGTACCACGAGAACTGAATTGAAAGTTCTACCATAATAACTTCGAAAACATGATTCAGCCAGTGTTTTTTTAGATTTATAAAAAACAATTTTTAAAATATAAACATTAACAAACAGTGATTTCGTTTCCAATGGTTAACAAGAGGATTACAGAAACACAAACCTATGGAAGAATACAAGTCAGCCAGGTAGTGTGGTTCTATTTGCGCTGTGCGCAGTTTTATTTATAGAACCAATGATAATAATGTGTGTATAAATTGGGATGTTGTATGTCAATCAATCAAATTTATCACCCAGCCTGAATCCGACAAGAGCACCCATCGACAAGTAGAACAAGAACCCAAGTTCAACAAGTTGATACACGGCGGCTAGGAAAAACTCCCTGGAGGTCAAATTTAGGAAGAAACCTAGAGAGGAACCAGGCTCTGAGAGGTAACCAGTCCTCTTCTGGCTGTGCTGGGTGATCTTTAAAATTGAATGGTGCTGTGTGTGTGTGTGTGTGTGTGTGTCTGCATGAGAAGCTGATGTCCATTACTTCCTCACGCAGCGTTTCGGCAGCAGCCAAGAAAGGAATCTGTCAGAGAAAATAGAAGACAGCAGTTATATGGGAGGACTGGCAGTGATCCATCATATTTACCAGATCACCTTGTGTGCTATTGCTGGTTATGTGTATAGTGGCGGCATATCTAGGTTAAAAACCAATACAATCTTTCCCCATTTTTCTCCCTCACAACTTACAGAAATCATTTTAGAATCAATTATAAGGACAAATGATAATATTGAGAATTAATGTCTTCTATGTGTTCATTTATCTTTGTATCCTCACCTCTTCCTCAGGCTGATTTTGCCCTTCTTGATGGCCTGTGTCTCATCCACGCGTGTCTCATCCGCACGTATCAGTCTGGCTGCAACACGTGGGGCACGGATGGGAGGAGTCACGGGACGGAGCATATCCTTTGGAAAGGCAGCCCGGGATGCTGAGGTCTCAGATCCAAAGGGGCCAGCTTGGCCAGGCAGCAGATTGGACACCTGCACTGGGCCCTGTGTTGTCAGAAGGAATCAATAGCAGAGTTATAGACCGGTTACTTTGAGTCTTGAATGCTCCTTGTTAACAATACAAGGGGATATCTATGGAACGTCTGCCAGTATAATACATGGTATAAATACACAACTATCAGTACAAGGTTACTTGCAAATCTCTGGACCGCATTCATCTCAGGAATGTCAGGGCTGTTGCTGGTTGGGACATCTACAACTGGGTTGTTCAACTCAGCAAGTCTACCTGAGCATTCCCTGAAGATCTCATTCAACCGATCCAGGTTGGCTCGATCCATCCCCTTAACGTCCGTCGAGGTCCCGGACGTTGCGGTGCCGATCTCCTGACCCAAACACACCTGGTTACTCACCTTCTTACAAGGCAGCCACCTCGTCATCCATGAAAAGCATCCGATGCTCTTCGATGGCTCTTCCTCGACATGGCTGGTCGGCATCAGGCATTCCTCCAGGATGAGGTCCATGTTGGCCAGGTTGTCCTTCATCCTCCTCAGGTTCTCCATCTGGGTGTTGGTACTCCATGAGTCCTGGTCAGGGAGGAGAAACGGTGCCGGTTTGCTGACCGAGGCAGGAGGGGCATTGATGGGCTGAGGTTCAGCTGCCCATGAGATCTGTGTAACAAACGGAATCAAACACATTGACACAGGGCATGTTTGATAAGGGCCATATCCACACAAAAAAGTCTAGACACACAAAACATCTAAACACATGTCAAGACTTGTTAAAAGGTATGAACAGATGGCTGTACTCAGGGCAAGATAAACACTGAGAGTCTTAACAACCCATCACTGGTGGATATCTCCATAAATATTACCAGAGTAAGTACAAAGACATGGAAGATGGTACAATTCTCTTACCTCTGAAACACAGTCGCTAACTGAGCTGAAGGAGATGTGATCACTCCCAGCTGAGGAACAGATCTCCTCATTTGTTTCCACCGAACACTGAGGACACAGACAGAGAAATGTACTTAGAACCACAATAGAATATAGTGTCATTGACAAAGAGTTTAGTTACATATCTGCCACTGGTGCTTTGGAATTCAGGCCTGTCTTACCTCCATGTCATCTGGCTCATCGCTGGAGCAGATGTCCTCACTGGGTCCCACAGTGAAACACTGAGGATAGAGAAAGAGAAATCAGGGCCACTGTAGAATATAGTGTAATTACCGAAGATATTGACTCTCCATTTGTATTGAGGCTCTCATAGCAAGTTAATGATTTGGTTAGATGGAAAATGAGTCTATCTTGTGTGTCTCAGTATTGGTACCTAGTTGGTAGACTCCTTATGTTTTGAGCAAAGTTACAGGTCTTTCTGTAGTGCTTAATAATTCAGGCCTGTCTTACCCTTGTGAGGACATCATCGACAGCTGACTCAATGATGTGTTCATGAGAGTCAGTAGAGGAGCAGCTCTCCTCACATGGTCTGACCTGGATCAAAGTCCCACAGGCAGACTCAATAGTAGGCTGTGGAGGAGTTGCCTGTGAAAACCCCCCAGAAATGATTCAGATCTATACTAATATTTCAAACTTACATTTCTTTCTCTAGTGCTTTGTAATTTAGGCTTGTCTTACCTCACTTCCACTGCCACTAGATGATACCAGGGTGGCGTCATCAGACTCATCACAGGAGGAGACCTCGTCCTCATGTGGTCTAAAAATCACCAGAGTCTCCTTCTTAGACTGAGGACACAGACAGAGAAATGTACTTAGAATATAGTGTCATTGACAAGGATATTGAGTTGTCATATGTATTGAAGCCCTCATAGTTGGAAAGATGGATCTATCTGGTGCGTCTAAGCACTGGTACCTAGTTGGTAAGCACTGGTATATTATGTTTTGAAATATCTAGAACTAATGTAGAACAATCCTAATGTTTTGATCATAGTTACATTACTTTCTGTAGTGCTTCAGAATTAAGGACTATGTTACCTCCATTGATTTGTCGATAGATGACTTGGCGGGGATGTCATCAGTCCATGCGGATGCTGGGATCTCACATGAGATCTCACATGGTCTCTCGTGAATCGAGGTTGAACGTCCAGACCTGATGTCAGGCTCTAGGGTAATCAACTGTAAAATAATATTTATTTAGAGCTATCCTATGTTTCAAACATAGTTACATAGCTTCCACTAGTGCTTCGGAATTCAGGCCTGTCTTACCTCGATGTCACTGTCGCTAGTGTCACTAGAGTGGTTCATCATCGTTGGCTCGTCGTTCTCGCTCGGCTTCATGGTTTGTTGTGACTGAAGACCACCGGTGCACCTGTATTTATACTCAAGAAAGTGATTGTTACGTCACAAGAGCCGCCGTTCGAAACGGTTGACAGATAATAAATATTTTGTTGAGTTGTATAAATATATATTATGTAGAGACTATATGTTGAGATTCAGCTAAATGTTTAAAATGTTATGTGAAAATTTATACCTAATAATAAACATAATAAACACCTTACCCTAAATTACATAATCGGTTGACTTTTTATAAGCGAATACAGTTCCACTATTCGTAGTCATTCAACACAAATGAAGATATTGTTGCATCGTCTTATTACTTAACTTAAATTAAGTCCATTCGCATATCAGTTTGGACAAAGCGTGACTTTGTTGTTGAAGTCTTCTTTATTTTCTTTTTATTAAAGTATTTCCGTCTCCAAATGTATAATTGCCAGGGATGAATAGTCCAGCAGCCACGCAGCCAGTCTTTTCGTTGGTACCACTCCATGTCCGTCCGTTTGAAGGTCCTAAGCTCATGCGTTGGTATTATATTGTTGGTCACTCCATGTTTTGATTGAAAGTACAACTTTTAAAAATGTTTCCCACTTAGATATGAGGGTTTACATGTGTGCAGCCGCTCGTATAGCCCTAATTAACTTGGAGCGGGAGCGCGCATCAATTATGTGGACTCGAGTACGCGCCTGGTGCTTTATTCATTGCAGTTCTGACAAGACCAGCGAGCTTATATATACTATTCACAAATGTAAAATAAGTTAAGTGGACAATGGAAGGCAAGGGCGTGTCATTAAAGGATCTACAAACATTATATTATACGAACTTTCTGTTCTACCTCGACATGTAATGCAACCACCCGATGTACTACTGGATAAGAGGGGTGCAATAAAAAAAATGTAGTGAAACTGGCTTTGGTGTATGCCAGTAGGACAAGATTTGCCAGATGTAAGCATTGGGTTTGCCTTTATAAAGGAATATTGCTATATGCCACCCATCAAATAGTTTCATTTACACAAGTGTTTAGGGATCGTGGTTTTATGTTCAATTGAGCAAGTAACACCTCATCTCACACAACGGTAAAACTCACGCGAGGTAAACATGTACGAAAGTGCCATCGGTTTACTTCCCGATTCGTAGTCACGCTGATTGGCCTGTATGGCTGTCAATCAAAATCTAACGGTACATCACTGGTCACATTTTACACAACCCGCCCAGCGGTGGAATACATATTGTGATTTTGCAAAACGTTGATCCTGCCGTAGCATTTCCAAGGAGTACAACACACAGAGATAAAACTTAATTTGGTTCCAAAACACTTATTCGACGTCACACTACCTCACAGTAAAACATACCCAGACACTCGTCGCGGTTTTTAATGTTTAAACCGTACATCACCAACTAAACGTAGTGGTGGTGAACGCAGCCCTGACGTCAACATAACAGTGCAACACCCACAGTGCAGTGCGGCGTTTATCAGGAAGTAGAAACTGTCAGCTGATTCTGTTGTGGTGTTGGTGTTGTTGAGGAGGACACGACTGGATGATTGGATACGTTTGTCGATAATAATTAAAAACGTATAACTGCAACACATTTCACTAATTCCAGCATGTTGCGGCCAAAAGCTTTGACCCAAGTTCTCAGTCAAGCGAACACGAACGGGGTACAGAGCACATTGTAAGTAAACATTTAACAAATAACACTAACATGTGATACTAGAGAGTTATTTGTTTCACTTACGCAACTCTGTAAGTTATTTAACAGTGATGTTGAGACATAGAATGGCAGTCGATTAGTGTAATCTAACACTTGACAAATATATATATATATATGTATATGTATGTGTGTGTTTTCTTTGCAGATTATTGAATAATGAAGGATCTCTGTTGGCTTACTCTGGTTATGGAGACACCGATGCTCGAGTAACTGCTGCCATCGCCAGCAACATCTGGGCGGCCTATGACAAGAATGGCCATCAGGCGTTTAACGAGGACAAACTCAAATTCATTTTGATGGATTGCATGGTCAGTGTGTTTGACATCTGGTCTGGTTGTGATGTACACACTAGTGTTCAAATGTTTGAGGTCACACAGACACACACACATGTTTATTGGCCAGTCTGAGATATGTTTGTCTCTGCCTAGAAAGCCAGGATCCCAGAGACAACTCTTTACTTTGGGGCATGTAATAGATCCCACAATTGCTGATAGCCTGGATATTCAACTACTTCGTTGAACGCTAGTGTTATTGCGTCTTCAATCTGCATAATGAATCTCTGTATGCCTGTTTTTCGTTTGTGATCATTGACGTGCGAAACATACATGGATGCAAAAGTATACACAAATCTGCTCAAAGTGGAAGCAGTGTATTCTCTCTATGTACTCAACTTTTTATTCAACATTGTATCTTGATATCAGTATCATCTTTAGCTGTCAGTTGAAATGTGTTTTTAGCTAATCCTTTATATCTTCTCTATGCAGGAAGGCAGAGTGGCCATCACGCGGGTAGCTAACCTACTACTGTGCATGTACGCCAAGGAGACTGTGGGCTTTGGAATGCTTAAAGCCAAGGTTGGGATGAATACTTTGAGCTAATGTTGTACTGATTGCAATGTGTAAAAGCCAAGCCAGGGTATTATTTTGTCCTTAGTAGACCTGTGAGCACAAACGAAGTCTGCATGCTATACTAAGCATGGTTCTTCTGTCTGTGTGGTGTTTTTAGGCTGAAGCGCTGGTACTCTATCTGGAGGAGCCTTTAACGCAAGTTGCTGCATCATAGAAGATGTTGCCTGGAGAGAGAAAGAAGTGAATATGCGTTAACATGTGTTTTATGTAAAGGCTTTACCTGAACTTTAGTACTGAACTGAGTATTTATCTTCTGATTACTTTACATGCGCTATGTTTGACGCTTGAGTTTTTAATAATTTTTTTTTTGGCATTCAGTTTATATGTCAACTAATGTTGGAGTCACTTAGACATTTCCTTGTTTGTCCAAATTCAAGCGGAAACATTCTGGTTAGCTGGCTCTGTAAGTCTTCAATTCATTTTGATGCCTCCTTTCCCCATGGCTAAAAATGCTGACACATGAATGTCAAGGCTGTCGATGGCACAATCTAATATCAGATTTGGCAGCAACTGACTTGAAGATATTTTTTGTAAGTATCTCTGATTTTTCAGTTGATGTAAAGTCAGGATGAATACAATTTTTTATTTTTTGCCCTGGTCACCAAGATATGAAATAAACTGCTTTATGTGTTTGAATATATAGACTTTTTTGTTTATATTTTTATTTGGGAATGACCTGTCAAAACCTGTTCTTTATAGCACAATCCCGTACATAACGTTTAGATAAAATGTTCTAGGAAGACATTGTCCAGCAGGTGGCGTGTTGCTGTGTTTATTTTTTTTATGCTGCTGCACTTGCAGTCGTTCTACCTGTTCAACCAGCCTTGGACTAATACCAAGCCACGCTCCCAACTCCAATCACTCTCAGTAGAACTTCCTGACTAAACAGCGGGGTCAGATACTTTTACAGCACTAACAACGTTTCTGTTAAAACATAGAGGGGGAATAAACGACAGGAAAATTATTTAACACAACATTTTTGTGTGGCTCCTTTACTCTTAAAACAGAAGATTAGGTAGAGTGGGTCCCAGTCTCGTCTTACCTTTTTCTCTTCACACTTCAAAAGCTGTGCTGGGAAGACAATTTTTTTTAACATTTGTTTAAAGCTGTACATAAGGGATACTTCATGGGTTCTGATGAGGCCTACAACTTTGTCTTTAAGGGTGAGTTCTTGGTTTTTCATGTTTTGCAAATGTATATCCTTGAAGGATATATTGTATGCATTATAATTCAAATTCTGAGGCAAAGATTTATAGTCCACGTCTTCAGTTTTATGATCAGCTAATTAAAGTTAGTCCGGTGATTATAGTTTTCTGTGTGGAGGAGTGGGTATTAGCATCTGATAAATCATCATGTTCTATTGTAGGCGTTGCTCTGTGTCAAGCTGTGGTCAAATGTTATTGTTCATAAATGGCTTTCCGCTGTGGACAAGGGTTCAATATCTGTTTCCACACTTCATTTCCACTTTGTCTCCGTTTACTTCCTACTGTCAATAAAAGCCTAACAGAAAAAACACATTAAAATTAGCTAGCCAAGTGACTGCTTAATCAACATAAAAAACACTGCTGAACCATTTCTTTATTTGCTAATCTCAGATGCTAAGAGCTACAGTGTGCACAGTGTTTAAGCTGTGCAAAACAGCACATAGTACGACACAGAGATAAGATGCAGAATAGTCTTACCTGTGCTGACAGGTAAGTTTGGAAGTATATTGTTTCCTCATTGATTGTGCTAGCACACAAAGCCCAAATCTGACGTTTTCCCACATATTGTTCTTCTTGTCTGCGAGGTCAAACATTAAAACACAAGTTGTTTAAAACGCAAGTGTGAAAACATTTGTTTAAAACGCAAGTGTGAAAACATTTTAGAAATTGTCTGCCTGTGTAAACACAACCATTTTTCAGAAGAAAGTTGCCTTGAATAATCCAATAGTGATAACAATACAGTACTTGTCAGAATGCCTCTAACCTTGAAGTTAATTAATAAGCTGACGTTGGTATTTCACGAGTCAAGACAGTGTACGTACAAGAATGTTGCTATTACTACTACCTAAATGCTATTATTCTACGGGACTGAATGGATGTTTTTGTAGTAGTATTGTGTTGTAGGTGTGTGTCAATCTATGTAATCTGTTAGTTTCATCAGCGTATCAGTATCATTTCAGGCAGACATTCCTGAATGTTTGATTCTATCAATCATTTCATTTATTCCGCATTCACAGCTACTAATGTTACACTACATGACCTACTAAGTCCTCTGCACTGCGGGCTAAGATACGCCTCTGGAAGTGAGCTCAGAGGGAGTGGGAAGTCACATGATAAAGGAGGTGATGTGCATGACACAGTTGTGTGACCTTACAGTAGGGATATACCAGCTGTCTGGGCAAAAAAGGTTTGTTTAGAAAATAAACATGCCATAACTGCTAGAGAGAATAATGTATCTCTATACATGTTGTAGAACTATTTGAAATGGATGTATATGCTGAAGGCGGTTTTCTGGTCCATTGCTGGCCAAACATGCTCACGCTGATTTTGATAGCCGAGCATTTTCACACTTGGAAGTGTGATTTTCTGTTGCTCCAATTGCCACTAAACTTAAGCTGCTAAGTAAAATGTTAGTTGTTCTTTAGGTGTCATAAGTCAGTTATATCTTTTTGTATAATTACTGCTGTGAAACACTGCACTGATTGAACAAGGCCCTCTGGCTTGCTTACAAGTTATCTTTAAAAGGCACATGACTAACTTGATAGAGGAGCTGAGGTTTAAGATTTTTATCTAAAGAAACAAAGTGTATTTGTCCTTTGTAAATTGAACGAACATTGTCAATGCCACTTTTCTAACAATTCTAAGATTATAAAGCATTTTTTTTGCAAAATGTATTTTTGTTGTGCCATGTTTGATTAATAAAACGCAGAGTTCTTTTAATTGGAAGTATCTAAATGATCAAGATTCTGAGGGAAAACATTATTCTATTAACGAATGGGGTGTAGATTTCCCTCAATTTAATCTCCTAGGCCAGGAATGTTTCATGGCCTCTTTTCCTCATTGCCATGGAAACTAGGAGTATTGTTTGCATAAGAGGTTACTGAGTAAAGGAGGGGAAATGAACACATTCGAACTCACCTCATAAAAACCAAAAGCAGAACAATGATCCGCCACTACGGTGAACAAATACCCAACACAAACCTCTTAATAATTCTTGTTTTTCAACCTTTGCACAATCATTTAAACTGGATTTCAGAACATGCCTGGAACCCAAAATTACCTTTTGATATTTTAAAGTGATTATGATGAAACATTGCTTTTGTAACGATCTAATGTCACACCCAAGGCATGTAAGGTGTGTATGTATGTCTGTGTCTGTCTGTCTGTCTGTGTGTCTGCATGTCTATCTGTCTGTGTCTGCATGTCTGTCTGTGTCTGCCTGTCTATCTGTCTGTGTCTGTATTTATTGTCTCGGCACAGCTGGAGGGTGTGGTAAGGATGTTGCCTCATCTCGTCACACGCTAACGTCACATGCTAGCAATTGCTAGTGTGTGTCGAGAATTTCCTTGCCTGTAAAAGCTCTGATCGGTTAAACCGTCACTCATGTTCCAGGTTGACGGGGCCTACAAATAGAATATGTATTTGGTGATTATAATGAATAAACCTGTCTGTCCATTTTAGGACCACTTGTTCTACAAAGAAACCCTGGGTCACTGCACACACTCTCAAGGTTGGGACTAAAGCTGAACCTGGTGTTTCGCTGAGCCCGGTCATCTATGATGAAATCGTAGTGCCCTTGTGTCTTGCTTGTTGCATGTTCTGTTTGGCAATCAGGCAGAGAGGTTGGGTTTCTGAGTCAGCAGCGCTCAGACTAGTAGACACACGAATCACAAATACTTTAAAAAGCAGTTTAAGTGTTCCTTAACTTCATCTGCACTGGAGACTGATTGCTCTCAGCAAAACAGTAGGAGCTATCAGTGGAACCTGTACTACTTGATTTTTGGATTTGCTTCCGCTCCTTCCGCTCCATGAAATACAGTTGGTACTGAATTTCTACACAACCCTTGAGAACGGTCTCTCCTAATAAAGATAATATAAACAATTAATTCAAACAATTCAAACGCTGAGCGAATTGTAAGCTCAATTCATAGCATTAAAGATCGATATATATATTTTTCACTATGTATGAAGAACACATGCTGTGCTTTCTTGACGCCGAACTTAGCGCATTTTTAAGGTGACTCTTATTTGATGGCCCTTGAACCAAAACATGACATTGTTTTACTAGATGTAAACACTGTGTCGACATAAAAAGAAGTAAACAACGTTATCACATAGTTCGTCATGCCTTGAATTTCAGAAAAGTGCCATTTTTCCAGGCTCATCCCTCAGCTATTCACCAAAACAGGCACGGTGATCACTGCGTTAATCTTCCAAATAAATGTTTCAGCTGTAACTATTTCCGGACCTATTTGCACAGGTGTGGCGCAGCTTTTTTCACAGTCGGCAGAGTCCTAATTATACACTGGGAACAATAAGTGACAAACTGAGACTGAGGCATTGGGTTGAGGTTAGTGAAAATGACACACCTAAGCCTCACCTGTTAAGAGAGACACCGTCCGCAACGCGTTGTGGGACCAGCCCTATTGTAGCTGGTATTAACGGGATTATAGTGAAGAAATACAGTGCAATTTATGAATCAACATCAATCCTTTATTGCCATAGGTGTTATGTCTTGAAATGGAACCTTAAGGTTCTCAGCTAATGTGCTTGTGCAACTGCATTTTTTGCTAAATAAATGTGTATGTCTGGGGTGACACACACACACACACACACACACACACACACACACCAGTTACCTTAAAGGCACACACACCATATATTCGGATTGTAGGGCATATGTTAAAGCATCTTTCTGCCGGTGCACTAGAACTCATGACCTTCTGTCTCTGTTTGTTCCCCCCAGTGGTTCTGATAGGCGAGTCTGGCGTCGGCAAGAGCAACCTGCTCTCCCGCTTTACTAAGAATGAGTTCAACCACGATAGCCGCACCACCATAGGGGTGGAGTTCAGCACTCGCACTGTTCAGCTTAAAGGCCTCACCATCAAGGCACAGATCTGGGACACGGCAGGGCTGGAGCGATACAGAGCCATCACTTCTGCGTGAGTAACCTGGAGGAGACTATGGGCACATTTCCTCCACTTCGCTTGTGTGTGTGTGTGTGTGTGTGTGTATCTTCTGTGATACTATTATAGGCTCATAGACCCATTGTGCCAATGTTTCTTTTCAACATTTTGTCCTGATAAAATAAAACATTAGGTTCACCAATCCTCGATAAGGCCTCGATGTGGTCCTTAACTTTCTTAGTGCCCTTATAGGCCATTTTAGAATTCAAATTCGTATTTATGATTTGTAGAGAATGTAAAAGTAATTAATTGTTCAGTAATTATTCACCTTTGGACAGGGAACACCTGAAACCTGCAGTGGTACAGCAAATACTCAGTCTCTCTTTAGATTTTGTAAAAAATAAAATTGGCCAAGCTTTGAAAAGGATAGTTGCGTTTATATTTGTATTGAATATTTTCTCTTTGATATGAACAGGTAATTGATAAAGGTGTCCTCACAGGTAATATCCTGCCTCACGTCTCTCTTTCCTGTTCCTAGTTATTACAGAGGAGCTGTTGGGGCGCTACTGGTCTATGACATCACCAAGCATCTGACCTATGAGTGTGTGGAACGCTGGCTGAAGGAGCTCTACGACCATGCTGACCCCCACATTGTAGTCATGTTGGTGGGCAACAAATCTGACCTGGGGACAGAGCGATCAGTGCCTACCGAGGAAGCCAAGGATTTTGCTGGTACATCTGGCCAAGACTGGAATTATGAAGCCCTCATTTGATTATTGCTAGTGGCTGAAAATGGTTTTGTGGATTTTCTATGCTATAGTTTATAGTTAATATTCCCAGTTGCCATTAACCATTTATAATCCAAACCTGGCGCATCAAATTTGAGATATCTAAATGTATTCTGTCACATGTGTTTTATACTTATAGAAAAGAATGGCATATTGTTCTTAGAGACATCGGCGTTGGAGTCCACCAACGTTGAGACGGCATTCCACAATGTCCTTGGAGGTAATTCACCTTGTATAATACCAGCAAAATATATTTAACTTATACCTTTTTATGTTTGTGGTGTACTTCTCAATAAATTCATAAGTAAGTTTGGTAAGTTTGACATTGCACTTGAGAATGGTGGTGTCATGTTTATTGTTTTTGCGTAACCAGTTGTCCCACTGTCAGTTTGTGGTCAACAATTGTTTGACGGTTTCTTGCAGCACAGTTCATGCTGTGTCCCTGTGTGTCCTCCCCCAGAGATCCACAGGAAGGTTAGCAGTAAAGAGGTGACCCGGGGTTCCATTAGTGCCGTGTCTCTGGCCAGCCCGATCCCCAGATCTTCAGTGGATTCGGAAGAAAAGAAGCCATGCTGTAGGAACCTGTGAAGGGACAAACCCCCTCAGCAGGCATTTGCTGTGGAGCAGTGTGGAGTTGTGTGGTCAACCTAATATGACCACCTAGTGGTCAACCTAATATGACCTGATGTCCACCGACCCCGGTCCTCTGGCGTTGCCCTGATGCATGCAGTATTGAGGAGAACTATACTGACCAAGACCATTTGGATTGTGACAGTTAAACTGTTGGCAGACAGAACTAATTTAAATTCCTGACATGATCTAATGTGCATGTATGTACATGCCTGATTTGTGGCAGAGTCAATGGTCCATATTTTCCAAAGAATCCACAATGGATAAATAAAAATAGAAAAATAAATAGAAGTGTTTTGTGTACACTCCTATGGTTAAACTTGACATTTTAGAAAGAAACTAAATATTTACATTTTTTTTTACCTTTTTCTCTCTATCCCAACTTTGTCATATGCAATTTAAAAAAAGATCAAATTAGCGAGAGAATTTAAGATTGTGCAATTATGTTAATTTTCACACTGCTCCTCCAACCAGCAAATTCACGTCAAATGTATTTTGAGTGGTGTCAAAATGTTATTATTTTACATGCAGCTTATTTAATTTGATTTGTTGTGACGGTGTATGTTCTGTTACATTAATTCAATGTTTCTCTGGATTTTATGTTTTCCTAAATTGTTCCAATATTGCATATTTTCACAATTGGATGATTTTACAACAAATCAGGAAGTTATTTTGCACAAAGAATGCCTGGTTAAAAAAAAAATTTGGTCACCTTTGAAATCTGATTTGTTTTCAAAGCAGTTCAATTCTTCACTTTGTAATTATTTTATGTTAGGTTAACATAAAAAGGTAAAAATATGTTAAAATATAACTTATTTTACATACATTCTCAAATGTTTTATGGCCCCAATACCAAAGATTTTCAATAGCTAAAAGCTTTTATGAAACGAACATTGCATCATTTCAAAGAGTGCCAACATGGCCAATCAGTGGGAAAATCCAACTTTTTTTGTTGGATTAACATATTGTCTTAAAGTGGTTTAAAGTTGTGATCATTCTTCAGCCTTTAAAATGTAAGATATCTGAATATAAAGTTACGTACACTGTTAATACAATGGCTTAACATGAGATACCCTTATCCACATGATTCATTTTACATTTTTTTTTATTGCAGATGTGTGGTTAACAACTGGTTAAAAAGGTAAAAGCTATATCTTGAAAATGTGCAAAAATTAGATTTCACCAGAAATGTTCCACTGGGAACTAGGTTTAAATGTTACATGGACAGTGTTAGTCTTTCTTTGTTAACATGAACCCTGGTCTTGCAAAGACGTTACCACTGCACCATTCAGAGCCCACCTGTGATTCTGACTTGGGAGTCATTTTAAATTTAAAGATAATGTTCCACTAGGAACAAGAAACTGCCAAAACCCTGGTAGTATGTACATTTGGCATATCACATATGCCACTATGCACTGAATATAAAAAATAAAATGTACTTAGAAGATCAATTACTTACTAGTCCATGCATGTAGTCACATTTCTTATCTAAAGAGGTATTTCCATTAATGGTCAGCCAATGATCACATTTACCTCATGGACAATTGACTTTATACAACATTGTTACCAGATATTTGTTGTTGTTCTTAATGTCATTTTGAACATTACATGATGATCCTTAAACTTGAGGATTTTGTTGCTTCAAAATAAAAGGGAATTCTGAAAAAAGTTGTTTAAATTGTCACATATGTTATTTTTAAAGCTGTAGGTTAGATGTCAAACGGATGTTACCAGAAATTCTTCTCCTTTCCCAACAGGACCCATAAGCACTACCTTCTTGAGTGGGTTTTAGAGAGTTTGATTTGTTAAAATTAACACTCTAGTCACATAGTCATTCATCTGAAATAACCAACTGAATGTCCTATCTGCTAAAATAGATTTAGAAAAATAACTGACCATTGATTTAATCATATAAACTGAGCAGTCCATCCGCATGGCAAAATGATCTGCTGCACACAATCAAACATTTAATTTAGAATATGTAGTGTCAAGACTCCAAATCAAACAGAAACAAATGCATGTATCATACAATTAGGGTGGAATGGATGACAGATGGGTTCATTTGGGATTGAACAAAAATAATCTAGACAATTTGAATGTGTTGATTTGTGACTGGAGTGCTCGTTTAACTAGTATACTAAATAATACACCTCGTCCTCGGCTACTGAGGTCATAATCCCCATACAACCAAGCGGCAAAACAAAGAGGCCCTCTATGTTATTGCTTTACACAGCCTGACCAAAACATAGCGAGGGCAGGTTGAATCTATTTTCAGATGGCTTACATATTTAAGTGGATAGGCTGCAGATCGTGGGATTGACCCCCAAAGTGTTATGACCTTTTAAAACAACTTGTTACCAGAGTAGTTTTTTCCCAAGTTCAGAATCAGAATCAGAAAAGTGTTTATTCGCCATTGAATGTGTGAACAGACAAGGAATTTACTGTGGCAGGAAGGTGCTTACATGCAACATAAGAATAGAACAATATAAATTAAACTAAAGGGATGAGGGGGTAGAGGGATAGTATGTACAAAAGTTTACAGTTGTCCTAAACTCGCTACAGTTGAACGTTGTTTTTTTAATCTATTTTTTTACAGTTGGATGTTGTTGTTTTTTATTATTATTTTTTTATCATTTTTTTTTACAGTAGGATGTAGAAGTTTCTAGTTCCCAAGCCGGTTGTCTTGAACGCGACATCAGCAGCAGCATACCTGTAAACCCGTGATACGTCACCGGAATAGGTCGATGGAAGAAAAGCATGAGTGACAGCCCACTCGACCAATAAGAGAGCATTCCGTGACAGGTGTCTATCGTCAATTGACCATTCGACATTGGGTTAAGGGCGGGGCCAGGATCACCACGTCACGTAGTTCAGACTTCGGAAATGGCAAATGACAAGTGGTAGTTAGGGAGTGGAGAAACTTAGTGTGGAAGATATAGGCTAGTATAGTTTGTAATTCGAGAAAATTTGTATTTATATTGTAGTATATTCGACTAATATATTACGACACACGTTCGTAAGTTTATAAGTGTAGACACGGTACGCATTTGGCTTTCTGAAGCGGTTCCTCTGTCGCTAGATGGTCCGGAAGTTCTGTCGAATTGAACCGAGAAAACACGAAACATCACCCGAGCGTCTGAACAGTTCACCGATCGCATATAGTTAAAGGCATAACAATAATGTCGAATAGAGAGGACGAATATGACTATCTTTTCAAAGGTAAGTTGGCTGACCGTACTTTACTTTGACTTGTCAGTTTGTGTGTAGTCATTTCGACCTACCGTACCTACCAGCCTACCTACCTAGCTAACTTAGGCTAGTCATGTACCTGCCTGTCTGTCAAAACAGTCGTACGGGGCTGCAATAGCCTCGTTCAGGAAGTACCTGTTGTAGGGTACTGTGACAACTTAGAATAGATTAAACTATTTAATTTCTTTCGTTACTTCTGCATACACACATGACTCAGCACACTAGATACTATATTTTTCATATGCAGCTTAGCCGTATGCAGGTTAGTTGATTGCAACAGCACTTTACACTGACTAATGCATCCAGTCGCATTAAGTCATTATTTTGTGGTGGGCATGTGATGCAATCACCAGGAGGGGCAGTATTGGTCAACACGGCTTCATATTGCCCACTGACTAATGTGAAGACATCTCCAGAACATTGACTTAAACATATTGGTAACCTGTAAAGGGATCTAATGACTAGTGACCACATAGTTTAGCCTATGGTATTGAGAGTTATGCTTGTGGGATTTGTGGTGGGACAATTTATTTGAGCAAATGGTCCTTTGCAATCAGGATGATGTGAGGAACTTGGCCTAGGCTGAATTATCTCTTACTTCATCTAACAGATCCACACTGAATTATAACATTGGCATTTACTCTGTATGACTTGTCTGGATTTAGGTCCTATTTTGGCTATTCATGTTTTTGCTAGTTGGTTCTGTGCACATGCACTGTAGTATATTTTAACATACTAAGTTACATGTAGGTCTACGTTCGTGGGTATACAGCAATAATTGCCATTGGGTTGTTACCTTTGATTTCAACCACCCTTTTTGATTTGAACTAAACACTTATGCACAGACAGTGAGACAATGAGCCACATGTACACTGCAACCTAAATTGACATTATTCAGTATGTCTGCATTTTGGCTTGTATTGTTGTTTATTTCTTTGCTTTATTCTGTGTATCTGTATTGTGCTCACTGCCCACTATAGATTGACCCAGGTTACCTAATCCAACAGCTGTCATTTGAATTATTCATACCCTGACTTTGAAAGAATAACGTCATCATTGGTGCAGAGTAAAATTATTTGGATGTGTTCAGTTTGTTCTAACCGAATGATTTTACAACATTTCACTTCTTAGCCTCAAAAGAAATTTAGTATAATAATATCAGGTACTTTTCAAATGCCCTCTACTCCATCTATGCACTAACTAACTTCCCTTCTGGGCTAGGTTTTTGACAAAGAGAAGTGCACAGGGTTATATTGTCAAATGTGGAACTCTGAATAAGTATGTGTAGTCAAACTGGTAAAACCTGCATTAATCGGCTGTAAGTCAGTGTCCTTAGGGAAGATTCGCATGATTTCACGTTTAAATTTTTTGTTGTTGGGTTTAGGCCAAATTCTACGGTAATTCTATGAAACTATGTCTAACCAACATTCTTAGGGATGAAATGTGGGCTAACATTGGGCCACACTAGCTGATCGTTTCTGTCCTCCAAACCCTACCGTTTTTATCTTAAAATTTAACTGCACCCCTTACTGTTCTTACATTAGTCAGTCAGCTGAGCAGTTGAGTCAGGAAAATCCGAAGTGTTGCCCAGCAAGTTGACCAAGTTTACGATCGAAATTCCTCCCGCACATGCGCTTAATTATAGTGCGAATTAGTCTTCTTTACAACATATTGTGTGCTGCTGTTTATACAATCTTTTTGATTGGAAAACATTTCGATTTTTAAAGGAAGCTGAGCATTTTAGTTAGTTACCTAAAGTAGTTTAGTATACAATAAGAAACATGCACGTTTATACAAATTCTAATCAAGTAAACATGATTACAAATGTGTTTACAAGGGAGCTGACATGGTTCAGACAGGCATATGCGGGCATATAGTGTGTATATACGTGGACAATATAGGAATATGGGAATTGTAGTTCAGCATCCATGCAACTCATTGGAAACTCTGATCGTGGAACGATGATGTCCAAGTTATGTTTCTGACTGATCTGAAACTTTGCCTGTACGTTGCCTGTGGAACCAGTTAACATTTAAATGGTCTCAGCTTGATTTTGGAATTCAGACAGACACACGTGTCACATGGCTTGCATCTGTTGCGCCGCACGTGTGCTTTGCGTGTAGGATGAGTTAATTCTTTAGGAGTGGGAGATTCATCAGTGAGGATTTGTCGACACAACCGATACTCAACAGCTTGATGAGTTTGTGTTAGTGCTCTCCCACTCACTCACTGGACTTACCATCAATGTAAATACACTCCCTCCCTACACACCCTGGCCTTGGGTTTCTGAAGAAGTGTCAAAATCACATCCTCTGCCTACTGTCTTTATTGCTCCATAAAGGTTGTGATACTAAATGAATTTGCTGAGCTGCACAAGTTGTCGTCCTATTTGTCGATCGAATCAAACCCTAGTTGCATGCATTACAACACTCGGCGTATACTCAACCCTCTACTAGTGAAAGCGTGGCAGCTTTATTCTGGTGCCGTCCTCTGACTTCTTCTGCTTCGCTTGGCTGTCTTCCAGTGGTGCTGATCGGGGACTCTGGCGTGGGGAAGAGTAACCTGCTGTCCCGCTTCACCCGCAACGAGTTCAGCCTGGAGAGCAAGAGCACGATCGGCGTGGAGTTTGCCACGCGCAGCATCCAGGTGGAGGGCAAGACCGTCAAGGCCCAGATCTGGGACACGGCGGGACAGGAGCGCTACAGAGCCATCACCTCCGCGTGAGTAACCGCTAACAACCTGTTATGATGATTGACTCTTCTGGCGACGTTGTTGTTTGTTAAGTAACATGCGTTCCAGAATTGACCTTAAGTGTGTGTCCTCATCTTGCACAGTGGTCTGTTCTAAGCTGTTTGAAATGGCAGTTATTTTCATTGTTTTAGAATGTACCGGTAAATCCACGCCACGGTGAGCCTGTAAAATATAGAGGCTAACGTGTTGGCGTAAAAAAACGATCAAACATCACTCACAATCGTTTAAGCCGCAGCGTAAAGTGAATTACACTGACAACATTACTATTAAAATAAATGGATTGACTGGGGATGTATTTTGCTTACCGTTCCGACTACGGGGAAATGTAGAGTTCATAAACTTTTACAAATAGCCCATTAGTGTAATGCCTTCAGGTGTCAGTCTGAACACATTCCACGTGCAACAGTAAAGACCCTGGAGGGGTGTTGAGATTAGGACCTTAAGCACCTTAACCATGCATTCTAGATGAACGACGCCCCCTCTAAACCCAACTCGGGTCATGAGGCCAATCAAAAACTGGCTCTGACAACGACACATTTTCTGATTTAGATGATTGTGTCGTGTTGAGCTCTCTTCAACCTCTGTCATGGCGCCCATGTGTTTTCTTCAGATGTGTGCGCGTGCCACATGGTTGTGCTTTCATGCCACGCGAGGCCAGCTCTGCAAATTATTCTGCAAGTCCAGTTGAACCTAGTTGTTCACGTCTTTCCACTGGAACCTCTGATGTTTTTCCAATCTCTGTTTGTCCTTTTCTTGTCCCCTAACTGATCGATAACAAAATTTGTTGCCAACAATTTTTGATTAGCACAGTTTTGGATTAGTTTTTGCCTCCCTGCAGTCTTCATTGGCACAGGTGGAGGTGTGTTTGTTGTGGGTCTCTCCAGAGAACTGTGACCGCACAGTACCTGCCAAACCTTTCTCATGTTGACATCAGCTTTGGGTTTGATTCCATACACTCTTATTACATTTGGGGAAATGACAACTTGTGTCTACTGCTCCAGATACCCAATCAATGTTTGCTCAGGTGTTTCCAGTCAGACTTAGTCCCCTCCCCCTAACGTGTGTGTGTGTGTGTGTGTGTGTGTGTGTGTAGGTACTACCGTGGTGCAGTGGGGGCTCTGCTGGTGTACGACATCGCCAAACACCTGACGTACGAAAACGCTGAGCGCTGGCTGAAGGAGCTGCAGGACCACGCCGACAGCAACATCGTCATCATGCTGGTGGGGAACAAGAGTGACCTGCGCCACCTCAGAGCCGTGCCCACGGACGAGGCCAAAGCCTTCGCTGGTAACCATAGAAACACTGGCGTTACAGCACCCTAGCTCACGTTGGCATGTCCGCTACTGCGGCGTCAGACAACCATGACACTACAGTAGACTTGTGTGTGTCTCTTGATCATATTGAGGTTTGGGACATGTCGATCTGGGACGCAGTGTTTGTATTTTATGCTGGGAAATTATTGCTTGTTAACGTTGTGAACAATATGCAGCCTGTTAGTGAGCCAGGAAGCTAGGCTACACCTGCAGACGTTGGCCCTTGGTGCCGTCTGTTAAGCACGTCACCCACACAGCTGACAACAGCCCAGTGAGGGAACTATATGCTAGGTACTTCCCTGTGAGGAACAATAACTGGCCCTGCTGAGGACATCACATCTGTCCCGCAGCCAGCTGCTTTTGTCTGTGCTGCTACAGCGTTTCCTGCCAACAAACAATATAAGGAAGGCCATATCTTGGAAATCAGTGCATGATTCAGGGTCTTCACTCAGCGCTTCTATTCTTTGCATTTTTGTTTCCTTCAGAAAACTCAATAAGAGAAATTGTCTGTGTGGGAGGCTTTAAATAGCGAGCTGAGGAGTGGTGGTTGAGGAGTGTAAACAGGTGTAGGGTGCGGTTTGTCCCTGACCAATTAGACACACTAATCATCTGCACTGACTTACAAAAATAATTGCAATAATCTTCGTTTCAAACCTGGAACAATGGCATTTCAGACATATTTGAATGCCGATTTGGAGCTAGGAACACTCCGTTGAGTCCTGTAATGGACAGGAGAATGTCCAGGTCTGACTGTGTCTCTACTCACTACACAGGCTTCAAATCACACCAGTATTCCACAACTGATACCAAAAAGGGTTTAGATGACACAGTAAACTAGTTGGAGCACTGCTGGGTGTTTGTGCATTCTGTCCATGCAAGTTACCCGAGACATTAAAGCAATGTGTTGACAATAAACCAATGCGTCCATGCTGGGATAAAGCTATTAATGTGCACTTTTGCTGAATGGCTGTTGGAAATACGTCACCCACTTTGAATCACCTTTTATAAGTTACGGTGTGATGTCGTTAATTTCAGCTATTAATTATTTTAAATTTAATGGGAACGCATTGTGGCAGGCAATTGTCGCATCTACTTTGTATGCAAAACATGGTTTGACAGGTTATTGAGGACCTAGCTGTTGTCTGCTTTAACATTTGATGTGAAGACAACAGAGCTCCCACTAGGCAGCCGCAGGTACTGACAGATCTACAACTAGTGAAAGATGTTTTTCAGCTTTAGCTGACCTCATTATGCCTCAGTCGTTTACTGTTTTGTTTGTGCTTCACTGTGACATTGCCAGGTTATTACTGTTTATGTTGCATCTCTGTATGTGTTTGCTTATTTGGACTCTGCATCATACCTGTGTCAATACAATTGTCGTATTGATCTTGTCGTGGACCATCCAGATTGGAAATCCTCAGCAGAAAGATATGCAGAGTCAGCAGAAAAAAATGTTTCTGGAGTGTCGGCACTGGTTTTGGTTTTTACCTGTTAGTTAATTCTACTCACCTGGGGTCACAGATCTTAAACCGTAGGATAAATACTAAATTAGTTTCACTCCTCTAGGACTGGAGTTGCGTATACACTGGTGATTGTTCTAAATCGGCTTGTTGCAAATGTTCAATGACTGGATGATGTTTTATGAAGTATTTTATGTAGCTGTTGGTAGATGGTTTAACCTGTAACGTTTGTTCTACTTTTTACAGAGAAGCATGGACTCTCTTTCTTGGAGACCTCTGCCTTAGACTCCTCTAATGTGGAACTGGCTTTCCAGACTATTCTCACAGGTCAGTTGGAACACCACTCACTTCCTCCCATATACCTAGCCTTCAGAACATATTCAGACACCGTACATTATCCACATTTTGTTGTGTTAACTGTATTTTGAATTCATTACATATCGTATTGTTTTTTTTGCTATCACTTTACACTTTACAGTTTTTATAAAAACAGTTCTTCTGTGTTATTCTACTAGCTTAGTGAACCTAGATTTTTGTCAGTTTCTTTTATTTTTAATTTTTCTTGTAGTTCTGTCCGATTAAATCGAGAGCGTCACTATACAGCGATTATCAGGTCTCTCTACAGATGTTCAGGTTTGACAAGGCCATTTAAGGACATTCATGAACTTGGTTGAAAGACACTAGTTTTGTCTTGGCTGTGGGTTTTTGGGTTAACAATAGAAACATGATTTTTATATTGTGCTTTTCTAGGTGCCAAAGACTCTTACACTTCCCCCCAATCTGAGTCTTGTGTTGCTTCATTGACATAATTGTATTTTTCTCTTTTCATCCTTCCCTCGATCTCGAACCAGTCTCACAGTCCTGAGAAGCATCCCCATTGCATGATGCTGTTCCCAGAAACAGATGGTAGTTGCTAGGTGATGAGTGGTGCTGCCTTGTTTTCATCAGATGTAATGCTTGGCTTGCAGGCCTAGTAGTTTAACTTTACCAGAGCAGTAAATCATTTATTCTACTGCTTGGAGTGGTGTCCTGTTGTATGCTTTGTCAGCAGTGTCTTCTGTCTTACCACTACCATTAAGGCTGAGTTGATGAAGTGTTCCTGAGAGGGCTGTCCTTATGGCTGTTATCTTGTCTTTGCAAAGAAACTCTTTTAGGATGGCCATTGCGTTTTGGTCACCTCCCCAACCAAGGCCCTTCTTGCTCGATTACTTAACATGTCAATGGGTCTGGGAGGTTCCAAACTTATTTTGCTTCGAGTGGACTGGAAGTCATGATACATTTTTAAGCACAACAGCTTAGCAATTGTTTTTAAAACCTTTCCCAGCGTTTAGTCTCAACACAATACTATCTATGGAAGAACTGGTTAACAGGTCCCCACAACTATAATCAGACCAGTGTGGCCTGGCCAATCAGAACTATTCTAGGCCTATATGTAAATATGCCATTTGGCATATCTCTTTGACTTTGAACTGAATTGTGTGTTTTATAGATATACTTTTGTCAAAGTAATAAGAGTCATTTGCTAAAGCCACACAATTCCCATGTTTTGCTGCTGATAAACTATGTAAACACCACAATAGTCCTCCTTTATTGTGGGTAAAAGTTTGTATAAAAACGGCCACATAAAGGTCAGATTTCTTCCTAATGGTGAAACAGCAAGCCAGAGTTAGATCTATCAAGGAGGCTTCAGGTAAACAAAAGAAATCACTTTAGAGTAGTTCCTCAATGGTGTTCTTGCACTGGTGCCGGCAGTCAGCCAATGTGTGCTTTTGTTCCAACCTGGGTGGACAACCGTTCATTAATGAGAGTGAAGGGTAATGCCAAGCATTGGCCAACCTAACATTTGGGCCGCAACAAGACAAATAATGACTCAGTACAACAGTGGTGTTTGGAGAAGGCAACTCTGAACGCGCGGCCCTTCAGTCTTTGTCACGGATTGGCATTTGTAGAAGACAACCACTTCTGTGGTTTCACTTGTGCTAGTTGACGACCGCTCCATTGTGCATGTGATCACCAAAGCTGTACAATTTCATGAGTGGAAATACATTGCCTGATCCAACAGTTTTTGCTGCATGTTGCTGACCACAAAATCCATATTTGGCATAGTCAACATGCAGGCAGTTCTGTCGCTGATTTGACCTTGGCGTGTACCCGTGTAAAGAGATGATCAACGGTATTCACTTGACCTGTGCTATAATGTTTTCGTTACAAGTACTCCGAGAGCTTTGCTGTGCAATTTGTTCAGCCGTGACTCATCGTCAGCCAATAGATGGCAGCAGAATCCTGGTGATCACGAGGCGTCTGCTGTGCGACTACTGTGCAGTGGATTGAATAGCCCCTGACATGTTTAAGGTCAAAGGTCATGCATATTTTGATGACACGCTATAGGTCCTAACCCCGGGTTATCGCACACATCTGGGAATGGGTTGACTCATGCATACTACAGTATTTGGGAACTAGATTACTCACACATTGTCACGTTTACCAAGGCTTTGACAATTCACTCTATTGGTATTGTTATTATGTCATCTTAGAAAGTCAGCTGGTAATTCACGGCTGTTGATGGTGGCTTGGAAATGTAAAAAACGCCAAACTAAAAAACTGAAGTGTTTGAGGAACAGTCCGCTCACTGAGTGGGGCCTTTAAATGAGCATAATTCCTGGCTTTTGTATTCTGCTTTTCCCTCCACGTCTAGTTCCTACTAAATGCGTTTGTATAATTCCTCATTCTACTCTTGCCACATTTTGCGATGAAATTTTTAATTCATAAAAACTTTAAGACAACGAGGCCCATTGAACTGATTACGGTGCTAATTATCTCATTAAATAAAGGGAATGGAGCAAATGGCATGTAGGAACTGAACTACCTGACCCTGACCGCTCGCTGACTCTTGCTAGCGTGTTGTAATGGCAGTGCTCTCATGTAGGAACTGAACTAGATGCACAAGTTTAATAAGATGATTAGCCAACAATTTTAGAATTTCTAAGAAATCCCAATATGGTCCATAACTGCACATATCTAATAACTATTCATTTGTGGAAGCACATTTTGCCTGGATAACAGCCCTATGTTTGTTTGGATGTCTCTATCAATGTAGTACGCATTGATTTTGTGATTTTATCCTCAAATGTCTTGGTAAACACCCGTGTACAGGCCTCTGTTAGGTCAGTTTCAGATCACCTGCAGGATTATATTCAGGGTCTGACTTTCCATTTTTCGAGCCATTCATTGGTTAATTTCTCTCTCCTTGAAGGTTAAAATGTCTTGATATTGGAGCTATTCACTTACAAGTTGTTGGTTTCAAGATTGAATTAAGGGTAGAGGAACAGCATACATTGTGTTTTTACTTGGAACAAAAGCTACATTTTCAGTAAGCATGTGCAAACACTGTTTTTAACAGCACCCTGTAGATCTTTGTATTCACCCTCCCTTATTCTTCACCTAACAGCAACCGTTATATCTGTTCCCTTCCTGTCTCTCTTCTGCAGCCATCTACAATATTGTGTCCCAGAGGCAGATGTCGAGCAGGACAGACGGTGACTTTTCTCCCAACTCCAACGTGGTGCCCATCACAGTGCAGCCAACGCAGAACGCCAGCAAGCAGAATGCCTGCTGCCAGAACAACTGAGGGTCAGGGAGGGACGGGTAGATGGAGAGGGTGGAGCAGGAGACAAGAAGGGGAGATGGGGACAGGGTTGTGGGGGGGCAGGGAAGAGGTCCACGGGGGGGCAAACGGACGAAAATCCACACAAAGGGTGCAGCCAAGTGTGCCTCTATAGCCTCTGTTTGCATGGCAGTCTGTCCCCGACTAATTCAATAAGCCTCGTGGTTACGCCTTGGATTGATCGGTTTTAAATATGAAAGGGGACATGAATTGAATGTAATTGAATTGAATTTACATTAATTGAATAATTTAGAATGTTACGGTATGGTCCGCCATATATATTCCCAGTTTGTTTGTTTGTCACTCGTTGTGAACTGACTAGTAAGCCTGTAGTAACACTTGCCCAATTCTCCAGCACCGACGACAACAATATTACGTGCCTGTGAGGACCTAATTGACTTCACTGAACTGTGAACCCTCTGGCCTCCCTCTAATCAGATGCCCTTCCCTGACTTATTTAGGTTTGTATCCCAATGATATTTATTTAACACTATGTTGATGTTTTCTGCTAACATCCAGCATTGGGTGGGTGGACTTCATCTGCTTACAATATAACGGGTGTCTTCTCTTGGTTCTTGCTTTTCACTGGTAATCAAATCCTTTTAGGACGGGGTCATTAAATGTAACCACCCATGGCTAATGGGCGAACGAGAAGTTAAAGACCTCTCATCTGAAATGTACCTGGTCCAATATCTCTGGCCAGTCTACTGCACAACATGAGTGTTCTGTGGCTATAACTTCATGTCCATTTGATCAGTGCACTTTCTTGTCTTATATTCAGAGCATTTTCTATAGACTTCTGTGATCAAAATGTTCTATTACAAATCTATTTTTCTTTCAGTCCTGTTCTTTCGGTTGTTATTTTCTTTCGGGTTTAAATGAATTTCTTGTCTTCCTTGTGGCCGACTATACCAGAGGGCAATATGTTTGCTTATGGTAGTAGAAGGGCCTCAGTCAGTGTAGGTCTGCCTCTAGTCCTGGAATGATCATGTGTTAGGGAATGGGACATTGGCCACGGCAGGGTCTCTAATGTACCTGAGGCGGCGTGCTGTATTGGACAGGAGCTCCTCTACTGGCCACCTGGCGTGATCTACTGCATGTACTTAAAAACTGGACCAGGCCTTCTGGGTTGGCCACTAGGTCCACGTCTCTGTGGTTCTTCTATGGTATTTGTGGTTGGTTTTTTGTTTGTAGCTTGGTTAGACTTGAGTGTTAGGAAGGTTTTTAAAATGTTAATTTTCATATCTGTATATTTGGATTGCAAATGTATAAATAAATGTCATTTGTTAAGAGCCTTTTTAGTCCTTGTCTAATTTACTTAACTTAAACGGCTGTTCTCACACTCATATACTTGTCTTTCTATTACACAACTGCATATACAAATATTATTTTAAACAAGACAATGCAAAAAAACATCCATATTTTCATTTTTTGTTTTATTAGAAACATTTACAATACATTTTGAATCTTGGAAAAATAACAAAGAAACGATTAACTAATATGGTGCAGATACGATAATAAAATATCCCCGAAAAATGATTCACAAAAACATGTGCTAAGAAATAAACCTGCAATATCACATACCTCCTGCGGGCATGACACACTGTAACAAAGTTCAAAGAATACTTTTTTATCAAAGTGATGGCCAACCATGAACGTTCACATGGCAAACCTCTCTCACTCACTGATTACGGAGAATCCAGAAACTAATGCCAGGAGATGCTGGCCCAAAACTAATACACTAAGACCACTATAAGACCGGTATGAAACACTTCTACGGTGCCGGAAGAAGATGAAGAAACGCTACCAAAAGCAAACCGTTCGACTGCAGTGGACCCTTCTGGAGAGGACAGGGTTAAAGGTCGGACGGTCATTTCAGTCCCCATTCTTCTGTCTGTAAAATATTTGCCTATCTGGTATTATGTTGTACTTCAAAGGTTCGCTTAACCGTCTTTTTTAAGATTCAACAAATTCATTTCAGGTTCCATGCATCAGCATGTCTGACTTGTCATGACTGACAACCAAACTTTCCTCAGATTAAAAATAAATATAAAACATTGGCAAAATACTGACAGTGAGATGTGGGGACTTTTCTTGTTTTGCTTGAAACAACGATCCTCTTTTTCTGTCTGAACGGGCGCCAACTATGAAAATTTACAAGGGACAAACAACCCCAGACCCCTTGTGTTAAAACAATACACAGGATCTGTGCTGTTCATTCAGTCTGGGTGACCATACGAGATACATGCAAACTAGTACAGATATGAATGTGTTGGTGTGTGTGTGGCTAATAACCTTAGATCTACTACACTGTGTGCCTGCCTATGTGCTTAAACTGTTGTCTATTAGCTCAGTTCTCACATTCTGTCATGTTTTCACATGAGGTGTTGATTGTGTCCTCTGTCAGCAATTAACTCTCCCCTTACTAATCACAAAGGGTCCCAAGTATTAGACATGAATGTATGTTTGTTTTTGTGTGTATGTGCATTTGAATATGTTACATGTGGCCCTGTGATAAACGACACCTGTGTCATTCATTCTCTTCAGTGCAATCAATCACAACTTGGGCTGTGTTGGCAGAAAACGTAGAGAGAAGTTTAAGATAAATGAAAGCTAGTTAAAGAGTCCAGAGTAAATGTGTAATGGGGCCAGTCAGTCTGGGGGTAAGTCAAAGGGGGAAGCAAACAGCACGTTCACGACAGTGTGCCGATGCAAAAGAAAAATGTAGAATTGAGGCACAAAATCGATGCTCGGTGACTAAAATACTTCCAATCCTAAAAATATTATATTATCTTCTGTCATTCCATTGTGTATGCACCGGTGTTTTTTGAAATAGTGCATCTCGGAAGTTAAAATATAAGCTATGGGGAACCCACCTCAACTTTATTTCATTTAAGGTGAGTTTCCATAAATAAAACTTTTTTTCTGAACCATTAGTAGAAACCAACTGTGTTTAGAAATATATTAACTCCTTGTATTTTTAATTAAAAAACAAAATGTCTTCAGGTTACTCATAAATATGTTTAATTCATTTTAAGATTTTCATAAATAACATCCAGAAACTGACTCCTCGCCGTACTATGAAATAATAACCCAAGTTAGCAAAATAGATTTTCAAGAAACTGTAATTAGTTGTTTTTTTAATTTATTTATTTGCTTTCTATAAATGTATGTGGAACTCATATATATGGTGAAAGCCTCTCAAATTATTTCCAAAACAAACTTAAAGCTTACTTTAGAATTGATAACAAAAAGGCAAAAAAGGAGTGCATTGGTTGAGTGGTTCATCTTTTACATTCAAATGGCCTATTTGCTCATGTCGTAATTATGATAGGTTGGAATAATTGCTTAAATAATTGCTTAAGTGCATCAATTTAAATAAGTGTTTTCTATCACTCCATTAAAGGGGCGCTACGATTATTATATATAAACGCATACATTTGTTATTGAGAAGAAAACCGATCCGTTTCGACGGTTACTAATATAGTACGCATCATATATTTTTTCTAACAAATAAAACATTGTTAATGAAATTGACATCCCCTAAGTCAACCCAACTCCATCTTTGCTTCTTCCCTCGAGAAGTGGGAAAATCCTGATACTGGGTCAGTGGTACACAGTGGGGTGAGAAAGGACAGACACTGTAGATAATGACAAACCAACATTACTAGAAAAGGTATTTAAATATTGAGCTCAGAAAATGTGGACAACATGGGGACATTACGCTCACTTGAATAGTTGTCCAGAGAAAAAACAAAAAAAGTAGAGTTTCAATTTACGGAAACCGGTTTTCAATATTTTCCAACACTTGGAGGTCACCATGGAAGGAATCTGATTCTCATTTCTCACCGCAGGGTGCTTTCAAATCCATGATATTCTTAGTGTATACTGATTCACTGCCTTATTTGAATCAAAATATACATTTTTAATGACCAAGCAAAATGGAAAATGTTGACTTGTGACTAAAGAGTAGAATTTGCATCAAAATGAAAATGCATGAGAAGAACCAGATACCTACTGCAGTACATGGAGTTGGGTCTTTTATTTTTACAGGCCTAATTTTGCCTCTATTGGATCTGGGTTCTATATCAAGTACCAGGAAATATTAGCCAATCAGCTGATGCCTCTAACAGGACTTAAAACCACGTCACACTGAAAACATGTGTGACCTTCAAAGGAAGGACCATAAGAGCAGATAAAGGACTGAACTTGGAAGAATGATGGTCTGAGATCTCTCCAAATGTGTTATCCAACTTACAAGACAGGTTAAAATAAAGGCTAAGGTCAGTTACTCTCGCAAGGTGAGGACTTGAACAAGCGTTCATAATTTGAACCAATTATTTTCTGAGCAATTATATAACATTTGTTTTTGAATTGAAACTAAATTCGATATTTTCGTGAACTATTTGTATACATTTACTGAATGTTCTTTGTCTGTGCCGTCAATACATTCTCACACCACTGCATTAATCTATACCTCTGTGGACACAAGTTCTTCTGATTTCCATATCAATTACTCCACAAGGCATATATGTTATTAAATATATATCCATGTTGATTTCTTTAAAGCTTTTCATATACCTTGTGGATTATTAAAACGCCATGGGATCTTAACTGAACTCAATCTTACGTAATGTACTAAAACTATCATGCAAAATGATTTACTTCAAACATAGAGGATACAGTCAACTATCCTATAAACAATATTAAAGTAAAACCACAGTATTATTTCTCAAGTAACAACAGTGCTGCTGTGTATTCGGGTAATCGACCATCATCTGCATTTTTTAAGTGTTGCTCAGTCTGGGGTCTTTGACAACAGTCCCTTCAGCTGCAATTCAACATGAATTTCTACCCCATCATTTGTCTCATGTAATAAGTATTCCTGCCCCATTCTGAAAAAAAACAGCTACTTTTCAAGACCAGACTGTTCACATTAAGAGCTGGGATGGTCAAACAAAACTCTACTTGACATTGAAATATCTAAAGGTGCTGCATTAGATGTGGTCTCTTTGGCCAGTGATTGGGTAGTCACCTAAGCTTCTGTAGCATTAAATAAACCAATCACCAAACAGGAGCGGAATATCGTCTTTATTGAGACAAGCTCCGTTTCACAGATATTGACTGAAGCTCGTATGATGTATGATCTTTGACAAAACTATCACTTGTGTTTTTATTAAAAACTGCTGATTGTTCTTGTATTGGCCTCAGCAATCGTCATCAATAAATCCAAACTATGATATGTGTTCACATTCGTAGAATTGGAAGCTTATGATTAGCAATATAATTTATATTGACGTCGACCTCTCCCAAGGTTTTGTTCTTTGGCTACCTTTGACCTGTTATCTTAAATCAGCCAACACTTGATAAGGACAACTACAGAAAAAAATAACTCGTGAAATGTTGTCGTCTAAATGCTTAAATATATTGTCATGATATGCTAATGGTAACTAGATATTTCTCCCTAAATATGTGTAAATACATAAAAATACATGTAAAATAAATGCTTTTTTCCCCCAAGGAAGGCTCATTGTATTGGGCATTATAACACGTCGATACGGAAGAGGTCTTTACAGATCCTGGCAGAATCCCACTTCTGTCCCGCTACTGGGTGTGACTTAATGTGACACACACACCAACACATGGAACTCTGATCCTGGAGAGCTGACACACTCTGCTCCTTTTCCACTACTAATCAGGGGTTGATTTGAAACTGGGACGCTAGGGAACAGCAATTACCAGGTACAAACATAAATGTTTCTGCCCTCCAGGACTGGAGTATCCCAGAAATTAGAGTTATGAATCCTGCTTTTAAGATCCACTCAATCGTTTACGCTAAGTTCTTAAAGCGTTGTATGTTTGCAGTGAAATGCTGACGTTTACAATGCAATTGGTTTCTCCCAAATCATAGGTATTTTCTTCTCACATTTTCACAGCTACTAAGAGATAGGAATCTTTGCACAGATGTTGTGCTCAACCTGGCACGGTATGCTTGCAGTCTTACTTATATTCAATGTGGAAAAAGACAAAAGGATTAAGCAGAATAAGCAGCAAAAATGACTAAAACAAGACGTCAAAAACAACATAAATATAACATTGGGCCAAAAATGGTTACTTATTACAGTTCTCATCCTACATTGGCATTAATCCATAGTCACTTGTATAGAATAAAAGACCAAATTTGAATGAAAATGAATCAAGTTTCTGTACGGGATTTAGTATGTTCTATAAACGCACCAAACTGGCTCTTTTGTTTACCGTCGCAGTATTGACATTATTGCTTATTACCCGAATGTACATAAAACCTGATTCATCCAATAGGAATCTAGAAATAGTTTACACATTTGAGAGAATGGGCCGATACCGGTCAGTGGACTTATCCATACAGAACTGTATTCATTATAATGACATATAGAATTGTGTGGTTCATTTCTTATGTATATATTTGACTTGATGAAATGCTTAAGTTCATTAGTTTGCTTACAATCTTATATGTATGGATCTACCAATATACAGTAAGTGTTTAAGTTTAAGGATGGGGGACATTATATGTATATATATATATATATAATTAAGTGAAAATCAAAATCCCACTTATATAGCAGGCATTTGACTGGATGAATATTACTGATATATATATACACACACACAGACACAGAGATGCGCAGAATTGTTTTTCCATAAAGTATAATGCTCATATGTTTAACAGCCTCCAAAACCACCCGGACTCTCTAAGAAGCCCTCTACATTAAACCAGTGCAAACTCAACCAAGTCATTAGTACAGACTGGGTGGCTGAGAGGTCTCCAATAATACCGACTACAGGACTAACAATAATTACCATAAAACATGATAGGGAATTCTTATGTGCATGTCTTTAAAAATCTACGAAGAAATATTCACCATCAGTGGTCAGTTTGGTATTAATAATATGTGTTTTTCTGATAATAAGGTGCTTTACTTTAGATTTTAAGTAAATTCCTTTCATCCCGCCTAACCTAAAGAGTCACACGTGTTTTAAGGGGCAACACTTTCAAAGCCTACGCCACTAACCTTTCATTCCAAACTAAACGCAACTGAAAAAATATTAAGGCTTAAAATAAAAGTAGAAAATAATAGCAAACACTAGATTCCGTTTACAGCATAATATGGCCTTGACATTTCAATTGAAAATTCTGACCAAACCACTGTGCAATTCTCCCCATTTATAAATAGTCAACTTTGATCAATTTCTAGACATGCAATAGAAATGGGATACTCTTTGTGAAAAGTACAGTGCTATTTCTTCACAGTCAGGCGGCAGCGGGAGAGGTCTGCTGACAATAAAGGAGGGAGAGAGTCTGTTGTTTCTGAATAAGAACAGCAGCCTATTGTGACGGCGGCTCACGGTGGACAGAAGTTGAGCAGAAGAGTTGTCCTGTAAGATGCAATTTGATGCGTAGCGTTAATAGGGTACCCACCCAATCGCCAGCATGTCCTTGTTCACCTGCCACCAACAGCAAACACAAGGAGGCTGCTCTCTAACCCCCCCACACACACACACACACACACACACACACACAAGACCCATCTCACAAAGACCTGCAGGTTCTCTCATCTGCCCGTCTCTCTCTCTCCCCCACTCTCTCTCTCTCCCCCTCTCTCTCTCTCTCTCTCTCTCTCTCCCCCCTCTCTCTCTCCCCCCTCTCTCTCTCTCTCCCCCCTCTCTATCCCTCTCTCTCCGACTCTAATCCCCTCCCTCTGAAATCCCCAGGCCGGGGCTAAGGCACTGGGTGTGTAATTTGATTCAGCGTGAGTGGTGGCTAAATGGGGCGTTTCCTCCGCTTTCCTGTCAATTACAATAGTCTGATTTCATTCTGGCGGCCCGTTGCCGGCCTGCCGTTGGCTGAGCCCTGGTGTCTGTGGTGGTGGTGGTGGGGGGGTCTACAGGAGAAAATAGGGGGCTTGAGGGGGGCCTCCTGTGGAAATTTCAATCTGCGCACCCTGTCACGCAAACAACCCATCCAAATTGGGGGTGCTGTCTGGGGTAAAGAAATAAAGGCTCCACGTTATCAGACTCGTTCCTTTGAATGACAGTAAACGAATGTCTGCATTGTTTGGTCGTGCACGTTTTATTGCGGAGACTTTACGCATCTCGTTCAGTGGGACGTTGCGAATAACCCTGTGGGTCCTTATTATACACAGAGTAATTACTGTCTCTACTGATACTGTAGAGATACTGTTTTGCTCCGGGACCCTCGATCTCAGGTCAGTGCTGGCAGCCTGTTCAGTTGGTCTCTTTCTTTCAGATGCATTTTTTTTTTCCTCAGACGGTTGGGACAAAGGAGGCCCCTCTCCCCAGTAGGGATTGCTCAGAGCAGCGGAGGAGAAAGAGGGAGAAAGAGAGATGTTGGGAGGGGCCCCGTTCGGCCAGCTGCATCCAGTCTGGTCCTTCTGTGTCTGTAACAGAGGGGCGTGCTGGTCAGCAGGACTCTGTCCAACCCCCCAGGCGCGGTACCGCGGCCCGCGCACGCTACGCACCTGGACCGGCCCGTTAGCCTAATTAGTAACGAGTCGCTCCGGGCCGTGTCCAAGCACTCCGGGACCCACGCCACCGCTGCGCCCAGACAATGCCACCCACTCAGGGAGGCAATGCATTGTGGGCCGGTAGCGATCGTTACGGTCTTCAACAGCCAATGATAGAACGGTAAACGGGGAGGGGCCGGGGGGCAATGCCGATGAAAAGAGAAAAAGAGGGGGCAAAAAAAGACCTCCAAGTTGAGGTCATATCCACTGTGTGTGCTTCTAAACACCTGCTCCTGCTCGGCTCTGATAATTACAGGGGGACAGCAGACCTCTGAGGGAGCTGGAGTACAAAGATCCTGGACAGGAGTTGTGAGGGAACTCGCTCTACGCCGCCACAGTATTCTAGATGCTTCTCTCCCATTTCGGCACCCACCATCACTTATGGCAACTCAAAGGATTGGTCTGTGTTTTGCTCAACTTCTGTCCACTCGTATGTCAAACGCTCTCTCTTATTTACCCGGGGGTCAACTCCGAGAGATGACCGTCAAAAGTGGCTGTTGTTCTGCCCTACGCCGTTCACTGACGATGGCCAAATGACCACATAAGACAACGACGTGGGGAAACTAGTGGCTTTGAAACAAGTTTGTCTGATTTCCTGAACTAGATAACTGGACGAATTCCACGGCTTTTGGCCACACAAATTAAACCAGTGCTTAGCGCCAGCCAAAGCCACACACTTCTCAGGTGTCATCTGGATCAAGCATCACTGACAATGGTTCCTGAAATGCAGTGACGTGATTCCAGGTGTGACAAATATTTAGGTAACGATATCCAGCGATACAACGTGTAGCATTCGCTCAACTGCTTGAAAAAACTGTGATCTGTGAAACATACCTGCATAAAGAGAGGAGTTTGAGTGTGCCATCCTGGCCTTATGTACTAATGACATCGTAATAAATGTATTATCAGGTGCAAAAATGGGGTTGTTAGGGAAACAACTGACAGAAAGACGACAATGTTGAGAAGGAATTTGGGCTTTCGGTAAATCCAATAACATCATCCGAGTTTGTAACATTTTTAAAGCCACTTAGAACACTTAATTGCTCGGGGCGTTTGACAATCATTATTCTGACTGATCTGAAACTAAGACAATTTTAAGGTGCAATGAAAGATTCAATCTTATTCCTTCCGTTCGATTTCGACTTCCTATATCACTCAGGTGCAGATAAGATATCAGGGAGTTAAACTGAACCTGGAGTACTGTACCTCCTGTCCTTTCTCCATGAAAAACCACTTCAGGATAAAATAATTCTGAATCGTAAAATGCTCACATTCGATTTACTCTCAACCATACTGTCATTCATAAATGAATGACAGCAGCAGTAAAAAAAAATATTATTAAAAAAATTATGAAAAAAAATGCTAGATACCATACTTTTCATTATAAACAAAACTTTTATAAAATATATATGCATATATATAAAAGAAAATTAAAAATATTTCTTATATTTTTAGTAAAGCAAGCAGTGCCTTCTAAAATATCTGCTTGTTTGTTTAAAATTTTTCTGAGGAAAGAAAAGTATGTATAATAATAAAAACCATCGTAATAAGAAACCTAACAAACACTGATAAAACTAAGGAGAAAACTGATGTGGTGTTTTTAGGAGAATATTCGGATTGCCTGTGAGACTAGGGTGTGGCACACGGGGCACTCCGGGTGGTTGAGCTCACAGATACGGATGGCACACTCCATGCAGAAGAGATTGTGGCCGCAGGGCACCAGGGCCGCCGTGACTTTGCTCTCGAAGCAGGTCATGCAGTCCCGGAGGGTGGCCGGCGGTGAGTCCGGCACGGGGAGGCATCCGGGGAAGCCCACCCCGGAAGTCGGCTCGCTGTGGGCACGACGTGCCTGGGCGTGGGGCGAACCGGACACCGCTGTGATGCTGGTGACCGAGTTGTGGCCGGCGTTCCCGCCGCAGGACTCAGAGAGGCCAGGAGAGAGTCTGGGCAGGGGCAGGCCTCCGAAGCTCTTGGAACGCTGCTGGGCGTAGAACGCCACCTGTTTGGGGTAATCTGGGTCACCCCAACCTTGGGTGCCCTCTGAGCCAAAGTAGGAGCACGGCTTCTCTCCGGGGCTGTTGAAATTTCCCTTGCTGTAAATCCCTCCCCCTCCGTCTCCTCCTCCTACCAGGGCGTCTGAGAAGTTCTGGCGGTAGCTGCTGGTTAGGGGCTTGCGCTGCCCCCCCTGTAGCCCCCACACCTGCTGCAGGCGGCTCTCCAGACCCCCGGAGCCTCCCGGGCTGCCGCCGTCCGGCCCCAGGCAGTCGTTCTCGTTGTTGTGGTCGTGCAGGCCGCCCGTTCGGAACGCAATGTGGGCCTCTATCTCCTCGCGCGCCCTCTCCGCGTTGCCCGGCGACCCGGTTATCTCGAACACGGGGTCCCGGTCTCGGCTGGGAGTGACGATGTAGGTGCAGGTCTGCTGCTGGATCCGTTTGATGGTGGATCCCTTGGGCCCAACCACCAGACCCACCACGCGGTACGGCACCCTCACCTGGATGGTGGTCTGGCCCGGGAGGGGCGTCGGCGGGGAACCGCTAAAGGACACGCCCAGCTTGTTGCGGGACGCTCTGAGCATGGAGAAGTGCTCGGCGGCCGAGATGATCTCACGACGGGCCAAGGCCACGTCCTCCTTCCGTCCTGTGATGAGGAACACAGGCTCCTCCCCCCTGACGGGAGTCTTGATATAGGTGTTGGTCTTGGCTCGCAGCGCTTTGATCTTGCAACCTGCCCGAAACGAAACAACAGCAGAGTTTCAAAAGATGAAAGACACAGTTATATTTTTGCAATTCACTCATTGTGAATTACCTTTGACCTCCTTTTTTTATTTTGGGATGGCAAATGCAGATGGAACTGCAGACAACAGCAGAGCAACAAAATGGACTATTCTTCTCACAACATTTTACAGTTTTCTATTGTATATAATTTCCGGATAATCTTTTTATTTTGGTTACATGGTCAAGCCTTTATATATATATATATATATGCATTACTATCAAAAAATTTGAGGCCCTAACAATTTTACAACAGTCTTTTTGTGTTGTATTTACAAACATCACTAATCAGATTTTATATAGTACCATAAGACACCATTGGGATTCTGATTTGGTCAGATCTAAGTGCTACGGCGATGACAGTGGATGAGGTCACCAGACTTGCGGCAAATAACCAGTCCTCCCCCCCCCCCCTTACTGGAACTGATTAGACTGGTAACTCTGGCAAACAGGTCAGTTTTTGGCCATTGCAGTGCATTTCCTTTGTTTTTGACCAGTATGTAAACGCGAACAATGCCAAGTGCTTCTAGCTAATGATGCGATTTGAGAGAGTGCAGGGCTAATGCTATTCCATGTCAAATTACCAAAACCGCTAACATTTAAGACAGACGTCATAATAAAACGAAGAGGGGACTCAAACAAGAGTAATTGTCGGTGAGGGTTGTTACGAGCCTCTGAGGTCACAGGGGATATGGACCTGGCCCCACACCGAATATTACCAGCAAACAACATGGGACACCCACATGGTCAGATACTGTTAGCATTCAGTAAAAGGCTCTGTTTCACCACCAGTAATGTTTCAGTGTCTCCCCTTTAAGAGGAGGATGTTGTGATATGCATGTCTGTGGTCCAGTAACCATTACTGGCTACTACTCAGTGGTCTGTTGTCAGCGTCCAGAGTGGCTCAGCAGAACATAGCACGCCGTTACATTAGCAGCCTAAATACACTTCCCCTTGCTTCCGTAAGGCTAGTTTCACAGGGACAGTATATTGCACATTAATCACCATTGCTGTAAAAGTGACCCGTTTTATCCAGCCGACTCAATCCAACTGCAGTCCTTGTGCGGGGACTTGAGCAGCGTGGATCAAGCGTCTGCACGGCTCTCAAAAAAAGGGGGTGTGCCTCCCCTACGCTACTAAATAGCTCCAGTTACTACAGCACAAATACAGAGCCTAAAGACGGACCGAGGCTCCGAAGGCTTGTGTGTTTAAAGTAGAATTATATTATTGATGTGGATGGTATGCATGTATGTATGTATGTATGTATGTATGTATGTATGTATGCATGTAAATAAATTAAAACATGTCTAATTGTATGTGCATGATTGTAATCATTTATGTAAGGTACCCCTCCCCCCCACACAATATCCTCCAGGCAAAAGACAATGATAATTCTAGATCAGTCCACAACTGTGGCCCGTCTCCATCACTGGGAGATCAACGCTCTCCACAACTTATGGGCACTGTTAGTAGAGCCTGAAAGTCAAACCCCTGACCTGGTGGTAATAGCCGAGCTTCGGGCGACAATAGCATCCTCCGGAATCAATTCGAATGACTTTGACGGAGGAGGAAACAATCCCATTGGCCTCACCGAGACAGGACGTTAACTCGCCAGATGCACCAGGCAGGCAGTAGTCGGCCCTGGGAAGAAGGGCGTCGGACGTGAACTAACTAACGAAGCCCCGGAATCAAAAGGCGCACATCCCCAAATCCCTCAAATCAGCACTTCTCAGTCAACTCAAAGCCCTCCATTGCACTCGTGCTCATTGGATCCACCCTCCGGCTGTCTCCGGTTACCCCATTAAAATTCAACGCTAACACTTCAGCGTAACGCACGGGAAACGCGCGGGGACACGAGGAGGGGCCTTAACGGCACAACAAAAAGTAGATCACCACGTTAATGGACCGAATGGGGGTCGAAGCAAACGGTCTCTGTTGCCTCGGACCAATTTGACATTGTAGGGACCCCAGAACATGAATTAACTGGCTTAATTAGCATCCCCATACCCAGCCACCTCTCTAAGTAACAGAGACAACCATGTGCATGCAGAGGTGTTGATTTGACTGGGGTTCAGGGGAAGCCCTCCTTACGGGGGCTTGGGCGTGACTCACTTTCCATGTCCAGTGCCTGTGACCTCGCTAAATAGCCATCCAGCCACTCTTTGTATAACCTTTGTCCGTTTCTTGGACTCGTCCCAACCGAGCTAGTCAACGAAAGGCATAGTCAAACGAAAACAAACACGTAGTACGAATTGAAACTGAATAAATCGTCGTGTGGCTTGTTCTCAGAGTGAAATAGATGACATGCAGCCTGGAGGATTTGTAGTTCACACGGCCAATGACCTTTGTGAGTGGACGAAAAACAATAACAATTCAGGCAATAGGTTTTAAAAGTGGGGCACGGATTAATATGCTACCCTTTTCCTATGTCAGGAATAAACAAATAAAGACACCGGGCCAACTTCTCGCTGAGTCACGCTTCAATGCCATGGATCATCCCGAGTGTCTACTGGTAACCCAGTCCAAAAAAGTACCCCACCCCTCAACACCCCCCCCGCCTCACCCTCACACCTTTGTTTGACAGATGCCACTCAGGCGCATGGTCAGCTCTTCAACACACAACTCAAGGCACAGATACACCCCTACTATATTCGCCAATTAACTTTTCAGCGCGTTCAATCAAAAAAATAACAACAAAGAAAACCACATGGCATATTGGGGGGGGCGCAACAGAAACAGGGAACACAATTCAAATGCACGAACCGGAATACAGCGGCTATAAAACGTCATGCATGTCACTTTGTACTGCTATTCATAGTTGAGAGGATAAATAATAATGTGCGAACAGTTTGGGTCAAACGAAACCTCCCTTCTCCGATGCCAGGAGCACGTTGCTTTCAGACGACAAAGGGAGCGAGTGTGCGTCTGAAGTGTGCATGTGCGTCTGAAGTGTGCGTCTGCGAGCCGACATGCACGGCGTGTGGATGTGGAATAATGCGCCCATGAGGTAACCGTCACCAGCCCTGCTTTGTCTCCCCACGTTGGAAACCCAATAGACACACGGCAGCAGCAGAACACAGCCGAGGCAGATTGTAACAATGTTGCAGTTTCTGCTCCATCATGTTCACTAACTAACACACACACACACACACACACACACATGTGTTACAATGGCAACATAGTTGCACCCCTGTGTCTCGGGTGGAACACAACACAAACACCCCTCTCCCATTGTTATATCAATAACACAGGGCGGTAGGTAAAAAGCAGCACCTTCACAGCAAATCGACTCGACCCAGAGGCGCAAGAAAACTTTGACTAGGACCAATTCCTCAGGATGGGTTACCTTGTCTGCCCACTATCTCGGCCACATGTTCCGAGCTGGGCACCGGGACGCATTCGGTGATGTTGCAGCCGCGTCCTTTCGTCTCACTTGAACCCTCGTACAGGACACACAACTTGCTCTTCCCCTGTAGAAGCCCCGTGTCCCCGGCACCACCACCTCCTCCGATATGGTTGGTGTGGTTGTGATGGTTGTTGTTGTTGCTCCGGTCCTGCTGCACTCCGGTTCCGGGAGCCCCGCCGCCGCTCTCGCCCTCGCCGAGCCCCAGTAGGGACAGCTGGCCCAGCGCGACTCTCAGGGCCCGGGAGTCGTCTTCCTCGTCGTCGGGAGGCACCAGGAGACCGTCGCCTCCGAAGCTGGAGCCGGCTAGATCCCCGCCGTAGCCCCCGTTTTTCTCCATGATCCCTGCTAGAACCAGCAGGCTAGGCATGGCTAACAAAAGAGTGTGAGACAAAGACAGGGGAGAGAGACTGGAGAAACAGCAGCACCCGTGCCGCCTCCTCCTCCCCGCCCCCTCCTTCTAATTCCCCCTATGCGCTAGTCCCTCCCATAGACCGGCCCCCTCTTTCGGTCCGCCACACTATAGTGAAGGGGATTTGATTATGTGTCTCGGGTTGCTGGAATAGGGAGGTTTCCATGTATTGTAAAAGTGATTGATTTCGTTTTGCAACTGGGCTGCCTCTCGGTATGCAGGAAAAGATACATAAGTACACAGGGTTGATTCTCCATCATAAATCATTGATTTAAGTAGATGTCCTAGAGTTTTAAAAATAGGTGTGGGCGCAGGCCCAATGTTACGTAAAATCTGAGCATGTGGAGTACCTCATATCATTGGCATTTCTTTAAGCAATACATCATGTATTAAAAGGCAACCATGCAGCCATTGAACAATGTTCTAGTTATGCCAGTTTAACTGAGTCTACTTGAGTTATCATCTGATATCTAGATGTGGCATTTAATCGTAAATAAAACAAACAAATAACGGCGACGTTTCACCTCCCATATTGTGAAACCTCTAACTCCTGTCTGGTCTGCTTTGCATATTGATCCTGATGTCTGGCATCGATTCACCTCTGAGTTCAGAAACTCTGGTTCAGGTGCACGCTCCATCCCGTGGGAAGTCGGCTCAAAACTAGTATGGGTGTATAGTCATCATGATTTAGTTCTCACAATATTGCACAATAATGCACTCCCTATGAAAACCTATTCAAATACGTGAACACACATTTAATGAAAAAATATACTTTTCTGAACGATGCATTGAGCTTACTTGTTAACAACATGCCCTACATGGCCCGGTGAACCGCGGGGTTGCTTAATCAAACGCCCTCACTCTCCTTCAGCTCCGGGCAAACGGGACACAAGGCCGTCTGCACCGAGAGGGGCTAGGCGATGCATTTGCTCCACCCCGTCTGGTCCACAGTCCCCTCCTTGCTGACTGAGACAAAACGAGCCGCCCTCCCTCCCGTCATACCATTCCGTCTCAGGTTCCCAAGCCTGTGGCATCTCAAACCAACCCCCGCGTTTTCCTCACGTATAGGGAAAAAAAGAGAGAAAACATTCCCTCCACCTTTCCTTTGTCCATATCAGCCATGCGTTTGATACAAGCTGGCTGGCTACTCAATCCCTGCAATGCAAGACTGCAACAGTTCTAGCCTGTGTTTGATTACACAAGGATGCTTGGACTATAAAAATCCACCATAACATGTTTTACCTGCACGCATGCAGGTTTATACTATCCAAATAGACACTTAAGTAGCTGTCCTGTTTATTGCCAATATCTATTATCTGAGGGGATTTTGAATCGATCAGCATTTTAGCCTACACTGAGAATACACACACACTGAGTATATTTGTGAAATATGCACGACTACTCCATTGTTTGTGGAATTGGGTTATCGGAGGACGCAGCAGCAGTTAACCGACACACGCACGTCTCCACGGTCCGCCCACTCCACTCGCCCGTGGGTTGCGGCAGGTCACCGTGTTGTTGCGCATGCATGGGGGGGCTGTTGTTATGTAGGAGGGGGGTCGCCAGACGGGCGTTGCAGACCCGGTGCAGCAGGGCTCCTAAATAAGCCCGTACATATTCCCCTCTTGCGGTGTGACTCGCCCAGACACGAACAAAGAACCGCGTTTGCCTCCGCGAAACCGACTCACCAGAAATGTCCCCGGGAGAAGCCACGCCCCGGCCGCATGGTTGGAGTATGGTGACACAATGGAACATGTGCATGGAGATAAAATAAATATCAACAACAACAATGAGCCTACGATTATAATAAAAAGTACCCAGTATCTAATTTTAAAAGTGAACTTGAATGGCTCCTAAATTGTGGGCAAACAGGACTGAAACATTTGCCTACCTGGGTCGCTGGAGGCGCAGGGTGGGTTTGCATGCCAGTGCTGTGGCAAACACCGGGGCATTTACATTATACTCCCTACCAACCATGATTCGGTTTATCTGACCAGTAATTGGCCGTCTCCATTACCTCTGAGGGTGCACTTCCTTGAAGAAAGCAATTATGTCAGGCGATTGCTGTTTCTGGTGAACCTCTATAAACTCACCATCTTTACTCTGATCACCTAAGCCATCGGCGGGTAATCAACTAGTTAAACGATAATGCATTTAACCTGAGGATTTGTTTTCTCAGAGGGAATAGTTTGGTAGCATGGCTCAATGAACCCCAATGAGTGCTTATTGTAAATGTGGCGTTTCCAAATATTATTATTTCAATGGCACGTTTTAGTATAGGGGTATAGGGGAGTGTTGGTTGTTAGATGGAAACATTAATATTTATATTAAAATAATATATAAACATTAAAATATGTTAAATATATTTATGTTATATTTAATGTTTATAGTAGCCGCTGATTTAAACACACTTTGATTTCTTTTACTGTGTAGGCTATATATTTTTTGCCGTTCGTTTTATGTTTTCCTTATTAAAAGAACCACACATTTGGATTCTGACTCGGCGCCTGGCTTTTAACCTCAATACACCTGCACGGTTCGTGACACTCAAGGACATTCACCGACCTATCCCGGAGCCATTCGATATTTGTGTGATTCATCTTGTTGTTGTGCTAAACCATTTTCAACCTCAGTCTGAGGTCTGGATCAGGTTTTCTTTAAGGACCTATGTATTTTGCTCCATTCATGCTTCCTGCCTGGCTACTCAGTTTGGCTGGACGGCCAGCTCTGGGCTGTTGTTTATTCCAAACGTATTCCTTTTAAATATGATGGACCCCTCTCTGCTCCTGGGAACTATGTTCTAGCAATGTTTTCATAACCTTTCCCAGATCTATGCCTTGACACAAGTCTGTCTCATAGTCCTAAAGAGACTCCTTGGACTTTAAGGTTTACAGAAATGCCTTTTTCATTTTGCTGAATAGAATCAATACGTGTATCCATGGCTTTAATAGTTGGACTTGTTCCCTTAAGCCGAAAATAACTTTTTGTAACTGTCTATCAGGTTCTTACATTGACTGGAAGGAATTCTTGTCCACTCTTCTTTACGGTAATGTTTCAACCTTGTCATGTTTGTGGGCTGCAGCATGCTTCAAGTCCACCCACCATATTTCAATTGAGAGCCACTCCATTTTTGGTTTTTAAGCCATTCTGTTGTAGCATTGCTTGTGTGTTTTGGGGTTATTTCCATGCTGCAACATCCATGTTCGGTTTATTTAAAGCTTTTTGATAGGTGCCCTCACATTCTGCTCAAGGACTTTAATACAATAGGGCATTTATGGTTGACTAAATGATGACCAATTGGCCAATTCACCAAAAGGAAGCAAAATAGCCCCAAACCATGATGCCACTGCCTTCCTACATACAACTACGGTGAGTATGAGGTTTTGTTCAAAGGCAGTGTTTTGTTTTTACTAAAACATAGCGCCTGAAATTGCAGCCAAATATCTACACCTTAGACCCATCTGTCCAGAGTACATCGTTACAGTATTTTTGGATTTCATCCAGATGTGCTCTGGAAAAAGCCAGTAGTCTGGTAATGTTCTTTTTTGAGAGCAGTCTTTTTTCTGCTCTGACCTCCCATGTAGGCCATGTTTTGCATTGTATTTCTGACAGTTAACTCATGCACCTCAACACTGACGGTGGTATGCGAGGCTGGGATTCTTATAGACATCCATTTTTATTTTTTGGTCAGCTCAGTCTTTGGCTCATGGACATCGGCAAACTTCATTCAGAAGGACCCTCTCAGGACCCTCTCAGGTTGCCCTCTGATGATTTTCTAATCGATTGCACCTGTTTTGGGTCACCAAAATTCAAATTAGTCTTTTATTGGTAATATATGGTAATTTTCCAGGTGTACTGACTATATCTGCAAAAACTAATTGCATTGATGCATTTGTATAAAACATTCTATCTTCATCCTTCAAAATGTTCTTTAAGCCCAATAGCAAAATTTTCACAAAAACACAGAAATGTTGAAATGTCAACGTTCTATCTTTTCTATATGGAATAATTGCAGAAACATTTATTTAAAACTGTATAATTTCTCTATGCCTTATGGCAAAATGTTACTATAACATCCCATGACGAACAAGTAATTTAAAACAGTAAAATGTTCTTATTGACTTAATAGTAGAAGTGCATTACATCTCAATAAAATATATTCAATCTTATCTTCACTACATTGCAAGAAGACTCTTCTCAACCCCATGGCAAAGTGCAGAATTGCACAAAGATATCTTGCTGGCTGGGGGGGGCAGTTAAAGGAAAGAGGAAGAACAAGCATGTTCAAAGGGAGATATTAATTGATACACGGTTTTAAGTCCTAAGACCCAAGAAGTGTATTGTAAGTGAAAGGTAAGTTGAATCATTATTTTACGGCCAGCAGTCAGCCCCAACTGAAAGTTTTATGTTAATGTAAAACTTAAAGTTTGGGTGCCCGTTTTCTCGAGCAGAAATAAAGGATCTCAGACAAATCTATATGCAAAACAATTTTATTTCTCTCAAATTAGTTCACATATCTATTATTGAGCATTATATTCTTTGTGAAAGCAATACAGTTTTGTTACACAAGTTACACAACACAATGCTGCAGATGTCTACTGATGTGTGCAGTAGCCGTGCTGGAAAACTGTGGAAGGATGTCTGAGGCCAGAAGCCTAAGTAGCTGAGAGTGGTTTTGCACAATCAAACAATTTCTGCAGATCAGTAACAGTCTCAGAGAAGCACATGTACGTGCTGGTCACACTCACCAAGCCCTTGACCTGACTCCTCATAACCAACTTCAATAGGCAAATCATCACCTTCAATAGGCAATCACACTGACATGCTAGAGAACTGTGCTCGTCACAGATTTATTTGGTTTCACGTGTACCAGACAGTAACTCATTGGTAAAATATTGGAAATGGTTGAATGTTGGGTTTATATTTTTGGTCAGTATAGATTGATAGAGCTGGGAAGGAAATCTATCCATTAAGCGTCAATTTGTCTCCATTTAGGACCTAAGGGCCTGTGAATGCAGGTTTTAGTTTTTTCCTTCAAATTGATCCCCAGTTCAGACAGACCCAAACAACCAGGTGAGGGTAGAACTTAATCAATTAGTGACCTAATTAATTAATTAAGTAAAAGGTGAGAGCAGAAACCTGTAGACACTTGGCCCTCCATGGAACCGGTTTGACACCTGTGTTGTAGGCAATTGCATTGGGTAACTTTTCTCATTTACAAAAATGTACGTTGCTAATGTGTTGCACTTGCAACTTGCCAGTCTAGAGATCTTAAAAAATTCAATGGTGAAAACTGGTAAATTATGCAACTGCAATTTCAAGCAATTCAGTATTGTTAAAAATCCAAATATAAATGAAACCTAAATTGATTTTGTGACAGTAGCCTTATATTAATAACTAAATATGGATTGAGACTATATAGTAACTTTTTTTCACTGCATCCTAAACATGATCAAGCAATTAGAATATATTAACAACATTTATTTTAAGAATGTCTTTCCTAACACTAGGTTTGACGAAAACAAAATCTGCCCCATCAAACTACTAGATATTTCTTTAGCAAACGCATCTGATACGATGACATGTCTCATTTTGTTCTAAAGAATAAACTTGGCTCAAAGGAAACCTGCCTGCCGACATACAAACAGTGTTGTCCAAGAGGTCATCTGCTTCCATTAATGGGGTCCGCAGGGAGCTTAAGCCCCAAATCAATAAGAGGAATGGAACAGGGATAATGTTTCTCCTACACCCCGTCTGTCTGTGTGTGTGTGTCTGTGGCCTGTTCATCATTCGACCGTAGTCCTCACTTTGTTTCTCTCATAAACTTAACCTTAGCGACCCAGATCTGAACCCATCCCGTTACACCCAGCTCGCTGCAGAAATCCAATTTAGACACTGCAGGCCTGCTTTACATCCCCACGTTATTACCCACTACTCTGACGGTACAGGCCCATCAGCTATGTGTGTAATGCAGGATGCTTGTAAAACCTCAGAGTGCTGAGGTCATGTTACTTGCCCACATAAAAAACTCTCAGTGATCTTGACCATCTGGCTGTTTGATTCGGCCCGTCTACCTCTTGCACTCTTTGAACGGGGAGCCGCGTATTTCGGGAGATGCCGCGGTATACTTCGCCACAGACACGATCCCTTTGTCCAAAAACCCACACTCTGGCCTGTCATTCAAAAATGACGCCATACACTGTAAAGTCATTTTCGTGAAAAAACACTCAAAAGGGCATCCATGTTGTCTCTTCATGGCATGTTGTTGCTTGTGTGAATCACTGTTGCCTGAATTAGACTAACAGCACAATGGAGACGCTGGCCTGGTGCCACATCTAATGTCATACAGGGATGATGTAAGATCTCCAGTAAATGATGTCACCACGGTATGTCTTGCACTAAAATCTAATTCTTAGCCAAAGAGAGCTTAATTAAATGCCCTTCAGTGCTGTACAAACTGCAATACAAATGCTCTGTAAAATCATCAGTTTAATATTGCAAATAATTCAAACATAATCAGATTAAAAATCTGACAACAAATCAGACCAACATGGCACTTATTTACATGATATTCGATTCAATGGCAGCAGTTCACAGTAAACAACGATCCATGAATACAACCACAGAAATCTCCTCTGTGATTGAAGGTGTTAATTACTTTGCTCATTGAATGGGCATACACTTTCAATTACCATCTCTTGCTTGCATGCATAAAACACACACGCACGCACACACACGCACGCACACACACACACGCACGCACACACACACACGCACGCACATAGGGAAACCTGGTCTCAGCTGAGAATGAGTCAGGTGGTTATGACTTCATTGCTTTTCTCAGGTATTAGCTCATTCTCTCTCTCTCTCTCTCTCTCTCGTTCTTCCACTCGCTCTCTCTAAGGTATTCATATTGTATCCATGAGGTCATTGGACTCTGGGGAAGTAGATAAAAACGACATAATTGGCAAAATTCTTAATTAAGAGACTAAAGTCAAGCTTTAGTCTTAACTGCTTTTGTTTAGTCTGGTATTTTTTATGTTTATTGGAGTGAACAAAGCACTGAGAAAAGTAGGTCTACGTAGTACTGTAGTAGCACATATCATTAATATGGGTGCAGATTTTCCATTAAACATTTGTATGTCCTTAATAAGCATTGTCTTTATTTCCTGCTCATAACATTAGATGTAAGCTATTAAAAACATTATGGATGAATCTATCACATTTTATGTAAATCTCATGACACATCAAATGCTGGTAAATGTCACACAGGCAGAAATCTAACATTGAACATAGATTTAAGATGACTTCGGCAAATCGGGATCATCATGTTCTGGTAAAACAGAAACACGTCATCTAATCACGTCTGGATTGGCCTACATTGACTCTTGGTATGGCTTACAGCAACCTCTCTGCTGTAAGTCACTCTGGGAAGAAGGTTTCTGATGAATGACTGCAAGATTACAAAAGCCTTTCTGAGCTGGTAATGTAACAATAATGGTTCTTAACAACCAAGCAGGCTCTTGAAATTGAATTTCACTTTTTTAAATATTTATAACATAAAATATCGTGCAAAAGTTGAAATAAAACAATACTATCAAGGTATGACTAGTCACGAACATAATCTTTTAATTACTTAGAAATAGGCTTACAACAAATGTTCTCACCAAAGTGTCAAATTGATGGGAGCTATTTGGGGAATTGAATAATTCAGCCAATAGCAACAAAAACAAACATAATTTTCCCCCCAGGTATATTAGTTTCTTAAACATGATGGGAGCACTGAGAGATCATTCCATAGGATTTTGTTGCCATTGGAGCGTCACTAGGGAAAACTGTTTTATTTTGCATCGAGAGTTGAAGTTGAATGTTTACATACACCTTAAATCTTTTCTGACATTTATTCCTAGAAAATATTCCCTGTCTTAGGAACACTTTTGCATTTATTTCAGCTTCTATTTATTTCATCACATTCCCAATTAGTATTTGTTAGCATTGGCTTTAAATTGTTTCACTTGGGTCAAGTGTTTCAGGTAGCTTTCTACAAACTTACCATCATTTGTTGGGTACATTTTGGCACATTTGTCCTGACAGAACAGGACAGAAGAATTTTTCTGAAGTGCACCAGTCCCTCCTGCAGAAAAGCACCCCCAGAACATGATGCTGTCACCCATGTGTTATATGATTGGGATGGTGTTCTTCGGCATGCAAGCCTCCCTGTTTTTTTTCTCCGAACATAATGATGGTTATTACGGCTCAACAGTTCTGTTATTGTTTTATTTAGTCAAATTTAGTCAACAGTTGTGTTGAAGAAGCAATACAATTGCCTTTTTATACTAGTTTAGCATCTGGAGCATCAGCAGTTCTGGGGTTTCTTACAGGCTCATCGTGTCCACAAACAACGATGTCAAATAAAAGGGGCCATTTCGGTTTGGTGGTGTTGATGTCGGAATGGGACAATGCATACCTTGCGGTAGATTGGGTGGATTGGGTGTTTTTAGGCTCAACCCTAGTAGTTGGCCAGGAAATAAGTACTCTTTCTAGCTTATGGGTACTCCTGGGCACTTCTAGGATCTGCACGCACAGTGATAAGAAGTGAAACTGCTTTGGAAGATGTGCAATAGAGGAAACATTTTGATCTTCAACTCACCTGAGCCCACAGGGCGTTGCTGCGATGAGGCACGGCCATAATTGACAACTGAATTTTTTGAAATTGTAATGTAAGATCTTCCAGCACGGCTAATCTTCTGCGCTGGCGGGATAAGACACTTCTAGTATTCATCTACACGTTCCAAATCTTTGGGTAATTTTGAGCTGGCACACCAAGCAAGAGCAATTAATCAAACCAGAAGTATTTTGGCCCTCCAGGACTGGAGCTTAATAGTCTGGCGATACAGCATTACAATAATGTTTTTATTTATATATTACCTAGAAATGTTTGTGTACAAGCAGGTTTGACGATGGTTGCCTGGACAACATTGTATTTTGGTTACTAATGAACACATTTTGTTAACACAAGTTAGAGGCTTTGCAAAGCTGGCTAATGGTAATAAAAAAATAACTGGGTAGTGAAGTGTGTGATAGTACTAGTGCTTTAGATTGTACATCTATTGTTTTTTATCCACACTCCGGAGCAGCAGGTGGCGCTAATGCACCAATAAGCTGGATGCCAACCGCTGTAAAACACGAAAAAGAAGAACCCTGCATTAATTACAGATATATCACTGATGGGCGTAGAAGCATGTCAATATCAAAGCTGCAAGTGTACTGCAATTTACATGAAACAAACACACATACTGTGGCTGTACTCACGGATGACCAACGCCTGTTGTTTTTCTGTGGCTTTGTTTCACCCGTCAACAAACAACTAACCTGGTGTTGGTAAGTTTAATCATGTTCATAAGACAATTTTTGTGCTTAATTTGTGTCTCTGCAATGTCGAGTCTACTCATCTAATCCGAAGGTTGTCATTTTTTTGCATCTGGTATGATCTGTTTTAATCCTACATTTTTCATATAATATTACAAAATGTTGTTGCTGCACTTCTATTCATGCACGTCATTAGACTACCACAATTGGCCACTGGGTGGCGCCTTTGTTTCTGCCTGTAGTGAGGAATTAAACGTCTCTACTAGATGGATGGGTAACCGATGAAAGAGCAGGTAGGTAGTCTCATAGCTCGAATATTGTCCATGCCAAAGTAATGGAATGGTGAGAGGTTATTTATTTGTATGTGTTATTGATACATAAAAGAGTAGAAGCCTGCTCTAGTAACCACACTGAAATTAAGTCTATTGCCCAAAAAGACAACAATTTTCATACAAAACCAGTGGCTTTGCCGGTGATGCTAAGTTTTAGTAGTTAAAGTTAAAAAAATCCAAACTAAGTTTTGTTTTTTACATTTTATTAGTATGTTTATGGTGTCATGAGTGTTCTTGAGTACTCCCAGGTGTCCTAATACCCTTGGTTGGGGACCACTGGTCTAGAGGCACCTTCAGAAGGTGCTAGTTTGACATCTATAGGGAGGGGCTTCCTTGACAGCAAGATGGTGGTGCTATTGCTCCTACTTCTACTGTCACTAGCATTGTTGTGGATCTCTGGAACTTGAAATGGCATTACCCATCCCACCCAAAAATGGCATTACCCATCCCACCCAAAAATGGCATTACCCATCCCACCCAAAAAATGGCATTACCCATCTCACCCAAAAAATGGCATTACCCATCTCACCCAAAAAATGGCATTACCCATCTCACCCAAAAAATGGCATTACCCATCTCACCCAAAAAATGGCATTACCCATCTCACCCAAAAAATGGCATTACCCATCCCACCCAAAAAATGGCATTACCCATCCCACCCCAAAAATGGCATTACCCATCCCACCCAAAAATGGCATTACCCATCTCACCCAAAAAATGGCATTACCCATCCCACCCAAAAAATGGCATTACCCATCCCACCCCAAAAATGGCATTACCCATCCCCCCCCAAAAATGGCATTACCCATCCCACCCCAAAATGGCATTACCCATCCCACCCCAAAAATGGCATTACCCATCCCACCCCAAAATGGCATTACCCATCCCACCCCAAAAATGGCATTACCCATCCCACCCCAAAAATGGCATTACCCATCCCACCCCAAAAATGGCATTACCCATCCCACCCAAAAATGGCATTACCCATCCCACCCCAAAAATGGCCCATCCCACCCCAAAATGGCATTACCCATCCCACCCAAAAATGGCATTACCCATCCCACCCCAAAATGGCATTACCCATCCCACCCCAAAAATGGCATTACCCATCCCACCCAAAAAATGGCATTACCCATCCCACCCCAAAATGGCATTACCCATCCCACCCCAGAAATGGCATTACCCATCCCACCCCAAAAATGGCATTACCCATCCCACCCAAAAAAATGGCATTACCCATCCCACCCAAAAAATGGCATTACCCACCCGCCACAAAATTCCATCACCCGCCTGCCCCAAAAATGGCATTACCCAAAAAATTGCATCTAAACCAAAGTTGTTATAGCGTCTCTAGAAAGGCAAATGGTTATTCTTCAATTTGGTAGTAATTGTCATTGTTCAAAACACATTTGATAAAATGTTCGTAAGTTGGATATATTGGATGTCTGCAGTTTTGGTTTCTCGTTAATGTTATTTAAAAATAATTCAATCTGAATCAGATTTTTTATTAGAACCACTAAAGCAGTTATTGCAACCGCGATCATCTGCATGTGAAAGATTTTCTGTCGCTTCATTCATTCAACACTAAATACATTTGTGATTATGTAATAGACAGGGATATTGCCACAAGCTCCAGCATTTACATTATACATTATATATATATAATCGCATCCAATTTGGCTTCACATTAAATCTAACAGTCTTTTAGCTTTAAATTCTAGCTTGTACACATTCAACAATTTCTCATGCCAGAATCATTAGAATAAAAGTCGATGTGTAGAATCTCTCCCAAGTAAGTGTCATGGGGACATGGAATTTGCATTTAATATGTAACTCGTTTAGCAGACAAAAATGTTGATTATACAGTCTTTATCTAGTCTAAGCATCATTTTGGCGAGTCACCCCTATGCACAAGATGTAAAAAATGATTCCATTGTTCTGGGCTGCTGTTCATGGCAACGTGACATTTGATTCAGATTCTGGTGAATATTCCCTAATGGGTATTTCCAATGCACTAGAAAATGTACCATTATTGTATGATTAGCCTGCTGTTTGCGTATTTGCTGAAGATATGGACAGCGGTGTTTGGTATCTTCCCACAGTTCTTTTATGAGATTTCTTCTTAACAACGTTCAGCATAAAAGCCTGGCAGCTTTTTCCCCACCCAATAGAGGACCTTTTGTGTTGGGCAAGTTGACAAGTGTGTGACAGAGCAGTTATTTAATGCTACCAGGACCAGCCATGGGCAGGTGTTAAAGCTGCTGACAATGGCAACACTTAAGATATATGAGAGAAACTATAAATGTGAAAACCCCGGCCATAGATAAGCTGTCTCGGAACATGTTTGCTGTGATATAAAACATTTTGAAGCATTTGTTCTAGGCCTGCATGATGCCGTAACTGAAAGTAGATTAAGAAAGGCATTTTATTTGGAATCCAGTCTGTGTGGGTGTTGTCTCTCACCTGGAAACAGGAATTCTACCGTAGGAATGCTTCCTAGTAAAGTCTTCAAGTCTCAACTTGCATTCATTGTTTATTGATTTGTACCCTTGCCCATTGTTTTCTTCTGTGGTGGCTTAGTTAACCTGAGGGTGTTCTGGGTGTGGCCAATGATGTGTGTCTGCGACTAAACATTTTAGAGAATATCATCTTTGCCTTAGGAACTTTATAAATAGTTTCCGTGTGTGTTCTGTAGAAGAACTTTTTTTCCCCCACATGTATGAGCCAAAACATTATGGCCACACGCAGGTGTAGCAAATAACTCCTAACAAGAACACATGTTGAGGACTGGGAAGATTAGATTGTAAGCAAAAAGTCAGTTCTCATAGTAAATATAGCTTAATGGAGGCAGGGCTTTAAATGTTGTTTTGTTGATGCATTAATGAAGTAACAAAACGAACCCTGCTCCAGTGCTGGAGTAGAAGAGTCGGCTCTTACCAAATAACAAAACGCGGCTACGTCTTTGCAGCTTAGTTTCAGTTAAAACATCAGTTTGCCGTTGCCGGCAATCCTTCCAGTTTTCATCCAGCAACGCCTGGATGAATTACAAGGGCCTAAAACTCAAAAACCTTCACCCATTTACCTTAACTACTTCTGTCTGAACTTTTGTTCGTTCACTGTACGTGCTAACTGGCATCTGGTTTTATTTTTATTTACTTTTGTCATGCCCAATTTGCACAGTGGATCGTTTTCACCTGTACTGCTGTCATACCTGTTTACATTCTTTGAATTATTTGCTCAGGAATGCTGAAATGCCCTTCTCTGAAAATCACTGTCATACGATTTGTACACACTAATGACCTACCTGCTTTAACTTTACATTCTGTATATAGACTCTTTTATATAGTTGTTATTTCCAATTGATCCTTTATTTCCATGTAGAAACTTACTGCTATTTGCACTTTTTTATCCTGTCTATTTATTGTGTAACTGTATGTTGTTTTGCCTGTTTTTGCTTTATCTTGACCAGGTCGCCGTTGCAAATGAGAATTTGTTCTCAATCTGCCTACCTGGTTAAATAAAGGTTAATTATGTACCACCACATTAGGGATGGGCGATATGGCCTAAAATCCTTATTGTGATATATACATTGCAGCCTCTTGCGATAACGATATATACATTATAATAGAACTATTTCAGAACATTTTACATAGAACCTAAGGAAAGCCATACTGGTAAAACATTTTTTTAAAGAAAGAAACGTTGTATGTAGTTTTGAGAACTTTTATTGTGCAAAACTGTTATTGTACAACATAATGTTGCAGATGAATAAAATACAAAAATACAGTAGCAGCAGAGACGTAAACAAAGAAAAAGCTTAAAGTATTTTTTTTCTTTAGTGTAAACCATTCTAAAAGGCAATACAGTTGGTTAGTTTAGTTTTCTGTACTTAAATGCCACCCAAGATGCAGAGAACAGGAAAAACTGGTGTCTTTTTAGTAAGAAACAGATACTGTACAGAAAATACTTTCAGTATTAGGCACAAATACTTTAGATGAAAGCATATTGCAAATAAAGATTTTTTTTACCTGCAACCTAATGTAACGCATTTTGTTTTAAACATTTTGTTCTTTTAATGAAATGAATACTTTTGTCATGTTAATAAAAGAACGTATACTATGAATTAGGGAAATATTTACAGTATTAGGCATGGCTATTTTAAATAAAGAAAATTATTCCAAGGGTAGTGCACAGATACTTCAAATTAACATAATAAAGTGCAAAATGAAAGCACAATAAATTTTTTGAATAAAGAAAATCAACTAAAGAAAATATTTCAAGTATAACAGATTCTTTACAGTTGTAGTTTTACACACAGTGAAACAACTTTTTTAATTTGTCAGTGTATTCAAAAACACATTGGCGGCAGAAGAGTGTAGCTCTTGATAAGATGAGAAAAAGTCTTCTTAGTGATGAAAAAGATTTCCAAAAGTGCTTTTCGATTATATGTATGAGCTACAGTGCAACAAAAGACAAAGAATTCGTAGCCATTGCTGGTGCAACCTTTCTCTGCGATACACCGTATTTACATGGCTAATTCTGACCAGCCTCTCAGGTCCTGGCGCTGAGAAGCATCCCCATAGCATGATGCTTCTACCATCATGCTTCACTGTAGCCATGTACCCTGTTTAGGAAAGATGAAACAATTGGCATTCAGGCCAGAATTTGGTCTGGAAATTCTGTAATTCTGCTAGTGGTAATTGGGTACTTGGTCATCACCTGACCTAGGCTCTTTTTGGCTGGTTGCTTAATTTGGCCAGAAGACCACACAAGTAAGAGTATCTGCGGTCCGAAGCTGTCTGTTTCTAAAACTAGACACTAATGTATTTGTTTTTGGCTCAGTTGTGCACCGGAATTCCCGAATTCTATTCTGGTTTCAGTCTGTTTTGCTGTTCTATGTAGACTGTTACTCAGAATTAGAATAGACTGATGCTTTTTGTTTCACACCATTTTGAGCCTGTAATCAAACCCAGTAACGCTGATGCTCCAGATACTGAACTAGTCTGAAGTCGGACAGTTTTATTGCTTTTTTTCAATCAGCACAACAGTTTTCAGCTGTGCTAACATAATTTCAGAAGGGTTTTTCCTAGCGGCAGATTAGCAAGCCCTGGAACACAGGATGTATTTTTTGCGGAGAATGGGCCTAGGTAGATATTCCATTGAAAATTAAGATCAAGATTTTCTTTCAAGTGACCCCAAACTTGTTACTGCGTGGGACTTTGTATAGTCCAATGTGTTTTTAAATCAAAATTTGTATTCAGTATAGTCCAGTGTTCAGCATAAGATCTTAGCTGTAAATATTGGATTTAGACTATTCTTTTTATAAGAGAATATCTGGGATCCCGGTCTGGAGGGTCAATTGTTGGGGGGGAATGCTGTGGGAGCACGAGGACAAAGAGGGAGTGAGCGACGAGAGACGGTAGCACTGTTAAAACAAGTGAGCTGTTTGTGTCAGGAGTTATGACTCCGAGATTGAACGAGGGCCAATCACTGACTGTTTCTTTCCACGATGAGGTCTTCTCCAGGGTTCTTCTGTAGCTTATGGGCTTGTCTCACACCATTCCCACAAACAGGGCACCACCACCATCACACACACCAGAATAACCATCCTCTCCTGACATTGGACCTGGTCTTAGACTCCACCCAGAGACAATAAATACAAGATCCATTTTGGAGAAGTGCGGATATAGAGACCCGGGAGCTTCGAAGATGACCAGTCGGAATTACTACATTGGTGTGCAGTATTTCCATTGGAAATATAGGAGAGACATTTACTATTTTTGGTAATTACATGTATTGTACGAAAACAGAAGCGGTGAGATTTTTTGAGACTACAGTCGGTAAATTAATTTTTACTACTACATACAGAAACAGAATGGGCCAGAAAAGATGTTCTAACAGTCTGTTATTCAGCTGTTTGAACTTATGAGTGGAGCTTTCCCATCGAGGCCACATGCTCTAGCAGCTGGGATCTCGGTGTCTATGAGCCCACTGTGTCAATGAAACAGAAAAGGAACTAGAGTGAGCGGTGAGGGGAACGAACTGCAACTGCTACGCTGACCTGGCTGTATGGCTACAGCCAGACTCCTCCCTGCACCTCCTCTCTCCCTCCCCTCTTCCCTGTTCCTCGCCCCGCAGCGATACATGTACTGGGAGAGACGGAGCCAGCCAGTTCAGTTCTAGAGTGTTCCGCCTGTGCAGACACAGACACAGACACACACACAGATTCACAAACGCGCAGCATTTCACCAGCACACCCTCCCACTAAGGTAAGACGTTACTGTTTTAGCTCTGGTTGCACACTGGCTGACAGTTGTGTTTGTGAGCTGATCCTTAGTTGAGATCAGAGATTAGGTTGCTGCTTGTGCCTGTCTGTCTGTGTGTCGTATCAGTTAAAATGTCCTTTCATTTTCGTGTTTAACTGGATGTGGGCGTCTTACCTTGGAAGTCATTCAGTGTAGATTATTCAGGAAAGTTATAGAATAGTTACTTCAAAAGCAGTAGTATTTGGACCAAAAGCACCTCACTGATTCTAGGAGGGTTTTGACACGTGTTGTACGTTTACAGTGAATTTGTTGTCAGACTTTTCTATTTGCTGTGTGTCAGTTATTGAATGTTTCTCCACAGAAAACAAACAGACCAGGCCATCTTTGGTCATAATTGGAGCAGCATGATATATACATAATTAGACTTGAAAAGCCTTGTGTTCCTCCTTTCTGTAGGTTTCCTCTGCTTGTCTAAATATTGAGAGAGTATAGCCATTGTATAATGTTTAATTCCTTATTTGCATATTGTCTTATAATATTACACTGGTCTCTAAATACCTCCCCACTGCACAGAAGTAAGGAATTTAGCTTTCTGGCTATAAAGCTAGCTGAACTTGCTTAACCACCCAAGCATGAAGTTAATTATGGCCCTAGTTGAGTAAGCCAGGGGTTTCTAGCCTACTTCCTCAGGGCCTACCTTTTGACTAAAAAAATAAAACGCCCCTGTTTGGTTTTATATTGTTGCGTGAAGCTAATGATTTTATACTTTTATTTGCATAATTATTATAGTATAGTATTTATGGTAGTTGATTTCTTTCTTGATAATATGTATATTAATGAAATTTAGTTCAATCTAAAAAAAAAGTCAAATTTCAAATTCTTAAGAAGGCCTTAGAAACACAAAGATATTTTCATATGCAAGAGATTGTTCTGGCTTTATAACTTGTTTGGTGGAAATTATTGAATAAATGGATAAATCCTTGTTGTAACACTGTCCTTTATCTGTTAGTTAATGAATGAATGAATGAATCGTGGTTGTAACACTGTCCTTTATCTGTTAGTTAATGAATGAATCCTTCTAACACTGTCCTTTATCTGTTGTTAATGAATTCATCTTCCCTCCACAGATCACTCACCACTACATCTGAAGCACCTCCTGGACGTTCACCATGGAAACCCCAGGTCAGAAACGCACCAGCCACGGCGGGGCCAGCACTCCTCGCTCCCCCGCCCGCATTACCCGCCTGCAGGAGAAGGAGGACCTGTGCAACCTCAATGACCGGCTGGCCGTATATATCGATAAGGTCCGCTCGCTGGAGGTGGAGAATGCCGGCCTGCGTATGCGCATCACGGAGTCCGAGACGGAGATCAGTCGCGAGGTCACAGGCATGAAGGGAGTCTATGAGACGGAGCTGGCAGACGCCCGCAAAACGCTTGACACCGTGGCCAAGGAGCGCGCCCGTCTGCAGCTGGAGCTGGGCAAAATCAAGGAGGAGTACAAGGAGCTCAAAGTCAGGTAGGCCTCGTTTTAGGTTCTATTGATGGGGTCATTCGAGGGCACAAATGGGAGGGTTATGGGTAATTCTGTATCCGGGGGTGAATGTGAGACAGGACTGGATTATAGATGGCATGAAGACTCACTATTGTTGACCATTTCTGCATTTCACCTGCATGTACCTGATTCTTGTGTGGGACGTTCTGCTGTAGTTTTCCTGCGCTATTGTTTGGCGGTTCTGCATTTCACACACATGAGATGTGGGGAACCTTCCGCAGTACTCCACCAACCAGTATTTCAATGTTTTGTCCGACATTGATTTAATGTGAATTTTAAAGTCACAGTGCATGTTTTGTTCTGAAGTTGTAACTTGCACTTTGGAAGTGACAGTACAGATTGTTTTCCAGCATGTAGTCTGAAGTGCAAAAATCATTGACCCACATTTGCCTCCATACAATCACCTCCATGTTGATATATAGTATGCAAACCATGTGTAGAATTTTACTAGAATTTCACTAGACTGTCATTTTTGGCCAGTACCAGTGACTAGTACAGTTCTGCTTCACTAGCTATTATCCACAATCTACACATTTGGAAATAGATTTTCGCTGGTCCGCTTTCCCTTCCAAACCTTTTGTAGATTAACCCAGGCTCACTCTGGATTGACCGTCTTGTTAGGTCGCGCCTTCATTCAAGCCCTGATCAGATAAGCCTTTGGTAGTAAATGAGTGTGTGCAAACCCACAGCACATATAAATACATTAAGGGTTTTTGTCACTGCTTCTAAAAGCAGGAAAGAACCGGTCCCCATGATTGTGTTGCCAGTAAATACGTTCTACCAGTCAGGTTTACATTTTATTGAAGCTGTTTGGAAATAGGGAGTGTCACTCCAAAAGCCGGTTGGGCTTGTGAAATAGGAACATGAGACTGGGCTATATGTTCTTTTTCATGGATGTGACGATGAAGGGGTGTAGCACATGATGAAGACCTTAGGTCCAGCTTGTGTAACAGTACTGCATTTGAGGTCTGGAGTTGTGGGAAATATGTTTGAAGAGTTCCCACCCATTAACATGTTGAACTGGCGCAGCCTGCACCTGATTCAACACGTCTAGAATCACACAGCAGGCGTGTTCGTTACGACCCAGGTACAACCAACCTTTCGTACGGCCACGCCCTATATGCAAATGTAGCCCACCGGCACCACAGAGGTACATGCCAAAGACGTTTATACAGTACCAACACTGTCTGGTTCCGTTTTCACCATGCCAACCATAGGCGATCGCTGCCATCTCAAAACAGACAAGACCAACCGTCCACACTGTTTTGTTTGCAACGGCATAAAACCGTTGTGGTGAAGGAAGGCTGGAACTAATCTGTGTGTGTGTTTTCTCCTTAATTCACACCTGGGTGATGTGACGCATCACCATGGCAACAGAATGCACACTCACACACATTCTTAGCACACTTCTGGATTGCGACAAACCTGGCATTAATTGTTCTACATTCCTGGTGGGCTTTAGTTGGTCAACTAGGAAATCATAGCTGTGTGGCAATTGGCCCTCAGGGGGCCACCGTGTAGAAATGACTTGGAGCTATGAAATGGGGCCTACCGTCCTCATAAAAGCAGATTGCTCTTAGTTGTATTTACGGGTGATGTCTGAATCGACACTCCCAACATTCCTTGCATGCAGAGAGTTTTTACACAATGCTGTTCAATCAAAGCCTGTGTCTGTGCTTTCAGATTAAGAGAAGTAAATATCACCATACAACATGACAGTTGGTTTGACTTTGCACAGCTCTTGTTGTCCTAATTATTAATTGTGGGGATTTACAGTCACTTATAGATTGACCCAAGTTCTATAACCAGAATGGGAATGCTGGCGTAAAACAGAGGTTACATTGCTATCATACCCTCTTCATAGACGTCTTACTGAATATGGAAACAAATATGTCTCTTTGAATGTTATGTATTTCCTCAGTGGGTTATTAAATTCACCGGCAGCGTTCTCTTGGTAACAGCTAGTAGCCTACGGTGGATCTCCAGGAATGTTTAAAAATCCTGTCCAAGTGCAAATCAGGTCCGCAAGCGTCTGAGAACCTTTTGACAGTATAGTAGAGTTGACGGTGTGTATTTTTGGGTAGTAATTTCACTCACATAATTTGTTTTAAAATACTGTCATGATGATGAGGTAAAGAATGATTTACAAGCGTAGACTAGAAAGATGAATGCCAGGCCAACACTGTCTTCAACAGTTGACACATCAAAGTGAGTTTCAACACTGCATCTTTCTGTTCAGGCATGTTTAGAGGACACATAAGAGTGGGGTCTTCCTGGCCCACTAATTAGTACCATTGTGTTTTGATTGGGTTCATGTTGTGATTATATCTGGTGCGGTTCATGGAATTGGTTGGTGGATCTTGTTCTTCTGGATGCTGACTTGACACGAGGATCTATATGGATTTAGGATGTCTGAAAGCATTTGATGGATTTCTGTATATTCAGCTTTAAATTGCTAATCTTTTTACTCAGTCTGCGGGGACTAAATGGAGTTGTGGAGTTCCTCCTTTTTTACTCTGCTAGCTGGACTGAAGAACAGAACCAGTGTGTGTTTATTTTTTTAAAGGAAATGAAACATTTTGATATGCGTGTGGTCTAGACATACCTCTCGGGCCTGCTTGTAGAGGGCCGGCTCTTACGCTGCAGCCACTGTGTTTTCCAGTGTTTGGTTGCCATGGCAGCCAAGGAGTCTCCGCATGGTGACGTGTGACCGGGTGATGACTCAGAGCTTTTGTGGGACTGTGGGAAGGGGTTTCTCACTGCCCAAACTGGTTAGATCTGGACTTCCAGGGCGGGGGCAGTCTCATGTTTATTAATAGTTAATTCAAGTCATTCTGCATTTATAGGTTATTGACATTTTCTTGGTCTCTTATCAATTGGGTCGTGTCAACACCGTTATATTACTGCCGTCGGTTCTGAAGAAGAAAAAAGCACGGTAATAAAATAACTTGATGACCTCTATTGATTGCACACAGTCAAAAGCGCCAAGTGAAAGTTAACCTTTCTTGTCAAGAGACGATGCAGCATTACTGTCCCAAGAACTCGGACAGAAGGTGTGCTTGCCTCTTTGAATAACGTTGTTTAGGCATTGAAATATTGTAATGCCTAGTTTCCGTAGCCCTCACATGCTGTGTATTAGTGACTGGCCATTCTACAGCGCCAACTAAAGCCCTGTGTGATGTTTACTGCAACAGATGGAACTGTCACTCACCCTGTCCTGTGACGGCACACAACTGTTTATTGACACGTCACTATCCCGGGCACACACACATCTTTGTTACAACCGACACATGCAACCTCCTTTGGCTGACAACTGAGCAACTGACAGCTGAGCAACTGACGAACTTCTTGTCTACAACCATCTTTGCCTTATGAAATAATTAAAAGATGGAGAAAAAAATTGCCAGAAGAGCACGCAGACTGCTGTACTAAGGTGTTGCAAGCCAAGGCTTGGCCCTAAAACACTACAACCACAGTCATCTATGTTCAGTAGTCCTCATGGAATCTCCTTCTCTAGAACCTCCTGCCCAAGTGTCCTTCAGCTGAGTCAGCATCTGTCTAGCACAAGTATATGGACAGGAGAACCTGAGCCTGGAACAGTACGTACTGTTCTGTATGAATTGATGGATGTATTGACAGTATACAGGAAGCACCATGTAAACACTGCTACTGTCAGGTCAGCTATTGAGAAACTGACCTACACTTCCTTCTCCAGTGTACATGGCACCTGGTGATCTTGCCAGTGATGAGAGGCATATAGAAACCTTTTTTACAGCTGGGAGTAATGATCTACTACAGAGAGTTTGAAGAGGAAATTAGTTTATTGTCAGAGGAGGCATTCATGTTCAAAGGTGGTAAAATATAAATAATTAAAGGATTTATAAAGTAAATAGCCGCTCCCTTCTCCGTATTTCCAGAGCATTTCCCGAGGGCCTCCCTGGTTGCTGTGTGTCACACCTGTTATAACTGTAAGGTATATCGCGGAGGGTGTGGCAGAACAGATAAAATGAAGAACAACAAATAAGAGTTTGGTCACTTTCAAACTTTGATGTGTTATCTGATTTTTGTGAGCTGAACCACGTGTCTGTAGATTTTATTTTTCTGTACAAACACAAGCATACATTTGTTGCCTCTGAAATTTTGTCTTCATAGCCCCATTAAAAATGTGGCTAAAAATACAAATTATGTCCGAAGTCAGTTATAGGATCTTGGTATTGGTTTTTGCTTTGTCACACCACAAGCTATTTCATTTAGCCGGCACTTGGGTTTTGGTTTGCTCAATGCACACTAGAACTGGTGGGTCCAGTTGTACAATTGACTGGTTGTCCTTGGGTAGTTTCTGAATTATGGCCAAACATTTTGTTGTTTATATTGATGTCATTATCCTATCCTACACAACAGGTTAATTGAGTAACATAACACATACATTATATTGTATATGTGATGTCCAAATATTTATAAAAATCATTGTTTAATTTCAAGGGATGACTTTAGATTGCAACATTTAGCTCGATGCAATTTGCTGACCTGATGCACTCTACTTCTATTTAATCATGTGACTGCTGACCATATCTAGACCACCGCGATAGTCCATTGAAGTCCATTTGTTATGCTAACGTTTTTCAATTGCGTTCCTCTGCCCTAAAAAGGACAAGCGCAAAAGAATGTTCTCTTCGTCGGTGAACGATGATGAGGCCAAGCTGTTTAAACACAGACATTTTGCACTTTAACATCCTTTGAATACGGGTTGTCGGCTCCCACTATCAGACACTGAAGTCCCCCTGACAGAGACAAATGCCCGTGATGTACGCCCATAACGGTGCAGAACTGGCATAGAATAAGAGACCGCTTTCCATTCATGGCACAAATGGCAACTAAATCAGCATCGCTCCGACGTTGGATTTGAGATGGAATGTGTGGCGTAACATGACTCGTTCTTCTCCCCCGGAGACCCATTCAGGATCCTCGCTGTTCTCTGTGTAAACTCTCGTAAGGGCAGTGTCATACCGGTATGATCTCAGCCTGTATCATGTGGCGCTGTGTGGTCTGTCTGGGCTGCAGGCTCTCCAGGTCTCGGTACTGTACCGTACTGTTCTGAGGGGTACTGTTGATTTGGACCGGCACGCTGCGTAGGCAATAATTGTGCCGCTAACTTTTTGTTTCATAAAAGAACGCACGTACGTGTTGTCTTTTTGAACGACCAGCCATCTATGTTTTTGTGTAAATGTTTATCGCTGAGGGCATTCAAGTGTTTACCGTGTGTTTAATAGGTATTTCACCTGCTGTTTTGGGTCCAGTAACACATGACGGGCTGGAGGTTACTGGCACCACTGACTGTATGGTACACAGCGTGGAATGTTATTAGCAAGCCAAGTCGTTGACGTTCAATTTGTAGTCATAAATAAATGTGTATTTCGACCCATTTCCCAGGAGCTCTCTAAAGTAGACCTAGTGGGAGTATATAATGCCCAGCCCTGTGGCTACGCTCTCCACTAGCCCTTCCCAAGTATACGGCAATAGAAGACAGATGTGCTCAGACGGTGAATGCCATCTCTGCTATGTAGAGCTGTCAGTTTGTTAAACTGAGTTTTGGTAATGAAAGAGAAGACTTGGATGTTAAATGGACCAATGTTCTGAGAAGGCATTGGCTTGTGTGTGTGTGTGTGTGTGTGTGTGTGTGTGTGTGTGTGTGTGTGTGTGTGTGTGTGTGTGTGTGTGTGTGTGTGTGTGTGTGTGTGTGTGTGTGTGTGTGTGTGTGTGTGTGTGTGTGTGTGTGTGTGTGTGTGTGTGTGTGTGTGTGTGTGTGTGTGTGTGTGTGTGTGTGTGTGTGTGTGTGTGTGTGTGTGTGTGTGTGTGTGGTTTCCATAGCACTTTGGTTCTTTCCTGGATCTGGCCGAGCTGAATGAGTCATCAACTGAAAGGATAAATCACTTTAAGATGCTGGGCCTCGCACACATTTATATATTCACTACACACAACCACAGAGTGCCCACAGTCGTATACACACACTGTGTACAATGTGTGTGTGTGTGTCTCAAAGTAGGTTACACACATACACACTACACAGTGTTTGGGTTCTATTTTGTAGAAGATCAAGTGGGCTTGAACACTGGCTACTTTACTTTGAATTCGTATAAGCTTGATGTCTGTTATAGACAAATCTGAATGTAGGTTTACCTACCAGATGTTTAGAATTTTGTGTCACTTGTGTATACTGGGACTTTTGCAAACCAAGCTGGTTACAGGATTGAACACTGTTTTCAAGTACTCTTCATGGCAAGTGCTCATTAGGGAATTGTTTAGTTACAAACAGTGGTTTACAGTGGTGAGGAGGAGACTTCCTGAATGGCGCTCGACAACCGTTGGCCACTGCTTCAATAGGCCAAGGACTTCAAAAGCAAACATTGCTGCCCCTTTTAAAGGTTCCGAACACAGTCTACGGTATTATAATGCTAACATTAGCTTATGCTTATAGGAGCCACACAGTCTACGGTATTATAATGCTAACATTAGCTTATGCTTATAGGAGCCACACAGTCTACGGTATTATAATGCTAACATTAGCTTATGCTTATAGGAGCCACACAGTCTACAGTATTATAATGCTAACATTAGCTTATGCTTATAGGAGCCACACAGTATACGGTATTATAATGCTAACATTAGCTTATGCTTATAGGAACCACACAGTCTACGGTATTATAATGCTAACATTAGCTTATGCTTATAGGAGCCACACACACAGTCTACGGTATTATAATGCTAACATTAGCTTATGCTTATAGGAGCCACACAGTCTACAGTATTATAATGCTAACATTAGCTTATGCTTATAGGAGCCACACAGTCTACGGTATTATAATGCTAACATTAGCTTATGCTTATAGGAGCCACACAGTCTACGGTATTATAATGCTAACATTAGCTTATGCTTATAGGAGCCACACACACAGTCTACGGTATTATAATGCTAACATTAGCTTATGCTTATAGGAGCCACACAGTCTACGGTATTATAATGCTAACATTAGCTTATGCTTATAGGAGCCACACAGTCTACGGTATTATAATGCTAACATTAGCTTATGCTTATAGGAGCCACACAGTCTACGGTATTATAATGCTAACATTAGCTTATGCTTATAGGAGCCACACAGTCTACGGTATTATAATGCTAACATTAGCTTATGCTTATAGGAGCCACACACACAGTCTACGGTATTATAATGCTAACATTAGCTTATGCTTATAGGAGCCACACAGTCTACGGTATTATAATGCTAACATTAACTTATGCTTATAGGAGCCACACAGTCTACGGTATTATAATGCTAACATTAGCTTATGCTTATAGGAGCCACACAGTCTACGATATTATAATGCTAACATTAGCTTATGCTTATAGGAACCCCACAGTCTACGGTATTATAATGCTAACATTAGCTTATGCTTATAGGAGCCACACAGTCTACGATATTATAATGCTAACATTAGCTTATGCTTATAGGAGCCACACACACAGTCTACGGTATTATAATGCTAACATTAGCTTATGCTTATAGGAGCCACACAGTCTACGGTATTATAATGCTAACATTAGCTTATGCTTATAGGAGCCACACAGTCTACGGTATTATAATGCTAACATTAGCTTATGCTTATAGGAGCCACACAGTCTACGGTATTATAATGCTAACATTAGCTTATGCTTATAGGAGCCACACAGTCTACGGTATTATAATGCTAACATTAGCTTATGCTTATAGGAACCACACAGTCTACGGTATTATAATGCTAACATTAGCTTATGCTTATAGGAACCACACAGTCTACGGTATTATAATGCTAACATTAGCTTATGCTTATAGGAGCCACACAGTCTACGGTATTATAATGCTAACATTAGCTTATGCTTATAGGAGCCACACAGTCTACGGTATTATAATGCTAACATTGTCTACGGTATTATAATGCTAACATTAGCTTATTATAGGAACCACACAGTCTACGGTATTATAATGCTAACATTAGCTTATGCTTATAGGAGCCACACAGTCTACGGTATTATAATGCTAACATTAGCTTATGCTTATAGGAGCCACACAGTCTACGGTATTATAATGCTAACATTAGCTTATGCTTATAGGAGCCACACAGTCTACGGTATTATAATGCTAACATTAGCTTATGCTTATAGGAACCACACAGTCTACGGTATTATAATGCTAACATTAGCTTATGCTTATAGGAACCACACAGTCTACGGTATTATAATGCTAACATTAGCTTATGCTTATAGGAGCCACACAGTCTACGGTATTATAATGCACCACACAGTCTACGGTATTATAATGCTAACATTAGCTTATGCTTATAGGAGCCACACAGTCTACGGTATTATAATGCTAACATTAGCTTATGCTTATAGGAGCCACACAGTCTATAGCTAACATTAGCTTATGCTTATAGGAGCCACACAGTCTACGGTATTATAATGCTAACATTAGCTTATGCTTATAGGAGCCACACTACGGTATTATAATGCTAACATTAGCTTATGCTTATAGGAGCCACACAGTACGGTATTATAATGCTAACATTAGCTTATGCTTATAGGAGCCACACAGTCTACGGTATTATAATGCTAACATTAGCTTATGCTTATAGGAGCCACACAGTCTACGGTATTATAATGCTAACATTAGCTTATGCTTATAGGAACCACACAGTCTACGGTATTATAATGCTAACATTAGCTTATGCTTATAGGAGCCACACAGTCTACGGTATTATAATGCTAACATTAGCTTATGCTTAGGAGCCACACAGTCTACGGTATTATAATGCTAACATTAGCTTATGCTTATAGGAACCACACAGTCTACGGTATTATAATGCTAACTTTAGCTTATGCTTATAGGAGCCACACAGTCTACGGTATTATAATGCTAACATTAGCTTATGCTTATAGGAGCCACACAGTCTACGGTATTATAATGCTAACATTAGCTTATGCTTATAGGAGCCACACAGTCTACGGTATTATAATGCTAACATTAGCTTATGCTTATAGGAGCCACACAGTCTACGGTATTATAATGCTAACATTAGCTTATGCTTATAGGAACCACACAGTCTACGGTATTATAATGCTAACATTAGCTTATGCTTATAGGAACCACACAGTCTACGGTATTATAATGCTAACATTAGCTTATCCTTATAGGAACCACACAGTCTACGGTATTATAATGCTAACATTAGCTTATGCTTATAGGAGCCACACAGTCTACAGTATTATAATGCTAACATTAGCTTATGCTTATAGGAGCCACACAGTCTACGGTATTATAATGCTAACATTAGCTTATGCTTATAGGAGCCACACAGTCTACGGTATTATAATGCTAACATTAGCTTATGCTTATAGGAGCCACACACACAGTCTACGGTATTATAATGCTAACATTAGCTTATGCTTATAGGAGCCACACAGTCTACGGTATTATAATGCTAACATTAGCTTATGCTTATAGGAGCCACACAGTCTACGGTATTATAATGCTAACATTAGCTTATGCTTATAGGAGCCACACAGTCTACGGTATTATAATGCTAACATTAGCTTATGCTTATAGGAGCCACACAGTCTACGGTATTATAATGCTAACATTAGCTTATGCTTATAGGAGCCACACACACAGTCTACGGTATTATAATGCTAACATTAGCTTATGCTTATAGGAGCCACACAGTCTACGGTATTATAATGCTAACATTAACTTATGCTTATAGGAGCCACACAGTCTACGGTATTATAATGCTAACATTAGCTTATGCTTATAGGAGCCACACAGTCTACGATATTATAATGCTAACATTAGCTTATGCTTATAGGAACCCCACAGTCTACGGTATTATAATGCTAACATTAGCTTATGCTTATAGGAGCCACACAGTCTACGATATTATAATGCTAACATTAGCTTATGCTTATAGGAGCCACACACACAGTCTACGGTATTATAATGCTAACATTAGCTTATGCTTATAGGAGCCACACAGTCTACGGTATTATAATGCTAACTTTAGCTTATGCTTATAGGAGCCACACAGTCTACGGTATTATAATCCTAACATTAGCTTATGCTTATAGGAGCCACACAGTCTACGGTATTATAATGCTAACATTAGCTTATGCTTATAGGAGCCACACAGTCTACGATATTATAATGCTAACATTAGCTTATGCTTATAGGAACCCCACAGTCTACGGTATTATAATGCTAACATTAGCTTATGCTTATAGGAGCCACACAGTCTACGGTATTATAATGCTAACATTAGCTTATGCTTATAGGAACCACACAGTCTACGGTATTATAATGCTAACTTTAGCTTATGCTTATAGGAGCCACACAGTCTACGGTATTATAATGCTAACATTAGCTTATGCTTATAGGAGCCACACAGTATACGGTATTACAATGCTAACATTAGCTTATGCTTATAGGAGCCACACAGTCTACGGTATTATAATGCTAACATTAGCTTATGCTCATAGGAACCACACAGTCTACGGTATTATAATGCTAACATTAGCTTATGCTTATAGGAACCACACAGTCTACGGTATTATAATGCTAACATTAGCTTATCCTTATAGGAACCACACAGTCTACGGTATTATAATGCTAACATTAGCTTATGCTTATAGGAGCCACACAGTATACGGTATTACAATGCTAACATTAGCTTATGCTTATAGGAGCCACACAGTCTACGGTATTATAATGCTAACATTAGCTTATGCTTATAGGAACCACACAGTCTACGGTATTATAATGCTAACATTAGCTTATGCTTATAGGAACCACACAGTCTACGGTATTATAATGCTAACATTAGCTTATCCTTATAGGAACCACACAGTCTAAACATGCCTGTAAGCGCGTCAATTGATGATTAACACAGGTGATGATTTCAGGAATTTCAATAACCTTAACAAAACATGGCAATAACATTTTCTAATTAAACTAGTAAAAACAACCTGTCCTTTGAATTTAAAGCAAAGCACACACACAGGAAGCAGAATGACCAAAGTCCTGACATGAAAGGCGTGTAAACTCACTAACAATGTTGTTCACCTAGCCTGGCCTGGAAGTGGAAGTTTTTAAGACTTCCAGGCCAGGTTCTAAAGACCTTAAAGTTTGCCAGTAAACAGGCTGCTATGAATATAAAATGCATGTATTGTATTATTTTCCTCTGTAAAGCACATTGAATTGCTCCTATGTATGAATTGTGCAATATAAATAAACTTGCTTGCTAGTCTCTAACATGGCGCTTTTGAACAAGTGTCTGCAGGTCATAGTAAATGCTGCGCTTTTATATAGCGCTTTTATCCAAAAAAAAAGGAGTAGTAGTATTTCTCCAATGCCAATGTGATGTATTTTATAGTTGCTTTTCAACCTCGTTTTGATTATGTTTTACTGCTGACAACTTCATGCGTCCACACTCTTTTCACTCCAAGACAGGCTGAGCCACATTATCATTACATCTCATTAGCCATACAGAGTATTTGCCAGGGAAGTGTACTAGATAACCAGAGGAAGGTAGCATACGATGACTATTATTTAAGTTTACACCATTAGATAATTTGTCTCCAATGCAAAAAAATCCTATTGTTAAAAACCTGGTAGTCTGAACAGGTTTATTTCTGAACCTTATCAGGGTTAGATAATCAAATCAAACAACGCCTGGCTAGCTCATATGCCACTAGCGTGAAAGGCCACTAGCGTGAAAGGCCACAAGCCCCCTGACTCATGTCCTGATTAGTCACTTACTAACCATTAACAGCGGAACCAGGTCACACTGAGGCAGCTGCATCAAAGCCTTATCTGTGGGCGAGACATGTCCTGTTCCACACAGCCATGTGTTTCTATGGAGATATTATGGGATGCACTAGCAGGCCAATATGTGGCAGACAAAAAGCTGTAACCAAGCTCGTCCAATTAGGAAGCACATTTTACGTGCAGTAGGTTTGAGTGGCGTGGACTCCGCCTCTTCTTCCTGGAGTGGATCTGAAACAGGCCCTTGGACGTCAGGGCCCCATGATGTCTCTGCTGGAACACTAGAAACTCTATTCCCGTCTGCCAATGTGGATGTGGGGACTAGTGGGTGGTCACTGGCTATGGCAATGTTGTTACACACACACACACACACACACACACACACACACACACACACACACACACAGAGAGAAGGAAAACAGTCACTGGCTTTGTTTCCATCCCAAAGATACACAGAATAGCATCATGTGCTTGTCTGCTTTTGTATTGTATTTTTTTAATGTTTGAGGTGAACCCGGTTTAGAAATTCACAAACCCTTCTAAGTTGTATTTACGTGAACAGACTGTAGAAGAAATAAAGTAATGTACTTATAAACATGCAGATATTTCAAAGTCACCTTGACACACAAATCGGCACATAATTGTCTGGCTGATGGTGTTGGAGAACTGGACTGCTCTTTCTGGATCATGTTAGCCCTTTAATTGTAGTATGCAAAAGAGTTATTTCATCCCCGATTATTACGCTCATATTCAATCGGCTCAACATTTCCACTCTAAAAATGTCAAGTGGCATTGGGAACAGGGAGGGCTACTTTAGTGATGGAAACCACGAGAGAGTTGGTAAGGGGAAGTCTCTGGTAACAGCACAGTAGTATACAGTGTGTATACAGGGCATTCTACAGCCATGACTCACTGTGTAACTCCATAGAGATTTTGATTTTGCCTTTCCTTTTGGTGTGGCGATTTTAAGATTGACGCGGTGCACTGTTAGCCTGTACTGATTGGAGAAGCTCTTTAGAGTGTGGGTCAGAAAGTGCACTCCCGGCGCTCTGTTGTGCGGCGTAATAATGTCCTCTCTATGAGCGTCGTTACTGGTCCTGTGTCTAATCATGCTATTGTAGTCTGATGAACTCATCCATTCTCCATTCTATTGGTTTGTGTGGTTTTTTAAATATTTGCTAGAACGGCACCAAGAATAATCTGGTTCTCATCAACTTCATCCGTTGTGAACTCTGCTTTTCGCTGGTTTTTATACTGAATAATTATTTGGACATTTTTGTTGCCAGGCCATTAAAACGCTTCAAGACTTTGTGTACTTTTTGTGCATACTCTGCATGATCCGCCGGCCATATTGTAGAAATTACAGGCTGGATTTTCCGTTGGAACCCTGACAGGGAAGCTTTTTCCCAAGAGCAGAGTGGTTTTCTTTTGATTCCAGTTGAGCCCCGGAATATGCTGAAAGTAACCAACTGAAGTAAATGCCATCCTATCAAATTCTGGATAAATGGCAATGGTGGAAGCCTGACAAGTAGGCCTGTGTTGTCATGGCAACATCACAGCAAAACAGCTTAGGACTGTGGGTTTTCCCTTTTTTCTCCGAGAGGCAGACCTCATTCCCGTCATTGAGGTGGACAAAGATAGCAGTGAGTCACCCAAGACAGAGTGAGTCACCGACACATTCTTCTGATGTTATTCCTCCCCTTTCTCCTCTCTCCCCTCCCTCGTCCCCTCCCTCCCTCCCTCGTCCCCTTCCTCCCTCCCTTCGTCCCCTTCCTCTCTCTAACACTCACACCCACGGTCTTTCAGGAAGGCTTCTGCTGCTTTCGGTGTGTTTATTTGAATGCATTAGAGACGGAGCTCCTTGTCCTTCAGCATTCTGTAAGTCCCATGGTACTTGTTCTAAGACCGCTGTCGCTACAGATAGTACACAGATCACATCTATGGAGTGGTCCAGCATATTTGTCCTATCTACATCAGATAGTTTGAAGTAGGCTACTTTAACTCTGTCGGTGCGGTTTCCTGGCAATCGGTGGCCTTTAAGAACATGGGAATCACATAACATTGTTCTAAGAATGAATCTGTCTGAAAATAGTGCATCCCAAAAAAATCAAGTGTCAATTTAAGCATGTTCCTTTTTATTTCATTCAGCTCTGCAATCTGAAAACTGAATGCATTCTGGCTATTATAGAATAAGAGCCCAAGTCTCATGAGGTGTTTCAGGCAACCATATTTCATGGCTTTTAATGTTCAAAGCTGAGTCAAAGTACAGTGTTAGTTCTGAAGATTAGATGTAAAGTAAACCACCAGTAGACTACAGCAAGTTCTGTTTGCATCATCTACAATAATGTAAATACCGAAGGTTAAGGAATGGTCCAGTTAATGTTTTCAATCCAAACGTAACGTGCATAATGCTGTCATGTGAATACAATACATCCTCTACATCATCTGTCACAGGATGTCTGAGGAAATTCAGTTGTATTTAGCCTGCTTTGTTTAATAAACAACATCCCATCCACATGTGTTTGAGGGGCTTGAAATGTAAACTTACTTTAGACTGGATTGGGATTTCGTTTGCACCCAAATGCACATTATCTGCCTTTCACACGTTCACAAACAGCTCGGGCCCAAGCGTCTTCCACGTCTTGTCTTTGTTTCTAGATGATGTGGCGTTGAGGTGATATCCTGGATCAGAGTCCCAGAGTTGCTAGGCAAACATCTCGTGTTTTATGTCAACAGCACAGAATTGTCTCGTTTATGTCGCACATTTTTCTCGAACAGCTTTTTGTTCTTTTGCCAACACTTAATTAAGTTCCAACATACCGATGCCTTCTTGTAAAAATGGGTTATGCGGAAACAAATGCGTCTGACAGTTGCAAAGAGTTTTTGCGAGCTCTTCTTCAAAACCACAACACTTGTAGATCCTGTTACTGGAACTTATGTAGGTTTGGACATTGATAAGGCCATCACAGAACTTGAAAAATATTTCCTTTTTTTTTTAACCAATCAGGTGTTGACTTGTGTGGTTTGAATTAAGCTTATCGTCTTTCTGCGAGACCCTGGTTTGCTTCAGATATTGCTCACATTCAGATTTCCTAACAGTCTTTATTAGTCCTGTCTGAGACCGAACCGATTTGAGAAAAACAGGCATTCACATTTTACATCACCTACATTGCTAGTAGAACTAATCAACAAAGCCCTTCATATCCAGTGACACATCACGTCTAACGTTACCTTAACATCTTCAAGCCACTGACAGGTAACTATATCCATTGAACATCCAGTACCACCTTATTAACATGATATCGTTCATCACTATAGATACAACTGATCCCCTGTAGCCATTATACCAACCACACACACACACACACACACACACACACACACACACCCCCCACTACGCCCCTTGCACACTCAGTGTCTCACTTAAACACCGTCAAATTGGTCCCCCAAGGTAATGTGTATGTTAATGTCTAAACCAGACAGACGGATCACTCCCTCCTAACTCCGGGGACGGTGAGCAGGTCATGAAGTCCACAGTCCTGTAAGCCAGTTGAACTTTGACCCCAACACCTCCACATTTCACTTTCACTTTAAAGCCGTTTCATTTGCCTCGAGTCACTTGGCGGTTTGTCTTGATTACATTTTTACGGTTGCTATTACAAATGGATTTTCATTCATGTATGCCCTCCGTTTAATGTCCTGTTCTGAATACAAGTTTATGTGTGAGCTTTGTGTGTTTGCATATATGGACGTGTGACGTAAGTGCTAGGCTTGTCAAACAATATTTAAAACCATGATTAGTTAGATTGTCCTAAACTAATGTTCAATAAATAAGAAAAGACAGCTTTGTTCTCATTCTTCCTGTTCCAGACTAAATATCACAAAGCTTCTGTGCTTGCGAAGGCCTCCATTGATATATTTCTCACATTGCTACTCTGGTATGCTTTGGGGATTAGATGTTCTTTTTCAATGGCATTGCGAAGCTTTTGGTAAGAAGACAGAACGCCAATCACATAAGCTGTGGGTTGATCAGACATCTCTGTCTGGCATTAGACTGCCACTGTGGCATTAGTTACAAACTGGATGCATGTTAAGGCAAGCTGTTTATTTAGGCAAGGGGCGCAGGCAAGAGGCGCAGGCAAGAGGCGCATTCTGTATGTTTGCAACCAGTTTCTGGCACACATTTCTGTGTCATAACAAACTGTCGTCTTTGTTTATGATTTGCTCTCTGTCCATTGCTGCGCCGTCACACTATTTCTACAACAATTGATCTGAATTGATTTTTGACAGACATTTTATTCGAGGAAAATGCTACTGAGCCCATGTAAGTAATGGATGTGTTGAAAACATCAGTGTCACTTTGTCTAAAAGTCAATATGCAACCTAATAATCAAATATAATGAAACCTTTTGCTTTTGCCATTTATCTATCGTCACTGGTTTGTCTGTCAACTTCCTGCGTATCAGTTGACCATTGCCCCAATCTGCAGGATGGCAACATATCTCTGATGAGTCTGACATACTCTTCCTGTATAATATATGGCCATTTAATGTCATTTTATATCATCTTTTCAAACACTGGTAAACGCGAGGGCAGACGAGTCATGTTCAGTAACTCCAGCTTCACTGCAGCAGCAATAATCAAAGACGACATCCTGGCAGACGAACAGATCGTTTTACTTAACCGCCATGTGAGTGCCACACCCTGGGGCTTCGTTACAACAGGCAGAGCATTCTACGTCCTGATATGAAGCGTGGAAACAAGGCCAATGTATTTACTTTCGGAAGGTTTGTTCAGAAATGGTCTCCGGGTTTTATTTCAGCGGGTTGATGTCTGATATCAACAAGCATGAGAGCGAGAGGCGGGATACAGAATAGAGTCGATCAAGTCGACTTGCTGAGCGAAACAGGAAATAAGGTGTGGTTATGGGACATTTATCTACAGACAGGCCACATTCAGAAAGGCAGAGGACGAACATAAATATGGAGAATAAATACACGGTGCTCGGAAGGTTCTGGATCATTAACGAGAGGGAGAGAGAGAGATTCTCTTAACGACATAGAGATGCTCGATCTGTTGCCACGCCCAAGCTTTCAGACAGCGAGGATCCGGTTTTTATTCATTAGCAATACAGTCAGTCCTGTTCCTGGATCAGTTCGGCATACTATCACGCCTTGGCGCACATGTGTTGTCCATCATCAGCGTGATCTTGGTACGGTCGTTTGTGTGCCTGTGCGTGAGTGCTGGAATGTTGTGTCTTGGTTTTAATCTGAATGTATGTCTCTGTGTGGTTGTCTGTGGTAAATGGAGTTCATTAGTGCTCACTGGGCCTCTGTGAAATCTGAGACGGGTTTAGTCATTGTGGGGAAGATCTGGGCTGGTGTTCTGTTTTTGTACGGATGTGGGCTGTTCCAGTGTGTTGCTATATGATTGAGTTGATCACGCCACCATGAGGATGTGAGGCTCGCCAGGGTCCTGGCCAGTGAGGGCAGAGGGGCGGGCCAGTGAGGGCAGAGGGGCGGGCCAGTGGTCTGAAAGACATCTCCCCAGCAGATGGTCATCATTACTAACAATAAACATTCATCTGTCGGAGACAAACACAATAACCGGGTCTCTATTTCCAGCATTGACTGAATCCCCAACCAGAACGATGCTAAAGCCACCACACACTGCTGTGATCTTCTGTTACACAGTAAAGATTTTCCACAGACCAAGTTTTCTGTATTTTAAAGCTGATACCTGCTTAGGGGCTGGCGTGGTACGTGTTAACCAACGTGATCTCTTTATATTTAAGCTTGTAAGCTTCTTCATTAGAGCCCCTGCTGGCCTTCCCACATAGAACAAGTGGGAATTTGATACGACCGCTACGGTCAATTAATATCACTGCAATATGACGTCGTTCCTATAGAACCCATCAATAACCTGACCCTATGCACAGAGATTAACCGTTGCAATGACTTTTTGTAACACATTTTTGTAACTCTTTACAGTGTATACAGATATATTAGCTTTTATTTGTTGCATACCGCTTCAGACACCGGTTGCTCGCTCGCAGACTGTATTTGTGAACCAGGAATTTATGTATTTTCCCGCCTATGTCTCAACAGAAATGGGAAGAAGGAATCTGACCTGGCAGCTGCTCTGGCTCGGCTCAAGGACCTGGAGGCCCTGTTGAATTCTAAAGATGCTGCTCTGACCACCGCCCTGAGTGAGAAACGTTCTCTGGACGTGGAGCTCCGGGACCTGAAGAGCCAGCTAGCCAAGGTAAGAGTCTGGGACGGACAAGTCTGAATGCACTCACTGCCTTCTCCGAGACATAATTCAATGTTGATAGAAGGTCACCAGAAGAACGTAGGTTGTAAATATGGCAAGGGGAGGTGCTGTAGCATGTTCTGAGTGCCATGTGGGCTGTTCTATGAAATCATGCAGAATAACATCACTACCCCACCTACTGGTCACAAAAGAGAATTACACTTTGAAAAGAGGCGGGGCTTAGCACTCGACCCAGAAAGAGCCGGACCCACTTTTTGTACTGAAAATAGTTCAGGAAATCCCAAGATGAATCTGAGAATAGTGCAGTATCAGCTGATATCAGCTGTGTCATTGTGCACCCGCAGAAGACCGGGAAAATTAGCGGACGTGTGGAATATTGGTGACTCTCTCAAGCTCCGTCATGGTTATTGGTTGTAGAACACACTCTCGGCCAGGCACTCGGATTCCAGTCAGTACTTCCTGGATGAATTGTAGTTGAATGCAATGCAAGTAAACAATAGTCTCTGTGTGGACAATTGCATTGGCATTGCATTAATCCCCATGCCAGGCTGGTGTCTGTGAGTCTTATCCTCCCCACAAATCACACTCCTCACCGCATTAGATCGTCCATCAGGCCTGTAGGCTGACTGGCATGAATGAATGATGTGCTGTGGGGAGGGAAAGAGGCGTGGCCTCCTGAGACTGTAACACAGAGCTGTTCAACTCTGGTCCCCGAAGGGCCAGGAAACACTACTTCCATCCTGTCTTAGTAATAAGTAACTATGAACTATTTTAACACAAGGAGGTCGCCATTGGCTACCAGTCAACAGCAGAAAACACAAGTGTTTCGTCCGGGGCCAAAGTTGAGAAGTGATACTGTGTATCGACTTAATGACAGTTTGACACTTCCAACATCACGATCTTGGCTCGTCAGTCATTTTCTACCAGCTCTGACTGCTCTGTTGATAGGATCAATTAGTATCACATGACTTGTTTTCGGGGTATTCTCATTGGCTGAGCACTAACCCTTAACCCTTGACAATCTGCCTTCCTGATTCACCACTGTGATATTCTTCAGTGTTTAGTGTTCTTCCACAGAAGTTAATATCAACAGAATAAAGATAATGACCGAACATAAAAATCTGTCGCTCTCTCCCCCAGCTGGAGCTCAACCATGGAGAAGCTAAGACGCAGCTTCAGGATGAGATGCTGAGGAGGGTAGATGCTGAGAACCGCCTGCAGACCCTGAAGGAGGAGATGGAGTTCCAGAAGAACATCTACGGAGAGGTCAGGCCTCCTCGATTATTTTTCTACCTTGTCTCGTTCTTTTGGAGTGCTGAGATCAGTCCAGTTTGACGTGTGTGTCTGTGTGTGTGTCTGTGTGTGTGTCTGTGTGTGTGTGTCCATTCCTCCTACAGGAGCTGAGGGAATCCAATCGCAGGCACGCATCTCGCATGGTGGAGATCGACAGCCCAGGAACCAAGCAGGACTATGAGAGCAAGCTGGCCGAGGCCCTGATGGAGCTCAGGGCCCAGCATGAAGATCAGGTCCGCATCTACAAGGAGGAGATTGAGAAGACCTACAACTCCAAGGTAGGGGAGCACGGCACCCACACACACACACACACACACACACACACACATAGAGATGTGAAAATCAGTTACAACCTGACTTCTGATCTAGTAGTTAATCCAAGCTGTAAATCCAATTAATATTGCCACTGTAAGTGTCGTTCACCTTTTACTGGCCCAGTTCCACGATAGCACAGACATTTGTAGGATGACTTGTCTCTGACGTGTTCCCTTGTGTGTGTGTGTGTGTTTGTGTGTGTGTGTCAGCTGGAGAACGCGCGTTACTCCGCTGACAGGAACAGCAACCAGATCGGGGTGGCCCACGAGGAGCTGCAGCAAACCCGCGTTCGCCTGGAGACGATGTCCTCTCAGCTCACCCAGCTGCAGAAACAGGTACGTCTGCACCCTGTCAGTCACAGAACCGTCTTAATGCGCCGGTGCCGGGTCGCGGGGCCCCTCTGAGGCCGTTACCGGCCCTGCGGTCGTCTTACGGACACGTGGACCCTCTGTTTATCAGCTGGCGGCGCGGGAGGCCAGGGTCCGGGAGCTGGAGGAGTCCATGGCCAGGGAGCGGGACATGATGCGCCGGCGTATGGAGGACAAGGACAAGGAGATGATGGACATCCGCATGAGGATGCAGCAGCAGCTGGACGAGTACCAGGAGCTGTTGGACATCAAGTTGGCCCTGGACATGGAGATCAGTGCCTACCGCAAACTCCTGGAGGGAGAGGAGGAGAGGTTAGGATGTGTTGGCCGTGAACACACACACACACACACACACACACACACTAAACTTGAAATTCTAAATGTAATAATTTTTTTCAAACCCTAACTACTTTTTAACCTAAGACATGTTTTACTCACATTTGTGTTGTATTTTGGTCCCCATGAATATAGTAAATCGGTTACACATGCTCACACAAATATACAAATGTCCCTGTAAACATACTACTGCACCCCACTAAAGTCCTCGATACGTTTTTCACCCCACTCCAGACTGCGACTGTCTCCCAGCCCTCCCCCCACTCGAGTGACCGTGTCTCGCACCACTGGCCTGGGATCAGCCCATAGCCACACGGCCCGTACCTCCGGTTCTGGACACAGCCACACCGCCCGCGTGGTCCAGACCGCCAGCAGCAGCCGCAACTCCTCCGGCACGGCCAGCGCCAAGAAGAGGCGACTGAACGACAACGAGAGCGAGGCGTCCAGCCTGGCCGCCGTGACCCGCACTCGTATCGCCCAGCAGGCTTCAGCGAGCGGCCGCGTCACCGTGGACGAGGTGGACCTGGAGGGGAAGTACGTCCGCCTCAGCAACAAGTCAGATGAGGTACGCAGCTTGTTGTGACACGTCACATTTTAGAATGTTTTCGCCAACATTGGAACACAACTGAGTAACATCAGAGACTTTCCCATGAGGACGTACCTGTGACCGGGTCATGTTGGCTGAAACAGTGTTCCATGGCTGTTATGTGTCCTGTTTCAGGACCAGCCTCTGGGTCACTGGCAGGTCAAGAGACAGGTGGGAACCAGCACTGCGATCGTCTACAAGTTCCCCCCGAAGTTCAACCTGAAGGCTGGTCAGACCGTCACTGTGAGTAATGTTTTTTATTGTTGAGATGAATGGCTTTGTCCCATGGTATGCCTGTGGGTTGAGTGCTTGTAGGCCTCTGGGTTGAGTGCTTGTAGGCCTCTGGGTTGAGTGTTTAATGTGACAGACAACCATTCCCCTCTGTAGATTTGGGCCTCAGGAGCTGGTGGCACCCACAACCCCCCCTCTGACCTGGTGTGGAAGACCCAGAACACCTGGGGAACCGGAGACTTGTTCCAGACCATCCTGATAAACTCCAGCGGCGAGGTGAGACACTCACACATTAAAAGTTTCACCTCGTCACTTTCTTGTTTTCTTGTTGATGGTTCTGTCTGGCTGTGAGCAACATTATCATCACCTGACAAATTATTCAACACCACTGTCTTCTCACAGGAAATGGCCCAGAGGAAAGTCACACGCACACTGTTCCAGGATGACGATGAGGATGATGATGTAAGTCTTCCTCCCACTGATGTTGTTGGTCCTGGTTAAGATGTGCATGTATGTTGGTACTTTAGTCACCCAACTACAGAAGTGCCATGATATGAATATGCCATGATATTGAGTGTCGTGCCGGAAATATCAAGCGTAAGTCACCAATTCAGTTACTCAAGTCCCGGCTCTAAATAGGTGTTGAATCAGTGCCCTCCAGTGGCTGCAGTTGGAATTTAACCGTACAGCTGAAACTTCCCGTCCTCTGTCTCCCCCTGCAGGGCAGCCACAGCATGTGCGGCCAGGACGGCGAGTACAACCTGCGCAGCCGCACTGTGATCTGTGGCTCCTGTGGCCAGCCGTCTGATAAGAGCGGTGTCAGCTCGGGAGTGTCCAGCGGCTCCTGTTCCATCAGCAGTGGAGGAGGACTGCCTGAGGGCCTGTTGTCTCCCTCTTACATCATGGGCAGCAACTCACCCAGACAGGTACTGGAGGGCTCATCTGTCTGCGCTTCTGTCTACAGAGGGGTGATGCATTAGCAAATCACCTGTTTTTTGTGGCCTGGCCTCTAATAGGAATCTAGCAACCGCAATGTCTATGTCTCTAACTTTTGCCACTTTCTCTCAATCATGCATATTATTGTCATGAAGAATATTTGTGCACATGTTTAATGGATTCATGACGGTGTTACGGCACACAAACGCACACTCACCTGTATAACAGATTTCCTGTCTCTTGTGCTGTTGTGACAACAACCACTTCCTGTTCCCTCACTTCCTCTAACGCCCCTATGTCACTTCCTGTCTTATTTAGGGAGGTCCCAAGGTGGATAACTGCTCCATCATGTAAAGCAACACCACTGTGCCTGCAAAAGAACGTCCAACCGCAAACATAAATCTAAATTTATTTCCTACCATTCATATGTTGTTTTTTGTCTTTTGTATTAAAAGTGAGCGGTCTTATTTTGTATTAAGAAATCTTCAGGGTTAGTTTGGCTTTGGTGTTTGGCAAAGGGATTAGCGGCAGCATATTTACTTCAGACAGACGAGTTTGTATATATTCAAGCTATATTGCATGTTGGCTGGGTAGATGCTTGTATTGTAATGTGTCATATCTAGGCACACGGAGTAGCTTTAATATTATACGTAGCGGTTAAACTATATCATGTCTTAAGCCGTCACAGATCACACGCACTGCAGTGGACCTAGCTACATGGAGCATAGGGTACTGGGCTGAGGTATTACTGGCCCGGTGTGTCACATAGATCACTAGTGTATGGCCTGAATGTCACGTAGTAGAAATTAAGGTAACCCCATCTAACTCTAGAGGATCATGGGAGTTTTGTGTAGGACCATGGTAGGATTATGGCTTGACCGTGACAATGGTTAATTTTTCGGAACTTGATTTGATGCTTGAAACCATGAGGCAATTGAAAATGTGTGTATGTTTAAGATGTGTAGTGGTTAAAGAAAGAACAGCTAACCAGATTGTGGAATACAAAGGACGTGGTATTTACTGGATTGTAGAGATAAATGACGGATTTTTCTCGAAGGTGTCGTCTTTTTGAGGCTGCTTATGCATATCTGACCTTTTGTCTTGTATGGAAGAAAATCACACAGTATGCCTTACATTTTTTGTTTAATGTATTTTGGTCACTGTAGGGGAAGGAACTCATCACATCTACAAATAACCATATGATTTATAATACCGATTTATTATATTTTGCTGCCTTTTGAATGTATTTGAGATAATTGTCTGATGGATTTTAGTAATGTTACTTTGACGCTTTATTTGGATTTTGCATATTGATGGATGACAATTATCCTTGAGCATGCTAAGCTTGAGAAACAAGTTCCTGGGTTATAAAATACTTACCGTCTCACGACAGCAGCGTGTTGGTATTTGCGTCAGGTAAATTGTCAGGAAGAATGAATACAAGTATAAAGCCTTGTTCTTAGCCAGAACATTACACTACATGGTATTTGCAGGTGAATTAATGAACTGTGTTGCATATGCTGATGCCAATATTGCCTCAGTCTATGTCCAGTGTAATTATGTGATTGTGTTAAATCAATGTATGTTTACATTTACACCTTGCATAACTAATATCTATTTGGCTGAGTCAGAAATGGTAACTATTGATTCGCCGTGATATAATTACATAGTGACATATTGTTCCTTATGTTTTCATGTGTTTTAGTCTGGAAACTACTGTCAAGACACATGTTTTTCACTGATTTATATTCATTTTTTGTGCTTTGATGCTTTGTTTTTTGCATATTTTTTAGGGTTTGGCAGGGGAATTAAGGTGTATTCTTATTTCTTAACATTATTTGCTTTATCTATGCATATTAAAAGAGGCATATGTCTAGAACACTTTTTCAGATGTAAAAGCAGTAAGATTTTCCGAGAATACTTTTGGAAGTATTTATTTTTATTTTCCATCACTATCAAATCACTACCAAATTGGACAAAGGACATTCTCCCTGCCCAGAAATACCTGAGAAAAGAAGCTTTATTGTTTTTTTACTGGTTCAGATTTTTTTTTTTTACTTCACATTCATAGTCTCATGGTTATATTTACAAAATGAAAAGTAAAATGAGTAAAGACATGTTCTATGAATCAAATTAAAATCCCCCAAATCAGCATTTTGTTTGTCAGAAATTCTCATTTAAAAAGTGCCTTATTGAGACCTGCAGTGATGATTAATGGAAATCGTTTTTTTCTGTGCATTATGAAGAGTCGATCCCAAAGATATACAGTATTTGTCTTTTAAGGCAATCGATCTTTTAAATTTACAAAGTATGTACTGTATATTCGTATATCTGTGTGGAAATTGTTCTTGTACATAATGCTCAGTTGATTTACTAAGACATTTACTATGAAAATTATGAAAAAACATGTAATCCAAGTAGAATGGAATGATTGTTTGCCATCTTTGTTTGACATTGAGTAAAATTATTTTCCCAACAAGCTTTGTGGTTGACCTTTAATCAAATGGTTTGTCTTTTCTTCATGTAATGTTAAATTAAACGTTTTCCTCAGTTGAAATCGAGTGAACTTCAACCAGAATGGACATTACTTCCCCCATTTGCTTTTTTAAGGAGAGATGACTTTCCCTTTTAGGGATGCCAATGGAAAAACAGGGAAGAGTTGCTTTACATTTGATCAACAGAAGCCGGTGTGTCTTAAGCTGACCAATGAAAATTCAGCAATTAAGGCCTTTTCTATATAACCTAACTAATTTCTGGCGTGTAAATCACTGTCATTCCACTATTCCTGTAGATACTGTGGACATCATAATACAATGCAAAAACAATGAATAGTGCCTCTTTAAATGGCTACTTGAGTAAAAAAATACATCTGACCAGGTTATGTACATTTGATACATTGCATGATAAAAAAAACATTGACCAACAATCTAAACAGGAACGTTGGGGATCTTCCTTGAATGTTTTGTCGATGGAGCCACCCTGCAGCATAAACCAGGAATCCAGTCTTCTCTAACGCACGTCTTCTCTGAACATTGCCTTTTGAAATCACACAGTTAAAACATTGAATAGGGCCCTTAATGTACACATGTTCATTCTATGGCCTCAACAGCGGAGAAGATAAATGGCATTTGAGTCGATGTCATACTGAACTATTAACATATTGGAGATGTGCCTTTTGGTTACGTGCCAAGCTGAACATTCTCGATGCCAAGTCAACGTATGACAGTGACACTCAAAAGAATCCAAATGTTGATCGAACTCAAATGTAAGAACCCATCTTGGTCCTCAAATCCCAAGACTAGCATCCTCAAAGAGTTCCTCTACAGGCCTTGGCCATCAAGTCTGGATCACAAGCCCATCATGGTGGGGGAAAATCCTACTTTGAACCACCAGGGGGCAATGTTAAACTGAAAACATACACAAACAATAGCATAGTGTGCTATCTTTGGCAGTCTGTGATACCTGCAACTGTTCATAACAGTTGTATCGTAGCCTTGAACTACCCCCAAAACAACTTTCTACAAAGTTTTTGGCTGGCGGTTAAAATGTGTTTCTTCTGATTGGGCTTTTTAGAGTTGTTGTCATCAGGGCAGCCTCTTGCGTGTTGGAGATGGTGGACGACGAACTGGAGGCAAATCGTAGTGTCCAGGGATGTGGCTGTTCACGGGAAGGTCATAGTGATTTGGGGGTTCCTGCTCTGGGACCTGCCCAAGAGAACTCCGCTCTGAAAATCAAACACATTATTATATTGTCATCCATTATCTACGGAAGTTTAGGATTTTGATTGCTTGGACAAACATATTGTGCTCAATAAATGTACACTAAATGTGTATATGAAACACAAAAGAACCTAATCAGTACATTCATCAATACATCCATGGAACATTTGTATGCAGCCTAAACTTGAATATATAATTATGCCGGCCTCTTGGGAGGATGAGGTCACTGACGTGGTCAAACCATTCTGCAGTCCTCGTAAAGAGAGACTTTCCAGCGGTTTCCTCTCCATTTTCTCACATGACCTCTTATTAAAACAGTTCTGTCTATTCAATCATGCGTTACTGAATCTCATCCCTGTTATTTGTCCGTCCAACCCAGAGACACAGGGTCTATTTGCCCAGGGTTCTAATAACTTCTCTACTGCCTTTTTGAAATATTAAACGGTGATCTGTACATTAATGTAATAATCAATTTAAAGCTAGTAAATAGGTGATCATATGTTCTGAGGACATGGATCAAATACATGTGGCAATACCACAACAACACAGATCCAGCTTGGTTCAGATGTTATGGTTTTTGGTAACGCTGAACTGAATTAAGTGGGAAAGGAATGAAAGTCAAATAGCAAAATAAAGTAAATTGAAAAATAAAGTAAATTGTGATTTAAATTTATTTTGAGCTGTATGTAGGAATGGATAATTCAGTTTAATATCTGTATGGCTCATAACACAGACCAGTTTGTTTCATTATTTACATGTGTTGCAAACCAGTTCCATTTTCAGTCATAAACATAAACAATCACAATTTCAGATATAAAATGAAATATTTCTACAGTAGTAAATAGGATTTTTCACATGCAGTAAAGTGCTAAATGAAACACTCATTACATTTCTCTTCGTCTGCCATGTGAAACCCAAACAAAACAGTAACAGTGCTGTCCTTTCGCTGCATTAGTAATATCATGCTAATCTGTTTGCTGACTCGAGGTCAGTTAAGGGAACAACAGTAACTCACCTCTGCGTACTGTGGCAGTTCTGAATGGTGATGGGCCAATCTCTGTGTACGACCTCTCCCGGGGAACGGCCATCCTCATCTCCATGTAGCTGCTCTCAGGAGGACCAAAGGGCAAGCCCGGCAGGTCTTTAATAGTGGCGTAGGGGTTCTCACTGTTCAGAGAACTGCTGCTAACTGCCGCGGCAGCGTCCTTCAGCTCTGTCACCAACAGGGGGCAGAATGTAAAAGTTACCTCAGGATTTATATCTGAGTGGGCTAGGTCATATTTAGTTGTCGGTACGGAGATAGTTCAGACATTATTTGTATATTCAAACACGCCAAGGAAAGGCAGGTGTTAAAATGTACTGCCTGGGAGTTAACATGTGAACATATTACACATCAGCATAAGGTGATATATAGTGGGAAGTATAGACTACCTTTGTTGTAATATTTCCCCAGGCTAGCACTGTAGCTATAGCTCCGGTCAATGCCAAAAGCTCCTGTAACCATAAAACACAAATATGGCATAATCAATTTCATTTATAACAAACTCATAAAAGACAAATAGCTAGTCTTCAAAAAAGAGAGAAATCAACACCAGGTGATGAAATGGCAGAGAATCAAAGTTGGCAAATAGTGTTTGGAATTTATAAGCTGCAGTTTACAAGACAGACCTGCTTCTTTGCGCGCCTCGTGGTGTTTCCAGTCAGCAGGCAGAGTGGCGTGGCTGTCCGCCCCAAATAAGCCACGCCCTCTCTCCCTCTCCACGTTCTTCACGTTACAGAACAGCTGGTTATTTGCGTTCTGTTCAACAGACAACATCATTGTTCACCAAGCGTCAGACACACAACCAACCAGACTGCAGAACGTCTAGCCAAAACGGCCCATTTGTATGTCGATGTTCTAACGACCGGCTCGAAGCCGACGTGGCGGCGATGCGACTTGCCTTGACGACGCGGTCCTGGTTGTTAGGGACATGAGGCAGGGGAGGTCGACCGCCGGTCAGCGTGTGGTAGCTGGGGTTGGAGTAGTAGTGCTGGTAGCTGTGAGGAACATCTGAAGGGACAAGAAGTGATGGGAGATGAACGAGTTAAACGTTAAAGTCCTCTGAGCCGCCGGTTATATTCTCAGCAAACACCCCCCTAATACATCACCTGGTACCGCGTACTCGGAGTTGACCGTGCGCGCGACTGAGAAGGAGACCGTGGGAGAGTTGGCCTGCTTTTCTTTCTGCCGGCGCCGATAGAGCAGCAACAGGGTTAGCAGCAGAACCACCAGGATGACCAGGACCACGATGCCCGCTACGGCCCCCCAGGAGTCCCTCTCACCCGGGGACACGGGCACCATCATGCTCACGAAACGCTCTGTGGAACACGGAGAACCACCGGTCATCAGGGTCATAGGGCGTCGGCGTAACGCCGCGCAGAACACCCCCATGTAGAAACTCCATCGGCACACTCGTGAATGCAATTGTTCATTGAATGAAAAGGAGGCCGTGCCTTTTTTACAGTCCATGCCTGGTCCGGTTTCACACACACACTCTCCTGTGTGCGGGTCACAGTTGAAGTTAACTGGACAGGAGCAATGCTGGGCACAGTTAGGTCCAAACAGCCCAGGATGGCATTCTGTAGATACAAGGTACACAGGTTAAGACACTGACTCTGAGAAGCACAATGAACTCTGTACGTTGGGATTGATCTCGAGCAGCAAAGGTCAAGCTCAGCAAAGGTCAAGCTCAGCAAAGGTCAAGCTCAGCAAAGGTCAAACTCAGCAAAGGTCAAACTCAGCAAAGGTCAAGCTCAGCAAATACCCACATAGACATCTATGGCTGGTTGACTGTACTTACGCAGGGAGCAGTCAGAACCGGTCCATCCAGGGGGACAGTGGCATGACCCGTCCTGATGGTGGCACGATGAGTTGTGGGCACATCTACACACTCCAGAACACTGCTGACCGAATCGACCCACCGGACAGACTGGAAGACAGAACACACACACCCACACGCGTCAGGATGGCCACTAACCGTGTGGCTGTGGAGAATCAGTCTCTGACCGCGGGTGAGGCGGGCGAATGCCAACCTTGTTCACAGAGGGTTCCGGTGTACCCCTGGGCGCACACACACTGGCCCGTGACATGATGGCACAGGGAGTAGTGGGCGCAGGACGGGCACGGTTTACTGCACTGGGCGCCGTAAGTTCCAGCAGTGCACACTGGGAGAAATGATGACATGCGGCTGTTAGGCGACTAGAACGCAGCAGGAGATCGGCGGTGACGCGTTCAAACCGGCGTCGATGTAAAGCGCTCTGTTTACTCACCGTGTTGACAGAGGTGTCCCCAGTAACCGGGGTGACAGACACAGGCGCCGCTGTCTGACTGACAGCTGCCACTGTTCTGACAGGTACAGCTTCGGTTACATTGATGTCCCCATGTATCCTCTGGGCACTGTTGGTCACAGCGGGCACCTGGAGAGGGAGGGAGGGAGAGAGAGAGAGAGGAAGAGAGAGAGTGAGAGGTAGGGAGGGAGAGAGAGAGAGGGAGAGAGAGAGGGAGAGAAAAAATTAAGTAATGATCAAACCAGTGGACTGACTAATTTCCTTGTCTAGATCTAAACTCAGCGTTGGTGCTTACCCGTCCAACCTGGCAAACACTGGCACAGCCCGCTGGCACCCTGGCAGCCGTCCGCGTGAAGACATGAACACCTCTTTAAACAGCCGGGGCCGAACATGTCCTTCTTCACAGCGAACACATGCCAACAGGGAAAGCATCGTCAGGGGGAATCCTAAACCAGGTGTCCGGCACAGTCAAAGCAAACGGAACTTTGGCAGGACACACCGTGAATCCATATTATCTGGCTAATGAGTCTCGTTAACGATCGGAGGAGTGAAGTGCCAGAGGCTTCACCGTCACCAGGAGTGAGAGACAGTAATCAGACCAAGACAGGGGTTAGAGTGAAAGCCAGTCACATAAGGCCCTTATGATGTTAGTATTGTAATTACGGTATGACCTTGGCACTGACCGGGCATGGCTGATCACACAGGGTCCCCTGCCAACCAGCCGTGCAGGTGCACGATCCATCTGCAGGGTTACACGATGCCCCGTTGGCACACTGGCACGTGGCGTTGCAGCCCGGACCCCACGTGCCCGCCGAGCATGGCACAGAGCAGGACTGTCCTCGCCAGCCTGGAGACGCAACCAGGGGGAGATTATACACACGTACCAAGTCTGGGTGTGTCCGTCTTTAAAATGGAGCAGCCATTTTGGAAAGAATGACACTTTTTATTCGATTGTATTTTTTCTGTCAGTCGGTTTGTCCCTGTCGGAGACTGACCCTCTTTGCAGAAGCAGGACCCGTCGCTGGGAGAGCAGTCCACCGAGTTCAAACAGGCACATTCCAGAGTACAGTTGTCTCCGTATGTGCCGCTCTTACATGGACTTTCGCAGTGTGCACCCTACACGACAGACAGACAGGTTAGAAAGGATCCCAACGGCTGTTAACAAAATAGATGAAATATGAGCCGTCCCTTGATAGAGATTGAGCAGTTTTTGAAGAGACAAACGGGCGATAATCGCTGTGTACAGAAGTGCAAAGCTGATACTTAACCGAATAGGTAATTGCTGCCAACGGTGCCTCTAACAAATATTGATTAAACGGGGCAAAAAATTATACAATAATACATGTTTCTGTTTGTTTGTGTATTTAATTACGAGCAGCTTGTTGATAATATTTTCCAATTTAATAATTCAGTCTTTTTGTGTTGATAAACAGCAAACATTCAAAAAAACGTATTAAATCCATTCGGATGTCATGTTGAAAAAGACAATAACATGTGGAAAAGTTCAAGTGAGGGGAACACTTTAGAAGGCCACATCAAGCCTTGAAATGTTATCTGTTTAAATACATCAGTACCAGTTTCAGTAACACCTGGACTGTCCTCTCACCGTGTAACCAGGGGAACAGAGACAGCGTCCGCTCACACTGTCACACACCCCTCCGTTGACACACAGGCAGGGCTCCAGGCAACCGTGTCCGTAGTAACCACGGGCACATGTCTCGTTGCAGTAGAGCCCCGCCCATCCAGGCTGGCACGTACACTCGCCTTTCATTGGGTGACAGCTAGCCAATGGACAGAGTGGTCACGTGAGATTCCCTTGGGATAACACTTCGGAAACGGATCTCATCCGGTACTTCCAAACAGCTTAAACAATAATAAAAACAGTCACGAGCTTGGGTCGCTGCGTGGCAGCGTGCTACTGTGTGTGTGTGTCCAGCCGTACCTGAGTGTGTCCAGTCGTACCTGAGTGTGTGTGCGTCGTGGCAGAGGCACTTGCGTTCACAGTGGAGGCCGTATGTGCCGGGCTTACACATCCGTTCTCGACACTGGGGTCCGCTGAAACCCGGCTCACACAGGCAGCCGCCGTCGACGTTGAAGCAGCGGGCTCCGTTGGCACAGTCACACACTCCCTCACAGTCCTTACCATAAGTGCCCACCTGGCACTCTTCACTGCACCTGGTAACACACACACACGCAAATATCAGAGCACACTCACACCAAAGACGATAGAAAATACTCCTGGCTATTAATATCCTGTATGGTGAAACCAATTCATACAGATCAATGGGTGTATGTTATGTAACCTAAACATGTACCAGGGCTGGATCAGCTACAGACAGCTCATAAACCCACCTGGTTCCGGTAAAGCCTTCAGCACACTGACACTGGCCCGTCTCAGAGTGACACTGACCCATGTTGTGACACACGCACGTCTGTGCACAGTTAGATCCGAACGTGTCCCCTGCACAGCGCTCCGTACACACCTGGCCCTGAAGCCGGGAGCCGAAGGACCACAGAAAAACAGGAGAACATAGGAACACAGAGAACGAGGTTGTGATATCACACACTGACCGTTTTATGTTGAACTACCGGGTGCTGAGTCAGTGTCAGGATACTTACCGTCCACCCAGGGGGGCAGACGCATACCCCGTTACCCTGGCAGATGCCTCCATTCTGGCACGGGCATCTACGGTTGCATCGACTCTTATGACATGGCTCCTCACACCTGAGAAACAGAGAGAACATAGATGGGAAAGAAATGACGGCCTTGAGGAAGTTTAGCGGTGCTTTAATAATGCTTTGCCTTTTTCTGACATTGGCATTTGGAATTGTTTCCACTAATACCTGGTGGTTCTCCATGTATCCTTAAGGTCATATTAAACACATGGTATAACCTGGTGTTTTTCTACAGGGGGTAATTTTCCTCCGTACATTTGCACAGGAATTAAATGAGGCCATTGGATATGGTAAAAGGTGTCAACCAATCTGAATAATTCCTGCCTTGGAGTGACACCCCCCCTTCTCCAAGATACATGAAAGTAAAGTAAGACTCACTGCTTAACCATATTCTGAGGCCTAATTCAATGCTCTGCATATTTATTGAGAACAAGAGGGTCGTATACTTTGCATTTCGTTTTTTATTAGAATGCATATTGCAGTTGACTTATCTAACAGTTGTCTTTCTACTACTCACAATGTCCCGGTATAATGCTCGCCACAAACGCATTCTCCAGTCACTTTATCGCAGGTCCCGCCAGGTCCACACAGGCACTTTTGAAGACAGCCCTTGCCGAAGGTGCCCGTTGCACAGGGGTCTTCGCAGCGATGGCCAACGTACCCTGGGGTGCACTGGCAGGAACCGGTGACAGGATTGCACAGGCCTCCATTCTCACAGTTGCACAGCTTACCACAGCCTGGACCCCAGTGTTTGTCATCACAGGCTGAAAGACACACACACACACGCACACACACACACACACATTGAGCAACAGAGAAAAAAAAACACTGCATCACCGAACATGAAAGCACAAATAAACCAGAACCCCAGTGGATCCGGGTTGCTCCTTATATTAAGTCAACCTGGACCAGCTGTATGTTCATATTCTGCATGTGATGTCAGCACAACACACGGATAAAACAACATGACATTGTGGAACACATGGGCCGTCATGTTTCAACTTAACGACAACGAGCCAGCGAGCCCCGAGTCCATGTTAATGAGATCCCTCCTCTGGGACAGTACAGAGGATCAATGCGTATTCCTCTCTCCAGATGCCCAACAGACAGACATTCCCTCCTACCTCCAAAAGACCAACCCGACACCTGACCAGCTTCATGCTCTAATGTTACCCACTTCACGTCGACAAGACGAGGTTCAAATCTAGAGTGTTCCAGAAACCTATCGGGACGGCTCCGATGTTCGGCATACTGTTGCTTCTCACAGGGTTCGGATATGAGAGTAGAGAATCGTCAGGGGGATCCGTACAGACCGCAGGAGGACCCGATCACATGTGGACACACGTCGATTACCCGCACTATTCAAGGGGGAAAACAGATATCCAGGATGGGTGATGTAACTGGCGCTCGGCCAATCGATGATCCCAATCATGGCGTCTACTGTTCAATGATTGATCGATCTGGTGGAGACATAATGGTGTCCGGGGAGAGTGACAGGTGTGAATCACACACTTTTTGACGGGACAAAAACACACCGCCTGTCTTTCAACATTTTTCCACGTTCGATTTTTTACTCTACTCAGTTCACCCACATCTTGAACGTATCATTCTGATTCACTCTGTAAAAGCCGTAAATACGTACGACTTTCATCATTCAAAATAAAGAACACCGTATGGCCAAATTAGAGGGGCGACACGGCCACAATGTAGACATGTTTATTTCTTTAACTGAAAAACAAGACCTTTTTCCATTTTCTTTGTTTAAATGAAGCCTCCAGTCCTCCCCTCAGTAGACATGAGAGAGACGAGGAGATGTGGCAGTTTGAATACGTCACTGTGAGTTAAGGGGAGCTCAGCTGGAGCAGAAGTAATGTTTACACAGACCTTCCCAGGACGCCAGTTCTGATTTAGTAAAAGGCCTGCAGGATCCAAGACCTTCTACTATGAACTATCAACAACTAGAGCCCAGTACGCTGTCATAAGCCTGGCCTGGCCAAGCTGTGAGGTTGGACGAGTGAAAATCGCTGGACTGGACACTGCCCAATACCAAAGTCCTGTCGACTGACCTAACGTAGAACAGATCTCACAGAAATGGTTTATTTACAGGAGAACTGGGTTCAAAGGTGAAACATTTTAAAGTGACGTGCTCTCTAAATATGGCTGGTCGCCATTGTACTCGAAGGGAAAGCGTAAGGATTTGCTGGGAAAATTCCTGCCTTTCCCCCAATGTATTGTCTTAGTGGCGGTTGAAGTCTCTTCTGTAAACACCTAAAGAATGATTTTCCGCATACTGTCAACTGCTAAAGTATTTGTACAGGGTACATACTGTGTATATAGTCTGTATTCCAGCACTGAGATAAATAATGTATGAAAAAAGGATACATAGAGGGTTTAAGTGTAGAATATTTACATAAAATGCTGTCATTTTTCGTAAATACCCTTTAAGAGGCTACAATAACCATGTTTCATCATTAGGATGGAAGTGGCCAGGTGATGAGTGGCATCCTTTTGTAGTGATTAGCATGCAGATCTAAAAGTTTAAATTTTGCAGCTGTTGTTTCACATGATCTCCGGTTAAATACATGTAAGTCTCTGCGTGGTACCACAAGACACTGAATAGTATAGAGAAGTGGATAAACAAACTGTTAAATCTGTTAATCTGTAAGTATCTGGGGCGAGAAGGGCACTTGTCAGGAGGCCACAAGCAGGCCAAGGGAATCTTTAAAGTAGTTACAGAGGGTTGAGCTGAGAGACACTGTGAATACTGCAAAATAGCGGGAGCTACACCGGAGTGATCTTGATAAGAGAGTGGCATGTGGAAGAGGCAAGTGAGACAAATGAGACAAAAAAATATCATTTAGGCCTCGATGTTAAACTGACACAGCACCTCCTCCTGAGAACATCTTCTCTTCTGTGAAGCATGGTGGTGGCAGCACCATGCTGTGGGGATGATTCTATGCGTCAGACAGAGCAAACCTGGGACTTGTGAGAAGAAAGTTCTTCCAGTAGGACTCTGACATCAACCGTACAGCCAAACCACACTGGAGTGGCTTAGAAACGAAAAGATCAATGTCCTGGAGTGAGCCATTGAAAGCGCAGACATCTATACAATTGAAAATATCTAGAAAAAGGTTGAAAATTGCAGTTCCCATTCCACTTGACACTAGTGCAGGAGCAATTAAGCAAAGATTGGCCTAATCTACCCAGATCTTGACATGTACCGTAGTTAGGAGACGATGAATAATATTAGCTTCATCTGTGAGTGGTCGTGATACATTTTAGCTCATCAGTGAATGAATGTACTTGCATGTACGATATACATCTATACAGTATACATTAGCCCCTCCTACTCTTTCTCCAGCAGATAAACCTCAGCCTCTCTCAGGCATCTATTCCAGGAATTGTCAGCCCTTATTCTGCCAGTGGACTTTTCTATACATCTCAGCCGTATGGGACAAGGCCAGCACTCAAGAGCCTGTCCAGATGAATAAGGGAGAGAGAACTAAAGACACGGATAACATTTTCCATTTCCCCCTCATCCCTTCTGAAGGCACCAGACACCACCAGCATGCGTTAGGTCCTCCGATCACCAACTCAACAAAGAACCAGTCAAAACAAGGGACAACCCTTAGGACGAATAGCATTTTAAATATTATTTCTTTGCCAATTTAAAGTCATTTGAATTTAGACGGAGTTGAGTTGTTTTAGTAAAATGTAGGATTGAAATGTATAATACGGAGAGCACGGCTGCTGGAACGTTCCGTACATGATGAAGTTTAATTGGCTGACATGAAGAGCACAGACATCCAATGAACGGAGTGACTGATCTTCTTTCTGGGCAGTGACTTGTTTTATTTACGCTTTGTATCTGGTATATATATGCATCTTTGATGTTTGCAATGTGAGGATCGGTTTTCATTCAGTCCCTTCTGTGTGTGTGTGTGTGTGTGTGTGCGTGTGCGAGTGTGTGTGTGTGTTACACACCACTGGAGCAGTCTTCTCCACGCCAGCCTCTCTCACACTGACAGCCGTCTGGAGCAACACATCTCCCGTGGACACACTCTTTAGTGCAGCGGGCTGGTGATGGAAAACACAAACACACGGTGGTTAATAGAAGCCCGTGCGGTGATTCAAAAGAAGTATGACGTCAAATGAAATCATTGGCGATTAGTTTTTGCGTTCTTTGCTCAACCGGACCAAACGGTCATTAGCAGGCCGAGCTACAGATCGTTAACGCCATCAGCTTTTAATATTCAACAGGAGACAGTAGGATACTTAAAAAACACCACAGAACTTAAGATGTTAGTGGCAATTACTAAGATCTGATTATTCAAATTTTATGCGAGTAATTGAATGCGCTTTTGTCATACAGCAACCTTGTTATTTTGTTTTATATTCCTATCATGTTATGTAGCTTAGAAAACTGTGATAATTATGCGATCTTGTAAACATCTATGCAGCTTTGGACAATTATACTTGGCAGTGTCGCCTGTTTGCTAGAATTACTGGAGAAACAAACACAACCAAACAAAAGCATTAAGCCAATGCATGTGAAGTTTTCCAAATCCTAAGCCAATGACTAAGCACAACAAATAATAAAATTCCCAATTGTATTTACAGAATATATAATAAACTACTGACAAGTAGCCTACTGGCAAATATTTTTAGGTTTGCATTAAATTGGAGAATGAAGAATAGCCATGCTGATATACTGACGGACACAACTGTCTCTGCTCTCGTAGTAGCCAGGACAGCACTGGTATCTCCGCCGGTAGTCGATCTTCACCGCCAGTCGGTACGCTGTCTTATAGGTGATCCTGTAGAGCACAGGTCAAATATCAAATTAGTCCCGTTTCCACGTGAACTCGTGGACGTAACCAGGAAGTTCGGGTGACTTGGGGAAAATGACCTGTGATTGGTGCATCTGTAGTTGGTGCGTATGTCAGGACACGCCCCCTCGGTCATCTGATCATAAGGACGGAGGTACGACTCCTTCACCGAGGTTGTGAAGCTGCACAAAAAGAGAGACATTGAACTCAGACGTCCTCACAGGACAGAATGTATTGACACAGTTACAGGACAAAGGGTGCACAACATTGAATGTATTCTATCATGTGTTCTCACCCAGCACAGTGTTACAAGCTGTGTTGTAATGTCATAAGCTGTGCTAACTTACCTCTCCCACAGGCTGCACACATTTGGGTCTCTGGGGTTCAGAGACCAACACAGAGGTATCAGCGTGTTCAGACTCAGCAGGACAATACAGGTCTCCAATAACTGCATGGTTGTCCTGAGGACAGAAGGAGAGGATTAAATGCCTGTCCACAGCACCAGCAGCAGTGCCAAAAGGCGACATTAAAAACAGCAGGTCCATGATCTGGTTTTTATCCAGATCGGTGAAACAAATTTTCCAATTTAACATCAAGTCAAATCACATTAGCTCCGATAGCACGAATCAGCCAGTACGTGCTCTTATTTAAAATGGATTCAGTCGCAATGTACATGATATCAACTTTTCTTTGAAACCTTCCCACTGCTTCACACAATGGACCTGTTTCATTCGAATATTGCTCTGACCACGTTTATAGCACGTTGAGTTGTCCTTGTGAAGGAGTTAACTAAACACTAAGTTGACGTAGGGCAGAACCAGAACCCCAACACTCCTTTTGGATCACCTCTTTTCCACTTCTAGCTAAATATAACAAAGGAATCTGAAGCTGCGTTCACACCGGCAGCCAACGTCTCCTATTCACGTTCACACTAATTGGCACTTCCACATATCACGTGATTCACATCACATCTGTTCGCATCAGATTTTATTCGGAGCTGAGACTACAGACAATCAGAGTCGGTCTCCCTACGTCAACAGACCCGAGAGAGATTCTGACATGAGAACTGAGCGAGGAATGCGACTTATTCACCTCCCATCCTAGCTATAACGAAACAGCGCTGGGGAGAAGACTCCACACACTTCTGTCATGCCCGTTCCCCGTTCGCACAACATCTGGAACCAATCGGAACGCAGGCCCAGGGGAAGGTTGTGAGGACCGTGGAGAAGGCTCTCCGGGAGCAACGGGGTGGTCGGTTCCCCTCAGAACGAACAAAGAAATGTTTTGAAATTGGGCATTACTATAGATGGTATTGGTGGACTGATGGGTTGTCCCCCTCACCGTGGGAACGGGGACGGTCTTATGAGCCATGTCATGTTGACCCACAGCATCGGTCAAGGCTTTTTACAGTCGTTGTTGTGACAAGTCCCCTGACCGCGTCTGTACAACAGCGTGCCATCGTGGATTGTTGAGGAATCTTTATTATCTTTCCTGAGATCTTTAACCTCAATGTTCAGTCGTACAAAGTGACGATAAAAAAACACAGAAATGTCTTTGTTGACTATAAACAATATGACATATGATTTTGACAAACACCGTCGTTCGGAGTCACTAGAAATGTCCTTAGTGCACTTAAAAATGGTTTTGTCCATTAAAATGAAATAACATTAAATCGATCAGATACGGTATACAGGTTTACAGTGTTAATGCCTACAAGGCCAGCCTCCTGGACTGAGCCCAAACTTTTGTTGATTGATTTGTTTAATTGATTTAACTAGATAAATCATTGCCATGACTATTCCAAATCTGCTCAATGTGTAGCAACCTGAGGGTGTAGTTCTTTAGTAATGCCATGCTGAGACACTTTATGGGTATCTGACTAGAATTTTCCGAATAACAGTCATCACAAAAATGCGGCCACTCCCTCGAAAAATTCCTATTGATTTAATTCCTATTCATTATGTTTTCGTAGTCACTTGACAGTCTGACATAAAAACACTGAAGTTACAGTTTGATACATTTACTCTAAAACTATCGTCTGATACAAGAACCCCAAAAACTGCCATCTGATACAAGAACGCAAAAAACTTCCATCTGATACAAGAACGCTAAAACTACCATCTGATACAACAACGCTAAAACTACCATCTGATACAAGACCGCTAAAACTACCATCTGATACAAGACGATCTGATACAAGTAGTGACCGTAAGAACCCACAGTCTGATAAACTAACCCTAAAACTACCATCTGATACAAGACGATCTGATACAAGTAGTGACCGTAAGAACCCTAAACTACCATCTGATAAACTAACCCTAAAACTAACATCTGATAAAAGAACCCTAAAACTACCATCTGAACAAAGAACCTTAAAACTACAGTCTCAAACATTAACGCCAGAACTACCATCATACATTAACCGTAGTACGTCAATCACAGAAATTCCACGTAGAACAACAGCACCTTTAGAACTACAGTCTGATATAGAAACTTTGGGGCTACAGCATTGAATGTACATGCACGTATCTGCTGCTTCTGATATATTACATCTCACAACCCCGCCCAAACCTTTTAGTTTAGGAGTTAATACACATTCTAGCTCACACGCTAACGCCCTGTAAAGCTGCACCACAATAACAGCATTTTTAGAAGAATAGGCGTATATGCTTTTTATTAGGAAGAGCAATGGACTTTAGCAGCCACTTCATTGGACAAGACCAAATATTTTTTATTACCTTTTTTTAATTGAGCTTCATTAGAGCCAGCCTTGAAACCGCAGGGATTCTTAAGTGGTAAGGACTAGTGCGTAATCTTAATGCGTGCAGATGTATATAAAGAGAAAGAACTCTGTGTTCAACAGTCTGTGTTCATAATTGGGTTACTCCAAATGAAATGGCAGATAAATAAGATTGTTAAAGTATTATTCAAAGAGGGAGAAGAGTTCAGGTCCTCCAAAAACAGAGAAAGCTACTGCAGCCACTCTTATGAAAGTAAACCAATTCTAGCGTTTTGCAACCAATGTAGAATTAAAAACCAAACTACACAAACGGCCAAAATACATGTATTATGTTACTTGTTCTAAACGTAGCTGGACACCAGATTTGTCTCGACGCATGGTCCAGTCTTCTCTGGACTAGGGTTGGTAATATCTGTGTGTTGGATGGTACAGTGGTGGTTCTGGTTCTGGTGTTTGGATACCTAATTTAATAGAGCCAGAGACTGCACTGGAAAACATCTAGGTTGTATTCAATGGGCAAAACAGAACATTTATATTGGACTTTCAAGAGACCCAATAATATAACAGAGGATAGAAAAACAAACGGACACACACTCAAGACACACACACACCATGCACACGGACACACCGACGCACATGCTGGGCAACACGCAGGCGTGCAGAAAAAACACACACCTACGCACACACTCTTGCGAATAGTTTTTTTACACACTCAAAAAGTCCACTCCACACACAAAATCAATCATTCATATGTACATGTATTGAAACAAATACAGACAGTCTATTTCTAGGACTTGAGGACATTCACTAATTCCTAAGACACACAATATCAAGCACCTCAGGACAGAACATGGAGTCCACGCGTGTGCAGATGATACCAACTGAAAAATGTCCTGATGTTTAAAAGGGGCCCACAATACTCTTTCCAGAACCGCACAGGGACTTCAATGAAAACAAGGGCCAAATGAAAACAGATGCAGTGGTTTCACATTAATCCGGTGAAACCAACACACGTGAACGTATATGTTATTATCGTTCACTTAGCTGTGAGTTTTTGCTGAAAGTTTCAAAAACAAGACCATAATTCAATCCCACATAAAAAATGATATCTGCAATAACATGGAACGATTCTGCAGGCAACAGCAGTTCATTGATTTTTCCTGAGCTTCCTGAGAAGGTTTTCAGAGTAAATGTGGGGTGCTACACAATTGGATAACAAGCCCCTCAAATATAAGTAGAAAAGTTATTTTTATACTGTACTGATGCTGAAATCGGAGACACTGCACATGGCAGAGATCTCAACATTAACCCTGACGCCTTGCCTCGCTCACTCACGCGCCACTTGCCTCGCTCTCTAACTCTCTTTTTGGGGCTGTTACTTTAATTGCGGTAGAAAGTATTAGTCACTATTTGGACCGAGGCATTGCAGAGGGAAAGGGGTACATTTGAGGGGAAAAGGCATGGCTCTAGATTTGCCGAGTGAAAGAGGAGAGACAGAGGGAGATGGAAAGAGAGGTAGAGAGAGAAAAAGTTGGAGAGAGAGTGCAAGAGAGAGAGAGAGAGAGAGAGAGACTAGACTTTTTGCGTAGATACAGCTTAAATAAGCAAAAAAAACTTTACAACATGACGGCCAGTCAACCAATCAAGAACATTTCGAGAACTTTTAAAGATTAAAGTGCAGTCGCAAAACCAGTGCTCGGCATACGCGACTCGTGGAAAAGCATTCCAGATGATCTGGTTTAATGCAAAACCACCTATTCCAAATAGCTTATTTAGGAAAGAATATCAAATGTTCAGGCTTTATGTCACTACGTATACTTCTTTTACTTGATGAATCAGAAATGCACGTGGCACATTGCTGTTGCTTTGATACGTTTTTCGAGTTTACTAAATAAAAGGTGGTTGTTTCTCGCACGTGATGCATTTTGGAGGAATTACACAGAGGCGCCATTCATTAGAGTGGCAGCGAAGCACACGACCACGCCGACCACGCCGACCACATCACTCTGAAACATTGTGGTTGGAAAGTCTTCACAGCTCCGACACTGTTGGGGTTGATGTAACAACAGGACGATCCAGGAGGCAGAGGGAGGGGTTGGGTCTTTTACTTCTCGGAACACTGCATATAGCTAAGCAAGCACCGAGAGGGCAGGGTGTGCCGTCTCCTCTATTGCAAATTATCTCCGAGATCTTGAAGCTTTACGTTTGACCTGAGAGAAAAGCGGTCATCTTTAAAGACCTGTCGTCGTTTTTACAGTCAAGTTGAAAATGTTTTCCGAAGTGTCGGGCCATATTGGGTTACCAGGACGCAGAAGGATTCCTTGTGCCTTGTAAAAACATCCCCATGCTAACTCCGTCATCCCTCTGTAATGCTTCTTCTGCCCTACATCTGAGGCCCTGTAGCTGTTGTCAGGCACAAAATAACAGGATGTGTCCACAACTCCTCATTACTCCATCAGGGACGTTGGGTCCTGCTGGAATTCTGAATCCTTGCTAGCTACACCTTTAATATCAGCGAGCAGGAAAACAAGACTGTGTCATACGTTTTGGGTCGGGCGTTCTATGTGAAGGCCACATCTTTTCCTCCGTTCTTACGGAACCATTTCAGGAGTCTGCTAAACTGGAGATAGGCTGTTTGTGTTGGACTCTATCTCTGTGAAGTTAGCCATGTAGCATATGTCGTAGGCGCTGTTGTTCCAGCTACACTGAACAGCCTGAAACTGATTACAGGGGTTGGGATGATAAGGTTAGCATGGCAATGCTGTCAGTTCGGACTTGGAGGACATAAACTGGGCTGAGAGCTGAGCAATCACATATGGAATGACGTCGCTAGGCTAACACGTGAAGCTAGTTCACCAAGTTTGAACCAAGTTCATAAATATAATAAGACGCTCATGAATTCTGAGACAATTCTAAAGTGTCGCGCTGACACATTTTCTAACATTTGTTGTTTCGGGCGTTTGGCCAGGTGGGCGCCGTCTCTGTGGTGGTACGCCACACTTGAGGGGTTGGTGTGCTCTCGTGTGCAGTTAGCCAGCCAGTATAAACCGCCTTGACGCGCTACAGCATAACCGCAGGCCCAGTGGCTGTGGTTTCATCGGTCAGTGAAAGTGTACGGGGTCTTCACAAACAAACACAAAACGTTCTGCCAGAACAAACACATGAGTACGTAAAATCGCTGTTCTCTGTCTCAATGCGTGTTTTTTCACACACTGTACGAGTGTGTGAAATGGTGGCGTACCCAAAATGGAGGCCCAAGCTGAGGTTTGGAGGAACATGACCGTACAGAGCTGTAATTATACGTGCTGTAATGTCATGCGGATGAAAATGTGTTCGGAGACGCATGGACTTTGAAATTTAAAAGCTTTCTACAAAACCAAAACCCCAAAACACTGCAGGCTTGTATTGTAAATGCGCACATAAAATGACCTCAACGTTGACATTATCTGGTGAAATCTCCAGTAACATTTCGGGACTCACTGCGCATGAAATGACCATATAATCAGGTGGTGTTATTCCAAGCCTACGTACACTGAGCTTTACCACAGAAAGTGGACATCCAATGTGCAGCCGAGCTGTTCAAGACAGTTTGTATTTAAGAACCATCCGCTAACTTTTTAACCTCGTTATTATCATCAATCCTGACGGTTAATTCTACAAATGCACATCCTGACGTTTAGGAGTAATGACCCACCGAATGACACATATGTTTCTGAATAAAAATTAAGAATAATGTTATGACTACACATCATGACAGTAAAGAAAACACATTTGTATTGCTCTGTTGTTGCAGTAGTAATTCTTATTAGTGGCTTGTTTTTTCAGAACTGCCCTTTCCTCTTCCTGCCGTGAAATCCGACCAAAGGAGATGTGGTGATATTTGGGGGCACTGCAAATGTTTTGAAAAACTAGACACCTCAAGGATTTTACGCAGATTCATTGTCCTATTTTCGATTTTCTGACTCGGCTGTCCTGTCCAATGACACATTGTTTAATCACGACGTCTCACGGCAAGGGCCACAGGATGTAAGCAGGTTATTTGACTCCCTGAAACCGAGAGCCATTAACCATAACAGATTATGTACATCCTGCATCTGCTTTCAACTCAGACACCACTATTAATGGGGCCGGCTGGTTAGCTAATGTGCGCCTTGTGCGATACGGTCAACGTGGAAGCCATTAGGGTAGGTGTCGGGGAAACTGTTTCCTCGTCGCGTCAAACGTTGTGTGCATAATATTCTGACTGACGCTCAGGCTCTGAATAACAGTGGCCTACAGGTGATGTGTTTAGGTCATTAGGCACAATGCACAGAAACACAGAAAACATTTCCATATGTCTGCATAACTGTACATCTGATTGGCATTGTGAATGGCCAGCGACCCAATCAGATGGTGTTACTCAGTGGCATAGAAGTCGGTACGATAACTAGGAGGCAGACTGGCAAGCAGGTATCTGTGTTTTTATCTCTACTGTGACTCTGGTTTTCCAGGAAGTCCAGTCTGGGCTAGTAAATTCCTCTCATTTAAACCCAACTGATTTACTGGCCTGCCTCTGGACTACGGTGCAAAGCCTATTGGTGGGGGAGACGGAAATCTGCTCCGTATTATTGTAATTATTTCATTGCAGCCATTTCTTTACAGAAACTCCAAACCCAACTCTCCAGATGGGGCACATTCTGAGCATCTGGAAGTGAAACTCCAAACTCTTTTTTTTTTCTATTCTTTTTTCGTTGTAACTCAGGAACTGCAGCCACGTGTCGAGTCCTACCCTGTAGGTGAACCCCTAAAATGGTCTCGTGCTTTCTATTCACAACTACGCTCATCACGGCAGTAGGGCTTCATTGACCTGTGCCTGACAATTTGGCAGAACGATATTTTCCACTTCAGTAGTTAGTTAGTTCCACAACAGAATACAGCCTTCAACAGGCACGAGGAAAGGCCGCAGGTTATTGCTGAATGCAGTCATACGGTCAAAGAACGCTGTCACAGCAGAGATAAGTGTGACACCTTCATGTCTGGCCCGAACAACAGGAAGTCAGGGGGTAACTGGAGGCCAGGGTCAGATCCACACCACCACCACACAGGACGTCCTGGGCAAATAACATGAGGGCAGCGGAGGAAGCAGAGACAGAAGCAGAGAGACCAGGTGTAGGTCTTCCTCTTTGGGAGTTATCTTCCCCACTCGATGAAACAAATACAATGCTCATTTCGTGTGTTGCTTAAAAGAAACCAACTGGTAGAGATATGATCTTAGTGTATCACGTTGTTGCAAGAAAATAAGTGAAATAGGAAATGTAGGTAGCTAGCATTTCCACGTCGCTTGTTATAAACGTTATGTTCTCACTTGCAGCATTGATCCAAATGTACCCTTTAGACGATCGTCTCCATTCAACAGCCGTTCAAATATCCAATCAACATTGACTTCCCTGTTCCCTGCTATGGTGCAAAAACAATCCTGTTTCAATCTCTGCCTTCACACTCCGTGGTTAACACTTTTCTTCAGACCTTCAGACCTGAATGATGGAAGTGTTTGTGAGAGGAGAGGATCTCAATGCATGACGGATGTTGCACAGAGTCACTGCTCCCACACAGCTGGTGGATTGGGTTGGCACTGATTTGGGAACCAGGGAAAAACACGGTGGGACTCAACCAATATCGTCTGGTGGCCAAGCATGACATAACAGTCATTTATTAGTCATTCACATGCAGTATTCCCATTAAACGCTAAGTATGATGTCAGGTCGAAGAGTTGAGCGAATTAATGGCCTTGCTTCATTTACCCGAATGACCTAACGCCAGGTGCTGAAAGCCACAGCAGTAGAAAACATAACCATGTTACACGAGAGACACTGAAAAACAAGACTACCGAAGCCATTGACCATTTTAATGCCACTAAATGTCCATGACCAATGGAGATCAGGTTTCTGTTTGTAACAGCGTCCATGCAGGGAAACCGCACGAAACCCGAAGCACCAGAACAGGACCCGAACTCTAAATTACACGTCTCTATCTCTCAACATTAACAGACACTACCCCACCCAACCAACCTTCCTAACAAACACTACCCCACCCAACCAACCATCCTAACAGACACTACCCCACCCAACCAACCATCCTAACAGACACTACCCCACCCAACCAACCTTCCTAACAAACACTACCCCACCCAACCAACCATCCTAACAGACACTACCCCACCCAACCAACCATCCTAACAGACACTACCCCACCCAACCAACCATCCTAACAGACACTACCCCACCCAACCAACCATCCTAACAGACACTACCCCACCCAACCAACCATCCTAACAAACACTACCCCACCCAATCAACCATCCTAACAGACACTACCCCACCCAACCAACCTTCCTAACAGACACTACCCCACCCAACCAACCATCCTAACAGACACTACCCCACCCAACCAACCTTCCTAACAGACACTACCCCACCCAACCAACCATCCTAACAGACACTACCCCACCCAACCAACCTTCCTAACAGACACTACCCCACCCAACCAACCTTCCTAACAAACACTACCCCACCCAACCAACCTTCCTAACAGACACTACCCCACCCAACCAACCTTCCTAACAAACACTACCCCACCCAACCAACCATCCTAACAAACACTACCCCACCCAACCAACCATCCTAACAGACACTACCCCACCCAACCAACCTTCCTAACAAACACTACCCCACCCAACCAACCATCCTAACAAACACTACCCCACCCAACCAACCATCCTAACAAACACTACCCCACCCAACCAACCTTCCTAACAGACACTACCCCACCCAACCATTCTAACAAGCACCTGTCCACCCAACCCAACCCGACAACACAAGCAGCTCAGACGACACCACAATACATACTCCATTAGCCCCTCATAGGCTAAACCTACTCAAACCTTTTTCCAAAGCCCAACTGAAGGCTGGTTTCAGTCAGAGTCGTATGCTAACTGTCCATTTTTCACAGTAAGAGTGAAGAAATAGAAGAGAAAGCGGCCAAACCCACGTCGTCCACGGCTGCAGCTGTATCTGCTTCACATTATCCGCTGGGCTGTGGAGCATATGGGGTTAAGAGGATAAGTGTGTCCAAGAAATATAGCATCTCTCTCACCTTTTTGGTGTTTCTCATTCAAATCCTGTAATGCATTAAAGATTCAAAAGGCCAAATTGACCAATCAGCCAATCATTGTATTATTGATTTATTCTTGCAATACCAGCATAACTGAGAGCCACGTCGGTCAATTGGTAGAAAAGTTGTGTCGTTTTGACAACAGAAAAGGTGTTTGAATTCACATTAAAACAAAATTGTGTCAGAATGTCTGTCTAGTACAACTCCAAATCCACGTTCCTTAACTTCACATTCACTTGTTCTACTGTTTTTTTCCCACCGTTTCGGGTTCCTAAAAATGAGGGGGTTCCAATAGGTGTGCAAGATTGGACCCCACCAAACCAGCCGCACCAGTCGAGAGCCGGCCATTATTGTTCTGTTCCACTAAGAGAAGACAAACAAGTCCAGTGGAAGATAGTGGTGTTTAGAGGACCGTGACGTAAAAAGAGGCAGATTGAAGAGAGGTCACAGCAGTCTAAAGATAATTTAGGGATTTGATCTTTTGACCTGAGGCAGGAGTGGCCCCTGGCCCTCTAACACCACGTCCAGAAGCTTCTGGTCTCCCACCCAGACGCCGGCCAGAGAAACAAGTCACTGGTGGGCTGCAGGGTGAAATTCAGTTGGCTTGTATTTCTAATATAAACATGGTTGTGTGTCCATATAGTGACATGCCCGGATGAAACACAAGCAAAGATCCAGAGCTATGATTTAACATCACACACACGATGTGTGGACTGGTATAAACCTGTCATAAAAGCCATGACCTCCAAAGAACAGACCCCATGTGACTATGTGGCGTAACAATAAACCGTTCTCAACAGAGGCTTTCTCCTTCCTTTGGAATATTAGAAGAGGCAATAGATGATGAATCTACATCCATTTAGGCCATCTCTACTCATGCTATTTCTATGTGTGCTGTGGTGTCTCTGGCCAGGGTAATCCCAAGCCAGAATCTCCTCTACTTATGCTATTTCTATGTGTGCTGTGGTGTCTCTGGCCAGTGTAATCCCAAGCCAGAATCTCCTCTACTTATGCTATTTCTATGTGTGCTGTGGTGTCTCTGGCCAGTGTAATCCCAAGCCAGAATGTCTCCCCAGACCTTGATACAGGACTTCACCTCTTAGAGTGAAAAACAGATGGTTATACGACGCCAGACGCAGAGAGGAAAGCAGTAGATCACCTACAGCTGGATGGGAGGAATCTGCAGTTGGACAACAGACAGAAAAGTCATCCCAAAATGTGCACAAGGTACTAATGACAGTAACAGTCCATAGACAAGCAGGACTGATGCAGTAACTATCTGTAGATCAACAGTACTGATGGAAATAACAGAATGTAGCCCACCAGACAGAGAGAGGATTCAGGTGTAAATTTAAGAGGATTATGCAAACCAGGGTTGTCAAGTTCACGTGACAGCGGTATTACTGTGTAAATCACATATCCAATCTTTCCTCTCCAGGTGCTAAGTGTTAAAATGTTTCTTTCTTGCAGGTTCTACCAACGGCCTCCATAGTGAAGTCACATATATTCATTTCCTATGGTATGAATCCCAAATAAGTGATGAAACCACAGGTTATGTCCGGCCAATATTAAACCTCAGGTTCCGTCAAATTCAGCAGAGGACTCATTGTCTTTTCTCTAGTTCCTACTGTATGTTTTTAAGTTGATAGATTCCAAATGGATATGACGGCTGTTGACTCAGTCACTAAGTACTTGTCACAATGTGTCACACAGTGTGAGGATCAGTTCATCTCTACATGTGTCATTAGTCATTAATCTTGCCTGGACACAACGCACTGTGACCTTCCAAATAATTAGCCCCAATGGTAAAGCTGAACAAAAAAGTTTGATCATTTACTGTAAAGTGCAAGAGCAATGTAACTTACACTTTTGTTAAAATTGTTCCCAGAAAAAATATGCTTACTCAAACAATTCATATTTTGAAGCACAATGGCTAAGAAAAACTCCCTGAAAGAGGTCATCCATGTTTTCCTGTTTGACTGGGGCATGAAAATAAGAGAACACACATTTCACTGATTTATCTGTCTACAGTATATCGCTATTGACAAGTCTGGTAAATCACATCAAATGAAATGTCGATGTGACATCAGAGAACAAATTAAATAACACAGAAGGTTGTTGACCTTAAGAAATCACACAAATGACTGAAAATACCCATCTCCACTAATACAGAAATAATAAACCAAAAATCTCACAGATGACTGAAAATACCCATCTCCACTATTACAGAAATAATAAACCAAAAATCTCACAGATGACTGAAAATACACAGATGACTGAAAATACCCATCTCCACTATTACCAGAAATAATAAACCAAAAATCTCACAGATGACTGAAAATACCCATCTCCACTATTACAGAAATAATAAACCAAAAAATCTCACAGATGACTGAAAATACCCAAAACAGAAATAATAAACTCTCACAGATGACTGAAAATACCCATCTCCACTATTACAGAAATAATAAACCAAAAAAATCTCACAGATGACTGAAAATACCCATCTCCACTATTACAGAAATAATAAACCAAAAATCTCACAGATGACTGAAAATACCCATCTCCACTAATACAGAAATAATAAACCAAAAATCTCACAGATGACTGAAAATACCCATCTCCACTATTACAGAAATAATAAACCAAAAATCTCACAGATGACTGAAAATACCCATCTCCACTATTACAGAAATAATAAACCAAAAATCTCACAGATGACTGAAAATACCCATCTCCACTAATACAGAAATAATAAACCAAAAATCTCACAGATGACTGAAAATACCCATCTCCACTATTACAGAAATAATAAACCAAAAATCTCACAGATGACTGAAAATACCCATCTCCACTATTAATAAACAGAAATAATAAACCAAAAATCTCACAGATGACTGAAAATACCCATCTCCACTATTACAGAAATAATAAACCAAAAATCTCACAGATGACTGAAAATACCCATCTCCACTATTACAGAAATAATAAACCAAAATCTCACAGATGACTGAAAATACCCATCTCCACTATTACAGAAATAATAAACCAAAAATCCTGAAAATCCCATCTCCACTATTACAGAAATAATAAACCAAAATCTCACAGATGACTGAAAATACCCATCTCCACTATTACAGAAATAATAAATCAAAAATCTCACAGATGACTGAAAATACCCATCTCCACTATTACAGAAATAATAAACCAAAAATCTCACAGATGACTGAAAATACCCATCTCCACTATTACAGAAATAATAAACCAAAAATCTCACAGATGACTGAAAATACCCATCTCCACTATTACAGAAATAATAAACCAAAAATCTCACAGATGACTGAAAATACCCATCTCCACTATTACAGAAATAATAAACCAAAAATCTCACAGATGACTGAAAATACCCATCTCCACTATTACAGAAATAATAAACCAAAAATCTCACAGATGACTGAAAATACCCATCTCCACTATTACAGAAATAATAAACCAAAAAAATCTCACAGATGACTGAAAATACCCATCTCCACTATTACAGAAATAATAAACCAAAAATCTCACAGATGACTGAAAATACCCATCTCCACTATTACAGAAATAATAAACCAAAAAATCTCACAGATGACTGAAAATACCCATCTCCACTATTACAGAAATAATAAACCAAAAATCTCACAGATGACTGAAAATACCCATCTCCACTATTACAGAAATAATAAACCAAAAACAGATGACTCTCACAGATGACTGAAAATACCCATCTCCACTATTACAGAAATAATAAACCAAAAATCTCACAGATGACTGAAAATACCCATCTCCACTATTACAGAAATAATAAACCAAAAATCTCATAGATGACTGAAAATACCCATCTCCACTAATACAGAAATAATAAACCAAAAATCTCACAGATGACTGAAAATACCCATCTCCACTATTACAGAAATAATAAACCAAAAATCTCACAGATGACTGAAAATACCCATCTCCACTATTACAGAAATAATAAACCAAAAATCTCACAGATGACTGAAAATACCCATCTCCACTATTACAGAAATAATAAACCAAAAATCTCACAGATGACTGAAAATACCCATCTCCACTATTACAGAAATAATAAACCAAAAATCTCACAGATGACTGAAAATACCCATCTCCACTATTACAGAAATAATAAACCAAAAATCTCACAGATGACTGAAAATACCCATCTCCACTATTACAGAAATAATAAACCAAAAATCTCACAGATGACTGAAAATACCCATCTCCACTATTACAGAAATAATAAACCAAAAATCTCACAGATGACTGAAAATACCCATCTCCACTATTACAGAAATAATAAACCAAAAATCTCACAGATGACTGAAAATACCCATCTCCACTATTACAGAAATAATAAACCAAAAAAATCTCACAGATGACTGAAAATACCCATCTCCACTATTACAGAAATAATAAACCAAAAATCTCACAGATGACTGAAAATACCCATCTCCACTATTACAGAAATAATAAACCAAAAATCTCACAGATGACTGAAAATACCCATCTCCACTATTACAGAAATAATAAACCAAAAATCTCACAGATGACTGAAAATACCCATCTCCACTATTACAGAAATAATAAACCAAAAATCTCACAGATGACTGAAAATACCCATCTCCACTATTACAGAAATAATAAACCAAAAATCTCATAGATGACTGAAAATACCCATCTCCACTAATACAGAAATAATAAACCAAAAATCTCACAGATGACTGAAAATACCCATCTCCACTATTACAGAAATAATAAACCAAAAATCTCACAGATGACTGAAAATACCCATCTCCACTATTACAGAAATAATAAACCAAAAATCTCACAGATGACTGAAAATACCCATCTCCACTATTACAGAAATAATAAACCAAAAATCTCACAGATGACTGAAAATACCCATCTCCACTATTACAGAAATAATAAACCAAAAATCTCACAGATGACTGAAAATACCCATCTCCACTATTGTGGATATATAAACCTACTAGAGCTGGGATGAGGCTTCCTGGAAGAGGACACAAACATATTTGCTCCCACACTCAGTAAATCTTGCAGGGACATCTAAACTATCTCACCTCAAAAAATAAGTGGAAAAACATTTTTTTCCAGCATATTTACAATTCCTAAAGAAAGCACAAGCTTATAGAGAGCTAAACCCTCTTTTGACTATAAAGTCTTCTAGTCATGGAATGTTTTTCAGTGACCTAAGGTAGACGCCTTGGTTCCTATGAGAGTTAACATGTCTGTTAACACACGTTCAGAATGACACTGTGGAATATTGTCCTCACAAACCTCACTTCTAATCTCCATTGTGTGATTCTGATCAGCGCTTTCTGAAATACTCAAACCAGCCCGTCTGGCAGCAACAACCATACCATGCACAAAGTCACTTAAGTCACCTTTCTTCCCCATTCTAATGCCTGGTTTAAACGTCAGCCAATCATATTGTCCATGTGTGCCTAAAGCATTGGGTTGCTGCCAGGTGATTGGCTGATAAGATGCTACCGCCCTAAGGATGAGTTGAAAAAGTGTACATTAATTAATTGACCTGTGAGTGGATCTAGGTGGATCTGCAAAAGAAATGTTTTAGTATAATGAATTAACCTGTTAATTGTCTTAATCATTACTACAATGAATACACATAAACATAGACAGAGCCGTCATAAAGACAAGCATTTAATAATGAACTTCTAAGCAATATCCTTTAAGTGTAAATTGGGATGCCTCAATGATGTGGCAGTGGGACTTATCACTGGGTTGATCTACCTACCTGTATCTCTAAACTACTTGAACCCTTAGTCATTCAACAGTAAATGCAAAACCATATTGGAAAATGCTCAGAGCAAAGTATTCATTGACTCAAGTGTAAAGAAGATATATAATATGTCTGTGCACAAAAAACATCCATCGCAAGAAACCAATTGTTCGGCGCGATGAACAAAGAATCATAAATTGTCTGACTTGGTGCAATATTTTTTTAAAGCAACTTTTCAATGGACCTCCCAGTTTTGTATTACTTTGGAAACTCGTACTATTAGTTTGAATGTTTGCATGATCACTTGTCACTATCCCCGTAATTCCAATCTGATGTTGTTTATGTGTTATTGTCCTTATTTGGCTTGGTTACCTATATGATACATGAACTTAGGATAATAGGATAAGTGGCATCGCCGTGGATAGTTTTATGCAAAAAAAAACAAGTTTTCAATCTTTTCAATAGCAATTTTCTATAAACTATTATATTGTAGACAAGACATTCTAGTACTTTAAATGCATACATTTAAAACGACTATGAACAGGGCAAGTCAAAGAATGAGAGTTTGCTTAAAAAAACTGCCTGACCTGTTTACAAACATAGTTTCATAATCAATGGAGACTGTTTTGTTAGGGTTAGGTTTAGGTTTAGGTTTAGGGCTGTTGGCAGGAGCACTTACCTGCGATAATAGCACCCTGATATTCCGCTGTATATTTGCAAAATCGACGGGCAATCTCGAAGTTGGACTGATTCAAAACATTATTAATATCCCGCCTTGAAAAGTACTTCCACATTAATTCATGGAAGACACAATAGTATAACTTCAGGCAATCCTGCCTCAGCCATCCGGGGGAGGGAGGGTCCAATCCTCAGCCCTTTGTGGATGAGGAGTGGAGGAGCGAAACCCAACAGGGAAGTTGTGTCTCTACTGTTGACTGTAGAAGTGTTATCTTTGGTCTATTCTATAATGGTAGACGTGTTTTGTATTGTCAATACTGTTTTTAATTGGTATTATTATAGCCACTCAAACACACACATTCTCCTCAGACGCTCACTTGAGCTGCTTTTACCAATCAGCAATGATGTCACTATTGTTCTTAGTATTTTTTTATTGTAGTTTTTATTGATGCACTGCACAAAAAAAGCCTAGATTTGTGTTTTATGATACTTTTAAAATATTGTGTCTATACTGATGCAGTGCTTTTTTGTATATGCTCAACACATTCAAATCTTCCAAATCCCTATAGGTGAAATCTATGACAAAATCGATGCACTGGGTGTATAGACTACTTTGGGTTCTTTACAGAGTGAAAAGGTTCAATCAGTATTAGCCTAGTTGGTTTGCTCAAAGAGAATGCCCTCACATGTGTGGCAAAGAATATACACATCTACTGAAATCAATAATTAAAGAAAATAAACTGCTATTACATTACACTGCATTTGTTAAACTCCAGTATGTATGCCACAATCTGAAATGTTGCATGGTACATTATATTACAGTTATGTCCACATAACTCTGGCAAAAAACATCACAGGAAATACTAAAGGCAAAAATACTGTGAATACCATTGCATGTAAACACTACAGTACTTAAGAGTGTAGTATGCACTTTTTTCAAATTGCAATGGAACATAGACTCATTGTAAGCTACGTTTAAATGATTATCTCCAGCTTTGCTTCCTGTAATGTAGCCCTATGAGATCTGGCCTAGCGCACCTGTGAGATGCAGCATTCTATAAACACATCTCTACATAACTATTTAACCACCGTACAAACACAACATAGTGCCCCCCCGAGTTAAGTAATTAGATTCAGGACAGGGATGTTGAACATGACCAGACACACACACACACACACACACACAATTTATTACTGAGATATTTTGGGATCACAACAGTATAGTACGACTGTGATAACAGTCTGGTTGTTGTGGGGACTGCGAGGAAGAAGAGTTTCCTGGTAAACAGTGTGTTGGTGATGATTACTACAAACTTCAGGATGTATTTTTTCTTTCCTGATGCCAAGTGTTGCCGAAGATAAACAGCAATGCATGCTGACTGAGAGTTCACACATCTTTTGTTGTAAGGAAACCTGACATAAAAAACAACATGGTTTCCTGTGAACTAGACCGCCGGAGTGACCATCCAGGGTAGTTATTGAGAAGGGGGCAAAATTTGGATGGAAATAAAAGTGAACTTAATGACCTGCTGAGGTAACATACAAACAGTACGGCCCTGACTGTCACTCGGTGTCTTTCAGCCAGATTATTTTCCTCTCAAATAATGACCCCTGGTGGACAAATTTTTTTTTGCAAGGAGCTGCTTCAAAATATAACAATATTGCAATACAAGATGGTGAAAGTCATTAAGAATTGTAGTAGAAGTGCAGGCATGAGTAAAAAATATATTAAAAATATTATGTATGGTATGGGTATGTAGAAAACATTTTTTTTCGTTATGGACACTCTTCCTGGGGTTATTTGTGTTACGTCACATACGACTATATTATTGATGCAACATTTTAGCGAAGGTTCTTGTGTGTCGTCACTTCCGCTGTCATGTCAGCTTCCTGAAAATGCCGCATGTCTCCTGTTGATCTTTAGAAGCTTTTGTACTGTTCCCTATTGAATGTCAGTGTCTGCCTGAGTAATCATACAAAAGGTAAACAAAATTACTTTAACTACGGTATTTTATTATGCAAAAACTTAATAAGGTAGTGTTGTTATAATCGCCGTTATGGCAGTGCAGTGTAAAATTTTTCCTGAAAACGACCTAGGTAGTTGTCTAGTCTAACACAGACTGTGAACTATGACTATACAGTCTGAATATATATATATATATATATATATGTGTGCTGCCCTCATTATTGTCAAGTTAATAATAAATCCATGCTGGCTGAAGACCTGTCAGGCATTGAAATACATATGCTGGATATTCTAACGAGGTTTTCATGTTTAGATAGAAAGAAATGGCAGAAGGTTCTCAGGAGAAGAGCCGTGGAATGAATTTTGCAGAGCGACTGCTAATGCGCCAGGGATGGGTACAAGGTAATCTCTTATATTTTCTATTATTACTGCCAAGTACCGGCTGAATTCTCTCCAACATCTAAGAACCTAACTATATACCAGCTGGTCAAAACCTCACTTTTGTATCTCAAGTGTGCTTTTGACAAGATGGTATAAAGTTAGGTCCTTTGGTAAATGGATAGGTTTTACATATGTATGTATAAACAGCAAGTAGATAACTGCAGTATATAGGCAACACTTGGCTAATTGTCAGTTATATTGAACCACCCTGAACTCAGAGGAGACACTGCCAGAGAAATGAATGTCGTTATACTTTACCTGAATTAAAGTAAGACCAGTTTCACTTCTACTGTTTCTTGAAAATGTTGCCGAAGCTGAGGTCAAATACTTTGCCTGTAATATGACTTCCCGCTGTTCCAGGTAAAGGTCTTGGTCGGCAGGAGGATGGCATATCAGAGGCTATCAAAGTCAAAGTTAAATGTGACAAAGGAGGCGTAGGACATAGCCAAGGGGAACAGTTCACCTTTCATTGGTGGGACCACGTCTTTAACAAGGCAGCTTCGAACCTTGAGGTGGAATCTGGCCAGGTGGGTAATTTGTATTGTAGCACTGGCGCAGTATTCCACTAATACACTGTACCACACGCAAGCTCATATTTGTTTATATCTGTTATAGAATGGTGTCCGGGTAAAGACGTTGGTGGAGGACAAGGAAGAAGGGATGATTTCAAACAAAAAGCCAAGGAAAGCCTCTCTGGGAAGAGACAAGCTTTATGGATCCTTTGTCAAGGTACTGATGCACCAATACTGCTCACATCACCATAGCTGTGCTAAATACAACTAACATCAGCTCTTGGCCAAAAAAATGTCTGTACACAGTATTTATTTTTCTCTCAGTCTGCCACGCTCCTGGCCGGACCCGAGCACAAGTCCTCCAGTACAGAAGACAGCAGCTTTGAAGATGAGGACCAGAAACTGGATCTCTCCAGCGCCACCAAGTATGCACCTCACTGCCCCACACTAACACACGCATTCAGAGAGGAAAGCCTCGAGATGTCAGTCATCTGATGGTGGTTGGAAAGGATTAGACTGTTTGTATGATTTGCAGTGATGCCAGATGAACGTTACGTCAACCCAAGCGCTGCTTTGTTTTATGCGTTTGTCTTTCACCGTTTTAATAGGATATCAGATGATGACCTGGTGAAGGCTTGTGGAGGACGCACTGCTCATAAGTAAGTACCTTTAGATAATACGAGGACACGTGTCATTTGACATTTGAAAAGTGTATTATATTATCTTAAACCATCGCTTATGTTTAATTTGTGTATACTGTAATTGTTTGTGTCACATGGTGCCCCCAGTGAGAGTGTAGTCTGTAGTTTGATGACGTTGTGACTGGACATAAACTAAAAGATACACAACAATTTGATTTTTATTTTTTTTTTATGGAAAACTATACTTTCATTTTAAATTTAAAGGGAAATAAACCATTTGTTTTAACCATATTTAAACTATCATTTTAGATGTTCTCTTACTGCGTGGTCAAACCAGTCAAATGTTAGGTCGCGTGTTTACATGTGGTCATCAGTGTTGCCAGTGTCAAGCCAATACAAAACCGTTCCTCAGAAAGCAGCTTCTGTCCATCTCACATCAGTCAGGAGTTATTTTTCAGTGGTGAAGATCAAATTGTCGGTCAAACTGACTTCACAACAGTGTTGCTAAATCTCTGATACTAATAGAGGAATATTACCTGACTTCTGTGTCATCTTAACATTTGAAGGCTAATGTAAGATACCAACTGCTTTTCTCACTACTCTTGCTCCCAACAGAGGAGCGAGGCACGGTCTGACCATGAGCGCCAAGCTAGCCAGACTGGAGCAGCAGGAGCGGGAGTTTATGAAGAAGTACGACAAGAAGAGCCAACAGGTTTCCACAGCACCAAATGGCACCACCACCTTGACCCCACCAGCTACACAGAGTCCTCTACCGGAGAATAAACTAGTGGAGAAGACGATGGGCAAGAAGGACAAAAAGAGGAAGAACCACTCGCCTCACCATCAGAATGTGACTGCAGAGGATGTTGTAGCTTCGATCCCTGAAATTACTGACATGGAAGTAAAGATCAAGAAGAAAAGGAAAAGACATTCAAAAGAGGACACTGGGGAGCTGGAAGTGATTGTCATAGAGGAAGACATAATGTCTGGGGAAGATAATGCCGCAGAGAAAACCAAGAGAAAACGTTTAAAAAAGAATAAGTTGTTGGAAGAGGAAGAGTGCTGCATTATAGATGAAACTGAGTGTGCAATTGCTGTTTCTGTAGCAGATGAGTCTGATAAAGGAAGTGCAGAAATGTGTGGTGGCAATCTGCCACAGACAGACTCAGAGACTCCTACTAAAAAGAAGAGAAAGTCTCCCAAGACCACAAAGGAAATTCCTGTATGTGTGGAAGAGACAGAAGCTGACATATCAGAAACGGTGGATGCATCTCTTCTAAAAAAGAAAAAGAAAGGACATACAGCGGCAGCGGAGGAGGGAGAGGAAACTGTGGAAGAGCAACCTGAAAGGAAAAAGAAAAAGAAGAAACACCTGGAGGACAATCAGACCGTAGAGGACAATGGATTTGATAACGCTTGCTCTATACCTTTAAAAAAGAAACATAAATCCAAACAAATATAAAACTGGACCTCCTGAGCACAGTCAATTTGTTATGGTATGTTATTCAAAAGTATATATTATTTTTTTAAACACAAACATGATAACTGTTAACTGCTAGTCCATTGAAAAACGACAACATAATCGTCACAATTTATTTATAAATCAAACAATGTAAAACATGATACTTTGGAGTGCCGAAGGTATTGTTGTAGTTAAGTACTTTGTATCCGCTTTATACGACACACTCTACACTACCCATTTAAAATGAATTGTCCATAAAAAAAAATCCACTTGTATTCACAGGTGATCATAAACTGCTTTTATGATCGATGCAAAGATGTATGTTTAATAAAAAAAGATTTATTCTGTAATGAAATGAGGAAAAGCAAAATGGATGCTATAAAATACAGTTTTGTATAGACTCATTTGCATAGTTTTTTTTGTTGCATTTATTCATATGTCCTCGTCAACGTCATTGTAACTATCCAGAGTATTTAGGTATTTTATGAAAAAAAAATTGGAACAGTGAAACCTAGCCTGGCATTTGTCGGCAATGATACCATGGTATATTTTATTCCTGTCCTGAAGAAGGGCGGTATAGTTTCAGGAAGTGAGACTGCTGAGTCTGTAAGGAGGAAACTGACATCTGTCTGGTTGTTGGTTAGGCAGGTCGGAAGCCAAAACTGCCAGCTTTCAAAAACTGAAAAATCGGGGCAAATTTGTCTGCTCACACAGACGGAAGATGTGTTGGGGTGTGTAAATGTCGTCACAAAGATGGATGGGCACATATCAGCTGGTAGGTGCACTATATAGCACAATGTAGTCTACGTCAGAAAGCCAAAGTCTCTTATTTGTCAAATGCACTGAATCACATAGCGTCATTCTGAACAATTAAATCCTTGTGACGTGACACGCATAATCTACACAGAAGTCCTTTTAGATAAAAAGCAAGAATAATATATATATAAACATATTTTTATTCTTATATATGTTTTTACCAATGAGTCTGCTTGCCTGGACAGGTTGAAAGGATTGACATAAATGAAAAACACTTTACATTTTAACAGTGTCCACATGGGCAATGTGTACAAAGTGCTTTATGATATAACAATGCAATAAATACTGACATTGCTTGTACAGGTGGTCAGTTTTCATACAGAAAAAAGAAATCAATTAACATTTATCTTTACAATCTTATCTATGATAAATCACCCTAAATAAATGACCACTCAAATAAATCTGTAACTAAGCACAGCATTTAATTTGACCATTTTAAGGCTGTAGTCTCACAGACCCAACGGTTCTGCATAGAACAGTCTGCTGCGTTCCAGCCAGGCAGTGAGTTGTTTGGTGGGATGTTTAACACACATTTATTGTTACCCTGTATTGCTTTGCTCCAAGACCTGTGAAAAGAAAACATACAATGTACTCCATGAAATAAGCAATTAAGGGCAGAATTATATTATAATATAATTATATCTGATAGCATGTTGCCATAGCACCTACAGTATATACACTGTAATATAAGACCCGTGTCGTGGTCTAGCAACATAAGGGGAAGAATGCAGCACAAATATCTACAAGGTAAACAAAAGAAGATAAAGGGCTATTTTACATTTTTTAACTATCCCTTTACTGCCAATGTTCCAGCATCTGCAGAGATCCGATTGAATCTTTGCATTAGTGATTCATAATCAGTGCTGTTTTTGTGTTGAGTTAACATTGAATCAAATGTCCATGACCTACCCGTTGTTTGGACTCCCATCAACCCACATCCAAGACTGATTATTAGGTTGGTATGTCAAGCCAATCCAGTATCCATGTGATTGGTCATAGTAGTTTGTCAATTGTTTTGAAATAAATCCCTAAGAGAGCACAAAGAGGTTTGAAACAGCTTAAACACAGGAATCCCTGGGATCTTGAAGACTGTTGCTTCTAATAAATGTATTCAGATCCAGAATAATGTACACATCAGGTAGTAACTCTCACATTGGACTAGTTTACCTTGAGCCAGGCTATTCACTATATATTAGCATCTAATTGTTGAACACATGTATCTTTAAAGGTTAAACGGTATCTCACCTGTTCATCTTCACTGTTAATGACAACCAAAGACGAATTATTATTTTTACACAACTCATTGCTTTGATCCCAGGTCTTCCATGGTGCGTTAGGGTATAAAATCTGATAACAACTAGATTGGAAGAACTTCCAACCAATTTCACAAGGGTTGCAGATGGTCACTGCAACAGTGGAATATTACAGTGTTACGGCCAGGCCACAAAGTAATCAATATTTCTGTTAATTGGCTATATACGATATAAGTATATAGATATATGTTTATAACCAATATACATAGCCTGTATGTGATTAGTAAAATATTTGTAGTACAAAATAGGGCTTACCACTGTTTGTTTTGGAACAATATTTATTTACAGGAATATCTTTAAGCTGATATATGATATTTAGATTCCACTCCAGTCTATCCCTCTCCTGTGACAGCTCTCGGTTCGCAGCACTAATGTTGGTAATATTGCTTTGCAAAATGTGAACGGCTGCACTCAGACCGCTGTTAAAGTTTAGCAGATACTCATTGTGCTCTGAGAGTCCGGTGCTGACTGTAGAAAGAGAAGAAGGTTGTATGAACCCAACACACACCGCTACTAATCCCACATGACGGAATGATCTACACACTTACAGACGCAGACGCCTACGATGCCTGAAACCAAGAAGACGCAAAGAACCCCCAAACACACTGCCACAACACGACAGGGTTGAGAGTGGGACGCAGGCCTGTCGTCTGTTGGGATGACTGAAGAAACAAGTAACATAAATACAGTCACATTGTTTGTCATCATATAATGTTACTGAGCTGTACGCAAAGGTCATGTCGTACTTCCTGTGGCAGGACTTTGTTGGGTAGTTGAACTTCCCTTAGCCTTTTCTTCAGACCAGTTGTTTACTAGGGTAAGTAAAGACGTGATTTATGTAAATCTAGCCACTTTGTTAGCTTATATACACATTGTAATGTTAATAAACTTTATACAAATATTTTTTGAAGATACTGTATTAGATCAATTATTAGTGATTCAACGAGTTTCTCTCATACCATACCTCCTATGGCAGGACTTTGCTGAGTGGGTGAACTTCCCTCATCCTTTACCACAGCATATAAGGTTTCTTCCTCTTTTTTCTCTGGAAATGGGCACACATAACCAACAGAATAGTTAAATATTAACATGTTCATATGTCATTTGTCAACATTATGTATTGATCATAACATAATTCAGAGTAGATTTTGCATCAGAACTACACATTTTGAATATAATGTTTCCAACCAGGAGCCTATACAATAAGAACACTAAATTAAAACATCTAATTTAGGGCGTGTTTACATTACACACCCTAAGTTAAGACATTTTCAAAGTCGTGACATAGAAGGCTAGACTATTTTAAACCATAAATTCTGAGGTATAACGGGAGGTTCTTGAACTGAAGCTGAACCCATCAGTAAAGAAGTTGTTCTGAAAGAAAATGTGTTTTCCAACAAATCAATGACCCAAAGCATTCAAGAAAATCGACTACAGAATAGCCCAGGGAAAAGAAGATTAGGGTTTTCAATTGGCCATGTCAAAGTCCGGACCTAATGTCAGTCAATATGGTGTCTCAGAACCTGACGTGGTCAGTTCATGTCCGACACCCGTCCAAACCTCACTAAATTGCCTGAGTTCTGTAAGGATTGGGCAAAAACTAAAATAAAGAACATATGTGCTGATACGACTCACTCCGAAGCAGCTCTACCGCCATCTAGGGGCAGGCTTCAGCGTTCGATGTCACCGGCTTCATTGTCACATGCCCCCTCATTATCACATTGTCTGTCTTGTCTGTTGCACACATCTGGTGTCCGTTCCCTCATTAGTATTGTATATAGGCTTCCTGTGTTTGGTCATGTCTTCGTGTGGTACAGTTTCATGTTACATGTATCGTACTGAGGTTGCGCTAAACGTCTCTGTGTGAGACACCTTACAAGTGTGACCAGTTCCCTTCTTTGTTTTTTATTTTGTTTGACGCAGCTTGCTGTGCAATTAAACAATCGTGTACTGTTATCCGGTCTGGATCTCTCCTTCTATCGCACCTCACGCTGTGACAATTGTTTATAGGAGGTGTTATTTATAAAGTAATCACTGCCAATCGAGGTGTCACAATAAACTGAATGAAAAGTTTCACATATTTTGCACAGATTTATTTTGTTAGATGAACCACTTTTGTTGAATAAACAATGAAAATATCTCGTATGTATTTGCTTGTGTCCTTGATTTGGAATGTCTTTAATAACAATTAATGCTTAAACAACATAAGAGTTTAATAAAATATCTACATACAAATAATTACAGTTTCTGATGGGTTAACATATAGTGCTGCTGAAAGTACAATTGAAATTAAACTATTTTCATGTTCAGTTTGAAAGTGATATTTACATAGATGTATAGATTAGAACTAAAACAAAAATGATTAATGGGCCTCTACTCACCATATTCCAAAGAAACTACAGCATTTTTGAAAACCAATGTAGAATAATTCTGCTCTTCTTCCATATTTTAGTCTTCTGGTCAACAATGTTTTTGAGATACAGTAAATAAGTAATGACTGTTGCCGATCTTTGTTCTCTCAATATCATATACCTGAGACTACCTGTATTGGTACTTCTGCTTTTATAATGGTGGGGATTAATGTCAATATCACATGGGGTGGGCCTAACGAAAAACGAGCTTGCAAATACATTTTAGTAGCTACCTTTCTTTACAAAACAGAGCAGTTAAAATTATTACCGTCATGTATTTTTGTAGGATAGCTAATCAAATGCTAACTAGCAAAGCTACTTACAGATATTTTGAAATTTGGTCTCTTCCTCTTTCAAAATAAAAGACTAGATATTAAGATACTTTTTATTTGAATTGCAAGGGTACAAAAAACCCGGACAACATTATTATTTTTACAACATTATTATTTTTATACAGAAATGAATGTACCCTGAATTTTTCTAAAACAGAAGTCTAGACCCCAGAACAGAAAGACCTGTTAAGAGGGTGTTGTAGTTTTAAAGAACTGTCACCAGAGGGGAGTATTGAGTTCAAAGTGTAATTCAAAACACAGTGAAAAACATCTGACAGAGACACGCCTCCATAATCCCTTAATCTGGGCGTGCCACTCTGGTCTGCTTAGTGCAAAGTGAATAAGAAGCTTCCAGCAGTGCTAGAGTTAAACTCCAAACTACATCACTGCTCCTCCCACCTTCCTCTCTTTCACCCTCTCCGTCCCTCCCCCCCCTAGCCCTCGCCTCTGCATTAATTCCACTATAAAGGAGTGTCTGTCACCGGTGGTCATACTACAGAAGCCTCACAGCGCACCCTGGACCTCAGCCACACAGACTTGGAGAGAGAATCAGCAGCTCCCGTCACACACAGTGACAGACAACTCTCGTCAGACAGAAGCTCTCTCTACTCAAACCGCATCTCTCCACTCCCTCGAACATTCGGAGATGCAGCGACACGATTTCCAAAATCATCCCGGTCACCGGAAAGAGGAGAAACTCGATATGCTCAACCTCAACCGGCGGCTGGAGACCTACTTGGGCCGCGTGAGGCTGCTGGAGGAGGAGAATGAGCTGCTACGCCGGGAGATACACGCCCTGAAAGGCAGCAGCCAGGATGGGAAGATGGGTCTGGACCACCAGCTGGGTCTGACCAGGCAGGAAGTGCAGAATGCCTGCAGGGAGAAGGACCTGGTGGAACTGGAGCTACAGAGCCTGGACGAGGAGATCCAAACCCTGGGGCTACAGAGACAGTGGGTGGCTGATGCCCATGAGGTGGTGATGAAGAAGCTGACTGAGAGCAGGAAGCAGATGGAGGAAGAGAAGAGGGCTCAGGTCTGGCTGAAAGGCAAGGTGAGCCAGCTAGAGGAACAAGTCCAGTTCCAGATACAAACTCACCAGGCGGATGTTGCCAACCTAACGGATGCACTAATCACACCTCCACTACCACCCCGTCCAACCCGGTCCAGCATCCAACTGCCCGACCTCCATGAGCTGGGTGTGGAGTACTCACAGGTGGCCGCCGGGGCATGGCAGGATGCAGCCGGGCTGTACCAGGACCAGGTGAACAGTCTGGAGGAGGCTCTAGGCCAAGCCAAGGACCACCTAGTCCAGGTGGGGCAGGAAAAGAAAGAAAGTCAACTGCAACTTCGGGCCTTGAGAAGTGAGTTGGCATCAGCCCAGGATAGACAGCAATATCTGGAGAGGAGCGTGTCCCAAACGCAAGACAAGCAAACGCGGGAGATCCAGAACATGCAGGTAAGATCTATTTAAGGTGATCTTAGTGTGGGGATTTGCTGAATGGTGGGTAAAAGAACGAATTAGTAATGTAAAGGCCTTCTAGTCTACCTTGTGATAACAGTGTAGTCATATATATTCATTTGAATTTGGATATTGCGATAACATTTTCACTAAACTAAAGCACGTTTGGAGATTTCTGGAGCGTTTTGTCTGGGTGAAATGCCAGGGATTTAGAACTGTCACAAGACAACAGTCAAAGACAAATGGCAATGTGCACATCTTAACCCAAATGACAGACTACGCTACTTTCAGTTTTGTTTGAGCAGAGAAAACCAGAGAAAAAATACAGTTGTATGTTCTGAATAGATCGTTTTTTATACCTATAAGGTTGGCTTCTCCTTTATTAATTATTCCAGATTAACTACAAAGGTCACACTGTAGCCCAGTCATACAGAAAAGAACATTCTGGAGTTCTGGGCATAGGCTCTTTCCATGGGACCAGGAATTACAATAAAGTGTCTTACCTGTCGTGGTTAAATGACGACAATACAATTTGAAGTAAAATACTTTTATTTTCCTATTCCTCAGGCGCATCTAGAAGTGTTGGAAATGGAGAAGGAGGCACTAGGAGAACAAATTGATGGTCTACTGATAGAAAGTAGAGGTCTTCTGCAGCTGAAGATGTCTCTCGGCATGGAGATGGCCGCATACAGGTACCAGTCACGTCTATGTTAACACTTAATCAGAAGGATTTAAATATAAATTATTATGATATTATTATGTTTAAATATCAATAGTTTATCAGAGCCTTTTATTGGCTGAACTACAGTGAGAGCATTTATTCATAACACCGTTGTATTTTAACTTAATATAGTAGTCCGGGTGAAAGCAATAGAAAAACATTGATGCCTGTCAAAAATGTCCCTCCGAACATAGTCCTGTCCTTTATTTTGTAATATTGTAATTGTTCTCCAGAGTTCTTTCTAATTACTTTTTCACAAGTCAGTCAGAAAAGCGGAATTTTCAGCCCCATTTAATCATTTTTTCTGCCCTCCAACAATGACTTTCCTACTGACCCACCCCCCGCCCGCCGACCCGGAGATTGTGGAAGAATACAGAGATGTCAATGAATTGTCCAGCAGGGCTCAGCCATCTGTCCAAAGGGTCATTAGCTCCAAGAGGCCGTTTTCATTTGTCTTAAGCACAGACGGAAACTTAATATTGGCTTCTTAAGTGGTACTCTATTTTCCCTCTTGCTCTCTCTCCTCCGTAGTGATGGCAATGTAAGAGCAGGGAATGACAAATGTACGAGCAGGAAATGACAAATGTATGAGCAGGAAATAACAAATGTATGAGCAGGAAATGACAAATGTATGAGCAGGAAATGACAAATGTGTGTATATGTTTTTTAGATTAGATGTGGCTTGTTAGATGTGGCTCTCTCTGAATTAATTCATATGCAACTTTTCTTCTTTAGAGCATTGCTGGACAATGAAAATCGGATGGGACATATCTCTTCAACCAATCACCTAAGGAGAATCTCTATATCTGGTAAATCATCACGCCATGCAGGAACCAATCAGCTACGAGTGTGACTCTGGCATAGGATAATATGGTTTTGACGTGTCAATCCCGTGACCACCGTGACAAACTCCTTTTAATGTATAGCTTCTCTCATAACCAATACGTTTCCCCTTTCTTAATGTGGTCACTGTAGGCGGTGGAACCCATAAAACACTAGACCTGGGAGATGTACAGGCAGATATGTGACTGTGGGGGGATGAGATGGCTACTCTAAGATCTGTGACAAAGCCCACATGAAAGCTTATTGAGCCATCTGGCCTTGCTTTCCTGTAATTCAGACTGGATCAATATTTCTCCATTATTGTCTGACCACTGCCAGGAGTACACAAATCCTTATATTACCTTTGGGAGGGGGTTTACGGATCTCTGTCAACCCAGGATCAAATGCAAGGCATTATGGGGGTCTCTTGTGTGGTGCACTGGGTGAGCCACTACATTACACTGCATGCTGGGTTCAAGGCCTGGTTGTGTTCACTGCAAGCTGGGTTCAAGGCCTGGTTGTGTTCACTGCAAGCTGGGTTCAAGGCCTGGTTGTGTTCACTGCATGCTGGGTTCAAGGCCTGGCTGTGTTCACTGCAAGCTGGGTTCAAGGCCTGGTTGTGTTCACTGCAAGCTGGGTTCAAGGCCTGGTTGTATTCACTGCAAGCTGGGTTCAAGAAATGTTTGCAAGTACTTGTGTCATTGTAATTTGAACTCTAAATACAGGTTCTGCATACTTTCTGCAAAGTCAATCACTCTTTTCATGTTGTTTCCAGATGGAGAGCGTAGACCTCAAGATGTTAAGCCAAGCCTCCAGACACGCATGGCCATCAGTCACAGGATAAGTTCTGTTCCTACCAACTATGGAAAAAACACAAAATCCAACTCAAAAATGTCATCATCGCCAATCGCTCCAAGTTATGTATCTGTCAACAAAACACCGGAACGTTTTGAAAAGACAGAGGAACAGCCTGTTGACTTGAACATAGAGGCAAAAGAGCAGGCGTGTTGGGCATCGCCTTACCCCAAAGTTCCAGAGAACGGAATTGCAGTGGACCACTTCAGACCCCAGGAGGTCAATGAAGAAGTTAACTATGCTGAGCCTCTCTCTCCTCACACGGAAGACGCAGGAGATGATTTCGTAGTGATGCACGGATCCTCCGACCTTGGGAATCGATCGATTTGGAATATAGATGATGAGAAAGTAGATCGGGACATAGTCAGAACGTGGCCTGCTGAGGAGAAAGAACGTGTGGATTTTGCGACGAGCCACCGGGTTGAGTCCAGCTTCACTGTGCCGTCGGATGCCCAAAAACACTGCAGCCCTTCGGCGAACTATGAAAACGCACAATCTACTAGATCTGTGAGCGAGGCACGTTCAGACATCTCAAGGAATGACGAAAATATTGGCGCTTTCGAAATGTCTTCAGAAAATGAGGAACCTCTCCCAGATTTATCATACAGTCCCATTAATTCATTGGAGGAAGGAGATCTGGAAACCACAAGGGAATATGCAGAATATGCTGAAAATGAAGGATTGGAATCTGATATAATGAATCTAGAATTTGAGTCTGGGTTGGGAAAAAGTCTTTACAGTGATTCCAAAGAGTTCAAACAAGAGAATGATATTTCAAATAAGCCTACTCAACCAGCCCAGTGTTTGGAAGAGGTGTTTTACCATATTAGAAGACTGGGGGAAGATGTCAAATGTCCCGCCAAAGATTATGACGAAAGGGATACCTCTAACAAATCCGAGATTCAACTGGACGATAAATTGCAATCCGACGGGTATATGAATGAAGAAAAGTTGAAAAGAGTTGAAGAATTAAATGAGGAAAACCATATGACAGAAGTGGTTGATGGGTTTAGCCAACTGGAGAATATCTCATTTCAATCTGCTCAAACTTCTAGCCTTTCAAGGGAGATTTTTCCCCAAGTTGAAAGTGGTGAGGAAAGTGTTTTGAATCTTCCCATCAGGGATGAAATAAATAACAGGACTAATCAAAGCGGGGAGCCAGACGAATTGAGCTTCTCTGGGAAAGTAACAGTTGGATGGGAGGATGTGGGGGGCTTCAGCGAGGAAAATTACATGGGAGAAAGAATGGATGGTTGTGAAGAAGAAAATGATCACCTGAAAGAGGAAGAGATGTTAAATCCCAGAGAACCCAAATCCAATCAAACCGAGCCAATCATGGCTTCAGATGGACAGAAACTAAATGTGGATGAGGAAGAACATATACTCTCAAATGGGGAACATTTTTATCAATCTGATCGGGAGAATGTACTCTCAGGTGGGGAAAATGTTGACCTGTCTGAACACGAGCACATCCCCTCAGGTGGAGTAAAATGTAATCCAATTGACGATGACGAGGAACATGAAGACGACACTCCCAGCACATCTATTTCAGGGAAGGCTGAGCTGATAGGCAACAGCTACGCTCAGGAAAACACACTAGCTGACACGCGCCCCTTAATCCGCTACAAGAGCGACGAGACGGACGCCAATACTCAGGCCTCGTACCTGGGTGAAAGTGACGCCAGTGACGGCGAAGAGGAGAAGGAGGTCGGCCAGACTGGATTATGCACCTTGGGTGAAGGCAAGTCCAGACGGTTTGATACAATGGAAGATCTGCATGAAGAGTCTGAAGTCCATGCCATGGATCAGGAAGGTGAGACCGGCTTCGCACAGATAGAGGAAGCCAATGATAGCCAAGTGATGAAGTCTGGCGTCTTAGGGAACCTTGAGGAACATGCTTCCGACCTGTGGAACCAGGAGGCAGAGGAGGAGCAATTCAATCAAGAATCTACTACAATTGGAGAGAACTTGAAAATGTACACTGACGAAGACTGTAGTGAAGAGAGAATTGATCGATTGGTGGAGCAGGAGTTGGAGAATCTATCCATCTCCAGTTACAGTGAACATTTCATCGGGCCGATGAGCGCGAGCGGGTCAGTGTTAAGCCTTCAGGCGAAAGAAAAGAGCAGTAAAGAGGCAGAGCAGATAGCCGCCGAAAACCTAAATGAACCTGAACATAAACCTCTATGGGATGAGAAACCGCATCAACCTCAGCAAGACCATGTGCCTGCAAGTGGAGATGAACAGAATCTGTCAGAGTCGGAGGAGACGCTGAGACAATCTGTGTGTTTATCTTCAGAGGCCATGTCTACTGTGCACTCCGGGATTCTAATGACACCTGAACACACGTCTCTCAGAGACAATTCCGTCGAAACGTTGCAAGCAGAATATTTGCCTCAAGATGTTTTTTTTAGTATGGAACTGGGATTTGACACGGAACCAGACAACGAAGAAGAAAATGACCAGGAACTCTCAGTGATGAACGAGGCGAATCAAACTAAAGATAATTCCATTCAAAGCGAAGTGACTATCAGGCCTGGGACTGAAACCGACATGAATAAATCAGATATAGAAGAGTCCAACAGCTCAGACGATGACTCGCCAAATGCTAGCCAGTCGTTAGAACCTGTTACTAACGGAACTAGCCATGGGGAAGACTTGTTAGATGTGGCTCTCTCTCAGAAAAGGCATTCCCTAGTGGACTGGACTGCTCCCCAACAACACTTTACCGGGGAAGTCACGAATGACCAAACAACCCATGAAGATCTTCAGAAAGAGACAGAGGAAGTCTTAGAAAGTTCAAATAAACCCCCAGAATCTGATAACCCATTCGCAGGTAACAAGACAGACTCAGAGCGTCTGGACATTAACAAAATAATATGCTCTGGTGTTGACAACGACTTCTGGGGTTCCAACCTGGAGACAGGAGGCCCCGGTCAACCTTTAAAGCCACCTGATCATGTCACTGAACAATCCAATCAGAACCTAGCCATGGCTAACACGCTGGCCTGGGGGGATCTGGAGAAACCACAGACTTCCAGTTGGAACACAAATATATTGGACGGTGATACAACTAAAGCTTCCACTATTGAAGAGGTCAAGGAACCAAAGCCCCTGGAGGCGGCGCAGCCTTTGTGTTCAGATATGGTGGGAGGAGAGAATATTGCTTCTGAAGATGAGGGAGACTCGTGGTCATCAAGGGACGAATAGGAACAATTTCTATGCGGATAAAATCGACGATCATTGAGCGTGTAAAACTACTGATAAAGGTTTTCAATTTGAGCATTGATTCACAATCTTTTTCCTAACACCAACATGCCACATATGCATTCAGAAGATGTCATGAAAATTTGTTTAACCATCATCGGAATATGTTTTGACAAATGTTTTTATGAAAACCAAAGTGGTGCCCTGGGTCACGTCTTGCTGATATTTACCACCAGTGTGCCTCGTCCATCAAACGCCAGCGACATGTTGAAAGCTTTACATCTCCAGGGTTGACAAGCATGGTTTCTTCATCTACTAGATGGATTAGAAAACCATCAACTTCCACCTGAAAGTCAAAATACTCTGGACCTCCCCAATTGATAGTTCATTGTTCTTGTTGATTCAACGCCAAAACTGACATAATGTTCTAATTGAGAACCATGTTTTGTCACCGTGCTAAAAAAGGAAGTGTGTTTTTCTAGAGTCAGCTTTTAGCCTAGTTAATAAATTTTTCTAAAAACTTCAATTACAGTTCAGTTACATTCTTGTATTCAGTAAATGTTTCAAATTGTTTTTTACGAAGTTTTTACCAAAATCTTTTCTTACATTTTTATTGTTAACTGAAACACACCTCAAGTACCAGCACATGGTTTGAAATCCTAATAGTTCCCCAATACATTTGAAAACATTTCAAACAAGGTTTCACAAAGTACAACTTGCATAACTACATTATCAGTCTACCTACCCATTGCAGTCTACAAGCTCTCGTATGCGCTAATGGGGTTTTCTGTTACAGTAAAATAACCTAAATTCCTGTTTTTCGTGCTAGTGTTTTCTGTAGAATTGCATAAATAAATTCACAATCTAGCAAATTGGTATAATAAAAACATAATAAATGTGTTCACAGTTGTATTTCAAACGTCATAGGACTTATTTTATGCATGCTGCTTTTAACTCTACATTGAAACATACACATCTTGTTAACCTTTTGTGAAATGTAACGAGAAAAACGAAAATAAATTTTTTTTTAACAAATAAACAGAATACAGTCTGTAAACTAGTGGTGTTATCCGACCCGGTGCCTCTGAGTGGAGATGAACTGTCCAGTACCTGCTTGAAGCTCTTCCTTGACATTTAAAAGCACTCAGACAAGGTAATTAAAACAACAGGCTTTTTTAGCATTCATCTCTGTCACTGAGTATTACATTCAAGTTATAGAGAGCCAGGGAGGGAGTGGGACGTCGTGGCTAGATTTGGCCACTTTACTGGCCTCAAAGCAGCCGGGCTAACAAAGCCACACTGAGCCCTCAGTAGCAGAAAGCTGTCCCATGGGAAGACTAAGGGGAAGAAAATGCCCACAGAACAATTGCTGACTTCCCCTCCCTCCTGTTCCTGCCACATGGCCTTTTTTCATTCATTAGTCCGTATCCAGAACAATGAAGGCTATTTTAGCTGCGGGCAGCCTTGCTCACTCCCGAATCCGTACAATGACTAATTGAATAAGAAGAGAAGCACGGCCCATTGACAGGCAGACGTGCTGGGTGTTGGAATGTCATTACGACATCGGATCGGCCATATACTCGGCTTGTTACTGGAAACACAGCTAGCCCTGTGGACTGGCCACATGAATTTATCTATATTTAAAGACAATTTAATAAAGAGGTGTTAGGAATAGGCATGCTACAGAACAGATCTTACTTTGGGACACATGTGCATTCGCTGTGAATAGTCTGCTGACTTGGCCCACATCTGATGCAAGAGACTGAAAGTTCTTGGGTCAGTTAGTGGACAGCTGAGACCAGAATATTCTTTTCAGCTGGGCCACAGTGGCAGCTGAAAGGCTGTATGTGTGTGTGTGTGTGCGCGCGTGCACCAGGTTTCACTTATAAACTGGGACAAAAACGTCCCCAAAATGGCATTTTCAGACCACACCACCATATATGGCCGTTACTTTGACCATAACATAAGGCTTTGCATTTTGTCAAAACGCCTATTTCTTCTATATGTTTTTTTTGCTGCAGTATTATTTTTCTGCCTTTGTTCCATACAGGAAGCACGTTTTGGAATATTCTTCATTCTTCATTTAATGTATGTTATAAAATCACAAGTGGTCATATGACCTCCCTACTGCTTCCTTCCTGTCCGGCATCTCAGAAGGACGTAGAAGTATTAGAAGTATGTCAGTTGGTTCCATCACATAATGAGATCAGCTGCTCCTTCGAAGAACGTGTGAATCATTGTACTAGAAAAGATACCCTATTATTATGGAACGAGGTCAGTCAGCAACAGGGTACAACCACCCACCATCCAAAGACCTTGATTCACATTGTTCCTCTAAAATGGCCCCCGTGCGCTGGCAGAGATGAGAGTAGGTCTCAATCGTTTTGCTATTAATAAAACATTGACTGTGATCGTGATAGTTTAAAGGACCCACTGATGCTAGCTTGCATTAGAACACAGATGTTCACATATTCAGACATGTTACAGTCCACACTGAAGCCAGATAGAGTGGGTTACTTTCACTTGGGCTCCAGGGAGACGGGAAGCACCAGCAGATGTCCACTATAATCTAATTGAAGTTTTCCTCCTGTGAATTCACTGCATCACTTAGGGGGGAAAACATGCATAATGGACTGGCCACACCCTGGCTCATCCGGGACCACGTGACCACGTGTGGTGGGGAGGGGGGGACTTTCCCAGCCCTGGCAGGCACACACACACACACACACACACACACACACAGTATGTATGATACACCGATTAGTTATCTGACAGCAATACACCAGTTGACTCTTTTCAGTTTACCGACTGACCCGGTCTGGGTTAGACGTTGTAAATAGTGGTTCATTGTCAATTGAAACAGGCGTGTGTAACTATGTGAGGGTCAACGGCCATTAAACCAAACAGCCAATCATTACTGAAGCTGTGGGCGTGCATCAATCTATTGTCGTCACATGTGCTAATTAATTAGGCCTTTGTTTCCTGTGCAACCCGAGGTCTAATCGTATATTTAATATCGGAAATGTTATGAGTGAAAACTATCAGATCATTAATTGGTCAGGGTTGGATGTCACTTCTCCAATAAAACTTCCTCACGTTTAATCTCGCAACCGTGAAACCTTCAGAAACGGGAACTCTACACTAAAGCTAGTTGTTGTATTGAAATTGTATTCATCTTTAAATAAAATCGGATTTCATCGGTTTGTCCTAAAACATGACATATAAAACAGGCTTATGTGGATGTGGAATAATTTAGTATATCTGTAATATTCTGTATTGTGAAGTATTTCAGTACCTCTAGTGACCTCTAGTGGTAAATATACATCCCTGCAGTTATTCACATTTCCAACATCTCTGTGAAGTCATCATGCGAAACATCCTCACAATTGTACCAGTCTGTCACTTTTCAGAAAAAGTTTTGTTTTGATGGAGAACATATAACACATTACAATAACAAACCAAACATATTTGTAGGTCAACTTGTCTATTTAATATATAAAATACGTTAAAACATACGAAAAAAGGACAGGGAAGGGACAAATTGATACTTTGGTACAATAACAAACACTTTTCTGTAAAAGCAGTATAGAATTTATAATAACATATCAGTGCATACTTTATTTATGAAAATATACACAAATTGTATATCATTCTCCAAAACAAAACAAATATCTTTACAACAAAAAGCAGACTAGCCGAACACAATATATTAGCTATAATTTATTTGAAACTTGTTTCTTCAATGAATATTTTATTTGTGTGTGATGTATACTCTTACTGATATTACATTTCATATTAGTTTCCTATAACATGATTCGTTTGTTACGTCCATGCGTTGACATCTTCGTGTCTGGTCAGAAATAAATTAAATGAGTCTTGTCCCCACTTTCATATGTATAGACCAAGTTGACAAAACAGTTGACGAAAAAATTGCAGCAATGAACTGGTCTTATTATTTCGTTAGTTTACCACCTCTTTCAATCAGCTCACATGTACTAATATCACTACTGCTGTCTCCGTTTATGAATCGTGCAATATAAGAAACACCCTTGGAAAAAAAACAGAAAAAAAACGTGAAAACAAAACGAAAAAATATATTTATATAATATTTATATATAATAAAATAAAAATTCAAATAAAACAATATTTCTACTCAACACAAAACTGCAAAAAATAAAACAGCCTCTTCTATATCATCATTACGATCGTCATTGACGGTCACGATAATAATAATATGAAGAGCGATGGCAGCGATTATCATAGAACAATTCTAATTAACAGACAATAGAACTGTCACTAGCACAAATTAACACTGGAAAGTGAGTGAGATTCTCTAAACATCATTATACATGAGGAATATCGAGGGGCAGGCCACGATGCTCATGACGATTGTCTTTCCTTTGTGGTTCCCCTAGTGCTGCTCTGAGATCCATGACAGGGATTTATACAACTCCTCGCTTGGCTTACATCCAGACCACTAAACAACCACATCTCCTAATCCGCTTCCAAATCACCAACAAAGTCTGGAAGGACTGTACTTCGCTTCATGGCTTGTGGCCCTATTCAAAACGTAGCTACCGTTGTTATAAAAAAAACACACAAAAAAACATCAGAGGTCAAAAAACATTATTTTGTTCAAAGCTCAGGACACAACAGTCGTGCAGTCTAAAGGTGCGTGAATATGTCCGCGCTCCCCTCGCCGTCCGCCCAGACGGGAACTCCTGGAGATCCACAACACCTGCGGTCATCTTAAAGAGTCACGGGGCGAGAGGCGATTTAGACGTGACATGGATGGAGTACACTGAATGTGAGTTTCGCTGTGGTGTCTGGTACCTCGCCGCGGGGGTCACATGACTTCTGGGATGTGATAGGGTAACATGGCCGAGGAGTAGAACACACACGGGAGGGTGGGGGGTGCTCTAAAAGTCTTTGTGTTGGATGGGTGAGACGTGGTTGAGGACATGCAGACATGACTGTCCCAGGTTAGCGGTCACCTGACTGGTCAAGGGGTGGGGGTTAAAGTGCAGTCCAGTTCGCTGCTACCTCCCCTTCTGCTAGCCCCTCCCACACCCATTCGTGGCCTCGCGATATGGTTCACATCGACAAACACATAGAAATAGAAAGACAGATCCGCTCTCCAATTCCGCTTGTGCTGCCGCCTGAAGCTTTTTAAATATATATGTATATTTATATACCGTATATGCTCTATATGTTCACCCTAAAAAAAGTTGTACCTGCTATACAAAAGCCATACCAAAGGAAATACAGACGACAAATTGCTTACTGTATTGTATGTACACTGTTTGTCCCTTTTTCTTCCCTTTTACATCTCTTGTCCTAAAGTTTCCGAAACACAGGCGTTGTTTAACAAAAATACTCTTCGCGTGTGTGATGATGATGATGCGGATGAATTTGAGGGTTGGCAAAATCGCAAATCTGGGAACATAGCAACAAAGAAATGCACACACACACACACACACACACACACACACATACAAAAAGCATTTGAAATAAATATCAAAGATCACACACACACACAGCATATGAAGTTCCTCTGTAGGTATCTGAACGACGTCATAGAGCTTTTGCAGCTCTTCCCTGATAAAAAGTATTTTACCACAATAAGGTTCGGATGTTTCCGATTAAACAGCAATTTGCATGGTTCAGATTAAAATACCCGGCTAAACAGTACCAGGATCAGCCGCATCAGAAGAGTTCATCTTGTCTTCCAAAACGGACAGCTGGTCAGTAAACTGGGAGCTCCGCATTGTCAGATCAATCAAAAAGGTTGATATCGAAATGTAAAGATGGTTGATGAACAACAGTCAGACTCAGGCAGGTCAAAATATTCCAGGAGAAACAGTTAAAAAGACCAAATACCACCAAACTCCATACTCGTTAGAAAAAAACACCGAAAGCCGGGGCAAATACAAACAAGTAGATTCATTTTGGTTGTCGTACTGTTTTTCAACAGAACAGTGCAGCTGGACAAGAGACCCACGGTGTGTAACAGGTAGGATATAAGATGCGTGTTGTGCATCATGGAGGAGAAAAAAACGAACGTCGAGACGTGTATTATGTTGTGTAGAGTTGCGGAGAAAAGACAGCAGTCCATTGGCAGTCAGTTCATCAGCTTCTCTCTACTATCTCTCTCTCTCTCTTTCTCTCTCTCTTACTCTTCAAGAGGACGAACAAACAAAAACTAACTCAAGCCAATCTCCCCCCCATTAAAACATGTAGTCTCAGTTTGCGTGGCTCTGCCCCTTCAGAGTGTGTCCGTGTCGGTGTGTGTGTGTGTGTAGGATAATAGTATAACACACCAAGCAGTGTGGTGTGCATGGTGACAACGCGTACATATTCAGGAGAAACTGGGTGTGTGAGAACATGCACAAATGTGTGTGTGTGTGTGTGTGTGAGGTCAGTATGTACTGCACAGCTAGTAAATAGGTGGTTGGTTGAGATGGAGGACGGGAGGGGCACATCTCCATCTCTCTCCTTCCCTCTCCTCCTCCTCTATGTCACCCAGGTGTCCAATCTCATCCTCTTCCCGTTGGTCCCCTCCTGGTCCTGTTGCTCCTGCGAGGGCCTTAGGAGCCCCATGGTCGAGGAGGCCCCTCCCTGGTGGTGGAAGTCCCGCCCCTGGGTTCCGTCATCGCGCTCCCCCTCGTAGGAGCTGCCGTTGCTGCTCAGGCTGTCCGCCGGCGAGCGGCCCTGATGGGTGGACGGCTCCAGGCGCAGGCCCCCCGGGTACTGGTTGGAAAGCGGGGCCCCGGTGATGGTCACAAGGCCCCCTCCTCCGCCGCCACCGCCCGTAGAACACGGGGTGCTGCGGTCACGATTAGGCGACACGGGCTCCGACTTGATGTTGATGCTCGGGTTAGTGTTGATGGTCAGCATGGTGCCCTGAGGTAGGTGTCCCACCGGCCTGGAGGGAGACAGGGAGAAAGGGCACAGGATGAGACACTTAGCGACATCTGCTGGTCGGCCAGGGGTACTGCAATGCTCTTATGGAGCCAATGAGGTTAGACACAGGAGTACATGAAGCACTGATGGAACACGGAGCCAGCACCTAGAGGCCGACAGAGAAAATGTGTGAGCAAGCTCGGAGAAACAATCAGAAGACCACACCGATCGACAGGCGTTAACAGGAGAAACCATGTTCAGATTCCACCCTACTGTTCACACTAATGTGGGCGACAGCTATCGTGGCTAATTTTCGAACGACAGATCACGATCTAGGAGACATGGCGGCAGCCAGTAACCAGCCAGACCGGGTGGTCTTTAGAAGACGCTGGTGAAAGCAGTGTGGTGACAGATGGATTGAGGTTAGACGCACGAACAACAGGGACAGACAGACTGGAGGCCACACGGAGACCACGTTCCACAAGCCATGCAGCCTCAGTCCAGAGACCAAGGCACTACGATGTGTCGCAGGTGGCCACAGTCACGTCTCATTTAGCTTTTAACTCGAGACATCTACAACAACAGCAGGTCCATCTGTAAACACAGACGTCCACCTCTTATGGAACAAGCTCCTTGACCTTCAATCACTTGTGTTTATTGGTGTTGCTTCAATAAGACGGCAATATCAAGAAGTAAAAGGTGATGCGTATCTTACAGCAGGCACACACACACACACAAATCCCTTGACAGTGCCCCTATCTATGCACCACTTTTTCAACCATGAGCTCTGCACTATAGCCTAGCACAGGTAGATGGATGACAGTGCCACAGAGGTCCTGTTGCTATGGAGACTGAAAAGGACAGAGTCAGCAGACTGGTGCCGGTGGAGGTGTCCTCTGCAGGCTAGCTCAGAGCGCGACACAGCGGCGCAGCCAGAAGCACACGGTTACAGGACAGTACAGCGCCTCACCAAGACCTGTTCCAGAAGGACCCCAGCGCGGGCTGGTTTTCACATCAAACCGGCCTCTTAACAAATTACCCAAATCCCGAACGACGGGATTAGGATTGTAAAAGCTTCACGTGGAGCCGTAGTTTAGGAAGGCCCGGATTCGATTTGAAATGAAGACCAGCGGGCACGGGGTCCTTAGAGACCTGTTTTGGGGAGCAGGCCCATGCGGTGGGGCTAGTTAGACAGTGAGGAGATATACAGTACCAGCAAAGGCCCTCTTCCCTGCCAAAGAGCAAGTTTGATTGAGAGGCCATGCTGTAGAGAAGGGTAAAAAAAAAACACCTTTAGGAAAAGTGGATTAAACAGAAACCTTCAATCTATTGATGTTGCATCAGGGGAGATATAAAACTAGATAGAAAATACAGAAAGACAGCTTCTCTAAAGAGGTCCACAAACCATATAAAGGCCGGTGTTGTCTTTCCTATTGCTTGATAATATTCCCACACCAGAGAGAAAACTATAGAAATCACAATGCATAATGTCATTTTAGTGTAAAAGAAAAAACAAATAACCGTCAGCTAGTTCCGGTGGATTGAAACGACGAAAATGAATATAGAAAGTTTTTTTATGAGGTGATTACACACTGATGTTGATTTTGATGTGCTGTGATGATTTTAAAATAGAATTGAAACGACAAAGGTTGTGAGATTAGAAACTCTTCAAGTCAGACTGTTCTCTACTGAACACATCGGCTGTACTCCTCTGTACAGACAGCGACACTTCCTGCCGGAGCTCTTGGCAGCGACGGACACGTGGAAAGCAATTGAATAAACAAGTGAATGTGGTTAGAGCAGACGGGATGTCCTTGACACAGTATTTACATTTAGATTGGTCTGCTAGTCAACAGGTGGACGCTAGTCTTTACAAGCCGCGTCCGGAATGATTGGCCACTCGATGTGGTGTGTGGTGAAGGGGTGGGGAGGGGCTGACAGAAATTATTTGTCTTTGCGCACTACTTCGAGTAACCGGGGCCCGACAGAGAACGCCAGGCTTGCCGTCAAAAACTGTCAATCTCAGTTGATTGGAAGTGTTCGCTGACTTCAGCCGCTGTGTAATAAAACCAACAACAGAACACAGAGGCGGTGTCTGACAAGTGGGTCTGTGTCGAAGAAACTGGTGGTGACACACTGGGGGTGACACACTGGGGGTGACACACTGGTGCTGACACACTGGGGGTGACACACTGGGGGTGACACACTGGTGCTGACACACTGGGGGTGACACACTGGTGCTGACACACTGGGGGTGACACACTGATGGTGACACACTTTCCCAGCCCTGGCAGGCACACACACACACACACACACACACACACACACACACACACACACACACACACACACACACACACACACACACACACACACACACACACACACACACACACACACACACACACACACACACACACACACACACACACACACACACACACACACACACACACACACACACACACACACACACACACACACACACACACACACACACACACACACACACACACACTTTCCTGCCTATTTTTGTCAACAACACAATGCTAAGAAACAGAAATGATTCCGTCGACATCAAAGACAAACAACAAATACGTCATGAGAGTTGTTTCTTAAAGACACATGTAGGTAGAAGTTAAGTTAAATTGAATTTTCTGTCGAATCAAAGCCGACTTGAGGAACATAAATCAAATTTGATAGGACTTAATCATGATAATTACCACACATCTAGCGCTACATGTTAATTTATTCACCTCAGGTTAGCAGCAAAATTGGAGATGCAGTTAGCCATCTCCCCGTTCTGTTTCTCTGCGCCCCACATGCTGTGGACAAGAGGGGGAGAACAAACAGGCGGTTACATACGGCTATCTCTCAGCTAGAATGGCCTAGCAGCTGCCATCGTAGCGTTCTGCATTCAGCGCTAACAATGATAGCAATGAGACGAGGCTTGATCAAGGTTAGCTAGCATTAGCCTAGCCCTATAGCGCTCTCTAGATCCACATGGGTGATGTTTAGTTGTTATGTTATTCAGCTTCTCAGACAAACCCATGATGGAGGTGTATGCCTGACATACAGCTAGGATGACAGTGATGGTGTCAGACCGGCGTGGACAGCACCCACATGGTCATATCATCATACTGACCTAGTTTCATCCAGTGATATTTAGTCATCTCTGACTAACTATTTGCAGGAAAGACATCCCAGGACAAAAAAAAACTCTGCATTGGCTGCTCAAAAAATGAAAACAGCTTTAGAGAGATGTGCGGATGTGTGCAAACAGTAAGTACAGTCTGTGGTACATGGGTCTGGTCTACGGTAAGTACAGTCTGTGGTACATGGGTCTGGTCTATATTAAGTACAGTCTGTGGTACATGGGTCTGGTCTACGGTAAGTACAGTCTGTGGTACATGGGTCTGGTCTATATTAAGTACAGTCTGTGGTACATGGGTCTGGTCTACGGTAAGTACAGTCTGTGGTACATGGGTCTGGTCTACAGTAAGTGCAGTCTGTGGTACATGGGTCTGGTCTACGGAAAGTACAGTCTGTGGTACATTGGTCTGGTCTTTGGTAAGTACAGTCTGTGGTACATGGGTCTGGTCTACGGTAAGTATAGTCTGTGGTACATGGGTCTGGTCTACGGTAAGTACAGTCTGTGGTACATGGGTCTGGCCTACTGTAAGTGCAGTCTGTGGTACATGGGTCTGGTCTACGGTAAGTGCAGTCTGTGGTACATGGGTCTGGTCTACTGTAAGTACAGTCTGTGGTACATGGGTCTGGTCTATATTAAGTACAGTCTGTGGTACATGGGTCTGGTCTATATTAAGTACAGTCTGTGGTACATGGGTCTGGTCTACGGTAAGTACAGTCTGTGGTACATGGGTCTGGTCTACGGTAAGTGCAGTCTGTGGTACATGGGTCTGGTCTACGGAAAGTACAGTCTGTGGTACATGGGTCTGGTCTTTGGTAAGTACAGTCTGTGGTACATGGATCTGGTCTACGGTAAGTATAGTCTGTGGTACATGGGTCTGGTCTACGGTAAGTACAGTCTGTGGTACATGGGTCTGGTCTACTGTAAGTAGTCAGGGTCTGGTCTACTGGTCTGTGGTACATGGGTCTGGTCTACGGTAAGTACAGTCTGTGGTACATGGGTCTGGTCTACTGTAAGTACAGTCTGTGGTACATGGGTCTGGTCTATATTAAGTAAGTCAGTCTGGTCTACGGTACATGGGTCTGGTCTACGGTAAGTACAGTCTGTGGTACATGGGTCTGGTCTGTGGTACATGGGTCTGGTCTTTGTAAGTACAGTCTGTGGTACATGGGTCTGGTCTATGGTAAGTACAGTCTGTGGTACATGGGTCTGGTCTACTGTAAGTACAGTCTGTGGTACATGGGTCTGGTCTACGGTAAGTACAGTCTGTGGTACATGTCTGGTGGTACATGGGTCTGGTCTACTGTAAGTACAGTCTGTGGTACATGGGTCTGGTCTACGGTAAGTACAGTCTGTGGTACATGGGTCTGGTCTACGGTAAGTACAGTCTGTGGTACATGGGTCTGGTCTATATTAAGTACAGTCTGTGGTACATGGGTCTGGTCTACGGTAAGTACAGTCTGTGGTACATGGGTCTGGTCTACGGTAAGTACAGTCTGTGGTACATGGGTCTGGTCTACTGTAAGTACAGTCTGTGGTACATGGGTCTGGTCTACGGTAAGTGCAGTCTGTGGTACATGGGTCTGGTCTACTGTAAGTACAGTCTGTGGTACATGGGTCTGGTCTACGGTAAGTACAGTCTGTGGTACATGGGTCTGGTCTACGGTAAGTACAGTCTGTGGTACATGGGTCTGGTCTACGGTAAGTACAGTCTGTGGTACATGGGTCTGGTCTACGGTAAGTACAGTCTGTGGTACATGGGTCTGGTCTACGGTAAGTACAGTCTGTGGTACATGGGTCTGGTCTACATGGTAAGTGCAGTCTGTGGTACATGGGTCTGGTCTACGGTAAGTGCAGTCTGTGGTACATGGGTCTGGTCTATATTAAGTCTGGTCTACAGTCTGTGGTACATGGGTCTGGTCTACGGTAAGTGCAGTCTGTGGTGCATGGGTCTGGTCTAGTCAGTCTGTGGTACATGGGTCTGGTCTACGGTAAGTACAGTCTGTGGTACATGGGTCTGGTCTACAGTCTGTAAGTACAGTCTGTGGTACATGGGTCTGGTCTACGGTAAGTACAGTCTGTGGTACATGGGTCTGGTCTACGGTAAGTACAGTCTGTGGTACATGGGTCTGGTCTACGGTAAGTACAGTCTGTGGTACATGGGTCTGGTCTACTGGTAAGTACAGTCTGTGGTACATGGGTCTGGTCTACGGTAAGTACAGTCTGTGGTACATGGGTCTGGTCTACGGTAAGTACAGTCTGTGGTACATGGGTCTGGTCTACGGTAAGTACAGTCTGTGGTACATGGGTCTGGTCTGGGTCTAAGTACAGTCTGTGGTACATGGGTCTGGTCTACGGTAAGTACAGTCTGTGGTACATGGGTCTGGTCTACGGTAAGTACAGTCTGTGGTACATGGGTCTGGTCTACGGTAAGTACAGTCTGTGGTACATGGGTCTGGTCTACGGTAAGTAGTCTGTCATGGGTCTGGTCTACGGTAAGTACAGTCTGTGGTACATGGGTCTGGTCTACGGTAAGTACAGTCTGTGGTACATGGGTCTGGTCTACGGTAAGTACAGTCTGTGGTACATGGGTCTGGTCTACGGTAAGTACAGTCTGTGGTACATGGGTCTGGTCTACGTACAGTCTGTGGTACATGGGTCTGGTCTACGGTAAGTACAGTCTGTGGTACATGGGTCTGGTCTACGGTAAGTACAGTCTGTGGTACATGGGTCTGGTCTACGGTAAGTACAGTCTGTGGTACATGGGTCTGGTCTACGGTAAGTACAGTCTGTGGTACATGGGTCTGGTCTACGGTAAGTACAGTCTGTGGTACATGGGTCTGGTCTACGGTAAGTACAGTCTCTGGTACATGGGTCTGGTCTACGGTAAGTACAGTCTGTGGTACATGGGTCTGGTCTACAGTGGGTCTGGGTCTGGTCTACGGTAAGTACAGTCTCTGGTACATGGGTCTGTCTACGGTACAGTGGGTCTGGGTCTGGTCTACGGTAAGTACAGTCTCTGGTACATGGGTCTGGTCTACGGTAAGTACAGTCTCTGGTACATGGGTCTGGTCTACGGTAAGTACAGTCTGTGGTACATGGGTCTGGTCTACGGCTCAGGTAATTACAAGGGAGGAGTTACATCTGGTCCCAAGCAGCTCAATTGGTAAGTGTTGGAACTAGTCACATATTTTAATTTAGTTTGTTTTATGACAACCTGAATTCTGGCGATGGAATTGAGCAACATTGACATTGATTTATAATGAAGTTGGCTGCACCTGTTGACATGACTAGTGTACTTACACCAAGTTACTGAGAGACGCCAAGCTGATCTGTTGTTGTTGTTGTTGCTGCTGCTGATGCTGTTGTTGTTGTTGTTGCTGCTGCTGCTGTTGCTGGGATACTGCTGATTGTTGTTGCCAGTTGGTCATGTTTCCAGGAAGCAGCCCTGATGGTGTGAAGGTCTGGAGTGCTGTGAGATCTGCACTGGTCAGTTGGTACTCTGAGTTGGAAAGGAAAAGAAAAGTGAGACAGACAAAGACAAGAGAGACAATCAGGACAGAGAAAGAGAGAACAGCAGTCAAGGACAGAAAGAGAGAGAGGTGATATGAGATGGGGAGATCAATATTAGTAAATAGATAGCATGAGAGAAGAAGGAATATGTTAACGACGCATGAATTAACCTGCATTAATAGTAAATGCAGGAAATATCTATTTATCCAACCATTTCACGCGGCATCCACATGGTCTAGAAATGCTCCCACAATATCCACAGTAGCCACTTACCGCATAGAGGCCAATCACAATGTATTGGCCGTTTGTGCAATTAATAAGATTAGTGATGATGTCATATACCGGACATAACCGCACGATGTCAACACTCACCAGTGTTATAGGCTGTCTGCATGGTGGAGAAGGGGGCAAGAAGACTCGGCGTTGCCACAGAAACCACTGGCGTGGTCAGGTTCCCCTGAGAACCGCCTAACCGCTGAGCATTCTGGGAAGACATGGGGCACAGGAAAGACGTTTGAACGCAAGAACACAGTGAAGACAATTGTTTTATTGCACCCACGCTGGACCGTGACATTTGCTAACAGTGTCAAATGCAAACAAAGGTTCACAATACTGGGCTGTGAGGTTCTCCACTCTTCTATGACACTGAACATTCGAGAAATCTGTCTCAGTAGCGTTGGCACGGCTACCCCGAAACCACAGCTACATATAGACTTCCACTGGACGGAGAGTCATGCGGATTGAATGACAGGCATGCATCCAGCAAAACAACCAGTGAGCAATGAACTGTGTGCTTAGTGAAAAATGTTATACAATAAATAAAGTAAACCCTTAGTGACCTAAAATAATTCTGTGTTGTTATCCTGTTATTTTCCCCCCACAACCTTCTCACAATTTAAAGACGTTCAATTATTTTGCTCATGGCCAAAACTCCACAGCGGCTGCAGAACGGCAAAACATTTCTCACCAGGACATTGTGCATCTTATCACACTGCCTGCTTAGTGAAGAAATGTCTGCACAAGTACCCGCCCTGACGAGGAGAACACATCCCCCTGCCAACAACCACAACGGCGCTCAAAGGATGAGCCCTGCAGTGCCAGCCCTATTCTCAGAGGCAGTGGCTTTAACCTCAGCGCCACTATGCAAGCGCTAGGTTTTAATCAAGATTTCAGTTCCACTACTTTTTCTTAGAAACTGATGATTTAGCGTGAATCTTATTGATCTCATTAAGCGCCCCACAAAAAGGTCTCACATGCTCTCAGAAAATCTGTGATCTTGACTTCAAACCGGTTGAACCTGAGGCTATGTGTATATTTACAGCTGGGAGATCTGAAAGAAAACAGCATCATTTCAGTCATTTGGGCGATGATCTTATTTAGTGTGACTTACAGGAGTGAATTTTTTTAAATGTTTTTATTGGTGCCCCCAGGGGAATCAAACCTCTAATACTGACCAACACGAGAACCTCTATTGTATTTCTACTTTAGGCTAAACTGAAAAACCAAATAGGAACAGTTATATTAATGATTTGTGTTCCTCATGTGTCGCGTTTTAATTCTGCTATTCAGTGAGGTCATTATGCTAACAGCCACAACCCGATAAAGAAATGCTAATATCGTGACATTTAGTGCATTAAGCCAATCATTCTCCACCTCCATTCCTTACCCCTCGCTGTCTATCCACACGGGAAATTCCAGTAAGAAAGCAGAGCGTTGCTTAGAACAATTGGAAAATGATTGGGAATAAAGCAATGTGTAATGTAATGTATTCTACCTTAAAGTAAGGTAATCTAGTGTCATCTGCAGTGAATTAGATGCCCCCGGAAAATATTATTTTTTGACATAGTTGACACCATTGGTGGATTGTCACACGTCAATGGACACACATCATTTAGACACACACACACCTGTATCTTGTCCTGCATTAACAGACGTGAATTACACACACACACACACACACAAACACGTGAGGTTGACCCATGCACATGCCAAGTTACACACACTATGCATTCCGAGATCTTCTGCTCCGTCTTGGATTTAACATAGCATGTAGAAGAAATACAAGCTATGCTATAACACACACACACATATTCCCATGCTAATATTAATTGACACCGCACTAGGTATGCTAATGATATGCTCATGATATGCTAATGCAGCAGGCCTTGTGTAATGTGATGCAGTGGAGAACAGTATGTCGTTCATGCCTGTGACACCACAGTGTTTGGACACAGCAACCACAGTCTAGTCCAAGTGACATTTCTATTCACCTCACTCACCAACTCCAGCTCCTCGTCTGTCTGTGGGGGGGGGGCATTAGGATAGAGAACACTGATTACAGCCCTGTACTAACCAGCGGATCAGACCCAAAATCAAAACCTCAACCATGGGGCCTATTGTAGAGATATGCAAAACGGAACTTAGATTAGCATCTGGGGGCTAATTCATTGTGCACTCAAACGTTGCTTTCAGAAGGTGTTTCGACGGCCGAACCCGTTATAATATTTTAAAACCAACCCGTTAAAACCAACCCGTTATAAACATTCAAACCAACCTTTGAAATGGACTGTACTTTTATTAAATGGCCGATTAATTATTCAATGACTTCAGAAACGGTTAACAGTGACTTAAACTCACCGGCCACTTCATTAGGTACACCTTTTGAACTGTTCCTTAACGCAAATATCTACACATCCAATAACGTAGCTGCAACCCAATGCATTCAGGAACGTAGACATGGTCTACAAGACGATCTGCTGAAGTTCAAACCAAGTATCAGAATGGGGAAGAAAAGTGCGTTCGGTCACTTTGAATGTGGCATGGTTGTTAGTGCCAGACAAGCTGGTTTGTGTATCTCATAAGGTGCTGATCTGGAATTATCCATCACAACCATCTGAAGGGTTTAAAGGTCTGAGGAGAATGGCCAGTCTGGTTTAAGCTGATAGAAAGGCAGAAGTAACTCAAATATTACCACCACGGTGTGCAGAGAGCATCTCCGAATTCACAACACGTTAAACGTTGAAGCAGATGGAGAACAGCAGCAGACGACCACATCCAGCGCCACTCAAGTCAGCTAAGAACATGAGACGGAGACTTTGTCGGCACAAGCTCACTGATATTGGACAACAAAAGACTGGACCGATGAGTGTCAATTTGTGCTGCAACCTTCAGATGGTGAGGTCAGACTTTGGCGTAAACATGTAACGGGAGATTCACATTTGGGACGTGCAGCCAACAAATCTGCAAACCCACTGCTGGGTACGGAGCAGAACCTCAGAGGAACGCTTCCAGCACCTCGTTCAATCTATGCCACAAAGAATTGAGGCAGTTCTGAAGGAGTCTAACCTGGTACTAGCAAGGTGTACCTAATGAAGTGGCCAGTGAGTGTGTCATCCACTTTGTAGAAGAAGAGTGAATTTATGTTCATAGACTATTCTAATATCTGTGTATTTTATAGACTTCTTCAATAGAAAGGGAAAAATTAAGAAGCCAAAGAATTTCTGTGGCTTCATAACATGATTTGTAACTGGCCAAGCACCAAGAAAGCATTTCTGAAGGTGAAAAGACAACCGGCTCAGTTTGGCTCAGTAGGGCCACCGTAGTCACCCATTCTGTGGCCCACTCACCAGCTGCATATGGCTCCTGCCACTCTGGGAGGTGATAACCCGGAGGTCGGGCTTGCGGCTGTTGACCATCTGAGGGCTGGGCGGAGGCGGAGACCTGGCCGGGACTACTTTCCCCAGGCTGTTGCCGTTGGAGACGGAGAGAAGGCCGGGGGAGGCTCTGGCACTGTTGTAGCCGTTGGCTGATTGGAGAGAGAGACAGAGAGAGTGTTAATATGGTGTACGGATGGGGGGGTTTGGGTGCTGCGTTTTGCACCCCTCACCCGCTGTACAACAAACGACGAAACACTTGGACACAAACTCCTGGGACTGTGTAAACGTGACTCTGTTTGCCCTTTCACGCATTACTGAAAGAAAACCGGCAACGCCTAGCAAATCACTACCCGAGCGATGTCTGCCCTATGTCGACTCTACGACGGGCACAATGTCAACATTTAGACAGGCCACTTCAAGTCACTTCATGTGACACGCCCTTCCCAAGGAACAACGCCGTTCTGACACATTCAGCACACACCGATAACAACACCAGATAAATACGTCATATTCCGATCGGAAAAAATGCGCATGCTACGTATTCCCCTATAAACCTATTCTATTCTTCCAATCTGACGGTTCAATGGCGAGCAGTGTTGAACTGGCACAGGCTCAAGTAACTGGGACAACAACATTCCTTCCTGCCATGGGACAGACCAACATTGACTTCCCCTTACTAGGTTAAACGGAGCCGTTGATTCAAATAAAGACTGTCTGACTGTGTGGGGGGGAGGGGAGTGGGGGACTTTCCCAGCCCTGGCAGGCACACACACACACACACACACACACACACACACACACACACACACACACACACACACACACACACACACACACACACACACACACACACACACACACACACACACACACACACACACACACACACACACACACACACACACACACACACACACACACACACACACACACACACACACACACACACACACACACACACACACACACACACACACACACACACGCTGGTCAGAGAGGAGCAGTGTTTTGCGATAGCAGATAAAAATTGCTCCATGACGTGTCCCAGATGCTACCAGCATGTGACTCTGTTTCATCTCCCACACACGCACGCACACGCACACACCCACTTCAGACACACAGACAGACATACAACGACAGAATGCGTACACCATTCACAACTTCGATTTTCAGATTGGTGTCTTTAAGGTACAGCCGAAGCAAAAAAACACGCAGCCCATGTTGTGTGTTTACCTTCACATTTTGAAAGTAGTCTAAAGCTGATTGTAAAATTGCTGATTCAGTTTATAATATGTACTCTTACGAAATGTTCAGCAACATTTGTCATTAAAGATAATAAACACAAATCCAGTAGATGGTGCTGTTTCTTGCAAAACTTACCCAGTTAATATATCTACTGTACTCTAATGGTTCTTTGATCTTTAAACAGTCATGACCAACTTTAACTAATTATAGGCCAGCAAAAAATGTATTACAATAAATATAATAAATAAATATAATAAGAATATTCATCAAAATAAATGAAAATCAAATACACAAGTGTTTAATACTTGATTTGGGCTAGAGGTTGGTGTAGATTAGATATATATTTGGGATAGCTATATGAGACATCTAGTAATTAAGTAAAAGGACACAAAGCTACTCAATTTAAAAGTACTAAATGCCATTGTCTTGACCAACTCAACAAGAAAATAAACCTTTGTCAAACCAGAAACGAATTTCTTCTAATTATGATTAACGTGGTTATAGCAGCTCAGTCTTCATACTTGTGCGAACTTGGATGGGTTCCAAATCTCACCAAACATTGAAGGGTTAACAACATGCAATTTGTTTTAATAAAACGTTAATATGGCGCTGATCCGATGCCTCTAGGATAATCTGTTTAGCTGGGACAGCAGGTGAGACAAAAGACATCTGATGTAAGCAACCTGTGTTTAAACTGCGTTCACTCCCACAAAAAACACATCAAAATGACATCATATTTATCATTTCCGCGGCGTCACTTCGGTCCCGGCCAGTTTTACGATCCGTTTATGTGTCGTGTTCATGTTTGTACCTGTAACGTACGAGTGTAAGGACAGTAGACCGTGCAGATTGGGGTCGATTTATCAACACAATAACGTGTTCTGAGGACACGTGCTGCTGTGGATATTTGTATGTCAAGCTCCAAACAGAACTGTGGATAAACAGCTAATGTGAGTTGGTCTGTTCTGACTTTAGACCGGTACTGTACATATATATTAAAAACATCAGGAGGTTGGAGGCCTGGGGGTGACCAGTAGTCTAGTGTGCTGGCTACTGACGCACTCATATCGCCGGCGCGTGGGTTTGATTCCGGCCTGTGCCCTTTGCAGCACACTGTACTCTATCTACCCCACTGTCAATTAATAAAGCAGGAAAATGACAAAATATATCTGCAGAAAGCTGCTATGGTATACCAAACTTAATAAGCCAGGTGTTGTCTATTATAACTGCTGATTGGCTTACAGCTCTGGTATACGAGACCCTATCCCACATGTATTACAATACATTTTGTTTCTCTCTATTTGCATTGGTAACTGGAGAAATGTGTGAGTGAATATACATGTGTGTGTGTGTGTGAGTGTGCTCTCCCAGGCTCTTCTCCTATTACCCAGGACCGGGTGTGGGAATCTCAGGAATGCCGAGTGACGTCAATTGTGACATTCCCTGGGCCAAGAGCCCAAGCACAACAGCTGAGAACGACAGAGCAAGGAGGGGAGAAGGAGCGGAGGTGGAGGAGGGGAGGTGGGGGAGGGGAGGTGGAGGAGGGGAGGTGGAGGGGAGGGGAGGTGGAGGAGGGGAGGTGGGGAGGGGAGGTGGAGGAGGGGAGGTGGGGGAGGGGAGGTGGAGGAGGGGAGGTGGAGGAGGGGAGGTGGGGGAGGTGGGGAGGTGGAGGAGGGGAGGTGGAGGAGGGGAGGTGGAGGAGGGGAGGTGGGGGAGGGGAGGTGGAGGAGGGGAGGTGGGGGAGGGGAGGTGGAGGAGGGGGAGGTGGAGGAGGGAGGTGGAGGAGGGGAGGTGGGGGAGGGGAGGTGGGGGAGGTGGAGGAGGGGAGGTGGGGGAGGGGAGGTGGAGGAGGGGAGGTGGAGGAAGAGGGGAGGAGCATGGGAGGTGAAGCAGGGGAAGTGAAGGTTAGGGGAGGCCTCTGCTTACTGGGGCCTCTGCTTAACCAAGCCCTCCATGCTAACACCGCTAGCAACACCGCTAGCGCTGCTGAAATAAGTGCCCGGGGAAACGTTGAAAGGGTCACCCATTTCTTACCCAGTTATATTCGGTGCCCAGTGCCTTTGTCAGAAATACCACTGGTAAAAACATCTAATATAATGAATAAAACATCTCTGGGTGAGCTGTTGTAGCACAATCTCTGATTTTGTCATCCATCTATGACTGTTTGCAGACAGGAATTAGATTACGAATGAGGCTGAAGCTCTGGACAGTGTCAAAGTCACCTCTGAGGAGAAGCCCTTGCCAAGACAAGGGACAGTTAGAACCTGGGGGGATTGAAGTGTGTGTGTGTGTGTATGTGTGTGTGTGGGGGGTTAATGGGGGAACAGCTGAGGGGCGAGGAGAGCGGGGGATGAAAGTGTGGTTGGGGAAACAGATGAAGGGGGGTTGCAGAGACCAATTCTAGGCCAGAGTGTTTGGGAAACACAGTCTTTCATTCTCTACCGTTCCCACTAAACCCCCCTGAGCTGTTTACAGGCGGCTGTCCTGTGACTCTCAGCTGTTGCTGGCAAACAGGTGTGTGTCTGTTTGAGTACATAAGTGCCAGTGTCTGTTGCCATCCGCCAGCAATCCTGCCCTCCTCTGTCCTGCCACCCAACAGTGTAATCAGTCCCAACGAGTGAGCCAGTCCCACACACCTCCGAAGGTACAATCAATCAAACCGATGACGGTTTACGACGGAACGAGGCAATCGTCTCCTATTGCGACAACAGAGAACCCGCTGAGCGTGTGTGCGTCACTGTGTGTGTGTGTGTGTGTCTCCTCTCATTAAATAAACACTCAGCAAGGGAGTCGGGCAGGCACAACAGGACGTCACTTACGAACTGGACTCGGGCATCCTCCATTGGAGTTGTTCAGGTCACCTCCTAACAGAGCGCCTGTTGAAACAAGAGCAGAAGACGACGGCCATGTTGAACAAACACCCACACGTGGTTACGAGACCGATCGGGACGGCCGATAAATCGTGAGACCTATCGGATCATCGCTGATACTGAATTCATGAGACGGGCGCTGACGTCAACCAACTGAACGGCCGCCTCTACCTGCGCTGGCCGGTCGCTGTGGTAACCCTGGAGACCCGGTGTTCCTTTGGAGGGCCGGTTGCTGTGGCGACAGCAGCCGCGGGTCTGTGAGGGTGGAGGTGACAAAGGACGCGGTGACCAGGCCGCCGGAGTTACTGAACTGCAGGGTGTTCTGATTGGACACCGGCACCGTGACAGGCATGGAGAAGGTGGGTTGCTGGACGGCTGACTGGAGGAGAGACAGAAAGGGGAGGGGTTTGGACATGTAAATACGCCTAAATATGGGCACATGTATACAATGGAACCGAGACTAAAAACACATTGTCAGAAGCATGACGTGCACGTGATTTGTGAGAAAATTAAAGAAGCAAAAGAAGTTGTCTGCCTTCAGAACACATGCAAGTTTAATTTTACGCCGTAGCAGCAAATGGACGTCAAATTGTTATTGCATTGGTTATGATGACATTTGCAGTCTACAATTGACATACTACACTCACTAACCAATATGCACGGGTGATCCATTTTATTACAGGCAAAGGGTTTAGGAGCAGAGGAAAATCGTGTGAAAGTGTGAGATTGTTCTGCAGGGCTTTGGAACATCTCAGTATCTAGATCCTGGCCTAAAATGACCCGTACAAAAGTGGGCTCTCCTGAGTACAAGAAACCTAGTCCTTCATCCTAAACTGGCACTTGGTCAGCTACGTAGTACCAGGTATGGTAGCCAGTCCTACAGCGGGTCCTAGTCAGAGGGGGGACATTGGCCTGGGCTGTCCAGTGTGCTGCCTGTAAACCATTACACCCAGCTCCTGTGGCAGGAAGCATCCCCGGTGTCTATATTGGGTATATGGGCCAATCGTGTCCTGGTACTCCATGTGCTAAATGGGACACAGTTAAAAGAGAGGAGGAAGATGCTCTACTCTGTCCTTCATCATAGTGACCTTCCTTCCAGCTGGCTTGGGACCTAGGTGTGAAGTTATGGAGGTGAAGGAAGGAGAGCCAAAGTACTTTCTGTACTCTGAGTTTTGAACTGTGCAGTCTTGCCCTTCTTGTGACATTTTTTTGGGAAAGAAAACACCTGTCTTGATGGTGTTTTAGTAGACTGAGCCTTTGTGAGAATTATTCTGCTCTAGTGACAGACAACAACCAGGCTAGCGGCTGTAAAGACATGTCGTCACTGTAGTATAAAATATCCTCTGATCCATTAAACCAGGATGTCACAGTATGTCACCAAGGACAATGCTCGATACCCAGCATGGCAAGGAGACTCATGGGCCTAAGGTAACAAATGTTATGGAAAACCAGACACAGAGAGAGACACAAAGAGAGACAAGGAGAGAGACATGAGGAGAGACAAGGAGACATGAGGAGAGACAAGGAGACATGAGGAGAGACATGAGGAGAGACATGGAGAGACATGAAGAGAGACATGAAGAGAGACATGAGGAGACATGGAGATAGAAAGCAGAGACAGAACATAGAGAAACAAAGAGAGGACAGGGAAAATTACAATTAGAACATTTGAAACAAAGACAAGAGAAAAAAGAAAATGAAAGAGGGAGAGGGAGAGAGAGCAAACTGTAAGACTGACACCGGAAAAGAGAGGGAACAGAAAAAGAATGAGAACATCTGTGTGTGTGTGTGTGTGTGTGTGAGAGAGAGAGAGAGAGAGAGAGAGAGATACAGACAGCCTACACAGGTGAGCCTTCAGTGAGTGGCCATGCTGGTGGGCAGGTTTGGCATCTGGGTAGGTCTTCAACAACACAAGGATACACACTACACACTGGCTAGCCAGGCAGGAGAGATAGAGGTGATATTAGTGTGATGGGGCAGAGGTGTGGAAAGAGGAAGCATACAGCACATGGGAAGATCCTACCGGTCAAATATGACCCATACAATCACATATATTATCCTACCTGGTCAAATATGACCCATACAATCACATATATTATCCTACCTGGTCAAATATGACCCATACAATCACATATATTATCCTACCTGGTCAAATATGACCCATACAATCACATATATTATCCTACCTGGTCAAATATGACCCATACAATCACATATATTATCCTACCTGGTCAAATATGACCCATACAATCACATATATTATCCTACCTGGTCAAATATGACCCATACAATCACATATATTATCCTACCTGGTCAAATATGACCCATACAATCACATATATTATCCTACCGGGTCAAATATGACCCATACAATCACATATATTATCCTACCTGGTCAAATATGACCCATACAATCACATATATTATCCTACCTGGTCAAATATGACCCATACAATCACATATATTATCCTACCTGGTCAAATATGACCCATACAATCACATATATTATCCTACCTGGTCAAATATGACCCATACAATCACATGGATAATAATATCCGGATAATAAGCCTCGCAGCTTTTCATCCGCTCATCCGGCCATTTTCAACTGCGGAACAAAAACTGGAGAGGAAAAAACTAACCTATTTTCCTCTGCAGAGCTCCACATTGGTGTACCTCCTAGATGCCAGGATATCAGAATGAATTAAACTCGTGGCCTACTTTCCGTACCTCCTGCTTGTCCTAGAAGCCTTTCAAAGTGTCCTTTTAAGTTTAAGGAAACGTCTCTTTCTGTTTGTTAGCATTGATTGATCAAAACCACGACACAACCTTTGAAACAATGTTTGGCTGACCTATACCAGTCCTTGACGTCTGACTGGACTGTTGATGTCACCAGTGGATACCGGTTCTGATCCAATCAAAATGAACCAATTTACAAAAACAATGCTCCACTTTTGTTGGAATAAAGGGGGGGGCAAAAGGTGCTTCAAAGCCAAAAGGGTGATCTGTACGAGCTAAATCCTAATAGGAGAGTAATTCTCCATTGTTTTCATGACAAACACTGTTAACGCTGTTATCGTTATTTCATATAAGAACACAAATGTGATCAGCTTAACCAGCTGTGTCTCCGTCGTGGCAAAATCCCCGGTGGCATTACAACAGCGATCAAACTGCCCATGCCAATAGACTGTCTAGCCTCGCCCCCCAGAACTCCCCTTGGGCCTTCTCCTAGACTCCAGGGATTGTGGCGCGGGTGAGATTAAGCGCGTATATCCCAGACTCTAGCTGTCCTCTTGGGGGGATTATGACGCTGTTGAGGGGGGGGGGGTTGTGCTGGATGCTTCCGTTTGCCACAGTACAACCCTCTGGAAGGTGTGCCAGGGGAGGTGGGGGGTGAAGGGGGCAAAGCTTCCAGTAGACTGAGGTGGCACATGTGATCAGAGAGTCTGAGCCTTCAAAAGCCATTTCAGCTCAACCCAAACACCGAAAGCAGCGGAGGAACCACACCGTCGGTTAAATGCAGAGTAGGCAGTGTTTACTCGATATATTCACATGAAATTATATTTGTGGTGCTGTGATGTCAGTAGGTGTTTGGAAATGCTAGCGGTATTGAAAAGCAATATCTCTTAATAAACTTTTTTTTGGGGGGGGGCTGTATAATAACATTTGTGCTTAGTTAGATATGTTAATGTAATGGGATAATACGTGTACATTCAGAGATACCAGGGCTTATGCTAGAGGAGTACAGTATCTCTACAGGTCCGCTCATACAGAGAGCTGGCGGTGTCATTCGCACGTCGGCCCGGTGAAATCGATAGCCAAAGTCCCGTCCCCCGTGTCCGATAGGGAGGCCAATACAGACAGGAAGAGCCGGTGGTTAATTAAGTGTTCCTCATTAAACACAAGTTAATGGCATTACTTAGCCCTAGTGGGAGAAAAGAACGAAGCGTTTTAAAATTGGCACGCGAGAGAGGGATAAAAGGGGAGATAAAGCGAGGCGAGTGCCAAGCGTGGCGGCCCTGGAGAGTGTCTGACAAACACAGAGGGAAATGTGAGGCAGCCCTGGCTAAACCCAGACAGGCTCATTCTGCCTGTAACACTCAGGGCCTACGGAAGCCACTCATTTGTAAGAGGGGGAAATATACGTATTCTGAGACCGTAAGGGGTACGGCTCGGGAATGTGCCGAGGCGTAGTCGCACGCCACTTCAGAAATCAGCCAATGGGTCCTAAGAGTCATGTCATGTCTGCTTATGTCGTGTCTGCTTATGTCGTGTTTATGCAGCCTTCAGCCAGAACGTACGCCTGTGACCACTCTCAATTCAGACTGCCGAGCCCCTCAACCCGCCCTCCTTGCCCGGGCACACGCAATCAGATGGGGTATTGTGAGTTCAAAGAGGTGGGTGAGAGATGGAGGGAAGTGTTGTGGGTGGTGGGGGGGGGGTAGTGCTCTGTGAGTATTCGGGTTGCCTTCTGCAGCTGGTTCTGGGTAATATCCCGCCAGGTAACAGCTCAGTACTCACTGACAGCCTATAGCTCTGCATCATTTTATCAAACTCCTCGTCAATTTTTTTGTATTTCTCCTCAGTGCGGGGGGTGAGGGAGAAGGGCTCCTCTGGGTCAGGGCTCTCTGAGTCCCGGTGCTCTTTCTTGTTCAGAGCCTTGGTTCGTTTATTCCCAGAATGGAGACAGAGAGAGAGAGAGAGGGAGGGAGAGAGAGGGAGAGAGAGAGGTAGGTTAGATAACGTGATGTAAAGGAGTTTTGTACTCACCCCGTAGCGCTTGAACAGGATATCCAGGTCCTCGTTCTTGCGGTATTTGTCATCGTTTAACGGGCTTTGGTCGATGGAGTCGTCGCCGTCGGGCTCTGGGCTGTTGCAGCCGTTAAAGCCTTTCTTTCGCAACGTCTGAATTGTTTTGGTGGAGGAAGAGGTGGAGGAAGAGGGAGAAAACAATTCATTTTCATGCATGATTTAGGCCCAATAACCATCAGCAGTTAAACTCCACCACCGCCGCCCAAATCTGGAGAAGAACGAAAGGAACCCGGGTTCTCCGTTTCCACGGACAACAGCAATAAAACACACCATCTGAGCCCCAGACAATAGTTTATTGATCTGCACAGCCGGTTAGGTCAATGTTGCAACGTGTTCGACCATCACTGGAAAAACCCAAGCCAACTTCAACTTGTCCACCACAGAACCAGAGAACCAGCTAGGTCAGTCCGGCTCAAACGCCAGCTAGTGGAAATGCTCTCATTTTCAGAGGATTCAGGAAACCGGCTTTACTGTAAGTAGCTTTTCCGGGGGGGAGCGGATCGAACAGCTAACCAGATCCTGTCGCTCGCAAAATTGATTGTAACCTAGTGGCAAATTCTTCGAGGGGTTGTTTTCTTTCTGTTCAACTGTGCCGTCACAGGGACACAGCAGAACATAACCTAGTAAATGAGTACGCCCTGAAAGGTGGCACCAGAGTGAATCCTGACTGCTATAATGATGCATAAGTGCATGTTCTGTGGGACAGCCAGTAAGGGGTCACGCCCGTTCTGTTAGGTAAGAAGGATGACTCAATACCACGTCTGACAGGCCACGGTGAATAAAAGACAGCAAAAAGATGACCTGACAGCCAATGGAGTCGTTAGCTACCAAGTGCAGGCTGTGTGGTAAACTCCAATTACAGATTCATTGAATTTTAAATGTGATGTGGCATTATTGGCTATAATACAAAACGATAACCACGTTCGTATATATTACATCACTAGCATTTCACACAGTATTAAATGCATTCTGCCCACATGAGGATATGGCGTTTTTTTGTATAAAATTGCACCCTCTTCATGCTCATCAATTGAAATCAGTGCACTTTTTTAATGAGACACACTCAAATAGTCCTTCCTGACCCGATCAGCCACTTCGATTGGCACTGTTCACAGAAAACACAGAAAACACGGTCGGTCTGTGCTGACCTGAAGATGACACGGACTGCATGTGACAAAAGACATGTGACAAACGAGGACATATGCCAATGACTGGCAGAGAGAAACATGTCATCTAAAAACCTGCCTTGACAATAGGACCTGACCGGCCAAAATAATGACGTACAGGGAGAGAGAGTGAAAGACAGGGAGTGAGAGAGTAAGTGAGTGAGAGGGTGAGATCAGTCAGCTGATCAGCTTGTCTCTCAGTCTGCTCCATCTGTCCCTCTGGCTCCATCATCTATGGCACTGCCAGGGTAAGAATGGCCTCCAGAGAAGCACAGCCCATGACTCACTGGCCACTCCCCTCAACAACATCACCATTTACAACTATCCCCTACTGGCTCCTCCCCCGGCCCCATCACCCACAATTCCTCACTGGCTCCTCCCACTGACATCCTAACCATCACCCACTACCCCTACTGGCTCCTCCCACTGACATCCTAACCCTCTCCCACTATTCCTACTGGCTCCTCCCACTGACATCCTAACCATCACCAACTACCCCTACTGGCTCCTCCCACTGACATCCTAACCCTCTCCCACTATTCCTACTGGCTCCTCCCACTGACATCCTAACCCTCTCCCACTATTCCTACTGGCTCCTCCCACTGACATCCTAACCCTCTCCCACTATTTCTACTGGCTCCTCCCACTGACATCCTAACCCTCTCCCACTATTCCTACTGGCTCCTCCCACTGACATCCTAACCCTCTCCCACTATTCCTACTGGCTCCTCCCACTGACATCCTAACCCTCTCCCACTATTTCTACTGGCTCCTCCCACTGACATCCTAACCCTCTCCCACTATTCCTACTGGCTCCTCCTAATTATTTCATTTTCCATTACTGTCGTTCCCTTTCCAACATCAACTCTGCTCCCATCCTTTTTATCCACATTCCATCTCGTTTTGTATATACAGGTCTTCTCCATTTATTTCTAGAACATTCCTGAATTCTCCGTCTGTACCTTCAGCATTCAGAATATCACCAGTATTTCCGTTTCTCTCTCAGCAGTTTCCTATTCTCCCACTCTCCTCATATTCGACCGTCACAATTCTCTCCATCTCCTCCTCTCCATCTCCTCCCCCCCCATCTCCTCCTCCCCCCATCTCCTCCCCCCCATCTCCTCCTCTCCTCTCTCCTCCTCCTCTCCATCTCCTCCTCTCCTCTCTCCTCCTCCTCTCCATCTCCTCCTCTTCTCCATCTCCTCCCCCATCTCCTCCTCCCCCCCATCTCCTCCTCCTCCCCATCTCCTCCTCCTCTCCATCTCCTCCTCCTCTCCATCTCCTGTCTAGCCATCTCTCCTCAACCCATGTTTCGTTTGGAGTCTCCTGCTCATTGTTTCTGCCTGTCAGATGCCATCCATTTCTCCTCGTCTTTGATGCCAGTCGCCTGCCTCTGTCCCTGTAAAGACGGGGAGGGGTGTGTTGAGTGGAGCAGCAAGCACACGTCCACAGAGGCAGAATGTAATGTCACGTCCCATTTGCTGCTCCCTGCATTCTGGACCGTGGAGCCCCTGGAGCCATCCTAAGGGAGCCCGACTAAAGCCTCGGCTTACTATACTTCTGGGCTGCCACGGAACCAATCCCTAATGTGGCAGCATTGTGGAAACTGAACGACCATAGCGGCTCAATGCTCCACATTCATTAGACAGTAGTCTACCACCATTACGGCCACACCTAGCTAGCGCTGGCTGCTAGTGCTTCTACGTGTTGTTATTGGAGGACCTCGATCCATCACAATACCTCAGGAGGGGTTCTCACAGCACACTACAGAGGGGGTGGGACGACACCTTATTGGATACCGACGGGTCACATGATCCCTCAGCGACACTGAGGACACGATTTAACTCGGTCGCTTCACGCATCACGATGAATATCTGAACGCTGCTTCCATTTCCTCGTAAATAATCAATTGAGTTCCCTTAATGTTCGAGGACAGTAACAAGAGCGAAAGACGTGGCGGGCTAAGTGGCACAGAGTGATGTCACCGTGCCATCCGCGTCATCACACTGAGTTCTGAGTTTGCCGCCATGGGGTCATGTGACCCGGAGAGATCACATGACAGGGGGCGGCCCCGATTGAGCCCGTCCAGAACATATAAGGGCAGGTCATAGAAGGCGTCGCCAATTCGACAAAACCGGACAATTCCCGCGGGAGGGACCGCCGTCAAGGCAACGGAAGGGGGAGTCGGCTCCCGGGGAAACATCAGTGTTGTGATAGGGCGGTTCCAATGACCCGCCTTCGACCCGAACAGCCTTTGAAGAGGGCCTCCATATGGGGAACTGGCGGGCAATTACCTGTTCTAATTGGAATCAATTACTCAAAGGATTTCCCCCCCCCCCCAAGTGCAGTTTTAACGAGCATCGTTCACGTGACCTGGAATGAGGAACATGAAGGTCCTTAAGCCTCTGCAGTGCCAGGATGTGCTGTGGGGATCTTCCTCACTGAGCCGCTTAAGAAAAAGGGAATCCCTCTTTTTTCTCTCTCTTTCACCCCACTTTCTCCCCCCTCTCTCTCTCTCTCTTACTTTCTCGCTCTCTGGTTCCCCTTTAAATCCTTCCGAGCTCATTGTTCGGCGTTTCTTTCTGTGTTTTTTCCCTTTTCTCTTCTTCAGTACTCATTGCACCTCTCTTCTCCATCTCCTTCTCGTCCTCCTTTAATTTCATTTCCTTGCCCCTTATTGGGATCTGCAATCCAGCGGATTAACACGTTTTGTCAGGAAAGGCAGACTACACACACACACACCCACACCCATACACCCACACACACACACACCACACACACACACCCACACCACACACACACACACACACACACACACACACACACACACACACACACACACACACACACACACACACACACACACACACACACACACACACACCACACACACACACACACACCACACACACACAGAGGCAATAAGCGTGCATGCTTCACCTCCCAGCCATTACTAGAGTAATGGAATGCCTGTGTGAACAATATTGTGCATATATCGCATTTCCAGGCACAGAGGTCCTATCAGATTGCCAGAGTGGCTACGTCATAAGCCTCTAAAGTTCCAGAATGGGATGGAATGGCGGCCATTTTGGTCAGGGAGAAATCCAAACCGGTCTAATTTCAAATAAATCCAATGTGTCACAAACTGCACATTTGAACCAAAGCAAAACAAACATAAGGTCCTAATTTGATACGCAGTTGTAACAGCTTTAGACTTTGGATGATCTGCTTTAATATCTTGTTAAAATACATGGTTAGAGAAGATGACAATGTACTGGCATGTCTGTAGATGATTATCTCCTATTGGGTTGTGTTGTAACATCACAATAATAGCAATATCAGTACTTCCATTTAAAAAATCCTATCATCGACTGATTTGATCAAGAATTTACAGTACGTGTGCGCGTGTGTGTGTGTGTGTGACTTCATCCAACTCCATAATTCATACACAAAAGCACTTGCTTGGAAAGACGCGGGAGGCAGAGCGGCAAATGGACTCCCTCTTTCTCTCACCCCCTCTCTCTTCATCTCACCCTCACCCCCTCCCCTCAGCTAGTTCAGCCCAGGGACTGGCAGTAGCGTTAGTTTAGACTCCAGACCTGGGGCTTCATCAGTGAGAGATGAAGATGCAGAGGAAATCCTCATGGATTCAGGCAGGGGCACACTGGCACACACACTGGCACACACACTGGCACACACACTGGCACACACACTGGCACACACACACACACACACTCACACACACACACACACTCACACACACACTCACACACACACACACACACTCACACACACACTCACACACACGCACACTCACACGCACACTCACACGCTCACTCACACGCTCACTCACACACTCACTCACACACTCACTCACACGCTCACACGCTCACTCACACACTCACACACTCACACGCCAAGCCGCTCACCAGGCCTGAATATTGGATGAGACATTCTCACGGGCCACTGCAGACCCGGTGCACGCCCACACACACACACACGCAGAACTGTGCACACAGACGATGGCACACAGGCGATGGCACACAGGCGATGGCACACAGGCGATGGCACACAGGCGATGGCACACAGGCGATGGCACACAGGCGGCCAGCAGAACATGAGCTGATGTGCCCCGGAGCAGCCCAACGCCCTGCCAAAGCACACTAGCACACACACTTAAGAGCCATCTGCAGCGTGTAGCGCTCCAAATGAAAGCCTTTACCGCTGTCATCCTACACACGGACAGAAAGAAGAAACTTACAGACAGAAACAGCCAGGAAGACCACGAGACATCTTCATACACTCAGCTACGCCTTCTCAGATATTCCACATTACAATGGACCTCAGCAACTGCTTCACCAATCAAGGAATGTGGGACCCAGTGACATGTTCTTCCTAGGATAAAAGTGCTTACTCAATACAGTGTTTGGGTTCCACCAAACCCGTTGTCCAAAAGGCTCCACTTTTGACCATCTGTCCGTAGAACATGCTTCCAGGAGTATTTACGACACTTGGCAGGTGCTTCTGCCCCGGGTTCCGTTGGTTCTGGAGAAACCTGAACACTACATTCCACAGTGTTTACCCCATATCAACGGACACCCACAGGGGTGGGAATGTCATGTTTGCTGCCTCAGGACGTTGACGACTTGCCATCATTGAAGGAACCCTGGATTCTGCTGAAAGCAGCACGGTCTGAGGGTGGATAAAATGTCTCCACTGAGATTTGAGAGACCGATGAACCTCAATAGTGTACATGCACAGATGTACTACGGGCTTTGGCTGAAGCATGCACTAGCAAATCTGCAACACTGCACTGTATCAAGAGTCTACCTGCCGACCATGCTCCAGAAAGAAACAGACGCATTTCCACAAGGACGTTGAAATCTGAAATGTAATTACGTTTGACTTGAACTTTACATAGTTGTGGAGGGGAATCACGCTGGAAAGGTTGACATTATGAAGAAATAAAGAAGCAATCTCAGTCAAATGTCCTATTAAACATACAGACCTCGATGCGGTTCAGAAATCAGAAATGCAATTCAGATGTGCCCAAATTATAAGCTCATTTACTCAGAATACAAGCCTTGTTCACCTTTGGCACCCTCCAATTATTGTCTTAATATGAAACTGTTTTACTCGGATGACATTTCCTTGCGTAGCCCTAAAGAATACCGTCTTAAACGATATCACTGCCCATACGGCGGCTATTTAGAAGAACCAATGCAATTTCACTTGTCCTCTCCATTTGATCGTATTTCTTGGCATACAAACATCCTGGCGTGCCAGCCTTGGCACCAGATCATGTCTCTGACGGTGGCAGAACTACACAAAGCTGTTGGTTGTCATCATTCTATTGGAGCTTAAGGTGGCATGTCCAGTAACTGGGTGAATATAGGCAATACTTTTCACTAAGAGATATCTGGCGATGCGTTATGTATAATTTATAACAACATGTCGTGTTATTCATACAGACATGTAGATGTCGTTGTCATTAAACTGAGACCAGGAAGATCTGATGACGTTCAGTGTAAACGAGGACCTGAGCGCTTAGGAAAACACATTGTCACAGTTCTGCGTAATTATTATGAACTGCATGTTAGGTTCTATTTGGCCGTATTATCGGCATCTACATTTGTAATGAATGAAGATATAAAACATGTTCTATAAAAGGGACATAGTAACCCTTATTCACAATCACAGAACTCTTATCTTCTCCTCCTCTGTGTCCGTGAAGGCCACCATTTTGTGCAACAGACCCTCCAAGGGGACCGGAGGCTGGTTGTTAATGTGGCCTTGGTGGCCCGGCCAAGCTCAGCAGGTGGTGACAGCAGGTCCAGCTGTCCCTACCTCTGCTCTCCCTTCATGATCCGGGGCAACAGGCAACCGGCCAGGCTTTCATAGTGGCCCGCTGGACCGGACCGGGCCACAGCCAACTGGTTTCCTTCTAGAACCTTCTGAATAAGCTCAATACCACTCTGGGTTTAGTCATGGGAGTTACTGTAGTGGCCCGTTAAATTCACGTCTCTCACTAGACATTTGCTTAGAAGAGTGATGAATGATTTTAAGGACAAAGACATGCATCTTGTGTATGCTACATGTTCACATTCTTCTCTAGATGTGACTAACACAACCCTAGATTCCACAGAGAAAAGCGCAGGGGAAACAACACAAAGCAAGACAAAACAGTCTTATCTAAAACTGCTAACCCAGCCTCACCCGACCTCCACAATCAAAGAAAAACAGTAACAACAGCCCTCTCCGCCGCTACATCAATATAGAGCCGATGGAGTTGATATATTTAGACAGGAAGCGCTTGTGTACACCAGAATGGTAGTCCGAAATGAGACGGCACTGGAAATAAGGGCATCCAAACGGCAGGACACAGGAATAATGTACTCATGAATACAGCATTCACACCTGTTCATGAGCTCCACGTTTTGTGGTGTTACAGACGTATAGATATACAGACATCATTTATTAAATATGTACACAAGTTCTAGTTTCTAATGGCTAACAAGTCAGGGAGTATCTACATGGGCGTACAGAGGCCAATTACCAGAAACCATCAATTCAGTGTTCCAACGGCACGTTGTGTTTGCAAATATAAGTTAATCATTTGAAAAGCCCAGTTGATGGGAGAAACTGACCAAATTTAGATGTGCAGAAATGGAGAAGGCACAACCAAGCAGAATCAAAGCTGCATTTGCCAAAGTCACTTCTACATTGAGTCTGAATTCTTATACACACTAAATTGGCTTTCAATTAGTTTCTAAAGTGAATTGGCACAACCTTTTGGTTTTCACTGACGGGGTATTGACGGAAAACAAAAAAACACATCTAATAAATCATAAACTAAGTCTAGAAAACAAGAAAATCCTATCTGAAATCAATGTCTGTGGTTAACAGTCAGCTGACATCAACCCACAGGAATGTTTCGAGGGAAATATTTAAACTTTCCAAACTGCTCTCTCCGAACAAATGTTTGACAACGACGATAATAAACGAAACAGAACATTCATTTCCTTCAGGCCTCACCTGCGCGGTACTTAAACGCGTTACCGTAGCGATCCCCGCCTCCCTCACGCCTGCTCCCCTCGCCTCTGCCATCACGTCCAACCACATAGCCCCCATGTCCATCCCCCCCACCCCCGCCCCTTATTACCTCGATGATGTCAGCGTTGGTTCTGCTCTCGTGGGGTTCGTTGTACTCCGTGTATTTGAGCAGGACCTTGTCCATGTCCGTGCTGGCGTACTGGAACAGCTTGTTGGAGTGGTTGAAGATGATGAGGGCGATCTCGCAGTCACACAGGACGCTCAGCTCGTACGCCTTCTTCATCAGGCCGAACTTCCTCTTGGTGAACGTCACCTGAAAGCGTATCGGAAAATGGGAATTTGTGAGGGAAGAAAGAAAAACAACAGTGCTAATACGACACAACTCAGGGAACGTGTCGTCCAGTGTGACACCTGGATAAAGGCAACACGTGTGTGAGGATATCCAGTAGATGCATTTGAGCCTCGGCAAACAACAAACGTGTGAGTGAAGGACCCATTACAGCCACAGCCTTTAATTAGAGGAGACAGCAGAGTGCAGGTCCAGTAGGAGCGATGTCCATTATCACCTTCTTGGTACCGTAGCATTTGTGGACGGGCGGACCGGGGGGTGGCTCGTCTGTTTGTGTTGTAGACGGGATCACAGAGGAAGGAAAGCAACCGTACAGCCACATCCTACAGCTGCCATGTGAAACCTTTAATTGCCCCCCCCCCCTCCCCCCCTCTCTCCCCCCCCCTCTCCCCTCCCTCCCTCCCTCCCTCCCCCCCTCCCTCCCTCTCCCCCCTCCCTCCCTCCCCCTCTCTCCCTCCCTCCCTCCCCCTCCCTCCCCTCCCCCCCTCCCCCCCCCTCCCCCCCCCCCTCCCTCCCTCTCCCCTCCCTCTCTCTCCCTCTCCTCCCTCCCCCTCTCTCCCTCCCCTCTCCGTCCCCCTCTCCCTCCCTCTCTCCCTCCCCCCTCTCTCCCTCCCTCTCTCCCTCCCTCTCTCCCTCCCTCTCTCCCTCCCTCCCTCCCTCCCTCCCTCCCTCCCTCTCTCTCTCTCCCTCCCTCCCCCCTCCCTCTCTCCCTCTCTCCCTCCCTCCCTCCCTCTCCTCTCTCTCTCCCTCTCTCTCTCCCTCTCTCTCCTCTCTCTCCCTCTCTCTCCCCTCTCTCTCCCCTCTCTCTCCCTCTCTCTCCCTCTCTCTCCCTCTCTCCCCTCTCCCTCTCCCCTCTCCCTCCCTCTCCCTCTCCCTCTCTCTCTCTCTCCCCCCTCTCCATCTCCATCTCGCTTTCTCCTGTGTCTTTAATTGGTTGATCGCCCACCATGTAATACTGATGCAGCTCAATGGGGCAGGAGCCAGCTAATGTTCTCTCCTCCCTCGTTCCTCCCTGGTTCCTCCCTCGTCTCTCCCTCGTTCCTCCCTGGCTCTCTCTCTCCATTCTTTCCTTCTCTTTTTCTCCTCCGCTCTCTCCCTCCCTCATACTAGCTTGCTCATTGCTTCCCGCTGCCACAAATCAGATTATATTGGGGTCGTATCCATGGGCAACCGCCTGCCGCCCCCTCCTCCTCGGCCCAAAACCCCCTCACACACTCCCACAAACATCTCGTCACGCACTCACGCACACGCACACGCACGCACACGCACACGCACACAGACACGCAGCGAGAAAAGCAGAACTATGTGGCGGTGGTGGAAATCGCAGATTGTGGGAAGTTCAATGAGGACAAGCGAAGCTCACAGAGCCGATACACATCACAATTCCTCTTCTATTCAGAGCCAATTACAGGTCGGTTCATCGTAAAATGAAATCCTCGGATTGCGAGAGGTGTGAGCTACAGTGAGTAATGGACAATAATGAGTCTTGATTGTTCCGTCGACATGAATGCCAGGACAAACAAACCCAATAGAACCTGACACTTGGAAACGAATCGCGAGTAACCAATGGCAACGAAGTACCGAATAAGACATCGTCCATGAGAACGACGAGCCGTTCACTGACTGTGACCTCATGTTAGGAGAACAAGATCTCTTTTACTCCATGTTCTACACAGGGTGGTGGTCTCTCTCTGCACCGTGGGACGTTTCACTTTGTTATCCATGTTAACTTCACCAGTAGTCGCCAGGCCTGCGTTCATCAAACGCGTATTTCACAGGTTGTTGGATTCCAGTTAGGGTAACGTAGCCCGTGGGGACGTGGCGTTTAATTGTCTCCAATCAATTTGTGCTATTGACAGTACGAGGCAAGCTGATGGATCACACATATTTCACACACCCGTTACGCAATGAAGCACAATGAACGAAGGCTAACAGGCTAAGTCATTTGAAAGGGACATATTGAAAAAAACATCATCTAAACCCCAACACACACACACAGACACACAGACACAGACACAGACAGACACAGACAGTCAAGGATCACCTGTCGGTTCCGTTCGTCAGTAATCCTCTGGATCTGGATCTTTTTCCTCCCCATAGTTCCTGTGTGGCGGTGGGAGGGGCAGGGGGTGTGGCGGGGTCGGAGGTCACGGCTGTCCTGCTCTGGTATTGGTGTGGCTAGGAACTCTTGTCCAATCTGTCCTTGGGCTCCACCGGTCAGAGGCAGCGGGTCTAGGAGCGGTAACGCCCACAGGTAAGGAATAGAGTGCAGGTCCAGGCGTTGGTCAGATCATGGTCACCACGGGAACAGCTCATCTACCGATCCTCTTCCCCACTTTACTGCAGGTGTTATTCCTGGAGAACAGAAGAGAGGGTCGGGTCAGTAGGACATTCGGAAATGAGGAGTTGAACGCCAATGTTGTTTATGGTCAACACCGTTGAGTCGTTCATGATCAACACCGACTCAGCCTTCAAAGCCCCGTGGTACTCAGAGAACCCAAAGAGACGCATTTGAGTCGGGGTTACCAACAGACTTAAATTAAAAGCGCGGTTTGAAAGAGCAGCGGCAGCACACAGGGAACGCACGTATGGGGAACACTCGGACGGGGAACGCACGTATGGGGAACACTCCTCCTGGGCCTAGTGTTTCCCCCGGGGAGGGGGGGGGGTTAGGGGGTGGGGCAGGCGCACGCTGCAGAGTGGGAGTCTGTCCGAGGGCCACTGGGGGGAAGGCTGTGCTGTATCAGCTTCATTAGAGGCATCACCGCCACATCACTGAGTGTCTGGTTGCCTGTGGCAGGACAGGGACTGACGACCCAAAACGCTGCATGTGACTGCCGATGCAAGGCGGAGCGAGGCCTCGTGGGCCAGTGAGGCTACTGACCTAGCTGTTCACCTAGCCATGAGTGGGTGGGACTCTCGTGTCCAGAGACATTGGGTTTAGTCACTAAACCACCGATGATATCATTAGCACTACAGTAGCTGTACCAAGGACTCCATCATGCTAATGATATTCACTTGCATGAACTTGGAGACTGATCAGTGGTCAGCTATGAGGGAAGGATGAACGGAGCAAAACAGATATGAAGTTATTCATTTTCAATAAATTCTCAAAGATTTTGAAAAATAAACGTTTGCTTTGTTATTCAGTTATGAATTACGTTGATAAAAAACACAACAAAACCTAAAGAAAGCGAAGTGAAAACTCTCCAAAATAAGCAGGTGCAGATTGTTTGTGTGTGTCATATCTGCATGAATGAATGTCACTAATGAAATTCCTGGCATTACCAGGAATAACCCAACATTACTATTTACGCTTAAGTCTTAAAAATAGCGCCCTATATATACACATCTAGTCTGTGCATACGCACGCACACGCACGCACGCACACGGACGCACACGGACGCACACGGACGCACACGGACGCACACGGACACACACGGACACACACGGACACACACGGACACACACGGACACACACGGACACACACGGACACACACACACACACAGAGGGAGCCAAGTCATTGCATTAGAGAGTGAGTGCATCTATACCACCTTGAGTGCAGTTTCAACACTACCTCCCCCACACTGTTGACAATTTCCCTACCTGAGAGAACAGCAGATCAAACACCCCCTGATTACGCCCCTCTCTGCCTCAATTGCAATAAAAGCGAACGACGATCTGATACAAGGCACTCTCTGCGTCGTCATGCACACACACCACACCTTTCCTTTCAGTTGATGCAATTGCTTTTGCTACAACAACAAGTCTTCTATGAATTGCACATTTGTCTTAGATGCAGGACAATAGTGTCAATATTGTTTTGTTTAAAAGTAAACCTTAACAAAAGGCCCGGGGGCGATGTCAACGCTTGTTTTAAATGGACCGTCTGGTGGAACGTTTTACCATACTAGCAGACAGGAGACATTCCAGAGGATGTTATTATATTCAGAAATGACTGTAAATGAGACGGGTTTGTACAGAATTTTACTGAGCATGGCAGTGCTCCCTGTGAAATATATTTGCTGTCACCTCATGTGTATAACATATGATGCCTAATATTAGTCTGTGGCGGTTAATACTGAGTAAATCAGTCGGCAACTTCTAAAATGATATAAAAATGTATAGTAACTGTCTGTTTACAACGGATGCTGAATTGTGGAAACTGCAATGAGCAGCCTCTTAACGCCAAAGTACCCAACGATGTGGCATCTCATAGCGTCATATTGCAATTCATTTAAATAATCATTTAGATCGTTTGAGATCTACCATGATTTGAGATCTACTCCTGCCAGAGGTTTGAACTGGCGTTAGAACTGTTAGTCAGAACCTGTCATTAACGAGTCATGAGCTGAATCAGATTTTATTCGTTAGCCGCATTGGTTCGCAGATCAAAGGCAGCATTCAGTGGGATTTGTTTTGGCCTGCGGGCTGATCACACATGAAAAGGCTGCTTTATCTGCCGGCGGGGGTCCAGCGTTGACCTTTAACCCTTCACGCTGTGTGAGGCAGCTTCCCAGGGCTGATGTTTGACCGAATTTCTCCTATCACAATGACGTCGAACAGCCTGAAGTGTGTCTACAGACTGTCTGAACTGCGGCGCGATTGTGACGGACACTTCTGACAAGGAACAAACCAACACCAATAACAGCTTCTCTCTGGTTGTCCTCACATAGAGCCACAGGGTACTCCTAGATAATGGGTGTGTGGCCGAAGGCGAGCCACTAACGTAATAACGTCCACATAACATGACTAGTTGATATTTCCATGCCAAGTCAAAATCCAGAAGTGTTTACAAATGACAAAACAATCCATAAAAGAACGGCTACACACAGGTGCTCCAGGATGTGTGTGAGGTCAGATCATTTGACCCATTTCAAAGGTCAATGCGCTCGAATGGTGTTGGAGTTCATACGGTGTCACGGTGGAGCAACATTTCTACAAGGTGGAGCAGCCCAATGAATGACATAGCTTCTGGTCCTGGGCACCGCGGGTAGCTTGCAATGCCAAAGGTTCTGGGTGTGATTCCTGCTGATAGCACAACTTCTAAATGGAATATTACCGTTACCAGTATTCATTAATACGACAAGTAAGAATACTGTAATTATAGCCCAGCATACAGAGACTCAGGGGTCACTAAAGAGTCATGACATGGTGGAAAAACAACGCTGACATGCCTCAGTGTCGGGGCATACGTGAAGAGGTACGCTGGCAGTGTGTAGTGGGGTAGATGTCAACCCATTAACCGTGCATGTGTGTGCATGTGTGTGCATGTGTGTGCGACTGTGTGTGCGACTGTGTGTGCGACTGTGTGTGCGACTGTGTGTGCGACTGTGTGTGCGACTGTGTGTGCGACTGTGTGTGCGACTGTGTGTGCGACTGTGTGTGCGACTGTGTGTGCGACTGTGTGTGCGACTGTGTGCGACTGCGTGCGACTGCGTGCGACTGCGTGCGACTGCGTGCGACTGCGTGCGACTGCGTGCGTGCTTCCATCTCTGTTCTCCCTCACAGAGGTTGGAGTATCAGAGCACACAGATAACAGTAAGTGTTTGGGGACTGCTGGCTGATGGAGTCGGGCCAAAGCAGCGCCGAGAAATCCATCGCCACTCAAGAGCAGAGCCGGGACCGACCGCAACCAGAACCAGCCACGCCACACCGCTAGAAACGTTATGGACCCGTAGGCCCAGGAGACAAGGAACCTTTCAAATCAGGTAGCCTCTCTGGTGATAAACAGACACTCAAATTGAATCTAATAAATTCTGAGTGCCATCCCAGTGTAACATGTAATCAGTGCCATCCACAACTATGGCATAGGGCCACCGGAGGTGAAGAGGAGAAGTCCTGATTAGTTAAAGCTTCATTGGGACCACCGGGGCTGAGGGAAAGGGGTCCTGATTAGCTAGAGCAAAACAGGCAGGCAAAAACAGACACTAACTGGGCCACTGACTGTTCTCACCCCAACCGTGGACTGCACTGCCTGAACCAGCTGTGTGACGTTTACAGCCTGTTGCCTTGTGTTCCCGGACAGCGGTTCCGCTTGACCGGCCCCGCTACTCTGCCTGTTGACTGACTGTTCGGTCAGAGGGGTTGAGGAGTGGGCATTATGGCATATAATGCGGTGGTATTCGGAGTGAAGGATCTGTGCCAGTGACATGATAAATTAATCATGATTCTGTTGATGATGAGAAGGTAGGAGCGTTGGGAGTCTGCCGTTCGGCCAGCGACTGCATGGGATTGTGTCTATCTAACCTGCAGACACTTCACCTCCTATTCATCACCAGTCATAGGGTCCTGTGTGAGGGGGGAGCCGGCCGCAGTGCAAAGACAGCACTTCTAGGAGGAGGTGGGACTCGAGAGGGGACCTGCTCTCCTCAGCCAGTGAATCACGCCCCCGCTGCCGGCCCAGTCAATACTGCAGTGGAAACCAGCAACACACACACACACACACACACACACACACACACACCAACTACCTTATAGCACCCACCCCAGGACTTATACTCCATAAGTCATATACGACGAATCATAGAGTCCTAGACAATAACAAGTCCATTCCGCAGACCGTGCGCGCTCACTCATCCGTGCAAACACAAACGAAAACACTCGTAGGCAAAAAGCCTGCTTTTGACTGGTCCGGTCAGTTTGGATATTGAAAGTGCTTGGTGAAGGCGTCATTAGTGTGGGCGATGTGGTTGGACCTGTCAGGTGACATCACGGTCTCATGCACAAACAGGACCTCACCCATTTATCCCTGGGGTTAGGCCAACGCTCCGTTCACCTGGAATGTTCCTGAAGCCGCGCCAGAACACAATGAACCCTAGGTACCTGGGAAAGGCATTTCATTATTGCCTGGGTAGAGTTTTATTATTGGCTGGCCAGTGGAAGTGGCCCCTAGTGGCTTTCCACTGGTACTTCCTAAGTATACGTGAAATTGCAAAACCTAATTCATAACCTTACATTTTTAATTCTCTGATTGGCTGTGGCAGGATCTGCCCCCATCCATGGATCTAACCCGTGTACCTCACAGCAGATGAGGGCCAGCCAGCACTGAACGTCTGTGAGATATAAAACACCCTCCAGACCAAACGCTGACGACATCAATGTGACATTCGCGGCGAGGGCACGTGCGCGCTGGGCCGGTGTGCACGAGCTTTAGTGGTCACCGGTTTTCAATAAGGCCCAACGAAAGATCTGGCATTTAAAAATATAGTGTCGTTCACTAAATATAACCTAGTTTGTTTTAGATTTTCAACGGCTACAGGTGAGTGGTTGTCAAAAAAAGTTTTGTTAGTATTGTGATGGGGATCGAGACCCGGTTCTAGTAAGGAACCGGTTCCATATGTCTCAAAACCCAATAATCCATCCGACCGTATCGATATTGCTATCGAATACCACCGGGTCGTGTAACGTAACGTCATGTCTCGAGTGACAACGGGAATTTCATTCAAATCAAATCAGTAGCGCACAAAAACACAGAGAGAGCGTTGTGATATTGATTTCAATAGATTGCCCGTGTTTATGTCAACTGTTACACGCTAAAAATACACGGGACGTATTTATGGAGAATGTGTGACGGTTACTACCAGAATGTCAGACAACTGAAATTCCTCCACCAAACTCATTGACACTGATTCATTGCCCTGCACATATTCCACACACCTGCCCTGGTGACATTCTCGTATCGCACTTCTCTGTTATCTGTTATTCTTCCGACGAGACTTTCTTTCTTGCGTGAACATCAGCCGGGCGTTTTGCTAAATGACGTGATAAGTGACTTGTGATCAGTGACGAACGTAGAGACAAATAAACGAAGCAAGATTGTCTCGACTCCTATTGGCTCTGTATTTCAAGGACTTTTCATAATTGTACTGGATACTGTGGAAATTAACTAACCCTACCGCACAGATACGTGGCTCGAGGTATTTGTCTCACGGTTATGTGAGTCACGACAAAATAACTGATGAAGCAAGGCACCAATATAGTTCGAAAGCACACCCTCGGGTTACAAGATACAGTGTAAATTTGAGGAAAGCTGGGCTACATAAATCTATCAAAAAAAACACAATGCAGGTTAAGCCTACTGGCACACGAGCTGTGACTTAAGTTGAGACACATGCCATATGTCACATTTATCAAACGACCTCATATTACCGGCTGATGTCTGGCACCACTCTGGTTGGCTGGAAGCACAAGCAACTCACCTCAACCATCGTCGTCTCTCTGTCTTGTTAACAGCCCTCATTACCAACTTCCTGTACTGAAACTGGTACTAAAGGAGACTGGCGGGAAAAAGCCTAGTGTTGAATTGTTTGAAGTTCATTTCAAAGGTTTGGGACGTTAGAGAAACACTAAAGAAGATCACCAGGCAATGCTAGTGTATACAGCTAATTGTAGAATCACTTTCCATTACTGCCTGGTTCTTTCCATTACTGCCTGGTTCCTTCCATTACTGCCTGGTTCCTTCCATTACTGCCTGGTTCCTTCCATTACTGCCTGGTTCCTTCCATTACTGCCTGGTTCTTTCCATTACTGCCTGGTTCCTTCCATTACTGCCTGGTTCCTTCCATTACTGCCTGGTTCCTTCCATTACTGCCTGGTTCCTTCCATTACTGCCTGGTTCCTTCCATTACTGCCTGGTTCTTCCATTACTGCCTGGTTCCTTCCATTACTGCCTGGTTCCTTCCATTACTGCCTGGTTCTTTCCATTACTGCCTGGTTCTTTCCATTACTGCCTGGTTCCTTCCATTACTGCCTGGTTCCTTCCATTACTGCCTGGTTCCTTCCATTACTGCCTGGTTCCTTCCATTACTGCCTGGTTCCTTCCATTACTGCCTGGTTCCTTCCATTACTGCCTGGTTCCTTCCATTACTGCCTGGTCATTTCCATTACTGCCTGGTCCTTTCCATTACTGCCTGGTTCCTTCCAATACTGCCTGGTTCCTTCCATTACTGCCTGGTTCCTTCCATTACTGCCTGGTTCCTTCCATTACTGCCTGGTTCCTTCCATTACTGCCTGGTTCCTTCCATTACTGCCTTCCATTACTGCCTGTTCCTTCCATTACTGCCTGGTTCCTTCCATTACTGCCTGGTTCCTTCCATTACTGCCTGGTCCTTTCCATTACTGCCTGGTCCTTTCCATTACTGCCTGGTCCTTTCCATTACTGCCTGGTCCTTTCCATTACTGCCTGGTCCTTTCCATTACTGCCTGGTCCTTTCCATTACTGCCTGGTCCTTTCCATTACTGCCTGGTTCTTTCCATTACTGCCTGATTCTTTCCATTACTGCCTGGTTCCTTCCATTACTGCCTGGTTCCTTCCATTACTGCCTGGTTCCTTCCATTACTGCCTGGTTCTTTCCATTACTGCCTGGTTCCTTCCATTACTGCCTGGTCCTTTCCATTACTGCCTGGTTCTTTCCATTACTGCCTGGTTCTTTCCATTACTGCCTGGTTCCTTCCATTACTGCCTGGTTCCTTCCATTACTGCCTGGTTCCTTCCACATTACTGCCTGGTTCCTTCCATTACTGCCTGGTCCTTTCCATTACTGCCTGGTTCCTTCCATATTACTGCCTGGTCCTTTCCATTACTGCCTGGTTTCTTCCATTACTGCCTGGTTCCTTCCATTACTGCCTGGTTCTTTCCATTACTGCCTGGTTCTTTCCATTACTGCCTGGTTCCTTCCATTACTGCCTGGTTTCTTCCATTACTGCCTGGTTCCTTCCATTCTGTTCTAAAAGGGTTTTGTGGGAAACAGAAGACACGCGTGTCCTGAATCTTATCTTTCAGGAATGGGGTCATTATATTGTCTGGTTTAAAAGTTGGATATTGTAGAAATAAAAACGCATTCAGTTAATTATATCTAAATAAGAGGCTTTGGCAGTTATTCAGAATCCCATTTATATATCAAGTGACTCCTCAAGGGACCGCGACCCCGGGTTTGAAACTATTGCCCCGTAGTAAGTGCCTTGAACTTTTGGATACACGATGAAACAAGCGAGGCCTCGGCGGGCAGTGCAGTTAGACACACTTCAAACTACCACTGTTGTCCTGTGTACATTAACCACACATTTAGCCGGAGCAGCGATTGAGTCACGTTGATAGGAAGAGAGACATTTCCACTAGAAATAGAACAGTGTTCAGTATCTCTTACCCTTTGGTGGACCAGTGGACAGCAGTCACATCTGAAGCGTCACTTTGAAGAATTTCAAAGCGAACAGCGAACCCCCGCGTCAGATAAGACTCTCAGCTACCAGCGGCACCCAAGGTATTCCCAGTCAGAGTTCGGTCATATTCCCGAGGAAGAGGTGTCCCGGTTAAGAGCGGAGCATCCTGTCCTGCGCACAACTGGTGGTAACGACAACTGCAGCAGTGCCCCTCACACCGAAGACCCACTCCCCCCGGGCCCCCTACCCTCTGGACAACCCCCCACGCGTCCCCCCCGGGTCAACCCCCCTCTGTCATACTCCTCCCAGGTCACCCTTTGCCCTAATAAGCCTTCAGCAACTGGCTCCAATTCATCAGGGTGGTAATGGAGTGGGAGGGGCGGGGTTGAGTGGGAGGGGCGGGGTCATTGTGGTCGAGCCGTCTGTGAGCCCCCAAACCTCAGCACTTGTACAACCTCAGCACGTGTGTGTGTGTGTGTGTGTGCTGCTGTACGTGGGGTTGTGTGTGTGTGTGTGTGTCTGTGTGTGTGTGTGTGTGTGTGTGTCTGGTGGCAGCTGCCCATACACACCTTTTGTTCCAACAGACCCTGTCGGCTGCTCCCTGTCATCTCCACACAAATGCTCAGCTGTTCGGAGGTTGGACGGCCCGTTGCACCAGAACTCAGAGGGGGGTCTTAAAGGAACGCCTTTTCTGATTACAAATGTTGTACGTTTAGAGAATAATACAAATCGGAAAATTGTCTCGAATTAACCAAGAAGACTAAACTTTCACATGTCTGACATTGAGGGCGTGGACTTCATAGCAATTATATCACAAACAGGCCCAATCCAAGGAACGCTGGATACATCTGCCCATGAGATTTAAGAACTGATGCCACGTACAACTTGTCATTTGTGTTCTTCTGAAAAAACAAAACTATTTTTTAACGACTGCTTCCCAAGAAGTGAATCCCAGGCTGTGCCCTGTCATGACCTTCACATCTCTAAGGGGGTCGGGAGGGTGTGGGAAACGGGAGGGCAGGAGTCTGTTGAACAGTTGTGTCATGGAGTTTCCAACAGAACAGGTCACTTCATGGGTAAAGGCATGTCCGTGCCCGGGCCTCGACAGGATAACAGGGAGGCAAAATTCCACGGAGCAATAAAGTCCCGGAGCAATAACTTATATGGAGAAATCTGAGGGAGGGGGAAAAATGGGTTGCCGCTGAATATCGCAGAGGAAATCTCCCCATGGATACAAAAATATACAACAGACCCAAACACAACAACACCCATGCCAATACCGGGTCACAATTACTTCCACAACAAACACAAGTGATTAGTAGTGGCCTTATCCAATGGCCTTATCCAATGGCCTTATCCAATGGCCTTATCCAATGGCCTTATCCAATGGCCTTATCCAATGGCCTTATCTCGCTGCCCCTCTCCAGGTTTGGCCCCTCCCTCTCCAGGTGTGGCCCCTCCCTCTCCAGATTTGGCCCCTCCCTCTCAGATTTGGCCCCTCCCTCTCCATGATTTGGCCCCTCCCTCTCCAGACCCTTCTCTCCTCTCTGTATGCTCGCGGGGCCTCGCCATGTTGAATGCATTATGTTGGCCCAGAGCCTAATAAGGGGATCTGTGGGCCTGCCTCTTGCTTTCCTGCCCAGGACTGTGTGGTGCTGCTGGCTAGCCGGTGGTGTGTGGGCACTGAGGAGAGAGGAGGGCACTGAGGAGAGAGGAGGAGACGGAGGAGAGAGGAAGGCACTGAGGAGAGAGGAGGAGACGGAGGAGAGAGGAGGGGACAGAGGAGAAATGAGGGCACTGAGGAGAGAGGAGGAGACGGAGGAGAGAGGACGGAGGAGAGAGGAGAGAGGAGAGAGGAGAGGGAGAGAGGAGAGAGGAGGAGATAGAGGAGAGAGGAGAGGAGAGAGGAGGAGACAGAGGAGAGAGGAGGGGAGAGAGGAGAGAGGAGGGGAGAGAGGAGAGAGGAGGAGACGGAGGAGAGAGGAGGAGACGGAGGAGATAGGAGGGGACGGAGGAGGAGACAGAGGAGAGAGGAGGGAGGAGGAGACAGAGGAGAGAGGAGGGGAGAGAGGAGAGAGGAGGGGAGAGAGGAGAGAGGAAGGGAGAGAGGAGAGAGGAGGAGACAGAGAAGAGAGGAGGGGAGAGAGGAGAGAGGAGGAGACAGAGGAGAGAGGAGGGGAGAGAGGAGAGAGGAGAGAGGAGAGAGGAGGGAGAGAGGAGAGAGGAGGGGAGAGAGGAGAGAGGAGGAGACAGAGGAGAGAGGAGGGGAGAGAGGAGAGAGAGGAGGGGAGAGAGGAGAGAGGAGGGGAGAGAGGGGGAGAGAGGAGGGGAGAGAGGAGGGGAGAGAGGAGGGAGGAGGGAGAGAGGAGAGAGAGGAGGGAGAGAGAGAGAGGAGGGGAGAGGGAGGAGGAGGGGAGGAGAGGAGAGAGGAGGGGGGGAGAGGAGGAGACAGAGGAGAGAGGAGGGGAGAGAGGAGAGAGGAGGAGACAGAGGAGAGAGGAGGGGAGAGAGGAGAGAGGAGGAGACAGAGGAGAGGAGGAGGGAGAGAGAGAGGAGGGGAGAGAGGGAGAGAGGAGGGGAGAGAGGAGAGAGGAGGAGACAGAGGAGAGAGGAGGGGAGAGAGGAGAGAGGAGGGGAGAGAGGAGAGAGGAGAGGAGAGAGGAGAGAGGAGGGGAGAGAGGAGAGAGGAGGGGACAGAGGAGAGAGGAGGGGAGAGAGGAGAGAGGAGGAGACAGAGGAGAGAGGAGGGGAGAGAGGAGAGAGGAGGAGAGAGGAGGACATGCAAAATAGACAATAAAATAAGGCACAAATGCGCTCCTTGTTGTTCTTCGGCCAGAGGTCTGGCAAAGTCACGTTGACAAACGTATATGTTGATTATTATTTGGCCGTAAGGGTCATTTTGTTTTTAGAACAGGACGTGCGAATTAACATCCAGAACTCTTAAACCTCCCTGTTCAACCCCGGCGTACCCAATATACAGAAGTCCTGATTCATTCACATCACAGCCGAGAGCGTGGAACCTTCTTTATACAGCACACTTTGAGAGAACATAAAATAAAGGCACAGAAAAACTTGACTAAGAGGTCATATAAGAGCATTCCTTCCATATTCCTCACAGTGGGATTTGCAGGTAATGACACTAATGATTCCTGCCCACAGAGAGGACATCTTTACCCCTGTATGGTCAGATAGCTATGGCAAAAATGTAAAAAAGCTGACGTGCGTGCGGCCAATCATTGGTAAACCTTCGTCAAGTTGTTACTTGTTAAAGATCCCGTTTTGACTCATGTCACGTCAACGCAAGAGAAATTACATTTAATACATGCATTTAAAAAGGGTGGGACTTAGTTCAAAACAGCAAACGCCTCACAGCATGCCAACCCAATTGAATACTTTGCATTGGCACATTGCTCCCCAATCTGGCAAAGCAAAGTGAAAACAAACTCAAAAACATATTGAATATAATGCCAAGAGCCTTCAGACACAGACCGCGGTAAGGGGAGGTTGAAGGTAGAAATATCCACTCAAACCACATTGTGGAGCTCGTCACCTGGTCTTCCACTGAGACGCCATCAGCATAGAGCATACATCACCAACACAAGTCCTGACAAATCTTAGAACTAGAGTTACTGTCTTGGCAGCCCTGTGATTGAAAAATACCATGTGTAGCAACATTCATCATGGCTTCAATTATTGCTGCAGATGTAACTGTTGATAAGTAACTTAAAAATGTAGGACAACCACTTGAAAATATGGTATTAGTGGAGTAGTTATAAATGTTAGCATGTACTTCCGGCGTGTAAGGATTCTGACATAGATTCCGACAAACGGCTCACTTTCCGGGCCAGATTAGCCAGCATATTTAGCCATCGCTTCAAAGCGATGGTCATATTTGAGTTGCCTCCAAAGCTATTGCCTTGAGACTGCACAACAAGGGACAAGTTCAAAGAAGAAAAGATTTGGAGGAGAACAATAAAAAAACGACTTGTAAAGTACTCCATTTCAAATAACATTCCCCAATAATCTGTGTATCATAATTAGCATCTTTCTGTGTGTGTGTATAGTGGACATCTTAGAAAGACTCTTTAAATGTCACTCTGGTGCTGCCCGTGACAACACAGATGCAATAGCTACAATATTGCCTTCTCTAGATATTCGTATGTATTGACAGGGAAATAATGAGAAGCGGATGTAATCTTGTTTCTCGGTCAAATTAAATCATGTTTAATTTGACTATTTACTATGTGCAGCTCTGAAAGACTACAGAGTGAATGATCGACCAGCGAGCTTTGGAATAGCTGAGTCTACCGCCCAGCATTTGGGAGGAGCAAGCAACAGTACTGGGAGACATTATAAAAAACAAACAATATGCTAACTTCAATCATCCCCAAACTACATGCCTACACATTAAACTGGTATCGACCAGCTTGTCTGTTTGAGCGTTAGCAGAATCTCCAAACATCACAGTATTCCGTTGAGATTTAATTACTAATGTGAAATCAATAATATAGATTGACAACGTTTTTATTATCCATTATCCAAATCAACGTGGATTTATTTTAGCCTCCATCTCCGTGAGCCTTTATGTTAGCCTCCCTCTCCTAATCCAGGGAATTTTGGTATCTCCCAGAACGGGGAGCTGTCACAGCTAAAGAGCAAAGGTCAAGAGGAGCGAGATGAGCACTAACAGACGCGGCAACCTGTCCCTCCAGCCGTGCCTCGCTCAGCTGCCACCACAAAGGTCCCCAGCCTTACGCTCACTTGCTGTCAGCTCCTGTACACCGAGATGAGATTGCCACACTAACATGGGTGGCTTTGATTTTTTTTTAAACATTTCAATATGTCCAATGTCTGTGATTCCCTCTTCCGTACAGACAAATAATGGAATAAATGTGAGCTTTAATCATGAAACCTACAGAAAATGTTCAAGTTGAAATTGACGCATCCACGTAGCAATTATGTGCATATGTAAAAAAAAGTTCTCCACTTCACTTCATTTTAGCGTGGGGAATTTTGTTGTTTAGACAGGTGCTTTTCTGACCATGTAACCTTAGCCTTAATCTTCATCCTAAACCTAACCTTAGTACTTTTATGCCTAACCTTAACCATTGATTGTAAATTGTATTCAAAACAAAACATACTACGCTTTGAATGAAATACGTAAAGGACCAACATAATAGAGAGGAAATAAGACTGGTGGATATAGGAAATAAGACCCGGGGGGTATAGGAAATAAGACTGGGGGTATAGGAAATAAGACTGGGGGTATAGGAAATAAGACTGGGGGTATAGGAAATAAGACTGGGGGGTATAGGAAATAAGACTGGGGGGTATAGGAAATAAGACTGGGGGTATAGGAAATAAGACTGGGGGTATAGGAAATAAGACTGGGGGTTTAGGAAATAAGACTGGGGGTTTAGGAAATAAGACCGAAAATAAGACTGGGGGTTTAGGAAATAAGACCGGGGTATAGGAAATAAGACCGGGGGGTATAGGAAATAAGACCGGGGGGTATAGGAAATAAGACTTGGGGGTATAGGAAATAAGACTTGGGGGTATAGGAAATAAGACCGTGGGGTATAGGAAATAAGACTGGGGGTATAGGAAATAAGACTTGGGGGTATAGGAAATAAGACTTGGGGGTATAGGAAATAAGACCGGGGTATAGGAAATAAGACTGGGGGTATAGGAAATAAGGGGTTGAGCACGCCGCGACATGGCCCAACTGTCATGGCGCACAATGCAGACGAGGCGCGGTGTTGTGCACAAACAAATCCCCACAGGCGACAAGCCGTTTGATGTGCCGTGGGGCAGCGCGCACACACACACACACACACACACAGAAAAACTTGTGCATATGGCCCCTCCTCACTTCGTTATCCCCCATCTCTCTCTCTCTCTCTCTCTCTCTCTCTCTCTCTGTGTCTCTGTGTCTCTCATTCTCTCCCTCTCTCTCTCACGCACGCACACTCACATTCTCCTCAGAAACAGCTGACGTTTTAACAGGCTTATAACAGCTGACAGGCTACAGGTGGGGCAGGAGGGACCCTGGGTACAGACCATTTATAAATCCCCTCCTTCTAGACTAAGTCTCCAGCTGTATCAGGGTTTCCTCCACACTAATTTAGCACTGGTGGGCTAAAAAAAACAATGTTAGAGCAAAAAAAAAAGTTTCAGTGTAAGCTTGAAAAAAACAGAAAGTATTTAATAAAGATTATAGAGATGGTTACAGTAAACTCCCAAAACCTTTTGACCGTGACATTTGTTTCTAATCTCTGTATATGCACTTTGGATTTGAAACGGAATTATAACATAGTTATGGGGTAGAAATACAGTAACAGTATTATCATATATTGTGCCAGAAACACAACATTTAAAGGGTGATTATTATTTTGGACCATGTGCAGTTGCTTTTTATCTTCACGCTTTCCTCTCTCATCTTCATCTGTTCTCGCCCGAGGAACCAGTCAAGCAAACTGTAACATGTCTGTACTGTTCATGCAGCTAAAATTACAAATAAGGTGCACAAGACAATCAATATTGAGTAACTGGGGAGAGACCAGCCATCCATAAAGTCTATAAACTTGGTCTGGTTTGGACCATATGGGTGTGTGGGAACCTGGAGACACATCCAAGTGCATCGATCAACCGTCCGGCAAATAATCTACAAATGGAAAAGACCATAACACAGTTATTCTACATAGAACAGGTCATCCGACCATATTCCACCAAGGAACTGACTAAATGGTCCGGGTCTTGAAGAGTGCTTTTAAACATTTGGTCAAAGACGGCACGGTTTACCAAGACCCCAAAACGCTAGCTTCACCACAGCTGCTGAACAGAGATCCCTGGGAAACACCGTCTATAATTCAGCCACACCCACGCTCTACAGGACATGTCCTCCGTAATATTTAGCGTTACCAGTAACCACACATGCAACTCATTTGACCTCTCCTCCTCCTTTGTCTCTAGTCAAGTGTTTTACCAGAGAACTGCGTGACCTGACAGAACGTTACTTGGGCTCAGTGTTTACGTGTGAGGCAGCAACTGGGGAGACGCTCTGTGGTGAATACCAGAGCTACCTATGCAAACCCAGTAAGCTCATTTTCTGCTTCTCTTACTGGTAAGTGGTTTTACTAAACAGGTTGTCAGGCCCGGTCATACCTCCAAATTTCCCTTTTCCATTGGAGGTATGAATAAGGGTTGGTTGGCCAAGACACTTTAATTTGATTGCTGGCTCGCCGCACTGCGGGAAACAAAACAAAAATCTGAGGAAAATAACTAAAAGGCCTGTTTTGCCAGAAATGTGCTCTGTAGACAAACTTGGCAAATAGAACATGAGCTACTTTATCTCCAGATTTACAGGCATCCACACCTACTACAAATCTGGTCTTTTGGAGCTCCGTCCCAAAAAAACTTTTTCATTTGCTCGGGGGCCACTGATTTACAGAGGGTTCCCATTGTAGAACCAGAAAGTTCCCCAGACGTCCATCTGAGCGCAAAGCCTCGTTCTCAACGACGTAATCAAACAGGACGACTACAAAAGTAAATAAATAATTGCAGAGGTTGTTAAGTCGGAATTTTATGCATCTTCTTTTACATCGTCACATTTCTGCTTTCAGATCAGAAGGAATGTTGTAGTGAAATTTAGTTCGCCGTTCGCAGTGTGTAAAAGAGTAAAGCTCTGGGAGACTGGGGATTTGGAAGCACGGCACTTCATTGGATTGGATACTTAAACCATCCATAGGGTGTATAAAAGAACTGAGGATTTAGGTATTTTGCTGTGTGTGCAAATTAAAGCCCAAAACTTTCCCCCACGGCTCACTTACTTTCTCACACTCAATCCCTCAACCCTTTCTCTATCCTGGCTGAATATTTTCACATTTCTCCCACCATTTTTCTTCTTCTCCATCGTCATCTCCATTTCTCTTTCTTCCTGAAGTAAATACTCCCGTAATCTGTTGCCATTTAGCTGTAATGTGATAACCCTTTCAATAATGTAAACAACTCCCAGAATCCTCGACTGGAAGAAAGGATTGGTTAAGACTCACTTGGATTGCCGGGGCTAAGCTGACTTGTAAACACACAGTGTGGGTATCTGTGTGTGTGTGTGTGTGTGTGTGTGTGTGTCAGAGTGAGAGAGTGGGTGGATGTCTCTGTGTGTGCACATACAAGTGTGTGTGGGATGAAGAGCATAGGAGGCTGGGGGAGGAAGGTGAGAGGGAGGGGCGTGAGAGAGAGAGCTGAGAGAGAGAGGTGAGAGAGAGAGAGATGAGAGAGAGAGGTGAGAGAGAGGTGAGAGAGAGGTGAGAGAGAGAGAGAGAGATGGAGAGGTGAGGGAAAGTCAGACAGCAAACCCCATGCAATGAGATGTTATCTAATGCATGAAGAGGAACAGGGTGACTGTTGCTACTCACAGTCTTTGTCACTGTACTTCCTACTGTTGCTACTCACAGTCTATGTTACTGTACTTCCCTGTAACCAAGTGTCCACCTGCACTGCTATTATTAGAACCTCTGCAGAATTCCTCAGGTTTTCCTGTGGGATCGGATCGGTTAATGGGAGAACATTTTCAAGAGTCACAGGCTGTATTTCAGCGGATCAAAGTGCCAGTCCAACACTTGCTCCGTGCAGACATCGGACTGGCCGTCCCAGTTGTTGTCCACACTGCTCGTATTACAGCTGGGGATCAGTACCAGAACAGTATGCAGGCATGAGCTCAGACACGAGTGCATACATACAGATTCAAAAGCAGGCATACAAAAGACACATGCAGAGGTTTGCACATGCTTAAAACCAGAAGGACACATTCACACATCATCGGTGTGTACTCATGAAAGCAAAGGGTTCCAGGCCTCCCACAAATAATTCAACAAATAAATACATAACTAACAATGTTTTCTTTCTGTTTTCTACATTTAAAGTGTCTAAATCGGAGATGAGACTTCCGATGGGCTCAACCGGCTCGCCTCCATCCCAGAATGTATGTTATGCTGTCCGCCAGAAAACAGAACGATCACCGCAACTCATGAACGCTTGACGCCAAGTCACGTCTGGCTTCCCTAAATGAAAAAATATATTTAATTAGCCAGTCAGTTCTGGGCTCACCTCAAGGCTTTGTGCAAGGGAACACCTCCTGAGGGAAGCCCATTAAGACTTGGCTTCACACCAATCAGGTTAAATTGAAAACGTAAATTGACAGGAAAAATAATATCTCCTGCTATGTTTTTCGCATTGGTGGCTAGATAAAAGCTGTCCGTTTCTTAATAGCCGTGGACGTATTCAGAGCACATTTTCTCAGTAATGACTAAGGACAGTGAGCGACACACCCTGTCTGTTGTATGAAGCCAAGGCTTTTTAGCAAGTCGGCCACATAAAGAGGAGAATGGCATGGACCTTCCTTTAGAAGAGTGAGTTCAAAAAGCGTTTACCCTTGCTCACCACACACGCATAAAGTTAATACCGGTGCTTAGTAAAGGCAGGTCTTTGCTTTGTTTCTAACTTGCAGTTTTGTGATGACTCAAACGTGTGAAGGAATTTACTGCGTGTGTGTGACTGTTGTCTTCTGGAGTCGCCCGTACAATCGCGTATCCCAGTGATTTTCCTCCACCCACTGCCACACACAGCCACACACGTACACACTCGACTCAGACACCCTGGGAAGTGTGTCACATTGGGAGGGTGGAGAGGGGGATTGGTTTTTATTTTGCCAGTTCTTCTTCTCTCTTTGGAACCATTCCCAGCACTGGGTAATGACTGCTTCACAACAGAAGAATCGAGTCGGCCATCTTCCCTCCACTGTAACGTAATGCATTCTTTATGGAGCACCGGGCTAACTCAATGGGCCCTGGATAGATTGCTCCATTACTGTACCGGGGCTGTGCAACCAACGCTGAACTCGGGATAAAAGTGGTCCGGGAGCTCTCCTTTTCCAAGTTTGGACCATTAAACTATTAAGTGGTTACACTATGCTCGAGAAACCTTTGATTATTCACCGTTAACAAGGCAATTGTAAAAATGTTCCACATTGCTCACCACAAATGATTCAGCGCTGCGTTTTAGCTACACCCATCACATGATCTACCGTCGGTAAATCTCCATCCAAAAGGTTGATTGGCTTAGAAAATATAGTGACAGCTGAAGCTATCCTGTTAAAACAGTGAGAGCAAAACTATTTTGGAGGAACTTGAAAGCCATTTGAATGAGGCAATAATGTGACAGACGCGCTCTCACCTTTACGATATCGCGTGTGACTACAGAATAGCATCTGTTTACCACAGAATCCCCTCAGGACAGTCAAGAGTCATTCTGGAAATGCCGGATGTCAATGGCGTGACGCATAATTCAACCTTTAATAATAAAAACTGGCTAATGGTGTCTGAGAGTTCAAGACAGCTAACTGCGCTAATATCCGAGAGCATTTGTGTGCAAACGTAATACACAGATCAAGAGACATAAACCTCAACGTTATTTCACATTTACTCCACCAGGTGCGTTTTCCAAGAACACATGTTTATTTACAGCAGCAACCTGCAGCGGCCATCAGGGTTGACTGCCTTGCTCAAGGACAGAATGCCAGGGGGTTTCAACTTGTCACCAGCTGGATTTGAACCAGCTCTTGACCACTAGCCTAACCGGTCACCCCTCATGACCGTAGAACCGTTGACTACTATGTGGTCAATATTAATGTGGACTTGTTTAATCTTGAAAGTAAACCATATAGGTAAAATAATTTTCATTTCTATTGTGTTTGCAACTTATGGTAATTACAATGAATGGAAAAAGCCTTTGAAAAGGGTTTGGCACAGTCCACGTCAAGCATTCTTACTTCAATCAATGTCTATTAAACGTGACCTTTTCGAACATGTCCTCCATAGTCAACTTGAGGCCATATGACACAATCTGCTGGAACAGCCAATTGGGACGAATACGATTCCCAGGGAAGTGGGGGAAACAACGTAAACAAAGCAGAATCACAAAATTCACGCCTACTCTGTTTTGCCAATGAAGACACCGCATTTCTTAAGCTTTGGGGAAAGAATCCGGGCCTTAGGGGATACTTGGCTTTTAACAGAACACAGTTCCCCAGAAATGACAGCAGACACCCCCAGTAAATCCCAGCATAAAGTGTATCCACATACAAACACCCCTCGTCAAGGAGGAACAGATAACATAGAGCTCACAACATCACACCACAGCAAGAGTAAAAGCCCCACGTCAGTGACGCGTCACGGAGGGAATAAAACAGCAGGCCAGTTTGGGAGAGGTGGTTAAAGACACAGGGAATAGCAAGAGGGAATAGCAAGGCCCGAGATCAAAGAGAGAGACAGAGACAGAGAGAGAGGAGAAAGACAGAGGAGTGTGAGACAGGATACGGTGTTGTGTTTCAGCTCCTGGCCTCTGGCGCTTGCTGTTTCAGCTGTGCTGAAGCGATGGCCAGCCACCGGTCTCACGCCACAGTAACCCTGTCAGCACGGGGACATTGCCAGCACTTGGTCCAGCTCCCTTTTTCCCTCTCACAGTCTCAATGTGGCGATCATCAAGTTTCTTAACAGCTGTGCAAGTATGCTTGCTTTCTGCCATACTACTTAGCTTGTGTTACAGGCACTTTTGGTGATATAGAGTTTGTTTGTATGCACACTAATTATTCAATTCTATGCAGAATATAAAACTTTGAATTCAATATAATTGTACCCCTATAGCATTGTGATAATATTATATTGTCTGGTACCCATCAATTCCTTGCCCTATTTAGAAAAAAAGAAAAGGTAAACAGCTGTGGCCATAAGTATTGGGACTTTAACACTTAACAAATACACTATTTCTGATATAAATAAGTCTAATTCCAAAATGGTTTGGTTATTTTAAGGGTAAAGATGCTAGATTGCAAATAAATCACTAATCTGGTGGAATAAATACATTGTGAGGCAAAAAAAGTAGGGCATGAGCTGTCGTATTGCCCCATGTGACAATGGCATTTGTTTGTGACTAGCAATGCTACTTTTCTAGCCTACTTTTTGGCTCACCTGAAAATCTTTAGCCAGACGTAACTAGAACAGGAGAAATTAAAGACAATCTTGAGGGAGTATCATTGTGTACGGGGAAGAAAAAATGAATTCCCTGTATTAAAATTACATGGATAAGAACTTGTTCTCAGTAGGTTCTTGATGCAGTCTTGATGCAGTCTACAAAAAGTAAAAGCAGGTAGACGTGCACTTTGGTTTACTCGAAGGATACTGGCTAAATACTAAATCTATGTGCTTGGGTCCGGTTACTGAAGAAAAACCTTTTCTTGTGTTTTTAAGAATCAAAAGATAAATGTTTCAAGCGCAGTCCAGGTGTGGCTCTTTCCCTCACCAACAAAATAAAACAAAATGTGGCTAGCTTTACTGTACGATGATCCTTAATATTTGAAAAGAGTATATTAAAAGGAGGGCATTTCATCCGGATAAAGCTACGGATGAACGACTGACCGCAAAGGGAGGAGAATGAAAACGTGACATGGAGACTGGCATAAAACAAAAAAGGGTGTTTTAATATGCTCTCAAAGATTTCATAATCCCAGATAAAAATGTTTTTGCTTTTATTAATATATTTCTACACCAAAAGAGGTCAACTACTCGTATTTCTGCTCCGGAGCTGGATATTTCCAGCAATTTCGTTGGAGGCGGATCGGATAAATTTAGTGAGCATAATATTTTCTGAGAATTGTAACAACAGTGTATATGTATACATAAATTTAGCATTGAGGCTTTTTCCTTCAATGCTGTAGGTCTTCATAGACTGATTACCGTAAGCTATGATGCATGCTTGGAACACTGAGTGGACCAATAGAAACGCACCAACTGTTCATGACCCAATGAGACAGGGTCGTTTCAGTGAACTCAGCTGTCCTCAGAAGATCAGCTGACGTGGAACGCTAACTTGCCAAATAATGCGCTCACCTCAATAAGGATGGAGTGACCATTTCAGAACTGAAATATGAAGCACGTTATTTAGCGACGCAGAAGGTCGACTAATGGCTCGCATAAGAACTCATAAATGTTGAACAACTACGAACGCGATAGAACAGCCAATTAACATGAAATCATGGTTACGCATAGATGACTGGCAGATCAACAGAACAAAGACAATCCTACTACTTCTACTGAGGAACCCCATACCTGCAGAATGTATTCAGGGTTCTATGGTGTAGCCTGTGTGCTACCATCGGCCCGCGTTGTTCAGTTGAATTCTAACAAGCATAGATGTGGAACCCAACTTCCTCTTGAAAAGGCGAGCAGCTGCCACTTGTAAGAAGACACCGGTGGTCTCAGGAAAGCCAGCAGCTCGTTTCAGGGAATTTGTTTATCGTGGTGACACTAGTCGCTCCCAGCTCTTACAGTTCATTGCACATTTTCACAAAAACTCACATGTACGTGATGAGTCGTGAGACTACAGCGTTGAAGCCGTATGCTGAACTGTTGTCACAGTAGCCAGGTTACTGGTGATATGTTCTGCGTGCATGGGTTGAAGGCTTTATTCTCTGCTAAAAAGCAAGAATTCAGATCAAATGCCCCACTCAAATCAAATGCCCCAGTCAAATCAAATGCCCCAGTCAAATCAAATGCCTAAGTTAAATCAAATGCCCCACTCAAAGCAAATGCCCCAGTCAAATCAAATGCCCCAGTCAAATCAAACGCCCCACTCAAATCAAACGCCCCAGTCAAATCAAACGCCCCAGTCAAAGCAAATGCCCCAGTCAAAGCAAATGCCCCAGTTAAGTCAAACGCCCCAGTCAAAGCAAACGCCCCACTCAAATCAAATGCCCCAGTCAAATCAAACGTGATGGAAGTGCTTTAGGGTAGACTTGTACCCCGGTGGTTCAACCAATCCCTTCATCCCTAAGCCCTCTACTGACCCACTGCATCAACCTGCTTCCCTCATGGATTGCAGGCACCTCGTTCACCTTACTCTGGACTGGAGGCCCTTGTATATTACCATTTGGGTACTTGTATATTACCATTTGGGTACTTGTATATTACCATGTGGGTACTTGTATATGTGTGTGCTAGGGTAAAGTGAGGCCCTGTGTGCTAGGGTAAAGAGAGGCCCAGTGTGCTAGGGTAAAGAGAGGCCCTGTGTGCTAGGGTAAAGAGAGGCCCTGTGTCCTAGGGTAAAGAGAGGCCCAGTGTGCTAGGGTAAAGAGAGGCCCAGTGTGCTAGGGTAAAGTGAGACCCTGTGTGCTAGGGTAAAGTGAGGCCCTGTGTCCTAGGGTAAAGAGAGGCCCAGTGTGCTAGGGTAAAGAGAGGCCCTGTGTGCTAGGATAAAGTGAGGCCCTGTGTGCTAGGATAAAGTGAGGCCCAGTGTGCATGTTAAAGTGAGGCCCAGTGTGCTAGGGTAAAGAGAGGCCCAGTGTGCTAGGGTAAAGAGAGGCCTGTGTGCTAGGATAAAGTGAGGCCCAGTGTGCTAGGGTAAAGAGAGGCCTGTGTGCTAGGATAAAGTGAGGCCCAGTGTGCTAGGGTAAAGAGAGGCCCAGTGTGCTAGGGTAAAGAGAGGCCCTGTGTGCTAGGATAAAGTGAGGCCCTGTGTTCTAGGGTAAAGTGAGGCCCAGTGTGCTAGGGTAAAGAGAGGCCCAGTGTGCTAGGGTAAAGAGAGGCCCAGTGTGCTAGGGTAAAGAGAGGCCCAGTGTGCTAGGGTAAAGTGAGGCCCAGTGTGCTAGGGTAAAGAGAGACCCTGTGTGCTAGGATAAAGTGAGGCCCTGTGTGCTAGGATAAAGTGAGGCCCAGTGTGCTAGGGTAAAGAGAGGCCTGTGTGCTAGGGTAAAGAGAGGCCTGTGTGCTAGGATAAAGTGAGGCCCTGTGTGCTAGGATAAAGTGAGGCCCAGTGTGCATGTTAAAGAGATGCCCAGTGTGCTAGGGTAAAGAGAGGCCCAGTGTGCTAGGGTAAAGAGAGGCCTGTGTGCTAGGATAAAGTGAGGCCCTGTGTTCTAGGGTAAAGTGAGGCCCAGTGTGCATGTTAAAGAGATGCCCAGTGTGCTAGGGTAAAGTGAGGCCCAGTGTGCTAGGGTAAAGTGAGGCCCAGTGTGCTAGGATAAAGTGAGGCCCAGTGTGCATGTTAAAGTGAGGCCCAGTGTGCTAGGGTAAAGAGAGGCCCAGTGTGCTAGGGTAAAGAGAGGCCTGTGTGCTAGGATAAAGTGAGGCCCAGTGTGCTAGGGTAAAGAGAGGCCTGTGTGCTAGGATAAAGTGAGGCCCAGTGTGCTAGGGTAAAGAGAGGCCCAGTGTGCTAGGGTAAAGAGAGGCCCTGTGTGCTAGGATAAAGTGAGGCCCTGTGTTCTAGGGTAAAGTGAGGCCCAGTGTGCTAGGGTAAAGAGAGGCCCAGTGTGCTAGGGTAAAGAGAGGCCCAGTGTGCTAGGGTAAAGAGAGGCCCAGTGTGCTAGGGTAAAGAGAGACCCTGTGTGCTAGGATAAAGTGAGGCCCTGTGTGCTAGGATAAAGTGAGGCCCAGTGTGCTAGGGTAAAGAGAGGCCTGTGTGCTAGGGTAAAGAGAGGCCTGTGTGCTAGGATAAAGTGAGGCCCTGTGTGCTAGGATAAAGTGAGGCCCAGTGTGCATGTTAAAGAGATGCCCAGTGTGCTAGGGTAAAGAGAGGCCCAGTGTGCTAGGGTAAAGAGAGGCCTGTGTGCTAGGATAAAGTGAGGCCCTGTGTTCTAGGGTAAAGTGAGGCCCAGTGTGCATGTTAAAGAGATGCCCAGTGTGCTAGGGTAAAGTGAGGCCCAGTGTGCTAGGGTAAAGAGAGGCCCAGTGTGCGAGGGTAAAGAGAGGCCCAGTGTGCTAGGGTAAAGAGAGGCCCAGTGTGATGATTGAATCACAGCCATAATGACAGAAGGCAGGGGCATGCTGTTAACCAGAGCTCTTCCTGTGTTCCCCAGTCTGTCTGGGAAAAGCAGTGGGAAAAACTGCCTGGGAATAAAACACACAAAAGAGGAGATAAAACCAACCCAGCGAGAGCCCAGCACACGCTTCTCTAACTAAAACTAAAAGGCAGGCAGCCTAAGGATTTGCAGTTATGCCGAACACTTGTTCTTTAGTCAAGTCAATAGACTTCTAAGCCCCAGTGGTCTCCTAGCCCCTAAGTGTCCTGACTATGTGTCTGCTTCCAGATGCTCAAGCATCATTACACTATAAATATGTTACATTCACACACACACACACACACACACACACACACACACACACACACACACACACACACACACACACACACACACACACACACACACACACACACACACACACACACACACACACACACACACACACACACACAAAACAGGAATTGTATTCACACCTACTCAGACAGCTAATGAGTCCATTCAGACATCTCGTACAGACATCTGCGCGTGCGATGTGTCTAAAAAGCACCACAGCTGACCGTCTATGTGCTGTTCAGCGGGAAACAGCAAGATGACTGAACAGGGTGAATATTATTATTCCTCTGAGAGTGGTGTTGACAACAGCAGTCTCCTGTTTTGGCTGAACGTTGGCATAAGCACTTTTCTATGTCGTTACTTGTTATTTTATGAGTTCTACGTGTAAAGTTTTATCCATTTGTCTTTCAATAAATATATTTAGACATGAAAATAATAAATGTATTATTATTCAATATTTTTCCCTATTTCTTTATTTTCTGGATAATTTTTTTTATTATCGTTTCATTGACAGTTCGCCCGGTGGCAGACACAAAGTGGCAGCCAAGCTCTTACCAACTACATGCCACTATCTTCCCACAGCCATGCCGCTGTGCCCTAGCTGTTCGCTCGCCAGGCGACACGTCAGCTGCCCGCGAGCTGCCAGTTGAGGAGCTGCGAAGCGTCTTTTTCTCAAACTAGGCATTCTAATGCATTTGCCCATGCTTAGCACCTGGGCCTCCCACTCCTCATTCCATTCTGGTTGTGGCCAGTTGGCGCTGTTCTGTGAAGGGGCACAAACACTGCGCTTTCCTTCCTTATGTAAAAAAAAAACATTTTGTGAAATGTATTTTTTATTTTCGCAGTTCTGGTCCTCCATACCTGTTACGTCTTTACACAAGGCCATTCTTCTCAGGCACACAAAAGGCTACGCTGCTCAGCCTGTGATCTGTCTTTCACTAAAGCCAGTCGGTGTATGAGGAGAAAGTTGTGTACTTAAACTCAACCTACCAATTTAGCAATAGTCTGTGTGTGTGTGTGGTGAGAGAGCAAATCTTCCATCCTAATAGCAATACCCTGACACTTTCAACTATGTAATGACATCCTACACTGTCCTGTGGCACATACGAAGATGAAGGCAGCAGCTTCTAATGATGTCAAAATTGAGGTCATCGCAGGAGACTCAGGAGGCCTGTATCTCACGGAGAGACATGATTAAATAAGGTGGGGGGGCGGCGTTAGGCTCCCATTAGCTTTGACATCTTGCCAATGTCATGGCATTGGTCCTGTCTTAACCCCTACTGTCTAAATGAATAAAGATTAGCTTTAATTTATAGATACATGGAGGTAAAAAGTTTTTTTTTCTTTCTGATTGTTTTCATTTTTTGTGTAGAAGCAGTTAACCCTGATGAGAGCAGCTCATTGTCCTGATGAGAGCGCCTCATTGCACTGATGAGAGCGGCTCATTGCCCTGATGAGAGCAGCTCATTGCCCTGACGAGAGCAGCTCATTGCCCTGACGAGAGCAGCTCATTGCCCTGACGAGCAGCTCATTGCCCTGACGAGAGCAGCTCATTGCCCTGACGAGAGCAGCTCATTGCCCTGACGAGAGCAGCTCATTGCCCTGACGAGAGCAGCTCATTGCCCTGATGAGAGCAGCTCATTGCCCTGATGAGAGCGGCTCATTGCCCTGACGAGAGCAGCTCATTGCCCTGACGAGAGCAGCTCATTGCCCTGACGAGAGCAGCTCATTGCCCTGACGAGAGCAGCTCATTGCCCTGACGAGAGCAGCCCATTGCCCTGATGAGAGCAGCCCATTGCCCTGATGAGAGCAGCCCATTGCCCTGTGGTCTTCTACTCTCACTGCTCTGAGCCTTTGCCAGGTGAAACAACACTGATATCTTGACTTGATCCCAGAGGACGCTATCACTCTGGGGAATCCAAATATGCATTAAAACTGCCTGCATGACTGTAACTATCATTGGTTCCTGTAGAAAGAGGGAAAACACTAAAACAACTGTCTAAAACAACTGTGATATGAGGTTTAGGCAGAGCAAAGCTGAGCATGTAACTCTTTCTCATATCATCTGAAGTTTACGAATAATCAGTGTTAGTAAGATTTCACCCTAACCCATTTTTTTCATAAAAACATGAAAGCACACACACACCCACACACAAAACACGGTTGTTGTTTTACAGTACACATCTAATTACAAGTTTTGGCAGATGGTGATTTTATTTTGTTGCAAACAAATACTGATCAAGTAAACATTGATCATTCCTCAACTTGAGATCAAACGAGAACGAGTACGGCAAACTCAGCCATGCAGAGCACTAATTCATGTCACATGGCTTTCTATGTTACTGTAAAAACAACAAGCAAGGGCAATGGAAAAACTGACAGAATAAAATATCTCCCTTGAAAAGAACATTGGGAAAGAATTCCTAATACTACACAATCTCCATTTATGGTTTCGGGTAAGCCAATTTCCCATGTTTTAAATCCACGTGCAGTTTGAGGTTGAAATGGTTCCCGAAATCTGTTTTATCACAGTGTGTGGGGCTATGATGCCACACTTGCCAGTGTCGAACAACATCAACCATATATAGGCTATAAATTAAAAAGGAACAGCGTTTTGCGTAAAACCATCTATTCTACTTTCTTAAGTGAAATCGATGCACCGTTATAGTGACATTAACAGAAGAATAAAGTGCAGGCCTAATCGTGCCAAATCCTGGGTGACACTCTGGTCTTAAGTCCTTCTGACAGCTGAACTGTCACCGCGGCTGTGGCGCACATCAAGGAAGACAACACACACATTTGGGCATCTATACATGGGTCAGGGATTATTGTGCTAGTGTCATGCGATTTGGCAACATCTGCCAATCCATATGAACAACTTATACTTGGAAACCAGCAAGCAAACTCTCGGTCATAATATATTCTACACATGACAGGAAAAAACACGAGACAAAATGTCTCGAGAGCAATAACCACTAACTGTAGGAGTTGCCAAACATACACAATGACTTCCGAAAATTGCCACCCGAAGCCAAAATATGAACTAATCCAAATAAAACAGTCACTAAGGTAAGTGGACATCTAGTCAGTAGCTTGGGTAGCTAACCTGGATGGATAGCGAGCTTATAGAGAGTTACTCACCCTGTAGAACTGCACCCACATCTGCCTGCTGAAATTATAGGTTACAAAATATATATATACGACTATAAAATGTTGATAGAAGAATAAATGTTATCTGGACAGACTGTCGACCGACGTCAGCATCAATTAAAAAAATATCTCCTCCTGATGCACAAGGTAACTATTTAGTTCTGTCAAATGATACAATGTAGTTGCTCCCCAATCTCTCAGGATTGGCATTGCTCCTTGATTGACATGAGCCGGACCAATAGACACAAGACATTCGTTCAGTTCAGCCAATCAATGGCGACGTCGGAGGATAGTGACGTCGACGTGAAGTTGGTGAAAGGTGAACCCTGAAGTAGGAAGGATCTTATGTGATAGTATCCCTCCGCCTCTTGTGTTTGAGAGTTCCAGTTCTATTTCGTGAAGCACAATCAGTTGTTCGGATTCTAGAATGTACGCACTTCCATGGAAACAATGTAGCATATTTTCACATTTACGATGTAATTCCATGTATGCGTTATGTGTTGTTGTTCATGTAATAGCACACCTATATTTCCTCTTTAATCTCGTATTGACTTGAATATAATCAGTCATCTGGTCATCATGTTTACATGTTTCTCACCAATACACTTTTTAGTTGTATAGCTAAGCCATGATATTGGGACAATTTGCATAATACTTTCAGTGGGTGTATTGATCAGGTAGTAACCCTAGTAAGTCCAGTCAGATATATACTGCCTAATTGTAATCTATGTTCTCACGCTTGATGTGTTCTTTTGTAGGTTCCTGGAAAACTGAGTGGTAGAATGTGTTACAGTACAGAGTTAAATCAAAGGCACAAAGCAGCACATCTAATAGGTTTCTACTTTATGTAATGGCTGCGGAGGAACATTGTGTTTACAGAGAGGAAAGGGTGATGCTGGTCTGTACGGAAAAACACACACGATAGCCACAGTGTATCGCATGCATGGGTAGCTTAACTGTTTATTTGCTCACACAAATATGCAATTACCATAGGTTAACTCCCGAATATAAACCCATCATTCTATTTATTACCGAAAAATAAAGACATGCGTACGTTATTTCTATCTCGTTGTGTGCTTAGTTTATGTGCTAGTCGGAATTAGGAACTTGACATTTCCGAGGTAGTAATTGGTTGAACGTGACACGTGATTTGTAGATGTAGTTATCAACTCGAAAATATCCTCCTAACAGCAAATGTGAGGAGATAATGTCAAATGTCATATTTTTTTAAATCTATCTGAGCGGCATGTGTTTTTGCTTGTAAAAGTATAGTTTGCACATGCATTTTAATAATGTGTACAATAAAGACGTGAAGACCGACAATGTAATGGCAGACCCTTAAAGCTGTCTGCGTTTAGTGAACAGTACTTAAAGGTCATATCCTTGAAGGTCAATAGGAAACCCAGTTCAATTGTGTCTTATCTTAAATCAGAGCCTTATGGAACCCAAGTACATGCTTTGACCATGAAAAGAAAAGGAAAAAAAGAAAGAAAAAAAAGACCAACTTCAAGCTGAGGTTAGCAGATGGAAGTCACATGGTATTAGAATAATTGACAGTGTATTTGATAACTGGACATGTAGTCGAACAAAAATAAGTTAAATGAAAAGAGTTGTTGCAAATGCTGCAACAATTGTGAAAGTATTTTTCACTGTCTATTCAACAACGCAAATTGCAGCCAATCATACATTCTCTTTATAATTCTATGTCATTATTTGAAATAATTTTGTAATTTAGAATGTTGTCCTACTTCACACTAAATATCCTAAAGTTTGGGGCAGAAGTCTGTAAGAATATTTCATATGTTGCTGCTGCCAATACTGGAACAAATGCTATGATGTTACCATGGAGATGCTGAAATGACATAACTGGGACAAAATCTAGAAACTCAAATCGGGTCATCAGATCAAATTAATTTGCTCAATATGTACTACGTTAATATATGCCCCTGCTGGAACGGAGGCTAAACAGGCACACAAATGAGAACACAAATGAGACTCCATCATATTGAAATAATATTCAAAGACTGGCAAAAAAAAAAAAAAAAAAAAAAAAAAAAAGAGTTTTATTGTTGTAGCATATTTTCAGTGTTTCCCATCAATCTAATGGTTCATGGGGCATCTCTTACTAAATTCAAAATGTTCTGCCAGTGTTAAAGATTCCCTATGACTTTTGAACTTTTGAATGCGCTTTTATTTTCCACTCTTTCCATTAGACTGTTTGAGATTCATCAACGTGTAGACAGAAAGAGCATGACAGAGAATTAGGGGTAAATAAGCAACAGTAGAAGGTTCTGTTGGGAAGGAGGGGTATGTAGGAAGAGAGATTACACTGTGTTTTATGCTTCATGTAAGGTGCTTACGTAGAAGGGTTTTGCAGGGGGAGACTTAATGCAAACAGATGGGCACCCTGTTGGCCCTTCAAACCAGCCTGCTCCGAGAGTTGGACAGAGCAGTGGTGGTCCGGGTGGCTTTGGAGCAATGGAAATACCGTGAGAAATTAAAACAAACCATCCACTCTGGAGTGGGAAAAGATTCCCAGAGAGGCCAATCCATCAGTTTGACTTCGCAAATCCGCCATGAACCGTTTTATTGTTTCAGTTCACAAGCAGTCGGGAACGTTGTTTATTTGAACACCGCTTGCATCTCCATGAAGACATTGGGCTTTCAAAACGGTTCACAATGTCAACACACATTTTTTTTATTTCAACCAAAAAACTCCAACCAGAGGCGGCACAATATCCTCAGATATTTGCACTCACTAGCAGGATCTTCCAGAGACAGTAGTCCCCGCTGCGTGTTGTCTACAGAGCCGCTGTTATGGTGTCTGAGTTGATTTGGCGTCAACGCTACTGTAAATCCACTGCCCTCGAAGACACACAGCTGCCTGGCTCATTCCTGACTTCCACAGGCTGGATATTATGTGTCCCATCCCAACACAAACATTACAGTAGGAACAAAAGGCTCAGAGGGAAGCAAGCAGGATGTTATATTGACCTAACCGGATTGCTCTTTATCAGGGCCCTTGAGTCAAGCATACTGCAATTCCAATCAAGTGTGTGTGTGTGTGTGTGTTGTGGTTTAGGATCACGTCTGAGGTCAGACAATTTTTGACGAAGGTATACTTGTAAATATTGTTTTTCACTCGGTCACCCTTGCTCCCTCGTACCGTCTCTCGCGCCTTTTGAACCGGTCCTTTTTTATTTCATTTCCTCCCCCTTCTCTCATTCTATTCATATCCATGTGGAGAATGTATTAGTCCATGTGAAAGGTGTGTGGGTGCAGTTGCCTCCCACTGCAGTGACCTGCTGCTCTGCCACACTTGGCTTTCAAAGCATCCTGTCGGCTGCCTAGCAACACTGGGTGTCCATGGCAACTGAGGCAACAAACGCTCCCACCTCCATCAGCCGTACCCCAACAATCACATCTTAAGTGTGTGGCAATCAGGAGTACGACTTAAAACCAATATCCGGGCCTGGGTTATCGTTAATAGATGGAGTGAGAGTTCACAGCAATGTGATCAGCACGTGAGATCCAGTTTGCCCAAATCAAAGACTTGCATTGTGGGGGTTTATAGGTATTAGTTCTTAGGCAAAGAGAAAAAAACATTAACTAAATTAGCTGAAGTCATATGCATCAGCAAATTGCTCCTTTTTGGTCTTGAATTTCATTGTCCTTTAAAAGTTATCAGACAGTACAGAAGTCAACCTGGGATATTGATCTGGTTGAAACCACATGAAACCAGGTGAACAGTTTACTGTATTTCTGTCTCGGTTTATAGGTTATGTGCCCCCTCTAGTGGGCATACATAAAAGTAACTTTTATTTGGGCACTGTAGCCTACTTGTTGTATTTTAATTTAACTGAAATGTTGTTCTAATGAGTCGCCTTTAATGAGTCGCCATATTTTTCAGGTGAAGTCAACTGAGATATTTGGGATTAATTTGGTATTACGCCAGTGCCTCCCGTTAAGCAGGCAGACGTTGGTGGGAAGCCTGTGCAGCGACTTGCAAGTGATTGCATTATTTTAACTCTGCTACATTGTTTAAATAAGTTTAATTAAATTTCCCTTGACCGTTCAAGTAATTTATGCATAATCTTTAAATAATAATGTATGCCAAAATGCAATGTAAAACCTGACATACATACTCGTCTCACTGAATTAGTTAACTAGTTTCAGGCCACAGCAGATTATCTTGGTACTAAAGAGAAAAATCAATTAGATTATAAAAACGACAGGTGCACTGTGCACGACCTCCTGGTTGCACGTTTAGACCGTGACAAAGCTCCCCTATTGACTAGACCTATGCCTTTAAGGAAGGAACAATTATCCTTATCCAGCCTTAAAAAAACTAAATGCTAATTAAGCAATGGCTGTAAACTGCCTTGAATTGGCATTCATAATTGTCAGTTATATATGAACATAATCAGAACCGGAAAGAGTTTTATTGCCAAGTAAGTTTAAAACCAACAAGACATTTGCTCTCGCCTGTTACTGCAACAATTTATACACACCTAATATACTAATACAAATAGACTACAATAAAATATTGATGTGTTGTAGTACTAAGAATTCACATCTTTTATTTTATGATGCACTTAAAGGCAATGATTGGAATGAAGGATAAATGGTCACCTCATAATTGGGTTTTAGTTTTAGTTCAAATTAATAATCTAAAACACCAACATTTTTAATTTACATTTTAGTAATATGAGAGTACTGTCTATTTAAAATTCTATATGTAGGATTTATTTCATAGAAAAAGTTTTTGTCAAATATTGTAATAATTAATTTCCACTTCCACTTCCATTTTTTGCAAGGATATGAAACTTTCACTGTTTAAGGCATATGTCTTCGGTTGGTCTTAGTTTAGACAAGAAGCCAAATTCTGACATTTTAACATTTGAAATCTGAGTTAACGCATCTGTTTACATATAGTGTTTTGTATTCTACATGTATTTACTGGTTTAATATTCTGGATATTTGTTTTGCAATATAGGCTAATGTAATACGCAAAAAACATCACTAGAGGGCAACCTCTTTCAAGAAATAGTATTTTTGTTGCTATAACAATCAGTCAATAGGGGCGATATTTCTCCATCTTCAACAATGACATTTGTTAAACTATACTTGAGCATTTTAAACGTACCTAGACTATAGCTAAAAAATATGTTATTTATTTGCAGCCTTTACATCATTACTAGGTACAGATCTTTTTCTGCTTCTTTATGACTGAATATCACAGTGATAGTTTTTCACAGTCGCTTACACACTAAAACTGCTACACTGAACAATATATAGAAAACTATTTGAGCACTTATGACTTGTATAGCCTGAAAGTATAGCCTGAAACGTAGGTGAGGAATCTCAGGTCAGAGACAGCTTGCTGAGGAAGAATCAATGCAGGGCCAGTTCAGACAGGAAACTCCAGTGGTCATCGGTCAGCGGCATATCAGCTGTCACCTAGGATTGCTCCTATCACAATATCAGATTTCATTCGGACTATTTAATCGTCTGGTTACTCACTCAGTTCTTTGATGTAGCAATCGTCTGGTCACCCACCACGCCTGCCTCCCCCTGTCTGGTTCTGTGTTGCCTTTTTATAGGGTGGATCGGTACTCGCTTATCGCTAATTAGTTACTGTGCCAGCCCCCCCCAACACACACAAATACACAGAAACAAGTACTGAAGTAATAAAAACTAGATGGAGCGAATTAATAATTATTTAATAAAAGTCTGCACACCTACTGCACCGTCTTCACATTTGGCTTTGGAAAAAACAACAATTTGACGAGCATTGCTTTTTCGATCCGTACTGTATGTATTCAATGTGAAGCTGCTCTAATTGCATCGGTTAACATCAGAGATAAGGCATGTCAGGACTTAGTGATATGGCCAACACTCCAAGGTTAAGGCCTCTGAGGGTCTTGGCTAAAAAGCTCTCTTAAATGTGGCGTGTTGACAATGAACCTAAGCCCTTTGATCTTATCACATAGATTACTGTATCATGGGCAAATTGTGAATTACTCATCTGCGAATAATTTTCAATATAAGGACCTGCCACTTAACTTTTCTGACCTGTTTAGGTGAACTGAAAAGCAGTCTTTTGTGACAGTCTGTCTGTCCAATTATGTTGCTACTGAACCATGAGAGGGTAAGTTTTCTCTGTTTGCGATGCTCTCAATTAAAAACAGCAATGCAAGATTCAAAATTGCTAAACAAAATTGTTTGGTAGTTTTTTCTCACTAGAGATGGATATTCTTTTGAGATAGCAAAACAATGTCTGCTTCGGATAACTTCTCATCAATTTTGGATGGTGTGGTTTGCTTAAAGCTGGGAAATGTATGGGAAAACTCCACATTTTGATGGTACATATGTTATGTTAATACCAGATTAACGGACATATACAGGTTAATAGAGCATCTGAGAAATGTCTCAATAAATGAAGAATTCGATGTGAATGGTTTGGAAAAAAATATTTGTCATATCCATTCAAAACAGATCCAGTGCTCTTATTATTCCGTCCCCTAATGCTGCAGGGTATCCTATTATCTTCAAAGGGTTGTTGATGTTACAGTATAAATATATATGATATCATACAATGATGCTGATATATATATATAAATATATACATATATATTATATATATTTGCGTTTACAAGCAGATCCCAAAGAAACAACAGATTGCTTAGTGATTCTTACAAATTAGGAAAATCCTTGGCTGGAAGAAGTAAAACGTTGAATTAAAAATGAGAAAGAATGAGATGTATTCATTGAGGTTATGCTGTAAAGTTTCTTACAATAGCTGTCTTTGATATAAACCCATAGCCACTAGAGCAGTTGTTTTGGGATGTACACTCTCCAAAAAATAATTATCTACAAATAGAAAGAGACATATCATATGTGTGCTACAGACTTTGTAGGAAATGTCTCGGAAATCCAACCGCAGCCAATGTAATCACTGTTTGGTCACATATTTTTTTCTCTTCAAATAATAAAGAAAAAAATAAAAGATCCATAAATATGTGTTTTTATTGGTGTCTATTGGCATGAATCCAGTAAGTTGCATACAAATCTACATGATTGAAAAAAATGTCCCTTTATATTTTGTTATAGATGGGCAAGAAATTGTTATATCAAAATGTGTATATATGTACATGTCAATTTTATCTAATATTAAAAGTGAAAATTATGATAAATAATGGGAAATGAGCCTTGTAATGTACTACCTGTGTATTCACTCTGTTGTTATTGTTGATCTATTTTTCCAAATAATTAAGGGCAACTTAGACTTCTTCCACTTTTGATATAATATTGACTTTAATGCGGCAAAATGTAAAGACTTGGACTTGAGAATATACAGTTTATATCGGTGTATCATGTAAAAAATAAAATTGTAAATATTGTATAAACGTAATTGCATATGACAAAGCTGCCTGTCTTGGACAATGTCCTTATAACCAGCTGTAGGACACAATAAGCTATAATGCTGTCAGTATTTATAAGATATGATATTTTTTGTATTTTGTAGATTATTTCTTCATGGTGTTATTTAATGGTTAGACTTAGCCTACCTTTACTTGGGGAAAGTGGTGGTTGTGGTGGTGGGGGGGGCAGTGAAGTTAATTTTGCCCGATTTCCTCCCTCCTCTAATTTAGCGTGTGAACAGTCGGCTTGTTACTCTGCCAACGGAAGCCTTTCTCTTCCTCTAGGAAGGCTGCCTGTGCCTGGAATTTAGAACCCTCTCACTTTTAATTTATGTGCATTTTAATTGCACGCCATTGTAATTTCCACCGTGGGATACAACATGCAAATGAACAGTGTGTGTTTGTACGAGTTTGTTTGTTTTGTATTGATCCTGCACAAATGCTTGAGAGACATTTTTCTGAAAGCTCAACCTAGATGTTGGTGACCAATGTTTTAATGCTCTATAGGTCTTCGGCTATCATTTAGCACACCAGAACAGTTTGTCATTTACAATGCGACCCATAAAAAGTGAATGTTTATTTATTTTTCTCTCTTAATGAATATACAAATGGACATAGCATTGAAGAATACATGGCACTAACTTCTAACCCACTTGAATACCATGTAGCCAAGAGTGTCAAAGACCATCCAATAGCTTGCAAGCATGTTCTATTTCAATTATTCATGAACTGTCACCTTTTCAATACTTTAAGAAGAGCGTTAGGTCAAAAATATATATTTTTTAGGACTGTTCATATAATTCTGTGTATGAATCATATGTTTTGTTCCGTATGACGTCACTGCTGAGTGTGGGGTTAAATTTCGTAGATGATGACCCAGTAAAAATAAGGAAAAAACATTGTAATGTAGAAACCTTGTGTCAAATTTTTTTTTGGAAATTAACTAACTATGGATGAAAATGTTCCTCTTTCCTGAATAGTGTTTCAGAAGTGAAACCATATAGTAGTAGGCGATGTATACAATTTTAGACGAATAATCAAAACGAATTTTAATCAATAGTTTGATTACAGAAGCAACATTACATTCACTGCTAAAGGTGGTGGTGGAGGGAATTGTTCGGGACATGGAGGAGAATCAAAGGAGAACGAACGAGGATCGAAAAAAAAATCTCAGTTCATAAAAAGGGACAGCATTTGAAGAGTAATAAAAGTGGTTCAGAGGAAATCTGCATTTGATCATTTTGTAACTCAACAAGTTTTCCAAATCGCTTTGGGCAGATTCTCAGTTATAGGTCAAAAGAAAAACAACATGCTTGTATTTGCTTGTTTTTGTTGTATTTACTTCACCAAACAAACAAAAATCAATTTCAGTTCATCACCAACTAGTTTTCGGTGCCTCTTGTGTTGGCTGCAGGTGGGGAGGGGCGCTCAACTCAGGTAGGCTGACTTGCTCAATTTCACACCCATTCCATTGCCAAGATAATAGCTATATAAGCAATTACATGTATTAAAATAAAATCTAAGAAACGAGCATTTTCATGAATGTTTACTTGATTTCAAAATTAGATGTACCCTGCAAGCCGAGGCCCATATTACTTCCCTTTTGCATTTAACGGGAACGTTACAAATCTGTATTTTTTGGTTTCAATGTGCATTTTATTGTGTGACAACTTGCACCATGAAGTCATTATTATAGAGTAAGAGTATAGGGCGCTTGAATAGAGCTGATTTGCCGTCAGTATTGTGGAGTAATTCTAACGTTAAGGGGATTGAATTAGGCCTATATCGAATTTGAATTTCTTTCCGTCCATTTTTGTTCATGTTAGAATTGGGACGGTTCCTTAGTTTCATAGCACAATAGCAGTGGATACCATCGTCCACACCTTCCAGGTGAGAATCCGTTTCACATTGTGTTGGAAAATAATGCAATTATTTTTCAATTCTATAAGCGATACAAATAACCCATATTCGAAATTATTAATTATATTAATTATATATAATATGCAATAGGCCTACACCCTTTCACTTCTCAATTATGACCTTATGTTCTAATCGGAACACTTATACTCTTTGCCCTTAGGACAAACATGTAAAGGACCATACTGAGTTGATGCTGTATAGGGAAACAGCTCTAACTTTTTGACTTTCCAGTCAGTCGAGCCCAGTTGTATCAGGAATAAAATATCCCGACTCTCCCTCGTCACCTTAATCATACAATGATGCTCGAATCTACTCCTAACCCACTCTGACAACTGTATTGCGGAAGGTAGATGTGCTCAAAGGACATTGAACCATTGGTCACGCCGCTCCCAGCCTCTGTCTGGGCCGGGAGACTTTCTCATTTACACCTATTTTCAAAGCATTTCGTTTCAGCATGGGCGTGGTCATGCCATTACAATCCTCTTTTTTATTCTATTTTTTCTTTGGGTTTTAAATGGTTAGTGAAAACCATGGGATAATCAGTTCCTATGCTGACACGGCAGAAAGGAAATAGTCTAACCTTAACCCTAAACCCTAATCCCCAAGCCCAATTAGGGGTTTACATGGTGCATTGGATTAAGTGCATGTGCAAGAAATGCATAATGTGAATCCAAATGCACATATCCAAAAAAGTTTACAATACAGTGTCTTAAGCCTTTACCAATCTAGTCAAAGTAAATTTGAGGCTTGTGTCATATGATATTGTTTAAATGGGTAGGCCAATTATGTTTTGGTTCATTATTCGTTAATATTTTGAAATATATTTTGTTTATTACTTCTCAATTGATCAAAGGACATTTGGATCAAGTCTAACTCACGAAATCAAGATTGAATTGTTTGAAACAATTTCAAATGGGAGAGAATAGTGAAAATAGTAAAATAATTTGTATTAATATGTTATTAACACAAAAAAACGTTTTTATTATTATTTTCTGTTAAGTATCCTCCAAAAAGAAATAGTGCACGTGTCAAAAACTAGTTTAGCACTATATTGAAGAAACTAACATTGAATGACAATACAGTCTGATATGTATTGCCTATATTAATTTATTCGACATATTGCACATTGCTTACTATGAAATACCTTTGCTAATATTGCAGAGTATGCCTATATGTTTGTGTTGAGGAAGTTTCTATGAAACTAATGAGAGTGGCATCTAGTCCACCAACCTAGACCACTTTGCGTCCCTGCACGCAACGAAAAGGTCTTACTTGTCAGCAATATATTTCTGAAAGCATTAATTAAGCAATTAATTTGGCATTAGGACTTGCATCTTTCTTTATCATTTCAAGAGACCTGCTATCGGGAGGAGAAGCATGTGCCCCGAGACCTCGGGCAAACATGAAAAAACCTGGCACACTAAAATGTTAATTTTGGCCATGCAGTGAACGATTACATGCCAATGTGCATTGTCTTCAACGTAATATTTCGGGGAAATAGAAAATTCAAAATAAACGTTTGCGAAACACATTCCCTCTGATATAAACTGGCATGAAGGACGTGGACCAAAGGAGCAACACTCCACTCTGTACATAATATCACCACGTCGGTAATAGACACGCTTGTTTCAGAGCCTCCAGTATTCCACTCCAAATCTCAACTGTTTTTTTACTGTCCTTTTGACACTTCTGGTTCCGCGTAGAACCACAGAGGGCTCTAAATAGAATATATTAAGTAAAGAGATGATATCTAAAAAACATTTGTTTCTACCTGGTAGAATCATTGTAGGTCTAATTATATATTATATTTTTTAAGAGTGTATGCGTGTAGTTTAGTGTGACACAAACTGAAGAGGCTTAGACCCAAAATGTCCTCTCTATTGAATTCTATGAGAGAAAACTCTACAGTGAACTAGGCTATATTAGAAGACGCCAGTAACAGAATAAGGGCAAATATTAAAGATTAGAAAGTTGCTATATGAAGAATGTATTGTTTTAACATAAAGTATGTGACGAGCATTCGCTCTCAGATTTAAGAAAGACATTTCGAGAATTTGAAAACGCACAGACCGTAAATATGACAGAGACATCAGAAAACATGTTTTTCTTTGTGCAGATTATCCAGAGCAGTGTTTATGTGCGACCACGTGAATTTATTTGCTGTGAAATATTCATGTATAGGCATATTACATCCTTTCTTCTTTCGAAAGGTTTAATCTTTACCGACTGCACCATAAAATATGAAAAGCAAAGATATTGCTTTTATCCTTGAGAAAGGACATCCTCTTCTACAAATACAGGCGTCAAGATTCATGCTCTTCTAATTAGCATATGCAAATTAGTTTTTAATTGCAGACGTAATGACTGTCTTGCGTGGGATATTTTCAATCCGCCATTTTCTCCCCTGGTTTACATGAACATAAAAACGGGGTTCTTTTGTTAATCACAAAACCACCTATTCCAGTAATAAGATGTAGGCCTAATCAATTTAATTCTAGTGGACCTATTTACCTTTTTTAGTCGACGCTCGTTATTCTTGATATTCTTTCGACGGAATGCAGCATATTTACACAAGTCCTGGACTGATTCAATGTAGATTTTTTTACGTTCCAAATCGGAAGGTGTGAACCGACAGGTGCATTTATGCATTTACATGCATGCATAAAGGTAAGATTATCAACGAATAATACGTATGTTGTAAGTCGTGGTTTTCATACAACGTTGGCCTGATAGGCTATGTTTGTTTTTTTGCAGAGATATGTTCGTGATTTTTGTTTATCGGAATCAATACCTGACCAAACTTCCTTTCGTTTGATGAATGATATACGGGGAAGGGATTGTCTCGTGTTCCGCGAAAATGATTTTTTTTGGGCCCGACGGGTTCCCTTGGAGTCCTGACAATATGACCAGATCCAGGGGAACAAAAGACGCTGGGCTTTGGGTTGCTGAGCACGTCTTGGATTCTAGCCTGCCAAGACAAGGGTGACAATTTATTGGTTGTGGAGAGAGAGGACGCGCTACAATATGTGCATGGGAAATAGTCCCACACTCAATGGCACATTACCGTCTGAATCACTCACACGCACCCTCACGCACGCCACAATTGCAGTTGACCTGGGTCTGGTGTGTCCATCATCGTCACTTTATTTTCACAAAGTATTTCCAATAAAATTGAAAGCAGTAACTGATCGATTCCAGGGTACAATGCGTTGTCTATCAAGGTGATATGTTGCCAATATGCTTATATCATTACTCACCATCCCTAATGATTATGACAGCATGTGTGCTTTATGTGTTTTATCATTGATTAAGTGCACTTTGCGGCAACACGTGCAATACTGTATATCTTTTATAAAGGGAGCTTTGAATGTGCTGTTAAGTCAGTGCACATATACCTGATACGGCCACAACATGCTGGGTGTTTGTCTATTCATTTGTTCATTTCAGGTTTGATTTACTGTTTTCCTAAACGCAGTCTAACCACAGCAATTTAACGAGACCAGATTAGGTCTGTAGGTTGGACATACGAGGCTATCAATTCAACATTATGTAAGTCCATACTTAATAGAGTAGCTCTATTAGTTAGATTGAAATCAATAAAAAATCTATTTTACGATCGCACTTTGCTTTGATATGAGGTTAAAATGTAGACATGAATGGATTAAATGTGTATTCAACACAATTTCTGAATCAACACGTTTGATTCAATTGCTTACTGGGCACGAGCAAAGGTGGTTCTCAGGAGAATTGTGTGTGTGTGTGTCATTGCGATGTCAGCACGAGCGCACACACTCACACACAGACACACACACACACACACACACACACACACACACACACACACACACACACACACACACACACACACACACACACACACACACACACACACATACACACACACACACACACACACACACACCTTCTGAAAAAAGTTGTGTAATTGTTTTCTGCCTTTGTGCGTGCATTTTGTATTTATATGGTTCGATTTTTTTTGCAAATGGCCATTTGAGCAATAACGATTTTATTCCAATTGTTTGTGCGAATATATACGAGGGTCATAGACTGTAGGTACACCGAATTACAACTACACAATCAATATATATATGTTCTACACTTGCAATCATCGAAATAAAATTATAGTATTTTTTTTTAATTCTATATTTCCCACAAAATTTCCACTAAATGGATGGTTTGATTAAACAGCTGAATGTAAGTTGTGCACTTTGTACACGATTCTGTGTGTGTCACGATAAAAGACACCAGGTACCATACCATTTAACCTGAGTAATAAAAGAAGCATAAATAATGGTTGTTGGCCCAAAATTTGCGTCGACTATACTCGTCTACGATGTCCTTTTGTTTGTTTAGGCTGTTCTATCGAGAAGGGGTTGGGAGACATGCATTTAGTTTCCTTACGAGTGATAATGAACTTGAAACGTGCCATCATACATTCTTTAAACCAACACTAACCCTGGGTTCCCATCGTGGGGTCCTATAGGGAAGGGGGTGAATTTTTTCGGACTATTAGAGCAATATCGTTTACCAGAGAATGGGTTGAGACCTATATCATTCGGTAACTGTTCATGGTTGTTCGATAGAGAGGAAAAAGCGTTTCAAGAAACGGGAATGAAACACTAGCCGTATTTATTGTTAGATCTAGGAAAGCGTCCAACATTTGGAAATAAAGAAACGGGAACCACACTGACAGACAGAAACCAACAGCAACTCTGGCTGCAGGACAAAGTTGTCTCATTGGCAGCCGCGCCTTCCATTGAAGAGTTAATTTATTCAAAGGAGATTTTCATCCCCACGATCTGATTATTATGATAATCAACCGACCTATAGACCCCTTTTCTTGGCTCTTGTCTGCGTGTCTGGGCCGGGTGCTGCTGATGGTAAAAGACATGATTTGCACGGTTCCCCCCCTGGTGCACCAGTGGTCACATTCCACGACACTTATTCTGTATCAAATAGATGGACAAAGGGAATGTAGAATGCTTGATCCAGACGCTGGAGTATAAGGCCTAGTCCATAGCTGGGGTTGATGTCAAACACATACTGGTAACTAGACAAGATTACATGGAATTCATAATCCCACAAGAGTTAGGGTCGAATTAACCATTACTTCATGTGGAACTCCATGCAGAAATGTTAAGTTTGTGGAAAAAGCAATAAGAAAGGCTGCTATTACACGCACTATTGGGTACCTATATGGGATAATCGGATTCATTTAAACGTATACCATCATATTGACAGGCGACTACAAGGGCATTGGCCACATAGGTAGGAAATATGAGGAAAGTATATTAAACACGCGGGCAATCTCGAATGAGATGGAAATACACTGTTTCAATCCAACCAGTGGGCTGGAGAAATGTTCAGTATATTCCCATCTTAACTCCAGAGGGAGGGAACAAAATACAGATGCGCGTGTCATAGGGGGGAGGAGTCTTGGCGAGGCTATATGTTTTTTGGCAGGCATGTTGAAGTTCATATTCATGCATGTGTTCTAAGCTGAATGTGGTTCGAGTGGGACACAGCTCGCAGTCCCAGTCGCTCTCCGTGCATGGGAGGAGGCGAACGCCATGTCTCTCGATGGGAAATAATCGTGATGATTAACAACAGGGGGACCCGGCAGGGAAAAGCTGAATGGATAGGACCATGCAGGGCGACGTCACTGCAAGCCGCAACCATGAAGCTCAAGGATCAGGCGGGGGCCAACCCACAGGCGCTCAGTTGGTCCACGTCTCTTGACGCGCTCGGTTGAGTGTTTTGGGGAGCGTTTGTACCCGTGGCTGCATGGCAGACTGCTGGTGAGTATATGACATGTATGAGGAGGACATGTATATCGTATATGGTGCGTGATAATGACGGACGGACGGAGACTGCGCGCAGTCGTAATTTTGCATGTATGGACAAAAATAGAACGCACAATAGAGCGTGTCCTTGCGTGCGTCGTTTTATCCCTGTGGTTTTGCGTTGTGTGTGGTGCTATGCGCAACAACGGACAGGATTTAATCCATTTGCTTTGTTGCCAACATGGGATATCGGTGTTCCAATGGTAATGCTAATTTAAAGGCTGATTTATAATTTCCATGCAATGCTGAAATGACATATACAGCCTGCCAGACAATAAATATCAATTGACATATTACTGCTAAAACATAGGCGCTACTGCTCGTCTTCATCCTCAAGTCTAACTGGGTATTTTGTAGGATATGTAAACAGTCATTTCCACATCAATTCCTTTGTATGTGGCCACTCTGTCCTAAAAAGACTACATTAGGAAATCTCTGTAGCTCAATTAAAGACAACACGTCTCCAATTCATATGGATATTCTCACAAACAAAAGAAAGAGGGCTTTTGAAGATCTTTAGGATGGTGTGTTGGATGAGGACCTCTTTGACGCACCGTGGAGGGCTCTAAGCATGCCCCTCGGCTGGCAAAGTTCATGCGTCACCCAGACAGACATAACATATTATATATTTTATTGTGCCAATTTTAACAACATAACATTTTACATAAATTATGAATGTAACCAGATGTCACAAAGTAATGGTCTGGTGTGTGGTTTGCCTTCAACACTGGCCTTTGTTCCATGCAGTTTTATATATAGCTTATTAAAAATATATATGCTCGGTCTCGATCAAGTCGTCATTGATATTCGTGCCCAAGCCATTCAAATGCTTAACAGCAATATTCTGAAGTTGCTCACACACTCACAGTGGGTGATGGAGAACCACAAGGCCACGGACTCCTCACGTGCCTGCTGAATAGGTGGCCTTCTGAGCACACGTGTGCGCGTTTCACGAGCACAAACCTTAGATATGCTACGTGCTGTTATAGCTTTGGGACGAATTTTTCTGTATAGGGACAAATACAAAACACTGCAGCCTATCTATATGTTCATGTGCAAAAACGCATGACATGTCGGTCATATAGGCCGAATAAGATAGGATACAATAATGTGCTTGAATTGACACAACCATTTCAAATAAATCATTGTTATCTGGTGGTATCAGGACCAAAAGGCGAACACAGCCAATCATGGTACTTCTGCTGAGGTTTGCCCGTAATACAGTGTATTTTTGTATTAAGTTGCAATTAATTAAATGTGCTCCTCGCTCAATGCAGCTGTATTTTATGTGGTAACCTATATATACGAAATTTGAGTATGAGGAATTCACAATTTGATTCACAATTTGATTCACAATTTGAGTGATTTACTGAAAAAAGGACTGCCTGTTTGTACTTACACGAGCGTTTGGTGATGGAATTGGATGCCTGTCCTAGATGCCTGGAGTGTGTTAGATTTCGCAACGCTTTTATTTGCTTCCTATGTAGATATGTCCAGCTATTCTAGAGGTAAATGCAGGCCTAATGCCTCTAGTACCAGTCTACACTACAATCTGGCTATAGGTCTGAAGATGGATTGAAAATCAACATCATTTTCACATTTGTTTTTATTCTTCAGAATCTTATGGAGAAACACACTGGAGCAACAGAGCACGTGGCATAGGTAATATAAATGCAACTATACGTACATTAAAACACCTGCAAACATAAATGGAAGAGACACGGGCGGAAGTGGTTTTGCGACAATGGTGGACTGCCATTCGATTATGTGAAATCATTTGTGCATAGACTAGTCTAACTATAAGGTTCTGACTTAAATGATCACTAATGCTGTATAAATATTTCATAATTGTACAAGACAATAGGGTCGAAAAAACATACAGCGTTCATTCAACGCAGTGTTCAACTTTGTGCAAATATACTTGCATGTCCGAGATGTTTCCACATAATGAATGGAACCTGTTGTCATGATCAATTGGACATTATCTGAGCGTTAGGCCGTCAGCCAACAGGTCTGCACATTTAATATGGTGAACATTAAGACTATAAACACACCCTTGGGTATAACCGAAGTGTGTACATACAATACGGATCATGTGAGAGTGTCAGGCTACATGATGACTTCATGGAAAACGTATATAACATTTTTTTAAACCAATCTGCACTCATTAAATGCACTAAGAATGATGCTTGGACATTGTCATTTAGTCCAGCCCTCAGATGGACGACTAATTCCAAAAAGCATTACCCTGATGGACTTCACCCACGTCTTATCGACAGGCGAATGGTGTTTAGGGGTTTTTTCATCGATGATTAGATTGGAATTAATTCATTAGTTTGTTATATAACTACACATTTGGACCATGCAGTTAATTCAATTTGTATCGGGATTTTTTCCTTATTGATACCTAGATCTGGCCTACCTATCATGGGTTAGGTGTTTCTATTTCAAATGGAGGGCAAACTGGTATTGGAATAACCTGCTTGTTTTATTATATGATATATTGTATGTTCTTTGAGTGGATTTGTGACGGCATATAGCCTAGTGGTGAGGAAACATAACTGGGTTCCTCAGACAAAGGCCGCTGTCCACTGGGGTGGTGCTGAAAGCCACATGAGATTCGTTAAAACGAGATTACAGCACTTCATTAGGTTCCTATCTATCCTGTTATACAAGTGTGTATTCTTTCAAATACTCTTTGGCACAATGTAGGCTTGTATAAAAACTAAATATTGTTTCTTAATATATTTCTTGTTTTGTTCTATTAACTTTTATGAAATACATTTTCTAAAATGCACATAGAATCGTCCCAATTGCTTGAAGCTACTACATTAATAATACAATAATTATACAATTATATATATTAACAATACCAACAAATAATTAATAAATCAAATTTCCTCAGCAAAGTATTACATTAATGTTATATGTTTTTTAAATTATTATTTACCTTTTTTTGATACTTTTCAATATATTGTTCAGAACATGTTTAAATTTCATATTGGTAGAATTACATTTTTACTATATAATAACATAGCAGTAAAATATTCAGGTTTTGCTAAAATTGAGTTGGATTGCAAACACTCATCCTGGGATAATATAAATGAAAGTAAACGAGAATTATCCTTGCCAATAGATACCATAAACAAATTCCAGACAAGGGTGAATTCAAAACCCCTTATTAAATGTTATAATTACAAAGTCATACTACATTTATTGATTAATCTGAATAACTTAATATTTCAGGAAAGATATATTGTACATTTTGAGGGAATTCGTGTTTGCCATGGTTCTGAGTAGAGATAAGCAGCCTGTATGCATGCTTTTATTGGGTTTGCATGTGTGTGTGTGTGTGTGTGTGTATGTGTGTGTGTGTGTGTGTGTGCGCATAGTGTTCATCAATTAATTGTATTAAATATGCATGTTTGCTGATGCACGTGATCTCAGAAGGCCTTACATTGTCCTTGTGATGCATTTCTGTAGTCGTAAGATAAAAGAAGCTGAAATTCTAGCCATTTTGTCTCTTGAATCCTTGGCTGACTGTGAGAGGAGTTCACGTGTCACATTTGCCGGTGCAGATGTGATCGGTAAAATAGACAATGTTCCCTGTCTTTCTCTCTCATAGTAAATATAATATGTAAGGCTGGTTGGAGCCTCATTGTGGTTCTGGGCACATTGAATGGCTTTTTATTGCTCATAGTGCCATGTGCTACAAATCTCTGTGTGTGTGTTACTGAATGTCTGCATGTGTGTGTGTGTGTGTTTATGCCTTTGTGCCTAACCTTGAACACGGCCCACCCAATTCACGCTAAAATGTCTGACAGAACATGAAATATGCAAACGCAAATAAAGACAACACTACTTCCCCAGGGAGACGTACAGTAAAACAGCTAGGATCTCGCTTTCGTTTAACAAATCCATTTATGACACGGCTCGATTTAGCGGGGGTGTTCGAAGGCATCACCCCCCTACGGAGACCGTCCTTATGAGAGACTGCCTCTGCATAGGGGTGGGCGCAATGGCAGAGAGGGGTGGTCCCACATGACTGGTGCTCTAGCCACTCCGGATTGGTTCGCCGGCCCGTTTGTTTTGATCGAGCCTCATGCTGATTCGTTGACTTTGAGGAGCCGGGGCTTCGGCCACCCAATCACACGTCGGCAGGCCACTCAAAGGCTTCACGGCAACAGAGCTGTGAGGGCTGAATGGCTGGGACACTCTATTGTGGGAGAAAGGCCAGTTGATAGGACTTGTAATCCTGTCAGAAGGTTTTGAGATGTTGGTTTTATGTACACACCTGATAATATTTGGTACATTAAAACCACAGATTTTTCTCACGTTCTAAATGTAGAACTGCTGCATGCATTTACTTTGACTCGTCCATGGATTTGCCACAGTTCACTTAACTGTGCCATTAAGTTTGAAAACACTGAGTTATTCATTGGCGTTGTTTCTTCCTAATGACAGGGGGTACATCTGGCTTGTGTTCATCACCTGTGGTGCCAGAGGACCTGTGGCCTTAGGGGTTGGTTGTTATCTTTGGTTATCTAGCTGTATGAGTGCTGTACATTCTTCATAAAGCTAGATAACCGAAAGTAACAAGAATCCCATTACACTCCTGTAAGGCGCCGAGACAGACGAGCGCCGCGTCTCCCACGCCGTCGCGCCGTTCCACACCTCAAAGCGGAACAAGGCAGAAAATAGCACGGGTCACAAGGCACGGGAGCAGAGTATGAAGTCGGGTAAGTCACGTGACCTCACCCCCCAGTTTTAAATGGATGTCTCGATGACAATTCCCCTCGACAATCCCGTCAATCCCGTCTCCGTTCTTGACGACTTCTCTTTCGTTGAAATTCGGAGTCGTACGATTTGGGAAAGCCTGAGGGGAAATAATTAGCCGTGCACGTTATGCTGTACACGCAGTTCCACATGGCCATGGTTAGTCCGGCCTGGTAGCCTGGTAAGATCAACAGGATGACTTGTAATCTAATAATTCCCTGATCCCTTCGTGTGTGGTTGCACGCACCGGCTTATCCTTCCAGTCACATGGCCAGTTGTGCCGGGGGTGTTTCACAAATCCAACACCCACCTGAGCGACGCCGCCCGCCCGACCGGAGGTGACAGCAAGTCGGTCAGTCAGTAGCGATGAGTGAAGTCAACCTGCCATTGTTCTGTAGTCAGCTGATCGGATTCCTTGTCATGTGATACGACACAGAATAGGAATGCCCTTATAGCCTCTCGTTCCCCGGGATCATGAATGTTTACAATGAACACATTCATCCCGTCCGTCCCCACCAGCCCGAACATGAATGGACAGGATTTGTTAAGTTACGGGCGTGTTGATTTTTTCCCCTTTAGCCTCCGGGGAGGTGTTTGATTTTGGATTTGTGTGGGTGTTGATTCGAGGTGCCAGTTGTCCCGGTTGTGAATGGGCCACGGCGAAGCCTCTACTGTGCTTGGTGCTACCATGTGGACTGGCCCGATCGGTCTTGTTGAACGCTACTGTGTGGCGCACCGTGGGGGAGTGGCCCGGGGCAGTCAACCAGAAACAGCCCCAGTGACAGAGCCATGAGGCAGAGAACAATCCCGGCCCCCAGAGCAGCTTTAGACCGTAGGGGGGATTAACTGCTCAATGAGATCTTCACACTTTCAACATGCTATCAAGGCAATGATGTTCCCTTTCAGAAAGCCAACCACGTAGACTGATTCCAGTCTCTACAACTTTACAGGAAAATACTGTACAGGGAAATGCTTTACAGAGAAAAACTTTAAATATAAATAGTTTACAGAGAAAAACTTTGAATATAAATAGTTTACAGAGAAGAACTTTAAATAGAAATAGTTAAAAGAAAAAACTAGGAAATAGTAAATTGTGTCACACCCCTGTAATGTGTGTAAAAAATGAAAAGAACATTATGCATAGTAAAGGGATTCTTTTCACAAGCACATGGCTACATTTGGGAAAGTGACTCAATTCTGTTATGACTCTTTAGGCTGGACTTAATCAGAAGTTTGTGTGCATGTCAACAGCACCCTCAGTGTGAATCTCAGTGAGTTCTGGCTGGTTCCTGTCTGGTCCACTGCTGGTGCTGAGTGGGACATATGAGCTCAGGACTAGGCAAGAGAACGAGAGAGAGCGAGACAAGAGTCTTGACAGGGACTGACAGGCGGTGATGTCACCTTCTCTGGTGAAACCATCTCATTTGTCCCACAAGCTCCTGGTATGACCAGAGCCAGAGTGCCAACCGTGGCTACGAACTGATCACTACTGCTGTCATCTGTCGTAAAATGGCTCAGAAACATGATGGCCACAAAATCCCTTGAATCTCTCCGTTAGCCCAGTCCTGAATGGAGGGAGGGAGAGAGTGAGAGAGAAAGATAGAGAGGATAAAGGTATGGAAAGAAAACAGAGAACAGCGAAGGTAGAGAAGAGAGGCTCTGGTGAGTTTGTGGTGACTGTCAAACACTAGGTAAGCAGATGCAGCCTCGGTGTCAAATAGGGGACCTAGTTGGCCCCCACACCAGTAGACTTTACAGTCAATAGAGCCGGTCCACTTGTCACAGGGACACAATGGGCTTCTGTACCTCCCATTCAGCCCGACGGCTACGGGCAGCCAGACGGCCCTCTGAAAAAGGCCCGCTGATTTTTGGCCCCCTTTTTTTCTGCCTCTCTTGCTCTCGATGGGACACACCAACAGAGATTGGAGAATGACTGTCGGGTCGGTACACACGGGGACGAACTTTGCTATTTCTAAAGACACCCCCACTTCCCTGTCACTCTCAGATAAATGAATGTATTCAGGCGTTTACCGGAGTCAATGGGCCCGTCCAGACAAAAGAGATTTGGTTTGGTAACTTAGCAGTTACAGGTGTACTTTGTGTTTTCGGGCCACACCGGAGGTTGGGGTGCCGTCAACCCATTTCTCAATTTCCTCCGTGGCTGTTTCGAATTTTGCGCCGAGGGAACTGCTTTAATGATTTTGCTTGGAAGTTTAGACTGCACTTATTTAGGCCTTGCTGTCCAAGCTGTCCAAGACTCTTATCAGATCTCAATTTGCCTGAAAAAAATATCAATTGATTTGTTAGGATGTCTGCAAAGGGAAAACATATTTTTAGATCTCCCTCCACAGCACCCTAGGGGGCCATTTACGAGGAAACAATCCAGATACAGACATTTGATAAGGAACGTTGTAAGCACTAATATTGGAAAGACAATTCTCAACCGCTAATGCATCCGGAGCTCCGCTGGAAAGAAAACCGCAAACGCTTTTCTGTATACTCCTTGACATAGATGAGAAATGGACATATTCAGAATCTGAGAAAACGTTCAGCCTTCCACAAACCTTTTGAAGAGCCTGACAGAGCGTCAGTCCACAGAAGGCCATTCTGGTGAAATGACTTGGCAGGGCATCCTGGGAAGAGGCTGTTCAGACTGAAGCCTCTCTGGCAGCCTTTGTCTCGTACTCACTCACACACCTACAAGCCCGGAGTGGGCGCGCAATTTAATTGTTGTCTGAGCGCTTAATATCAGGGGCTTCACAATGGAGCATGTTCGCCATATTTGCATAAGGCACTTTCCCAACAAGGACTCCGAGAGGGCTTGATAGCCAGGCCCACTTTATTTCCAATGGCAAAAAAATGTCAAGTGCCAATTAGGAGTGGTTGGCCACCATTCAGAGGTACATCAGCACCCTCTACTACTGCCCCTCCCATACCGCAGGCCATCTCTCCCACACTCCAAGTCCCTTCCCATCAACGCTACTCCTGCTAACCAATTCCAGCCGTTAGCCCTTTCCTCCTGGCACTAGAATATATTCTGCTTCTCTCCTCTAGCAGATAATGGAGGGCCCTTGCTATATGTGAACCTAGTTGGCATCCCTGTCCCCACCGGTTTATCAGCTCATATGGTTGTTCGCCAAATAATGTTGAGTCATGTACATAGAGATTTAGCTGGTGGCTAGTTTGTGGAATAGTGTTGATTTATCTAACAGTATTCCAGTTACATGCTACTCGTCTCTCAATGCTCTTTAGGAATTATTTGCACATGTCACCGTTGTTGTTTTCTTGCTGATGAAAGCAAAACATTGCCGGGAGAAACTGAATTGGGCAGACTGGAGGTTTAATTGAAAAGCACCACAACGTGTTTGACTGTTTTCAGTTGGTTTTGAAAGAATTTGAAAGCTAATATTAATTAGCCCCGTCAACCGCTAGCAGCCTAGCGTGTTGCTAGCGTAGCATCAACCGAAGCCATGCATTCTCATAGCTTTGGCTCACTTAACCCAGAAAATTTTACACTAGCGTCATGGACATTTTTTTTATGACGTTTCGTGTAATTCTGTGTAATACAACAAGCCCTTGTCTGAACTTACCTCCACATTATATTACAAAGCATTTGGACCAAATTGAGAAGTGTAAATCATGATCGTAACGGGTTATTGTGTTTGTCCAATTTCGGTCGCCACATAATGCTAACCTTACTTACTGCCTCACGCTGCTCACATGGATTTTCCTTGTGTTCTCTTTCTCTTTCATTCTTTCATTCAGTCTCTATGTCATTTTTTTTCCCTTTCCAGCCTTGATTCTCAGATGGTTGGATCTGATTTGCATGCATTTGCATAATGAAAGTCATTTGCATGCTATGGGGCAGACTCTAGCACGAGAAAAGACATGAAAAGGGCTGTGCACGTGCGCACGCCCGCACGCACGTACGTACGTGTTTGTTTCTCAGGCTCGGTAAAAAAAATGGCAAACTCACATTTCCCCTTTTCCTTCGCTCTTTTCCACATTGCTGTTTTTTCATGCAGCCTTCCAACAGGACCCCTAAAAGAAAGCTGAACCGCTAAAAGGCAAAATGAGTCTGACAGACGATGAAGAGGGGTCGTTGTTGACTGCCCTCCCTGTTCTCGCCCATCCTCCACCTCATCTCGCCTCACCCTCAGCTGCCTGCCCCCCTGCCCCCCTCTCCTGTGCCGCCATGCTCAGCCAGCGCCACCATCTTAGGACCACGCTGGCACGAAATGGATGTGAGGGACCGGCGAGAGCCATGTTGCGTCACTCTCCGTAACGCCCGGCCGTCGTCCCGTCTCCTCTTCCCCAGGACCTCGCGTCCCCCCGGCTCTGTTCTCTGGTAGACTGGCCTCGTCTTTAATCACCCTGGATATGTGTCTTAATTGCAGAAATCACGAGCCGCGTTTATGAACGGGGGGAGGCAGATTGGCGGTTGTGTGTGTGTGTGTGTGTGTATGCATTAAATCACTCCTGGCTCACGATGCCTTTACCAGCAGGCTTTCAGTGGGCATTTGTGTTCCGAATCACCCTGTTTTCTTCCCATTTGGGAATTCTCGCATCCCCCTCACATATATTCCCAACATGGCGCCGGCTGCCATTTTGGTGGAACTATGCAGTCCAGTCCGTATTCCCTGTTCATAATAACAGGGACATGAAATGCACTGCATTTAGAATATTACATCACTATTAACCAAACTGTGCTTGGGTTTATTATATCATCAACACCATATATCCATAGTATCAATAGTATTCGTAGTAACAGTACGCGTTCTAACATATAGTTTTGTAACACGTCCTGTCATTTATTTTCGGTAATTCATCATATTCATTTTCTGACATTTACGGAGAGAGAGCGGGTGAGAAACAGAGAGATGGAGGGAGAGAGTGTGGGTGGGAAACAGAGAGATGGAGGGAGAGAGAGTGGGTGGGAAACAGAGAGATGGAGGGAGAGAGAGTGGGTGAGAAACAGAGAGATGGAGGGAGAGAGTGTGGGTGGGAAACAGAGAGATGGAGGGAGAGAGAGTGGGTGGGAAACAGAGAGATGGAGGGAGAGAGAGTGGGTGGGAAACAGAGAGATGGAGGGAGAGAGAGTGGGTGGGAAACAGAGAGATGGAGGGAGAGAGTGTGGGTGGGAAACAGAGAGATGGAGGGAGAGAGAGTGGGTGAGAAACAGAGAGATGGAGGGAGAGAGTGTGGGTGGGAAACAGAGAGATGGAGGGAGAGAGAGTGGGTGGGAAACAGAGAGATGGAGGGAGAGAGAGTGGATGAGAAACAGAGAGATGGAGGGAGAGAGTGTGGGTGGGAAACAGAGAGATGGAGGGAGAGAGTGTGGGTGGGAAACAGAGAGATGGAGGGAGAGAGAGTGGGTGAGAAACAGAGAGATGGAGGGAGAGAGAGTGTGGGTGGGAAACAGAGAGATGGAGGGAGAGAGAGTGGGTGGGAAACAGAGAGATGGAGGGAGAGAGAGTGGATGAGAAACAGAGAGATGGAGGGAGAGAGTGTGGGTGGGAAACAGAGAGATGGAGGGAGAGAGTGTGGATGAGAAACAGAGAGATGGAGGGAGAGAGAGAGGGTGAAAAACAGAGATATGGAGGGAGAGAGTGTGGGTGGGAAACAGAGAGATGGAGGGAGAGAGAGTGGGTGAAAAACAGAGAGATGGAGGGAGAGAGTGTGGGTGGGAAACAGAGAGATGGAGGGAGAGAGAGTGGGTGAAAAACAGAGAGATGGAGGGAGAGAGAGTGGGTGAAAACAGAGAGATGGAGGGAGAGAGAGTGGGTGAAAACAGAGAGATGGAGGGAGAGAGAGTGGGTGAGAAACAGAGAGATGGAGGGAGAGAGAGATGGAAAGCTAGCAAGGTCTCGCTGTCCTTTTGTCAGTGAGTGAGTTTTCATGGTAGCTGGTGGTAGAACAAGTTGAGTATTGTTCTCGTAAGCAAGCATGTTGTGGCGCTCCTTTCCCCCGACTGGAGAGATGCAAGTTGGAAAACCGCTTAACCAAAACACCAATTAGAGTCGGCTGTGCCCGATTAACTAAGGCCCCCAGTAAACAATGTGTGCCATTGTCCATGCCACATGGAGAGGACTCCCTTTGTGTGCGTCTGCATACTGGTGGTGGAGACAATGCTAGCACCAGCGTATACTGTAGGTGCCAGAGCAGTGCTAACGGCTAAGCTACTGAGTTAGGCTGCGCTCCACTGGCATGCTGAGGTGGCTTACCGTCCCACCAAGCTCTTCCCGATGACATTAACGGGGCTATCGGTAAAAAAAGGACGTAAAATGAACCGCAGCAGCGAAATGAATCCAAATGTGGAGAGTAAACAAAACCTGACAGTGCCACAACGTTCACAACGGCGCTTCCTCGGACGATTAGCTAGAAGTGGGTTGTTAATTATAGGGGTTTTGTCCGAGTCTCTAGGTTCTCGGCGCCAGTATTACAGGACGCCGCATGAGAACCGCAGCGGCGACAGTGTCCAATCTAACGCCATCCCGGTAATCACGGGCACGTCTCCGTAAACAGGTGGTAGACTGAGCAGTGGCCGGGGACGTTCTGGATTTACTGTGTAAATTATGCAGAGCCCGAAACAATGCTGACAGTGGACGGTGGAGTGGCTGACATTGGGTAATGAGATGATGAGTAGTCGGGGGGGCAGGGGAGGGGGGCACACAGTCAGCAGCTTGTGTCTGGGGTCTACGCGGGTCTGGAGGGCTGGGCCCTGGGCAGGAGGCAGACACTGTCCCGTCTGCACACAGCCCTCCTGCCTAGACTGGGGGGTGGGGGAGGCAGCTGGGGCCTGGGGCACCCTCCCCCATAGTTCCAGAGAAAGCACCAGTCTTGGGAACCTCTGTGGCAGCCACTCCCCCCCCCCAATACTGGCACATAGGGCCCCGCCAAAGTCTGTCTGTGTCTGTGTCCTACCCCCACCGTCCTGTCGCCCCACACCCCCACTCGCCCACAAAGTGACGCTGAGGGCCTGGGAAGGACTTCAAGTTCACGGCCAGACCTCCTGTTGAGCTGACAGGCTGACTGTTTGCTCAATTCAACTCCCTATTCAAGACTATGCTGGGGGGACACTGCTGCACTGTGATGACTATTCATTCAGCGAGACCGTGAACAAGAGAAAGAGTGGCTGGGTGTGTGTCTGTGTCTGTGTGTGTGTCTGTGTCTGTGTGTGTGTGTGTGTGTGTGTGTGTGTGTAGGGGAATAGTGGTTGTGGGGAGGGGGGGAGGTGTATAAGTAAGGAAGGACTCTGTGCTCTGAGCGCTGGGTGCCCCCCCTCACACTCCCATAGACTCTTAATCACCAGCGTCATCCGCCTTCTCACAGTCTACGTCCTCTCTGGTCCCGATCCCCACGCTTGTATTGGCCCAAATACTGGGACGGGACGTTCGTCATTAACTAGCTAATTCGCTGAAAGCCACTCGTGGGGAACCAGAGCACAACTCAAGCCAACACCACCGAAAACCCAAGTGTGTGTCATTTTCCGTTCCATTCTGAATTGTCTTTCTGACGGTTGTACCGCAGTTTGCCCATTGACAAACAGCACAGAGTATGCAGCTACGTAGACGCTGGCTAATATGGTTAACAAGATGCTAGCCAGTTAGCATTATTACTCACCAGATTGTAGTTTCGAATCCAAACAACCACTAGCTATCATCGCCAGTTCTCTACGTACTCGATGACCCTTCCGTAAGATTTTAAGTCGCTCGTCTGATTGGCTCTAAAATAAAAGCTCCTCTGTCTCTCTGAAGTCCCTCAGTCATTGCTTTCGCAGCTTAGGGTTGTCACATGCTTCCTCTTAGCATCAGGTACGCGTAGCAGTACCAGGCGCCCAGCAGGGCTTTTCACCCTCAATCCCCTTGACTAGCTAGCAGTTACAATCGGGCACAAAAAACAGACTTACCTCATCTAAAACCACACCAGGCCTCTTGTCAGAAACTCTGTGATTTTTTGTCCTTTATATGAAAGCAACAGGCCATTCATTAGCAATGATTTGAAGACGTATTGTAATAGAGCGGCTATATTGTCAGTTTACGGTGGTGCTCTAACGTGCAATTTATTTTTCACCTCTAGGTTAAGGGTGGCCCTAGTCATCGAATGAGGGCCGAAACAGCATCCGCTAATCCAGAGGGAAAGACGATGATTCCACAGACGTCCCCGCAGCGTTGGATATGGAAAAGGCTCAACGCCGTTACATCGGATACACGCCGACGCGTGTCGCCAAACGCGTGTCGCGCCATTTAAGCATCGGAGCATTTTACCTACCTTTAAGAACTCTGAATTGGGGTTTGAATTCTGGCCTCTGTATTGTCATTAAACAACAGCCAATCAGAACTGGTTTGTGTCCTCTCAGCCCAGAACTCAATTCGTTGGGGCTCTATAATTGGCATGGAAGATCTCTGGGTGAAGATCGGATCAGATCAAAGATGAATAGAGAAGCTCTGGTTCTTATTTGCGCCGTAGTTCCACCGAGCCACGAACTGGGACATATTACAGACACATGTAATCTGTATCTATTTTCTTGCCACCTCTATAATTTATATGTTACATATGAGGACGTATTCCTACCAAGACGCGTTCTTATGTACAGACATTAATTTAATAGCGTAGAACAATTCACTACTGAGAGAATGAATACTATGAATACGATAATACCTATTTTCTGTGACATTAGTAACATTTTACGAATGAAGTCTATGCTTCAGAATGCTGTAGAAAAGTTTAAACGAACATATGCAATAATGGTTTGAATGTTTGCTCATTTTTGTGTGGACATGTTACTGTTTGTTGTTGTCGTGTCTGAAGGACATGTGAATGTGAGACCCACGTCAGCGGTGAAGAATACTGCACTGCGATTGGATGGCTCCGTGTGTCATGTGACACACAGGCAAATGGGAGAGCTGTCACCTTTAAACTCTATGCAACTGTTTTTGGCTTGCTACAAATTATGTTGGGCAAGTCCTCAACTGGATTATTTTTTAATTAACACACTCATGAATTGTTAGACTGATTTGTTTATCAGGTATGTGTGTGTGTGTGTGTGTGTCGGTGTTGATGTGTGTGTGTGTGTGAAAGGAAAGTGTCATGGTACAAAGAGAAACACAAATACATAGATTTTTTTTACATAGCACAATGTTAGACAGATGTACATTGTACAATGATTATATTAGTTTTCACTTACAGATTTGTGACGTTGTCCTAAGTCTTGGCCAACACACACACACACACACGCACACGCACACGCACACGCACACACACACACACACACACACACACACACACACACACACACACACACACACACACACACCATAGCAAGCAAATACAATCGTTTTAGTCTAATTTGTGTTATATGATGTATTGGGAAGTGGCAATTTTCACAATTAATTGGCAATATATGCAAATATTTTAATTGTCTATTTGTTTATTGTGAAATTTATTTGCATAAAAAAAATGAAAAGGACAAAAAAATAGTATTTTTATTATTTTAATCATGTGTCTGAATTAAATTGAGATGTTTTCTCTATCCTAAACGTCACTTTTGGCGCATGGCTAAAACTATTCTGGAGATCATAGAAATTATTTAAGAATTTTATGTTTTTATTTTTACTGAATGTCTATGCATTTAAATCAACTGATTTTGTTTGTTGTTATGCAATCTTACGTGCATTATGTAATGTTATATTGCCTGGAATCCTGCACGTGTGCCTTTGTATCATTTATTTGGTCCTGTTATTACAGTAATAAAAGTTCACATGAAAAACAAAAAAAACCCAACGTGGTTGTGCTCGATTTCTGTCAATCATCATGAGTCTATTGGCGTGTAGGAGAGAACATGTCAATGAAATTATAGCAGCAAAAAACCCAGACAGATGTCAAAGGAGTTGACAGATGTAGTCGTGTGCAATTTTTTTTTCCAACGACTCGTTATTGATTTTGCTAATTGAGGATATTGTATGTTTAAAGTTCAGCTACTTGAGATCACAGTTATAATACTAGTTAAAAACTAAATACATTGTACACCCACATAGACACACACACACACACACACACACAATATGGTTAATGTGCGAATAACGAACATATGGATTCCTACAAGTCATTCCTATTGTCATGTTCCAGAGAATGATGATGCTGGTGTAATTCACATATTGCAAAACAAACATGACCCGTAGAGTCTCCGTTAATCACGTGGTCACTTTCATCTTATTAGGTTTTGTGTAATTCAATGTAGTTGTATGATGCCAACATGATGCCAACATGCTGCCAACAGGATGCCAACATGCTGCCAACGTGATGATCTACGGTGGCTGGTACCAGAGGTCTACGAGACACGTTACAGTTGTTTATAGCTAGCTCTGGCGTAAAAAAGACCGGCCGAACAAATAAACACCCTCCCCGTGCAAATATTACCGTGCCCTTATTAACCGGGCCAGGTTGCAATTCCATTATGCCCCAGATGTTAACATACAGAGTGCAAACACTGGTCTTTTTTGACACGTCCCTTCGCCTCCCTTGTTTCTTGGCGGTGTAATCGTCCTCATAATCTGATTCACTGTTTTTGTCAGCCTGCCAGGACGCAGGTTCCATTAGCTTTGCGCTACAGGCTTTTATGAACCGAGTGGTGATGTGAAGCACTTGAGAGCGTCTGGCTGACAGTGCATTATGGGTGGAACACGACGCTGTGCTTACCGCTCACTGGTAGTTAGGGTCAGGCATAGATGACAGTCACCCTGCTCGTCTTTGAAACTCTCCTGCTTCACCTAAGATGCGCTCACGTTTCCTCTTCAGCCCTGCCATCTGTTGTCTTCACGCCAACCAGGGGGTTCCCTGAGAATAGAGGAAGGACTCATCGCTATCTACGATAGTTTGGGATACAGACTGTACTAGCTCAACGTACAGTGTGGATTCACATCACCTGTGGTCACATGCAATTCGACGGTTTTATAATACAAACACGTCCAACTAAGTTTTACGTTATAGCCTGTAGTGAACAATTCGAGGGTAGGCTATGGCCTTCACTGGGGATAATTATTCTATAGGTCCGACTTGAACAATTAATACTGCCTCCTAGGCATTTCAAGATGGCGGTTAGTTTTAACATTTCGGACTGTGACAATGTGACGGAGAGGAGCACCAGGCCCGGGCCAATAGATCGAGGAGGGGGAGATGGTGGGTTTTGGCCGTTGTCCAACTGGCAGACACTTGGGAGCTGCTCCATTCAAAGGTTCCTTGGTTTCATCATTAAAGGCACCCCTAGGAGTTTGTTCTGTGTGGTGGGAACAACACATTCAGTCGCTCCGGCCGAGGATGTGCCCGTCAGTAAAAAAACTATTATCTCAAGATTTGACCGTGTTTTTGCATCTGGTATGACAATGAGAGAAGCCGGACTCAGAGTACACCTATTTTCCTAAGCCATTTCAGGATTGCCTCGAATGTCTGGACAATATTAAATGGTTTTGGTTATGTTTCATTTTGTGCGCCTTTTAATCAATACTGTGAGTTTTGAGAAGTGTGTTCATATTGTTTGAGAAAACTTAGTGTCCATTTGGAATATGTTTGTTAGCATTGTGAAAACCTTTAACAGATCACATGAAGAAAACACGGTCACTTATCACTGGTCGTCACTCATTGTCTGTTATATTTTGGTTGCGTGATATGAATCCAGTTCTGCAGACCAGTTTGTCCAGAACTGGTGAACTGAGGTGTGAGGCGTGTCGAACTGGATCTTGTTCTCCACCGACAACAAGACACTCAGAAATTTTACACTAGTGTGTTTGTGTGTGTGTGTGTGTGTGTGTGTGTGTGTGTGTGTGTGTGTGTGTGTGTGTGTGTGTGGAGGTAAATCACTCTTCTCCCACTATTCCTTCACACCTTAACGCAAATATGTACTCCATAACAAGTTGGTTTAGCACCTGCCTTATTTGGACCACTTATAATTTGGAGAAGTTGCCAGCTCAGTGGTAGAGTGCATGCTTCGTGTGTATGATTTTACCTGGTTAAATAAAGGTGAAATGAAAAATTTATAAAAATAAATGTAACACCACTTACCGCTTAACACCTCCAAAGCTCTCATAAAAAACATACATTTGTTGACGGTATTTCAGTGTAGCTTTGTGCAAACGATTTTACATGCCGGATCTTGTTGTCCTCAGGCACACTCATGACAATAGCATTTGAAAAAAAAGTCAATTGACGCGTTTTTTCTTTTTAATATAAGCATTTCTCAATTAAGGGTTTAGATTGACTGTCACAAATCAAATCAACAGTCCTGATCTTCTTGACAGAAATACCACAATTTTGTCATATATTTCCTTCACCATTGCTAGATTATGGCGCTTACACGTCCAGAGTTGTCGGTTCAATTCCCTCAAGAGCCAGTATGAAAATATATGCATATTCAGTTTATTAAAAACACAACACTTATTATAAATCAGTCTAGGACAGGTCTGATGACAGGCTAACTTATATAATTCTCAATTATTTTTACTTATATGAATTGCACATACAGTTGTAGCTTTTCTTTAATGTAAAGTATGCCGAAATATTTTCTGGCAGATGTTGAAATAATAAAATAATTTATCTATAAATAATATATATAAAAGTGCAAATTATTTATAATTCAAATTTTGAATAATTAGCAATTAATCTCTTAGGTCATATATTAAACCTGGAACTCAACAGAGATTTTGAAAACACTTTTTAACGTCTCATGTCACGGCGGAAAGCTATGCCCCGTTCCCTGAAAAACGAAATAATAAATCTGCAGTCCAGTGTGTGTGGGAATGGAACCCTTGGGTCAGATTAGCATTCTGGGAAAACCAGATTCCCCACGGGGGCCTTGGCGGAGATCGGCCAGTGTCCCGAAAGCAGCCTCGGAATGGCGGAGGAAGGTCCCATTCCGGGGCGGGGGAGGCTAGACAAAAGAGGGGGCTGGGTCGGGCGGCGAGAGAGGCGTGAAGAGTTAATGCAGACAGTTTAACAAAGGCCTCCGCAGCCATCAGGGCAGAGTGGAGCACGGGAAAAGGGTCCAGGTTAAGGGGACCTCAGTGGGGTTCAAGTTCAAAACGACAGTCGATGTCTGAATTGTATCTGCTGGACCACACCCACCGAGCTCCGATATTCCCATTGGCATCTCGATTCACTTCCCAACATTCAATTTGAGGGGAAACACTAACTCCCCTTGTCTCACTGCTGCCACAGAGAAAATATAGAGGTGGAACTAAAACAATGTGTCGTTTTAGGATATATATCTGGGTGACTGTTATGGTAATGTTTGTGATTTTTAACCTCTGGGTGGCATCTCTAGAAAAGTGGGATGGGCTTATTCTAGGTTTATTGTGAAGTCAAGGATTTATTTTTATTCTTCAAAGAAAAATATATTTCCAGTGTGTACAAGTCAGTGGGGATGTTTACAAGTCAGTGGGCATGTTTACAAGTCAGTGGGCATGTTTACAAGTCAGTGGGCATGTTTACAAGTCAGTGAGGATGTTTACAAATCAGTGTGGATGTTTACAAGTCAGTGTGGTTGTTTACAAGTCAGTGGGGATGTTTACAATTCCGTGAGGATGTTTACAAGTCAGTGGGGATGTTTATAAGTCAGTGGGCATGTTTACAAGTCAGTGGGCATGTTTACAAGTCAGTGAGGATGTTTACAAGTCAGTGTGGATGTTTACAAGTCAGTGTGGATGTTTACAAGTCAGTGTGGATGTTTACAAGTCAGTGGGGATGTTTACAAGTCAGTGTGGATGTTTACAAGTCAGTGGGGATGTTTACAAGTCAGTGAGGATGTTTACAAGTCAGTGTGGATGTTTACAAGTCAGTGGGCATGTTTACAAGTCTGTGGGCATGTTTACAAGTGTGGATGTGAATTCATAGAGCTAAACTGACCAGATTACTGAGCAGAATGTATAAACCTTCAAAACAATAATATATTGACATAAGTGAGAGTGACCATGTCATATAAGTAAATAAGTTTACTGAATAAAACATTTTGAGATTTTAATAAATAAAAATTACTCAAGGCATGGCACGTTAAATACTGGCTCAAAATCATTGATGTTCAAAATTGTAAAGAAACATATTTTTGTGTTACCTTTTAATGAAGTGCGATTTTTAGGTCAATTCGTGTTGATCCCGACATGACCTAGGACCCAAAGTGCCTTTGAATATGTCATCTCTACAAATGAGAAACAGCATATGCGTGTTTGCTTGTGACCAGACTGAGGTTAGAGGGCAGTCTGTCCAACGCCAACCCATAAAGAGACTAACATCACTGTCCCCTTGACATCGCAGAACCCGGGGCTACAATAGAAGGTCAACTGAGCGGAACTTGGTTTGCCCTTTTCTTTTTGTGTGAATCAAACGCTCATTCACACAACAAGGTGTCCACAAGATGACCCCTAACCCCGTGGCCCACTGGCCGCACATTAACCAATCAGGGCAGGCTGTCAGCCCATCACCCTGTTTAAGAAGCTTGACGGTCCCTTAGGAGAGAGAAGTGTGTTACTGAGAACTTTATATATAGATAGATATTGTTTTGACAGGTGTTGTGAAATGGATGTGTAATGGAGTACACTGGTTTAAAAATACTTTTTAAATAAATGTAATATATAAAACAGTTGACGTGCCTAAGACAGTTGTTTATTTGTTTAATTGTTTATTTGTTTATTTGTTACTATGGGACCCTCAACATCAGTGATTTTCATCATCATCATCATCAGTGATTTTACATGTTAGAAATGCATGATAGTTACTTTGCAAAACAAAGATACTACCTTAAAAGTACATTTAAACAGTAGCAAATGTGTTACACGTTAAAATGATGAGCTGAGATGTTTTTAAACTAAAGTGTGTAAAAGAGATTAATGTATTGTCAAATAAAATTCTTTATTATTTACATCATCAAGGTACCCTCTGCATCCGATACCCCATTCATATGAGCTGCTGTCAAAAAATTAAAAACCTAAAACCCAAACAGTTGTGGAAGAGCGTGCACACACGAACCCACGTGAACTCAAATCAGAATACTGAGGCAGTAGCTTTGCTCCACCTTACAGCTCTTACAGCATTCATGTTAGCTCGTGGTTGCCTTGGCAACTGGCTCTAAGCAAGTGTGTGATGGCATTGATTTAGGCCGAGTCTGGTAGGATGTGAAAACACGGTCAAATCCAGATACAGTCTGGTAAATACACACAAAATGTGTGGACATACACACGGCACATGCAGCCTAGTTACACACTCTGTATTCATTTGTAGAGATACAGTAACATTTGAACCATTAGAGTGTGTGTGTGTGTGTGTGTGTTTGTGTGTGTGTGTTTGTATGCGACAGTTCATGGAGGTGGTACTGTGGTTATTCTATGTCCTTGTGACTCCAGTATGAAGGGTCGATTTGATCTGTCTCGGGTAACCTGCCTTCAAATTTAATCCCCCCACACACACACACACAACTGGTTCAGATCCTGCCTCAGGTAATCTGCCTTCACATTTAATCCACACACACACACCTGGTTCAGATCCGGCCTCAGTTAATCTGCATTCACATTTAATCCCCACCCACACACCTGGTTTAGATCCTGCCTCAGGTAACCTGCCTTCACATTTAATCCCCACCCACACACCTGGTTTAGATCCTGCCTCAGGTAACCTGCCTTCACATTTAATCCCCACACACACACACCTGGTTTAGATCCTGCCTCAGGTAACCTGCCTTCACATTTAATCCCCACACGGACACCGTGAAAGAAACGGGGAGGCAGAATTAGTCTAAAATTGTCAATGACCAAAGGGTCATTCATGTCAATACTTAAACAGGTGATATGATTGTACAAACATATTGCTGTAAACGGGGCGTGTGCTCAGAAACAGTCAGACGTGAACTCGTGAAAGAAATACGGACGAAATAACATGCTGTGACACGAGTACATTATAAAAACATTTGTCTGTTATAATGGGATTACATAAAATGTATTCAACTTGCCGGGATAGAACCTAGAACATAAACCCACAGTCGACAGTCAGTGTTGCATGTCGGTTGTACATTGAGAGCCAGTATCTATAGCATTTCAAATTGAAAAACCACATTGCTGCAACCAATAATGCCATTAACGCCTTATATTTTTGCCTTGGGAGCAGACGTTCATTAACATAGAGCAACAACAGATGACACAGAGTCCTGCCCGGATTGAATACCACTGATTCTGTGTGAATAAAACACAGACAAGTAACTGATAACAGGCTGAATATGTTTCCCAACCAATGGCAATTTCACAGGATTAACTCCAGAAAAACCCAGACACACACACACACACACGTTTGACGACGGCACTTTTTCCGGGGGTCCCGACTCCTCTTCGTTGAAACGCAGACAAGAAAAGGGGGCGCAGACAGCGGGAAGGAAGAGAGAGAGAGACCCCTGACGAGACAGAGCCCTCCAGACCATCAGCCTGTCTGGTTAGGAGTGTGGGAGCGTGTGTGTGAGAGTGTGTATGTGGCCGTTTGTGTGTACGGGGGGGATGGGGTGGTTGACTTTGGTACTAAACAACTTGATTGAGAGTCCCGCGCGCCCAAAAGAGGGGAATGTCAGAGTGGTGACAGGATGGAGTGGCGGTGGTTCTGCGGGGCCGTGTGGGACTGGCGGTCATTACCATCACAGCAATGTGCCGTCTGGGACCCACAAAGGGAGAGGTCGGAGGTCAAATAAGTGCGCTGAAATTGGGCTGCTTTCTCATGCTAATGCTATTGCCGACAACTCCCCTTGACCCCGGCGTTAGTGGCTCGACAGGGGTGGCGGGCGGCGAGAGTGTGTGATGACATGTGAACGTCGGCAATCTCAACCACGTTGGCATTAAGAAACGGGTGAGAACTTTCCATAAAAGTGACCCTCCGAAATTGAAAGACCCACTCTATGCCTGCGTTGGGTCTACAGTGGAAGTTGCTGTAACATAAGTGAGCTGCTTCAGAACAAGGCCGTCCTTCTAACAGCTTGTTTCTACGCGGCATACGCTCATCTGAACGTAACGGCGTATTGGAAACTGGAGCCACATCCTGCAGGTATGGCTACGCGAACCCCTGGATAGCTGCTGTAGTGTAGTCAGACCAAACCAGGAAATCCCGCCTGGTTTAGAGAGCTGCTTTGTGACTGTTTGTTCTGTCTGGTACAGTCTGCTTGTCATATCTTTCACCTATAGACTGGAGCTCAGAGAGACCTCACCTCTGCACTATTCTCATCTTCTCGCCCAACTCTCTCACAAACACACACACACACACACACTCTTTTCTCTGTCTCATTGACACTCCGTCCACATTCCTCCCTCTTGTGTGCTGCGTGTGAGCGTGCCAGCCTCCATCCAGGAGGAAGTGTGGGAGCAGGCCGCGGGGCCAGTCTGGGTGTCAGCCTCCGGGTTCTGAATGAGGGGCCCCAGTGAGAGGCCCTCTACACACCCGGGCGCGAGGAGCTGGATGGGGTACACTGTGGGGCCCTTACTGAAACCGGGCACATTGAGACAAACCAGCAGGCTGAGGCGGCTGTCTGGAAAGCCTTTTCAGATTGTTGGATGACAGCCGACGCTTCTCAACTGGAATGCTGAGAGCAGATAAGCCAGAGCAGGTTGATTTAAAATAACACAGGAAAGTATGGTACATATACTGTACACACAAACAATAAATACTCAAGTACTTTTGTGTGTTTACTGTGCGCGTGTTCGGCTACTGCATACGGGGTACGATTAGGTCGTTCCGGATCGAGGGTGAATCCCAGTTTATGCTGGGATTTTTCAATAATTAGGAGAATTATGAGAGAATGCAACATCATTTTCTGCTACACAATTTACTTTGTTATGAACGCATGGATTTGAGAAAGGTGGTGTAGAACATTTGGGAGGTATTTGTATTTACCAGTGCAGTCAAACGATAAAAAAACAATTAATCACGTAATCTGCAGTTGTTAATTGCGATTAATTGCAATTTAGAATGGGTCCAAATGTTGAACACGAATTTCCTAAGCTTTTGAACGCGTCCTGTCCCATGATGTTTGGCTGAAATTTGGTTAGAATGGGATTCAGACCGGAATCCAATAAACAATTTAGTTGTTTTATTAAAAATGAATAATGTATTTAAAATAATGTGGACAAATGTTTCAGAGTTTCAGGTATCTTTCAAAAGGTATAATATTATACACTGCTGTTGTTCTATTTTGTGTTTTATATATTTTTTTTTAAATCCTCAGTGACAGTTATTATACGTTTTGCTGCAGTCAGGTCTTAAAATAATTTATACTTTCACAGTCATATAATTAAAACACCGACCCATTCTTCTTGTGAAATTCTGCAAGCATAAAAACCCCATGGTGCCCGATGTGGGTGCACTGGCATACTAACGGCAAGGGGCAACTGAAGAGTCTAATTAGCCCCTATACCCTTGGCAATTTCACTCCCTCAGCTTGAGGCCCCTGTCCAAAAGGAGTGCAAAGGGCTGAGGGGAAAGGGTTAATTTGAGATGTAGCCATTTTGACCGTTGCTTATTTCAAGGAAGTCACTTAAAGTTGTTACTTTGTTGAACATGCTCTTGAAAATGTTTTGAAATTAACAACAAGCCATCCTGCACACCTGCCAGCCTGCAGTCACACTTCTATTTGATTAATCTGAATAACATACGGTCTCTGGTCTTTTATTCGATTTGAAGACAAGGTGAAGATTGCAAAAGGCATAAAGGCTGTCACGGATCCGTACAGGTGAAGTGCAGAAGGACCGAGATGCAGAGCCAGATAATCACGTTCGTCGTATTTAATTGTAGTCTACAACAAACATAGAACAACGAACGGACAAAACTATACTGACGATAAATGAAATGCGCTTACACAAAGCGACTTGTACATTTACAAACACAACAGTATCAATGGGACTTATACACAACACTCACCTACAACGACACGTAACGTAAAATAATATCAAGCACCAGTGAACCTAACCAGGGGACTTAAATAGCCTACTGATACAAACCTATGCCCGGTGCTTAATTAACCCAACTCAAAACAGCTGTGCTCCTAATTACAATATACATACACAGAAGTGCTCTCCCAACCACCCTGTGTACAGCACAGCTCACCCAATATGTTACAAAGGCTCTAAAAGTAGAAAGTGTATATTTTTATATCAATTTCCATTTTCTACCAAAAACATTAGATTACATTTAGGGTAATTGTTTTTAGAGTAACCTACTTGTCATGTGAGTATAGTTTCAATAGTGTGAAATGAAAATAACATTGATACCATGAACTGGCTGAGAGTGAAGTAGGCACAAAACCAAACTGAGGTAGACGTTTAGCAAATTTAGTGGGATAAAATGTTTTTCTTAAAAGTAACAGGTTTTGATACTAAAGATGTTTGTGCCTTTCTGATAGAAAGTAGTCAAATCACAAAGTATATTTCACGCCAAAAACTATATATACGGTAATATAATATATTTTTGGCTATATGACAGAACAGCAGTCCCGTTTAAGTCACATTGTTTTACAGGTTGTATCATGAAGCCATCTCCATCTAGTATGTTAGACATGTTATTATATGTTGGTAACACAGTGAGTTGTTTTGCATATATATTCATTTAATTTAAATATATGTCATGTCTTTGGTGTGTGGACATACAGTACATGTTTGCCCTGGTCAAAGCAGGATTCACAACATATTTCTGCTCAACAGAGTGAAGTGTCAGCCTGTCGTTATGGATGAACATTCTGGTTCACTCCCGGTCACATCCTCACATTTGGACTCAATTAAAAATGTGAAATGTAAAAGAACACTTTGTCCTGTGCCACTTGGGCACTAATTCATGGCCGTGTTAACTGATCGGTGGCCTGGACTGGCACATTATCAGCCTGGAATGAATTAATGTGCACCAATGCGTTTATAAGACAAAAATGCCATTCAATGAGAGACACCAACCGCAAAAGGCCGGACCAAACAATCTTCTGAATCAAACACTTTTCCAATTGACTACATTTCCAGGCCTAGTTTAACACAATTCCCAGAACACTAATAAAGGGACATTTGGCCAAGAAGGCAGCAGCAATCAATAGAACATATAGCACAATCAACACAACTTAAAACATTACTGTGTAAAGTATAAAACAATCAACACAACTTGACAACATAAAACATTACTGTGTAAAATATAAAACAATCAACACAACTTAAAACATTACTGTGTAAAGTATAAAACAATCAACACAACTTGACAACATAAAACATTACTGTGTAAAGTATAAAACAATCAACACAACTTCACAACATAAAACATTACTGTGTAAAATATAAAACAATCAACACAACTTTACAACATAAAACATTACTGTGTAAAATATAAAACAGTCAACACAACTTTACAACATAAAACATTACTGTGTAAAGTATAAAACAATCAACACAACCTGACAACATAAAACATTACTGTGTAAAGTATAAAACAATCAACACGACTTAAAAATAGAAAAAAAAATGCAACACAATTAACAGTAAAACAACTCAATTCAACAACTTGAACAGCGACACAAGAGAGTTTGGTATTCGTCCAGGGACACTAACACATCAAGGTGAGGCACAATAAAAGGCAGTGTTACCCGACTCCGTATTGGCCACGGGGACATTAACTAACGAGAGACATTAGGCTGTCAGGAAACTGCTGGTGGGGAACGAGGTTACAGAAGACATGTACAAACAAGTGTTCTGGGTGAAACAACGTAAAAGCTCTGTTTGCATCCATGAGGACGGGTCCGACACATCATCAGGCAGAATTGGGGATAAGTGACAAAGCATTTCTAACAGCATGGTAAACAGGGTCGGAGACCTATAGATCAAGGGCTCCTGCATAGCTCAGTCGGTGGTTGTGGGGTTGCAGGTTTGAATCCCAATGGGGACCAACATGTAAAATGTATGAACTCACTACTTTAAGATGTTCTGAATAATCTGCCAAATCTGGTAACGTTCCCCTTGAACCAAATATTGACTAAGCCTTCTCTGTAAAACATCATTCGCCAATAAAGGGTAACCGTCAATGACCAAATTGATTTAACTATGATTTCACAATAGTCTCAATAAAAAACAGACAATAATGAATGAAATCGAAAAAATTAAATGGTGGCAACGAGACAATTCCAAGAAGAGTAACAACGCTGAAATTCAAATGGCATGCTGGGAAAACATTACAACCTATCGTGGATACATGACAGTTGGGCCTACATGCAAAGACAGAGACAGGAGATGTTTGTTTTCATTTGCGGGTATAAAAGGGCAGGCATAAAATAGGCTAATCGTTCAGCTTGTTGCAAATCAGGCTTCCAGTCCCGTTCCCGCTCCCAGCTGCCATTGTGCTGTTCCGTTTATCCAGCTATTCATGAGAGCAGGATGGGAAACAACAAAATGCCAATGGCAGCTGTTTGTTTACGCTTTCCCACGACTCCATGCCAATTAGGCAGCGCCATTCCGTCAGCCGCTTGTCTTCCCTCATTAGACACCCCTCAACAGACAAGTGGGGCTCTGGAAAGGCCACTCAGAGACCAGCACATCCCTTTATCTCTACTGAATCACTCAAAAGCCGGCACATCCATTTAACACTTCTGAATCACTCAAAAGCCGGCACATCCATTTAACTCTTCTGAATCACTCAAAAGCCGGCACATCCATTGAACGCTTCTGAATCCACCAGAGACTAAATTCTCCCTTTAACTAATTTGAATCACTCAGAACCACACATCCCTTAACTCTCTTGAATCACTCAGAACCACACATCCCTGAACTCTCTTGAATCACTCAGAACCACACATCCCTGAACTCTCTTGAATCACTCAGAACCACACATCCCTGAACTCTCTTGAATCACTCAGAACCACACATCCCTGAACTCTCTTGAATCACTTAGAACCACACATCCCTGAACTCTCTTGAATCACTCAGAACCACACATCCCTAAACTCTCTTGAATCACTCAGAACCACACATCCCTGAACTCTCGTCAACAAACCGGCTTCATGTGTGGCACAAAGCACCACAGATAACTCCCTGCTACCATGCCTTACGATGCACCCCGGCTGTTTCTGGATCAGGTATCCCGCCCATTTCTTCAGATTCAGGCCTTGTCATCAGAAGCCAGCAGTGGAATGCATGTGGTTTTGGTACATTAACTCCTGCTTCAGTGTTGTTGGATCACGTTTTGGGAAAAAAGCTGAATCTACTTGGTTAACTCACAAGATGAATAAATACTGATTGGTGTTTGTCTGCCACACTTCACTAATCAGCATTCATTCAAAACACATTGGAACGAGGATTCAGTTTGAATGGGAATTATTTCCCAGTTAGAATCTGAATATGAAAGAAAGACACTGTTGATATTAATAAAGATAATATGCATATTAGGTGTATTTAGGTTACTGCCACTAATATGGTATGTTTAGTTTTGCTAGTGACAGGAAAGATTGCATTGGAGGATTAACATTTTAGAGACAAAGCGTATTAAACAAATATTCTCACAACAATCCGGATCAAAAATGCAATAATTCCACTGCTTGTTATTGGAATCTAAAAATGTCTCAACAGGTTTTTTCCTCTAGATTAATTCAAGTTAAATAAAAAAAATATATATATGTATATATATATATATGGGTTTGTTTGTCATTTTGTTAGAATGCAATACAATTTTTAAAGTATATATTTCCGAGATAATGTCACATTATTGGAGCATGGTAATGAAAAAGACAAAGAACTTGTGCACTTTTTCTGAAAATGCTAGTTATTATCACATAATTTATTGGTTTAAATAGAATGCTACAATGCGTCAGCAGGCTTCAGTATTACCTTTCTGGTGACTTTTATTAATAAACATTAAGATTTCAAACGTTTCATATATATAACTGAAGGAATTGAGATCCAACTTGCTTAACCACTTAGAAAAATGTATGTGTCTTTGTTTGCATTATATACCTACTTCATTTGATTATTTAGGTAATTAAAATAAAACGCAAAACCAATCAGTGTTTTTTTTTCTCCGTCAAATAAAAAGAATAATCCAGGGAACATGACAACACGATATGTAAATAAGCTCTGCTGCCATGACGATCCTCTAGACTCATTGTAATATGCAAATGTGTATGAAATGGAGACCAATCAATGGACAACAAAAAAGGCGGCCATAGACACAAAGATAGAACTAACAATTGGGGGGGGTTGTCTACCAACTATTATGCCCATTGGAACTACTGAGATAATTGATGAATAGTGCTTTGATTTATTTATTTGAATGACGTTTTTTCTTCCTCCACAGTGACATAATTGAGTGTCCCGGAGCACTCTGAGCACTGGCAAATTACATCATACGCGGAGTGGTGGCGTATTCCTGCCGGTAAGGGGGCCCGGGTGGGAGAAAGGCGACGTGTCGCACAATTGGGTCGATGAACCATATCACGCGCATTCACTCCAGCATTTGCCGTCTCCTTCTGGAATGTTCCTCTTTGATTCATTTGAGTCACCGCGGCGTTCCTAAGATGCTTATAATAGACACGTCCATCAGCCGTCCCCACCCTGGGAGTTAATTGGCCCAGTGTATGGAGAGCCGCTCTGTTCCGACCGACACCGCTCAGAAGTTGGGTCGTCATTAGATCACACACACACACACACACACACACACACACACACACACACACACACACACACACACACACACACACACACACACACACACACACACACACACACACACACACACACACACACACACACACTCCCCTGAGCACACATCTCCACACACACACACACACACACATATACACACACACACTCCCCTGAGCACACATCTCCACACACACACCCTAACAAACCTACCTGCCCCACCTGCTCCAGCGACCACCGCCCGGCCCGTAAGCCCTTCACTGGCCGTCCTGTGGAGCCTCGTCAGAAGGTCTTGAGAAGGCCCGCGGGAACCCTTTCACAACCGGACCAGCGCTAATGGTCGTCTGTCACAGTGTGCCCGTGTACCTCGTGGCATCGGATTTCCATTCAGCATCGTCGCAGTGAAATACATGTCTCCTGCGCTGTTCAGATTCTGGTGTCGCAGGGCCGGTTTCACAAACTCAGATTAAGCTTAATCCTGAACTGGAAAACGCAGCTCCATGGAGCTTGGGGTATTTCACTAATGAATGATTCTTTGTCTGCAAGACTGGCCCACGGAGATAACAGAAATGTACGAGAGATAGCAATACGCATGAATGGCAAGCATGAGAAAACAAAGAGTTGTATAAAGGCTTGCGTATCTCAGTCCCGTTTGGATTTCTGTGTCACCCTGAGGTTGTGCAAGCAAACGTGTGTGTGTGTGTGTGTGTGTGTTTATAGTACAGGCGAGCTTGTTCTCAAGCATTTGTGTGAGTGGGCGATTGTGTCTTTTTCTCTCTGTGTGTTCTAGGCAAACGTTGCCTCTACCAGCTTGCCCCCTTCACCCTGGCACCTCTTGTATAGCCTTGCCCACAGCTTCCTGCCTCTAATAGCTGTCTCTGTGTGCCATGTCGGGAAGCCTGGCATCCCTTCTAGAGGCAAAGGGCCCCGCTTTAATGGAGCCTATTGAGAGGGATGAAAGAGCCCATTGTGGAGCCGGGGGCCAGAGTGGGCACTCATTTACTCATACACAGTTTCCTCCTCAAACGCTGGGCCGGCCGCTCAGAACTGGCTGCCAGGAGCGGAGATCCAGAGACTGGCTGCAATGCCCCACAAGGAAGTGGAAGAAAGAGACGAGCAAGGGGAGAGGAGGGGGAGAAGGAGAGATGGGTAGAGGGAGGGAGGAAGACAGGAAGAGAGGGAGAGAATGGCTAAGAATGAGTGATTGAGACGGGGAGAGGTATAAATCAAGCGGGAGAAAATACACAAAATAAAAGGTGGGTGAGATGGAAGGATTAAGACCAGACTGAATAATAAATAAATAAAACACATTGATACTGTATCAAGGTGCCATACGGAGATAAATAACTGCCCGCTTTGAGTCGGCATGGCCTTTTGAAACAGAAGTAGAGGATTTTAGAGGTCCGTACCAATGCTTGGCCTGTCACCGGTCCAGTCGGTTCTTAGCGATTTATCAAACCTGACGGGTCTTTATTCAGGTTCTGAATGGTGGTCCAGAATGTTCTCTGTGGTGATACAAACGACCAGACAGATGTGGTGGGACTGGAACAAACAGAACGAACTGAACGAACTGAACGAACAGACATAGCAGTTTATGTCATCAAGCAGATTGATACCTTTTCATTTAGTAATGTAATTAATTAGTGTAAGGTTACGATTAATTGCAAAGTTTCATCTTGGTTCAACTGATTCTGTCTGATAATTCGTTATAATCATGAGATAATTCGTTATAATCGTGAGACGCAATCGTGAGACGCAAAAACAGACAGAAGATATTTACTTGTTGTTTTATTGGAATATGAAATCTTAAATGTATGTATGTTTATAGTCACACAGCAGATCAAATGTGTTTATTTCATCACAGACTCACACAGCCGGAAGGATGCGAATCAGATTCTGACGCCTCAACGACGCCACCTAGTGTTCAGATATTGTAGTTACACACATCCAGCACAGTGGCTTCTACACAGCGCCATGCATTCATTGTTCACGCTGAAAATTCATTCTCACAATGCCTGCTGCTAATATCCAACAGCTGGCAGCGTGCCATGGAGCTCCTCTCTGTCATTGCTGTGCACGTTTGGTATCCCTACGCTACCGTGGGAGAACCGAGAGGAAGTAGTGCCGTGTTTGTCCCAGTATGTCATCTGTTTAGTACGCCTGATTCGCTTTCACACTCCAGACTCCTAATTAATATGCTGCGGGCCTGTCCCCACTTCCCTCATTTCTCCCCTAAGACAAAAGAGTATTGTGGGAAAACCTCCTGTTTTAATTACGCTCAAAATGAGCTGTGTGTGTAAGTGTTTGTGTGTGTGTGTGTGTGTGCCCAAGTATTAATATGAAGTTGTGTATATGTATGTAAGCTGCGTTAATGTTTATAAAGGGTCATAGGCAAAATGTGCATGTGTGTGCTTGTATGTGTGAACATTTAGACAGTTGGAAAATAAACAGAATCCCCTGTGTTAGGGTGTAAGTGTGTGTACGTGTGTGTACGTGTGTGTACGTGTGTGTGTGTGTGTGTCTGTGTGGTGTAAATGCTTTCGGGGCCCTTTAAACAAGAGGAAACGCTGTGTGTCCGTCAGGGGAGGCACAGCTGCCGTCCCACCACACAAGAAAGTGTTGTTGCTTGTTGCCTTAATGCAAATTGGCATCCGATAAAGGTTCGCGGGCCACAAAGGCTGTTAGTGACGGTGGCACAGAGGAGAAAGGAGGAGGTTGGGAGGGGTTATGGGGAAAGGGCAGGGATGCCATTCCCATGGGAGGGACCTGGTGCCATCACTTTGCATTCACCTCTCTGGTTTCAGTCCCTCTGTCATTTTTATCAGCCTTTCGGTCACATCCATGAGCCGGTTTAACATTTGGTTGAGAATAGTCACTAGTTAATTAAGGAATACCCTCAAACACACACACGCACATACACTCCGCCACGTCTTTCGTCTCACTCTCTCTCTCTCTCGTTTTCTCTCGGTGGTATCGTCTTTTTCACTTCTATTTTTCCATGGGTGACACCGAATTAGCGGTGGGCCTGGTGTTGAGTGAAGCGGCATCGGGTTCGCCCACGGCACTTGTTCCAAGGCAAATGCCGGGCGCTTAGCGGTGGCCTGAACATTCAAACACGGTGCTCTGTTCACAGCTCCTGATTCGGTGGGCGGCCGATGAACAGCCTCATTTCAGGGAAACATCATAGTTTAGAGAGTCCAGATCTCCGACAGCTATAGGCGTGGGGGGGGTGTTAGGGGGTTACAGATCACAGGTTGAGAGAAGCGTACCTGTAAGTCATCTGACTTGAATTCACTACAGCACAGTGGGCTTATGGAACACTCTCGTGACCCTTTGACGGAGTAGAAATTCCGAGAAGGGCTCTGCTGTTGTAACTTTAAGTAGAGTCTTACTTCTATCACGACCGGTTGCTGCCTGAGCTTAAAACCAGGGAAAAAACCTCTCTAACAGTAAAGTCATAATTCTGTGTAATTCCACTGTTCTCGGAAATTCCGCCGTTCTGAGCGAAAGAAGATTTGCACAAACTCTGTTACACAATTAATCCTGGTTGAAGAATTCTAGATGTTCGTATCATTATTTTATGATTTCTGGAAATGAACATAGGAAAATTAGGAATTCTGCTTCATTGGCACTGTCACTCAGAAAGTGTTACACGGAAAGACATTGGTTAAAGGATCCATGATTATGTGTGTGTGTGTGCGAGAGAGTGTGTGTGTAGGTCTGTGTTTATGCCTGTGTGCTTGTGGTGTTATTGGGATAGGATGAAGAGACCAATGTCATGGCTTTCTAATGGCTTCCTCTATTAGCCGAGCCAATTTAGCCCCACAGTGAACCGCGTGCTCCCTGAATAAACCCACTTAATAACTGGAAATGAATGCTAACCTCTCTTGACCTCTGGGTCACACACCTCCACAATGTGGTCTGTGTCACTAGGTGTGCGTGGGGGTGTGGTGGAGCATGGGGGGGGGGCAGTTGTTTTGTTCCTCTTGTGTCCAGCGTGCCACCCTTATTCACAGGGAGTGTGTAATAAATGGCTTTGTTGGATTCAGTTGTCCTGGCGTCCCTGGGAGCCGTGGTTAAGGCCTGGGGTGTTCAATCAAAGCACCGCTCAAGATCTTTTCTTATTAGGATTCTGCTCCAAATTACTTTCTCTGAGAACCTTAGTCAAGACAGGATATTTAGAAGTATTTCCATTTATTTTCATTCACCATTTCAAAATTTAAAGACTGTCAGTATTTTCGCCAAGCACAACAAAAATACATGTGTTAACTATTACTGTAATCACACTTATGCAAGTTAATAATAAGATAATTTTATCCTGCTTTATTTCATATTATTTTATCAACGATATTCACGCTCAATTAGTATGACTGGAAAGAGCAGGTATGTACAGACTTCTTGACATACACACTACCTAAGTAATTAAGAAGTAGCGTTATACATGGACGAGCAGAGATGAAGGACACATGCAAAGTGCTAGCAGGTTTTTGAAGGAAACTCAAGTGATGTACTCAAAGCACTTTTGTGGCACCAACGCAATTTCCACCTGAGTCAAGTGGCCAAACCTGTTATTCTATAACAACTTCCTGCTTTCAGTCAACTCAAACTACATCTAAGTCTGTATAGCCGTTCCAAGCAGGTCACTCCTCTAACGACCCTTACTGCAGACGAACGAAGACTTCCTGCTGTCTTGGGCAGTACTGTTTATCTAGTTTAAACAATGCTTAAAAGGCAAAAAGAATTGATATATAAAACAGCCATACTTTGTAAATGCAATGTACAGGTGTTTTGTGTGTCTTTACTGGCATGCATAACGAAGCAAATGACACAAGTAGAATTCACTGGAATTAGCATCACGACGGAAACTTAAGGTCTATAGCTAAAGTTTTGCTAGCATTTAGTTGCGTAAGGGTTTATTGTCTAAGAGAGTTTAATTACATGGAAACTGATTAGTGTTCGTGGAAAAAAACATGTTTCTCGTCGACAAATGCATCTGCATAATTTCAATGTACTCTACTTGACATCCAGCCGTTTGAATTGGTTGCTTGTAATCGTAAAGTTTGAAAATACTTTTCCCCTCAAGTAGCGCCACTAAGAAAACTAAGCCATTTTTTAAAACTTGGTCAGTGCAGACAATGCCATGAACAAATCCAACCCCCTGAAAGCTATGTTAAATCCCATGAAGATGAATCAGATGCCTTTGTGGTGACAAATGTTTTGGTCGCACGCATGCACACACACGCACACACGCGCACACACCCAGATTCATATTCAGAACCGCGTGACATGGGTGCAATGTCATTAGGCCAGTCGCGTTTAACATGCGCATATATGCAATTATAATTTCCAGGTAAAGTAGCCTAACAACCGCGTTGAGTGGAATAATAGTCTTCCGCAATCATCGTTATTACTTTTCTTCTTTTTAATTGGCCTAATAAAGCCCAATTAAGCGCTTGAGCATTAGCGCCTATTCAGGAAACAGCTGTCCGCATATCCCCCCTCCTTCCTGAGAAGAGACGACTGCGCATGTTCACTACAAGTAGACCACTCATCACATATATAGGGGGACCAGAATTAACCCAAATATATAGGGGCACCAGAAATAACCCAAATATTTAGGGGCACCAGAAATAACCCAAATATATAAGGGCAGCAGAATTAACCCAAATATATAGGGGCAGCAGAATTAACCCAAATATATAGGGGCACCAGAAATAACCCAAATATATAGGGGCACCAGAATTAACCCCAAAAAAACCCTGAATATATATATATATATAATATGTCCCTGAATATAAGTTTACATCATTAAAACACAGTATAATGTCTTCTTTTTTTTGAAATCTTGACTTGTTTAAGTGATTGTCCATAATTGGAAACATCAGCAAACTATAGTTTAATCAGATCCAAGGGATACATTTCTTAGGTTTGAATATAGAATTTACAACAGACACATTTCTCTTTCCCTTTTAGTCGAATAATAATAATAAAATGAATAGCATGCAATTCCCTTAACCTCTTGGTGCCTGTAACATCTCTTGAAGACAAATAGAAAGGGGGTGTAGATAAACTAATCAGCAGTCATTTTGAGTCATCAAGCAGGTTTTCCTTATCCAAATTCTCAAACCATGATGTTCATGTCCAGAATGTAGCTCCCTTGCGCCATCTTGTGGTCATGAGGCAGCTGGCAGGAGGTATTGCCTCAGACTGTCCATAACCCAGCCTGCTTGGAGAATAGACTCAAAGAAAAGTCTGTATGGTGTAAACACAATAATTGGCTGCGTGGAGCTTTCTTCTACGGAGAGACACTTCCTCACAATATAGGCATGCTTGACATTGGCACCCTGACCAACGCTGATTTAAGGACTACCATAGTCTGCTTAAGGTAGTCTGCAGTGGTCAGAACAAATTCCTCATATGTGTAAACAGGCTTGACGGTCAAACCTGATTCTGATTCTAAACAAGAAAAACAGAAATCCGTGGTGTTGTAAAAATAGGTGTATTTTTGTCATTTTATGCTAAACTGGATAGAGGAAAAATGTACTGTGTTAAAATAGCTGTGTAGCAGATTCAAACCTTTGCTGCATCCATTTATGTGAACTGGAGGCCCGCGAGCACACTCTAGTCCACTGATTCAGTTTCCATTAACAGACAGCTATATGTAGCCACTAGTAATGAAATAATGGCCAATTATAGTTACATTCACCCCATTATACAGAATTGAGTGTCGTACAGCGATTGAGCTGTCAAAGTTTGATTTTGAACTACTGCTCTTCCAGCAGAAACATTGTCTTGTATCATTCAACACATTCCCGTTCAATAAAGCATATAAATGCCTGAATAAAAAACATAACGTAACATTTGGAGTTAATTTCAAGTGATTTGTGCAACTCCGGTCACATGATCATCTGTATTGGGATTTCGATGTGCAGCCTGTCGTTTTGGGGTAGGCCTACTGTCTGTTTTAAAGGGTTGGAATCAGATGCCACTCATATTTTGTCTTCTGGACCAATGCTTTGCTTGCAATGTGGAACCTATCAGCTGGAAAAAACTTCAGATGAATGATCATGTGACAGAAGTACACATGGCCACATTCCCTAAAACCTCCCTGAAGAAAACAGGTCCTTGGATAAAAGTTTGTTGGTAAGGAACCCTCATTCATGTTCTTCTTGAAAAATATAGTCAGGTACTTTTACAATGAACTTAATAATTACTAAAAGGTTTGCACAAACTGGCACAGGTTTGACAATGCCCAGGGACCATTTTGTTTCCGCATTCCTCATATTTATGAGTATTGTTGGAGGTTATGATTGTCTAATGAGAAAACAGAAATAAGCACCTTGAGCTGTCAATTCCTGGCTGTACAAACACAATCAACTACGTATTGGGATTTGGAACTGCTTGTATTTGTATGTTTTTTTGTTTATGTGTTCATCTTTTCTTCCTCGTCCGCTGTTTTAACACAGGCAAGCTCCTCATGAGAGCCCTCCTCACCAGGCACCTGAGAGAAAGATAAAAAAAAGTGAGTTTTTTTCTACTCACATCTACTCAGAACAATAGAAATATGCATATTGCCCAGTTATTATCGTCTCATTCATAGCTAAAACATTTTTTTTTATCAATGTCTCATGTACACGTGTAAATGACGCCACCTGGTGCATCGGAGTTGAATAGCTCAGTTATCAAAACATGCTGCTATTGTGGAAAATATATGCAAGCCTGACACCTAGTGGCCACACAATATATTACACATCATTGGTCCATAATGTTGTTGGGAGTCTTGTTTAAGGCTCTTAACGTTCACACAAACACTATTCTCTCTGTAACTCCACTGTGTCACATACAAAGTGACAGGGTGTAGGTGCTTTACCAACCTCCCAGTAGATTGAATCCTCAAAGCAGATGGTGTCAGGAGGAGCACCATAGATGGGCAGCTTCAGAATGAAACCTGCATGAAAAGAAAAATGACACAGAGACACAGAGACACAGTGACACAGAGACACAGTGACACAGAGACACAGAGACACAGAGACACAGAGACACAGTGACACAGAGACACAGTGACACAGTGACACAGTGACACAGAGACACAGAGACACAGTGACACAGAGACACAGTGACATAGAGACACAGAGACACAGAGACACAGAGACACAGAGACACAGAGACACAGTGACACAGAGACACAGTGACATAGAGACACAGAGACACAGTGACACAGTGACACAGTGACACAGTGACACAGTGACACAGTGACACAGTGACACAGTGACACAGTGACACAGTGACACAGAGACACAGTGACACAGTGACACAGAGACACAGAGACACAGAGACACAGTGACACAGAGACACAGAGAAACAGAGACACAGAGACACAGAGACACAGAGACACAGTGAAACAGAGACACAGAGACACAGAGACACAGAGACACAGTGACACAGAGACACAGAGACACAGAGACACAGAGACACAGAGACACAGAGAAACAGTGACACAGAGACACAGAGACACAGAGACACAGAGACACAGAGACACAGTGAAACAGAGACACAGAGACACAGAGACACAGAGACACAGTGACACAGTGACACAGAGACACAGAGACACAGAGACACAGAGAAACAGAGACACAGAGACACAGAGACACAGTGACACAGAGACACAGAGACACAGTGACACAGTGACACAGAGACACAGAGACACAGAGACACAGTGACACAGAGACACAGTGACACAGTGACACAGAGACACAGAGACACAGTGACACAGTGACACAGAGACACAGAGACACAGTGACACAGAGACATAGAGACATAGAGACACAGAGACACAGTGACACCGAGAAACAAAGACACAGAGACATATGACAAGGTGACATACAGACATATGACAAGGTGACATACAGACATATGACAGGGTTACATACAGACATATGACAAGGTGACATACAGACATATGACAAGGTGACATACAGACATATATGACAAGGCGACATACAGACATATGACAGGGTGACATACAGACATATGACAGGGTGACATACAGACATATGTCAAGGTGACATACAGACATATATGACAAGGTGACATGCAGGCATATGACAAGGTGATATACAGACATATGACAAGGTGACATACAGACATATGACAAGGTGACATACAGACATATGACAGGGTGACATACAGACATATGACAAGGTGACATACAGACATATGACAAGGTGACATGCAGACATATGACAAGGTGACATACAGACATATGACAAGGTGACATACATACCCATTCTTCAATCACCTAGCCACTCTATATACTCACCGGTGAGCAGACCACCCAGGAGAGCAATGCCCAGAGTCACACCGAGAGAGATGGCCTGTCGTAAACCTTGTCCAGAGGCGGTAACATCTTCCGAGTAGATGTTGGGGAACACATCCTCCATCCTGCAACAGAGATCGCAGTGTGGGGTCAACGGAACCGTTGTGTGAACGCTCTGTCCGTCAACACCAACATCGTTTAAAAGCGGGCGCATCATCGTTCAACCAGAGTAGGGCGCTCTTTCCCAACGTGTCATCGGCCTCGTGCCTTGTCATTTGGAACAGAAATATTTACGGCCACAGTTCAGGCAACCGACCCGTCTCCGTAGACGTCCTTGGAGGCCAAACAGGCGGTGATCGCTCCGACGATCGCTCCCAGGACGCCGGGCATCCCGTGCAGGTTGTGAATCCCACACGTGTCCTGGATCTTCAGCTTGCTCTCCAGGACCGGCTGTGGACACAGTAGACGTGTGGGGGTGGGGGGGGGGGGTGTACCATTAGCATCACCCGTATGTCCTTCACAAGGTGTTCGTTTACACAAACCAATGTGTCCGTTAACACCACACGTTATGAGGGAAGGAGCTTCTCCTGGGTCTGTGGACGACATAAACGGTCAAATCCCCCACAGACGCGGCTCATTACTTTAGTCCCGTCTGTAGCCAAACATGACTGTTTATTGACTTTTTTATGTTTACATTCTGGACTTTTTTATGGCTTTTTTAAAACAGGATTTGCTACACTGTCCTCTCATCTTTTGGACTAAGGACTAAAAGGACTAAAAGTGCTGGTATGAAAATAGATGGTTTTCCACTTGGATCTTCAAATATATCTTTCATTTTTCATATTTCACATTCACAGAAGTGGATATGAAAATAAACATCCACCATTTTAACGTTTCTAAGTCAACTGGCGTACACTTCGATTCCTTTGGCCGAACCCTTCTGATCTCTAAACATTATAAGAGAGCAACACCCTTTCTTAAAGTGACCTCTATTATGGCCTGATGCACCATCTACGTTTCATACCTTTTGGACTAATTTAACATAAAGGAAAACATGTCATATTTACTATTAGTTAATTCTGTATTATTGCACAGTTCACATACAGGTACATCGCCATGGCAGTAACATGTTGAACTTACCGTGAGGAATTTGTAGCCAAGCACTGAGACGGTTCCTGCCAGGAAACCCACTATCATGGAGCCAAACGGAGTAAGCATCATCTCGCCAGCCGTTCCCACAGCAACCCCTCCTGCCAGGGCAGCGTTCTGGATGTGCACCTGAAGAGATGAGAGAGAGAGAGAGAGAGAGAGAGAGAGAGAGAGAGAGAGAAAGAGACACATGTTTTTTAAGAAACCGCAAACTGTCTGCGCATTCACATCTTGTCTTGTTGCCTTAGTCGTGATGTCCACGGGACATACAACGGTTACTCAATTAATCACATCTCCAAACGAACATCTCTTGCGTAAAGTTCACCACCATGCAAAGTTGGTGTGTGTGAGCAGGCAGAGTTAGATTACACTGATGTTATGACAGGCCGTCGACGCCATGCTTTCACTATAACATCTACCCCGCTCATGGCTCACTAACCCTGGGTCATTTGATACGGTGACTGACTCTTCAATCGTACAGAAACGAAAGCGTCAGATTGTCATCAAGGCAGGAATTTTCCAGATAGATTTCATCATGAGATGCAGGAGACAGCAGACCTTTCAAGGAACTTAGAAACGAGACTGTCTGTCTGGCTTGAGAGAGTACGGTGAAACTTATCAGGGCTCTGAGACATTATAAAACCATATAAAAACTGCAATCGCTGAGACCATTTGAAATTCTCTAACAGTCTAGTTCACCAAATTACCGTTCAATGATTCAGAGTTTGTGAGTCAGGATGTGGTCCCAAGGAATTCATGTTTCATTCCAAACATGTATTCAAATACATTTTGTCCACAGTTCTGAATTTCACTTTTAATATTACAGAACCTTCATTTTGGTTTGAGAAACTAATATATATATATTTTTAAAGAAAGGCAGACATTCCAAATCAATTGGATCTGGAACCCTTGCTTGTCATCCAGTGTTTTGTCTTGAACCATTGTTGGGTGCTTTTTAAAGTGTGTTTTGGGTCGTTCACGGGTCATTAAAGTCATAACGTATAAAGGAGAACCAGCTTTCTGAAACCGGGGTTTGACATATTGTCCTCCACATGCCTCGGTTTTCTCCTGATCTCTTAATGCCATGCACACTTTCAAGGCACCCAGAGCCAGCGTAAAGAAACAACCTTAAAACATCACAGACACACAACCTTCTCCATGTTGGACTGCGGAGGTGTTTTGTAGCCTTAATTTCGTTTTTTTGTATACATGTGCGCATTACTTAAACCTCTGATTTGCTATAATCTTTCCACTGGAGTTTGCCTCAGATGTTTTTGGTAAATTGTCATCAGACTTTCTGCATTGGGGTCCTCCTGGGTTTCCCACCAATACTTTTTTTAATTGTACTACTATTTCAGGAACTGTTTGTTGTGTAAGTTTTTCATTCCACTTTGAGACATGGTCCATAACACATTGACCACATTTCGTTTTCACACCAGTCACTGGAGAGTCCTGGTTCTCTCAAACTCGATCTCCATGAATCCATTTCAGCCTCCATAAGTAACCACTTTATCCCAGGCCTCTCACCATATCAAGCTTTCCATCGTGGGCCACTACAGACGACAGACCATAGGTGGCCAGTGTGCAGGCAGCCAGAGAGTAGTAGGTGTTCATGACTGTGCGGTGCTGGTCATCTCCATGGGCTGTCACAGCAGAGTTGAAGCTGGGCCAGAACATCCACAGGTAGATGGTACCTGAGCAGACAGGGATAATTACTAAGCCGTCAGCAAACCAGTATGTAAAGTATCCTTTAGGAAGCTTCACCAACCAGGCCTTGATTTATCAGGGAGTTTGTACAATACCCTTAATTATGAAATCAATGCCTGTATAATGTAGAACATGAGATTAATTATACGAATGTTTACTCACAGTTAGTTTTAAGGGATTTATTGGGAGAAAACACCATCTCAGGGATGTGTAATGTTTACATTGACCAGGGTGGCGCTGTTGCCAAGACATTTACTTGTGTTGCATCACTTCCTGCTAGGGACAATAAAAGCTAAAGCTAGTGAGAAACCATTTGGTTGTGGAGTTAAGACTGGTATCTTCAATAGGCTGTAACGCTCTGGAAGTTATCTGGGTTGTGTTTTACAAAGAACATTAAATGAGCGACTTCTCCCTCGAACGGAAATGGGTTGCAGTATTAATTAATTAATTAATTTAATAATTAATTCCACTATACAATTGGTTGTATTCCTAGAAATAAGGAATATTTTGCTCACAGTCATACGTGCCACCTTTAGAAAACGAAGGTCAATCTGTGAGATGTTGTTGGTGGCTCTTTAATTCTGTACAGGTGTTTTGCTTCTATTGAGCTGGAGGTCTTCTTACCAATCATAGCAAAAAGGTCTGAGTTGTAGACAGAGCAGTTCTTGTGTTTGCTCTTGTCTAGGTTGGGGCGATAGAGAACACGAGTCACCATCAGGCCAAAGTACGCTCCAAAGGTGTGGATGGTCATGGAGCCACCAGCGTCCTTAGCCTAAAGGGAGGACAACATCTATTTTAATGGATTTGACATTTATTTTAATGGAAGCATAATAAGACTGATCACAATTTATAAGATAAAGCCTTAAAAATGGTTCTTTATATTTTGATTTATTTGTATCTGATACGTTTAAAAATATATATGTGAGAATGGGTTCCGACAGGGTTGTCCAGCATTAACATTTCAGTTAAAGGGTAAGTAATGGCCTGTGAGAAAAACACTGTATGTTTAATGTGACCCTACTCACGTTCAAAACAGAGAGCACAATATACTCGTTGATGGAAAACAGGGTGACTTCAATCACAGCCATGAGCAGCAGTTGGACAGGACTGGTTTTGCCCAGGACGGCCCCAAACGAGATGAGCACGGCTCCAGTGCAGAAGTCAGCATTGATCATACTGCAGAAAGGACACACCCTTAACTATTAACAATAGGGGTTATTTTGGGCTGCAACATAATACACAGGCGTTTCCGTGGTATGTACACACACACAACATGTATCTGCGGGTGTGTTTGTTATTAGTGCCAGCCGAAACAAACACTCCACTACAACCTGTGCTGTAACTAACATGAGAGCTATTTGAAAGAAACAAACATGTCGAAGGCAAATCATTTATTTTGTCAGTTGCCACTTTTCAAGGTCTTTAATACACAAGACGAAGTACAGTTTTTATGATAGTAGGTTTGATTCTCTCAAAGGTTGTTTTAGATTTTTTCCCGTTATATAAGTGTAAGACAATGTTTCTGTGCTTCACTTTTAAAATAAGTGATTTACAGGTTAACAACAAAATGTGATGTTTTAATCAGGACACAAGACAATATTATGGACTTTTCTAATTGCTTGATGAGTTACTCTTAAGTGAGCCATGTGCTACTAGTGGCCAGTGAAGAACCTGTTGGACAGATTATGGTGTCAGCTGGTGTTGTTTATTTGACATGTAGGTTATTGTGAATATGAGTCCTACCTCTCAATTCCTATGTGGATCTTTCCTCCGTGCAAACCGTGGAAGAAACCCTGCATGAGAGTCGCCCACTGAAGGGAGAAGGCCGCAATGAGGAAGTTGAAGCCCACACTGCTGAAGCCGTAGCGCTGCAGGAACGTCATGAGGAAACCGAAGCCAATGAAGATCATCACGTGCACATCCTGGAAGCCTTCACACACACACAAAAACACAGAATAAACGCTCAGAAATCAAATAACCCAAACAGGTGCTTTATTTGTTTCTGTATGACACGCCTTTTATAGGTTACAAGGTGGGCACTTAAAGGGGTCGGAGCTGTTCTGTCCAGTGGACGGGGCATCAAATGCTGCTGGTGTTTAATTGCAGGGGTCACTCCTGTCTTTGTTATAAATATCAAATGCCACGGGGCACTGCAGGGGCCATGAGTCATATTTCAAACAGCTACCCAATCCTACTATTCCCCAGGTCATTGCTGTAAATGTGTTCTGTGAACTTACCATGCTTCTGACGGACACAGTAAAATAAATGATATTGGCGAGGAATAACACACTCACTTTAGCACATTGACACATGCAGGCATGTTATAAATAAGTCATATTCATATTTCGATGCTTTTTGTGTCCTTCGACGCACGAGAAAAAACATGTTCAGGTTTCCCTCATGGTGACAGCCGTGGAGCTTTTATTTTGAATGTAAGGGACGGGGCAGGACCTTTGGATCGAGTAGCCAATAGGGACCTGGGACTTGCTAATATTCTGCATATTAATGATCAGTTGCCAAGCAATGACACAAAAAGATCTTGTCCCTTCTCCCCAGTGTGGTGAGGATGAATACGGCCGGTGTGGCGAGGCTGAATACGGCCAGGTACAGAGGGAGATATAGTGGCCAGAGTTATCAGGCTGAATGGAGCTGTGGAGTTACTCCTCTGTGTCCTATATAGGCCAACGCAGGCTCCCAAAGCACTATGTGTCTCTCAATAAGAGTCACAACATGCAACATGAGTAAAGGGTCTTGTTGAGAGCTAGCGGAACTACATTTAATTCACTGTTATTTGGGATGCTGCCATATTACTTTGTCACGGACCTACAGACTGGAGGGGAGCTGGGTTTTTGTGAGACCTCCCGTGTATTTTAGTAGCGACAGTGTGCATTGACATATTCAATTAATCTTAATTTAGATAAAGACAACAAACAGGTTCTTCAGGTGGCCCTACAGAAAAACCCTTTTCGGTTTTCGGAGTGAACACTGGTATTCTGGAGCAAGCGTTTCTCTGGTTTAGGCTTGTAAAAAAAGTAAATGTCTACGAAAATATTAGGTTACCCATATCAAATGAGATTTAACTATCAACGCATCTTTCTCAGAATAATGATACCTGATATTTTATCTTTCTCAGATATGACTTGTTTAGGTGATTAACAAGGCAGGTATTTCTTAGATGTATTTAATGTGGCGCTGCCTTCAAGAATTAACATTATATGGAGTTCTTCCCGATATTTAACATCATATACAACATTCTATTTTGCCACAAATGTTTTCATGATATTGTATTCTAATGTCTCTTAATACCAAAGTAATCAGATTACATTACCGAGTTTGAGTAATCCAAAAATGATTCTACAGATTACAAATATGGATTGGTAACTTGTTAACTGCGTGGAATTACATTTAATAGGAAACCTGTCCGACTCTGGCTCCCTGCCAGTCACACATGTCAGACACGTTGTCAACTCCTAATTCTTTTTTTGTCCTCTCATATGTACTCAATCAGCGCATACCTTAGGGGATTAACAGGAACCTGTAATTACACGCCCCGCTGGCTGCTCCTGGTTCAGTGAAAGTTGAAGGGCCATGCGAAACAACCTCAGAGATTAATTGATTTCAATGTCAAACAGATATGATTTAATGCAAGAGTGCCTCGGGGGAAAAACAGTGTCACAATGTCTCTGTTTGTGTACACAGCCGAACGATGGGAAGGAAAAACATATGACCCCACCTAGAGGGACGTATAGACAAATGGACGCTCATATGCATATTGGACGTCTATAGTGTTATTTGTTAAGGGTTTAGGTTGCATTCTGCTGGTGTACTACGGATGAAATAAGCTCACGCAGTACAATAACTAACATATTACATGTCACTTTGTGGGCTCTGACCCCTGGGGCTACTGTTCGGGTTGTTGATGTTTTTTGCAAATACAGAGAACTGGTTTTCATGCTCCTGTTACGTAACTCACGCTGTTCTACCTCTACCTTGGTCATGAAATAGTCATACATTTGGCTAATCCTTCGACTCTGTCTTCACAATAGACACTATTTCACAATGTTGGCGGTTCCAGCACATGTCACTGCAGCATGTGTGCGTTTTGAGAACCCGCTATGACAGGCGTGACTAGGCCATGAAATATTAAATATTAAAGTCCTGGATGGTAAGAAGTGCAGTATTTCATCTGGTTACTAAATACAAAATGCTCTTAATCGCTCAACTGGATTTCAGGACAAACACCAGATCGTTTCAGCCACCTAAAGCAGATGAGATAAATATAATTTTTTTGACAGGTTAGTATTACGCGGCTATTCATTGCTTTAATTACACATGTACATTAAAAAACACACCTCTTTGCATGAAAGTGGCACGTGCAAAGATATCAAGTAACAGAAATATGTCCAAAGATATATATCTGAGACCTGTGTGTGCAGGCGATGATCGATGATGTGAATGTCACAATGGCCCTGAGGGATTTTACAGAATCATTACCTCCACCAGATCTCAGATCTAGTCAACACCAGGTACAGCAGACACTTTGTGATCCATTCAGAGACCAGACTTCATTCAAACCACCATTAGAAATGTCTTAAACTCCTCTTCTAGGTAGCCTATGAGAGATTTGCAGCAGCACAAATACACCACGACAGTCGGTTAAAATAGATTAAAGGTCTGAACCAAACGTCCAGTGACGCAGGGTGGTCAAGTGGTACGTGCCCCAGAAGCATGGTCATGGCCCGCTGCTATTTTAGCAAAACTCTCAACCCAGCTTCCCATCTGAAAAAACGTCTCACATTGTTAGATCTCCATAATGTGCCATAATGACCGTTGGCATGAGTATTAAACACCACGGGTGTTAACGCCAAACCAATCAGGGCCTGAGTCTGCAGGTTTTCTCTTCCACTTCATCATTAATTGCACCTGCCTGATGTCACAGGACTGATTAGGGGGTTTCAGTTACAAATGGAGTGGAACTGACCTGGAGTTAATAGGCAAACTGACAAACTGTTCAACCAATTTAGTGTCAATTGTGTATTGACTGCATGGTCAATAAGAGTTCACAAGATAATAACGGTTCACGAGAAAATAGCCGGCACCTAAACCTGGTCAAAGTTACCCATATACACCTGCAGGGTCAGATCACCATCAGAACCATTCGTAATATGACGGAATAGATCTGACCCCGTGTCAGTGGCTAGGGACAGCTTGTCTCCAAACCCAAACCCGACCCCTCTCCCTGCGGTCACTCACTGGGGTAGCGGTAGTAGAAGTTGTTCTCGTAGTTGGAGGTGCCATTCTTCATATGCTGATGCCATTTCCTGGCGTCCACCTCCTCGTCGTACTCCACCAGTGCACCGAAGAGGATGATGATGATCACCTCCAGGATGATGCAGGCCACGGGCAGCTTCAGCCGCAAGTTGGTCCCCGTCATGGCTGTGTGGTTCCTTGGGTTGTCTAATGGCTGTGCGCTCTGGCCTTAGATGGCTAGAAGTCCAACTCAGCTCCAGAGTGAAGTTGCACACACACACACACACACGCTCTTAGACTCGCACAGGCACTGGTGGCTGCAGTGCCGAGATGAGAGAATAGAAATGCAGACAGTGAGGAGGACAGAAACTGGCCCATAGGTTGCTTAGACCCGTTTAGTCGCTTTTGTTGCAATTGTCCACGCCCATCTTTCCGTGTGTGTCCAATCAGAGGCTTTTTAAGTCAGTAGGGAGTCCTTAAAATGACCGGTTAATCATATTGGTTCACAGTTAAGGCACACCTTTATTAAGGGTTTACCTTAATCGCAGTTTTTTCATTTCATCGCTTTCTCGTGCCATATCTACAATCAAACGTTCGCCGATCGCTCAAGTCCCACAGTTAAAGGTTTGCCTACTGGTTAACTACAGTTCAGACCGCTAGATAAGATCCAGAACACAACCACATACAACCACACACACATCGGATAAGTCATGTTAGCGCATGCATTTGGATTCAACAGTGGCATGTTGCTTTGGTGAAAGATAAGCACTGTCTCCACATTACACAATTTGCGTTTCGAAGTGAGACAAAACAAAACCACGTAAATGCCCTCTCAGAATAGTTCGGGCACCCGGGGTGATAATCTGCCATGGGACACACACACACACACACACACCCTCATGGAGATGTTTGGACAGTCCAAACTGACGCCTTCTGTGACTTGGGGTTTGCGATGCGTGGGTGTCTGGTACTCTTGTTTGGACAAAATGGGGTGTAAAGTGATGCAGGCAGGTATGTGCATGTCCAGTACCTTGAAAGCATGATAGCAGCCTGTCCTCGATGAGTTTTCTATCTTCTCAATCACTGGAGCCTACCCTCGTCTTCAAAGAAGAGCACCTGGAAAGAATGCATATTTGGTTTAGGGAATCTTAACTATTACCACTTCAGACCATTGGCGTCAAGTCCTATCGAGAAATTCATCAACGTCTGTTTCGCTTCCTGCATATAAGTATGCAGCCCTGCAATGGCTAACCGCAGTAACTACGCAAAGAGGGAGACTTAAGAAAACGTTTTTAACTGGTCAGCCAAATGAGTTATACAGTATATAGGTATACAGTATCTGACATATAGTTTATTATATCCTTTTCATGTGACAACACAAATTGGGTTCAATTAGCCATTTTCCTTCATTAGTGTCATGTGACGCGTTAGTGTTACAAGGTCTCAGGAGTGAATGGGGAGCAGGTGTGTTAATTTGGTGTTATCGCTCTCACACTCGTACTGGTCACTGGAAGCACAACAAAGTACCTCAAGGCAAAGAACACTTTAAGGATCTGAAAATTATTTGTTGACCGCAGGGCAGTATTCCAACATGATAACGACCCCAAACACACCTCCAGACACGACCACTGCTTTGCTAAAGAAGATGAGGGGGAAAGTGATGGACATGGAAATAAATAATAAAGATTTTACAAAAATGTGAGGGGTGTAAATTGCTTAGACGGTGCTTTTTGAAGCGCACTAAATTTTCATTCTTACAGTGTTTAGGTCTTTTGCTGCTTTGTTTACGTTAAATAAACCTGTCTGAAAAACGGATTATTACGCTCTGTGCCTGTATATCCTGCACTTCACTTAGTTCGTGACAGATACATTAATTTGTTAAATTACACATCCACTACTTGGATTAGTTAATTTAACACAGATTATGATTGATAATCAATACAGGTCTACTCTCTTGAATCTGCTCCAGGTAGTATTCGGTGTTATAAATTGTCATTCCCACACTCATCTTCCTCCACAGAGTGCTGTGGCAGAGTGAGCTGCAGGGCATATTTAAATCATTAATCAGTTCTGAACAGTTTCATGTCACCCCATAAGTTCAGGGAGTTCCAGTTGCCATGACCCTGATTAATCATTTGCTCAAACTAATATGGTGAGAGAGGAAAAAAGTCGGAGCAAAAATAAAAGCAGAATAACAACAACAAGAGTTGCGATGAACACGACGACTGTGCGGTGAAGCATTTACAAAATGACCATGGCAACACACCGAGCGACAGAAAAACACTCGTAAAGTGCTTGTGCCACCGGAGGGACGGCTCCCCCAGTGGACTAGATAGGAACTACCTATTTTAGGAATGAGACATGGAATGTGGGAGAGAGGTTATTATATGGGTGTGTAGGTGCAGTGTTTAGGTGCAGTGTGTAGGTGCAGTGTGTAGGTGCAGTGTTTAGGTGCATTGTGTAGGTGCAGTGTGTAGGTGCAGTGTGTAGGTGCAGTGTGTAGGTGCAGTGTGTAGGTGCAGTGTTTAGGTGCAGTGTTTAGGTGCATTGTGTAGGTGCAGTGTTTAGGTGCAGTGTTTAGGTGCAGTGTTTAGGTGCAGTGTGTAGGTGCAGTGTGTAGGTGCAGTGTGTAGGTGCAGTGTGTAGGTGCAGTGTGTAGGTGCAGTGTGTAGGTGCAGTGTTTAGGTGCAGTGTGTAGGTGCAGTGTGTAGGTGCAGTGTGTAGGTGCAGTGTGTAGGTGCAGTGTTTAGGTGCAGTGTGTAGGTGCAGTGTTTAGGTGCAGTGTGTAAGCGACGTCCAATGACCTGCCAGAGAGGACACAAAACCGACCAAACATATTGGGACCCCGGCTTGTGACTGGGCAACTGGACCGGGAGGTCCCTCAATGACAGCCATACTGTATCCCTCGGGGCGTTGTTCTGTCGCTGATCAGCCTGCTGTATTTGGTGCTGCCTCGGTCATTTCAGTAGTGGACCTGACCTCCTGGGCGTGGCTAGAGCTCCTACCCAGGGGCACCATGGGGGCTGAGAACTAAGGCGGTGTGCCAGCCCGCCTAGTTAGCAGTGCTTGTGAGGTTGTATGTGTAAGACAGAGAGTGTGTGGTGGGAACAGAACACCACCTGGATACTGGGCCGCAATACCGCACATCGACAGGCCTGTGGATAGTATACGTCCGCAAATAGTATACGGCCGGAAATATTATACGTCCGCAAATAGTATACGTACGCAAATAGTATACGGCCGGAAATAGTATACGTCTGCAAACAGTATACGTCCGCAAACAGTATACGTCCGCAAATAGTATACGTCCGCAAAAAGTATACGACCGCAAATAGTATACAACCGCAAATAGTATACTTCCGCAAATAGTATACGTCCACAAATAGTATACGTCCACAAATAGTATACGTCCGCAAACAGTATACGTCTGCAAACAGTATACGTCCGCAAATAGTATACGTCCGCAAAAAGTATACGACCGCAAATAGTATACAACCGCAAATAGTATACGTCGGTTGAGTTGTCAGGGGTGCCTGTAGTTCCGGCACGTACCTACATCAGGCGTGAACAGAACACATACGGTGTCTGACTGTCCATAATCCAGACGCCTGTCTCATATCTCATTTCTGATACTATTTACAGTGCTGTGAGTGTCAAACTCAGTAACATCTCTAAATCTAAGCTTTACCAGAGATTTCACCACAGACACATCACATGAAATCGCACACACCCAGTCAACGGTGGATATAACAACAGCAGCACTGTGCCTCACATATCCATGAAGGAGATGTGTTCGCTTGTCACTCCATCGGCATGCTGGTCCTGGGATATACAGATAAGAAAGGCTACAACGGCTGACGGGACAAGTTATGATGTAGAGGTGCAGAAAACACATGACATGCCACACAATCTGATAAACGCAAGAGAGGACCTGTCCGTATCGTAAACTGAAATGAGAACATCTCAGCTTCACATGAATTCAGAACTTTTTTTTTGCTCAAATGTTTCCTCTGTCATGTGATGTGCTTAGAACTTGATTTGAGTTAATTGGAGTTGATTTAGAATGATATAGAAAAATACACGCCAGTCTATATAGTCCCACATGTGTCATGTCAGAGCAAAAACAAAGCAAATGACCAAGGACACATTTTGTCAATTTATGGTTATTACAAGTGTTGATTGTAAAAGTGTACAATTTCGACACTCTTAGAACAAAAGGTTACAAAGCGGATTTAATTGGGTCAGGCAGTCAGACTTCATAGTCAAGAGAACAGGGTTGGAGATGTTGCCAACCAGGTTCCACATATCCAGAAATATGTTCCACTATAGCCGCTAGGGTACGTGCTGTAGCAGGCTAGCTAACGTGTGCTTTGATGCTTTACCTACTGCCAACTCTACAAGTCGCTGCACAGATATAATGCTGGCAGACCAACTAATATTCATTAGTCATTTTGGGACAGTATGTTGATAGCGTTTTGAAGCAAGCCCTGAAGCAACACTTAACCCTGTGGTAATCTGCCTGAGCAATGTACATTATTTTATAAGCTTCGTTTCTCTGAAGCCCCCGTCGCCTCAACTCCATGTTTGGGTGAAGCCTAGTACATTGTGTATTTAAGAAGATATTCAGACATACATGTGCTTACACGCACACGGATATAGTTTAGAGCCGTGCATGAAGCGTACCCACAGTGTGCATTGTGTTGCCAAAGCAACAGAGTGTGTTGAGCACAATGGCTTGATAGGCAACAAAGAGATGCGGCGACAAGTTAACATTCCCATACCAGCGATCCCAATCTCTGCTCTCGACCAATGAGAAAGTCACATGATGAGCCCACGACGAGCACATGACCCAAACCCCCGGCTGACAATATTCAGGGTTATTGAGTATTTTCTTATCGGCATAAATCTGCTCAGGAGTTACCGAACGTGACAATGACGGAACGAAATAGTGAAATAACATGCGACGAGAAGAACATCTCGCCATGCCTCACAGGTAGAATGTCATGACGGTAGGGAAATCACAGCCAATCAGCTCCCAGAATAGGTGTTTCTTCGTAATGTAGAGAGTTTCTTTACTTATCACCACCTTGACCCAAAGACGGTCCAACTCAGTCTTATTTTAAGTTCTGCACAGTTTTGGATTATAATTTACAACATCCGTCGGACTTCACAACCCTTGTCTACAACCGGAGTTTATGGCACTTACTGGTACACTGGTGACTGACCCCATTCCACGGCCAGCCTCCTTAACACACCAAAACCTAATTTACATGTTTGTCAATTACAAGAATATATACATTGTCTCATATTGTATTCAGAGAACAACACACAATAAAGCACTGGACAACAACTAACCAAACCAACAGTTTAATTATGCTTTACATGATGTAATTACTTAACCAAGTACCCACAGCACACACATATCAACACAGAAACATATGTTTCAAATATTTTAATTGATTAAACATCAAAGTAACAACACAACAGTATAGGAACTCAAACCCAACAGCAGCTCTGTTTGACACGTGAGTATCAGGTACGGCCCTGGGCATCTGTGGGATAGTGATCTCTCTGTGTCCCGTTTCTAATGCAGGTGTCACTTCTCAGGTCGACAGAGCTAGCAGTGTGGAGCGCACATTCTCCCTGGTCAATAGAAGAATGTGGAAAGACAGAACAGACAGGTGTATTCCCAGCTCAGAGAGTCACACCGTACAGAGCTCCGAATTTACGCACGAGGACTTAAATTCCTGCATCCTCATCTACCATCTACCGACCTCCAGCCTCTCTGGGTATTTCTGAAAAGTCTCAGTCACATTTTTTCCACGGTTGAGGTAGAAAGAGCCAAGTGGTTCAAACTTTGGTGAAGTCGAAATGTGTTTTAGTCAGGTTGACTGATATGGAATTATGCTTAACTGTGTGCAATGTGCATTGCAAGAAAACCACAATAACTAATTAAACGATACACAAAGACTTCAAAGACTGTACTCGTTGTTGTTTGACTGGTCTATTTCCCACCTATCCTCCTCTGTTTGGTTTGTGGTGAAATTGCGCCCCGCTGTTTTCGAAGCGTAGTCCAGCCAAATACATTTTGCTCCTAGCTCAGCAAATGAGAAGAAACCTTTCCAAATATACGTTGTTTACCAATTTGTTGAGCTGTACTTTTGCTGATTGGACAGCATTTTTCCCTCCAAAACATTAAGATTATTATTATTTGTAGATGTTGTTAGGTTAGAATACTGTTCTGGATCTGTTGAGCTTTCAGTAGTTCTAGGATAATCTACAGCAGGTTCGGGTCAGACATTGTCCTCCGGACATCTGAGAGAATCCAAGATGTTCCAGACAAGTAGCTGTCGAGCGGTTTGACATTTGTACCATATATCACCAGACAAGTAGCTGCCCTCGGCTGGTTTGACATTTGTAACCTGTGTCACGATATGACGTACTGTAAACTACAATAAGGTGCGGTACAATTGGAATGTTTTTCATTTTGAAAAAAGCAAAACAATGATTTCAACATGTCTCTTTTCACCTCGGATTTGAGTGGGTCCGTAAAGTTAATGTAGTAAAACGGCAAATTAAAGCATGTATTATGAATGGGTAGTTTTGTTGCTACAATAGTATGGTGTTAATATTTGATTATGTAGCTAACTGGCTAGCTATGCATGTTGGAAAAAAAGCGCAATAAATGATCGACCAGGTTACTAGAAAAAAAGCTATGTATGGACTGTACTCTACACTCCTTTGAGTCGTTCATTTCAACAACCACCACGGCATATTGTTCAGAATGAGGGCATAACAGGAAGGAGGTGATGAACCCATTTGTCATTGTCACGGCGCCGGTTAACAGAGTTCACAGGTGCAGAGCTTCTCTTCATACGTCTCCTCAGTGAGGCAAAATAAAACAACAAACAGACGTTCAGACTAGCAGCAACTCAATGACACGGAACAGCAAACAGCAAATAATGACCCACAAACCCGGTGAACAGACACCTAAAGGCACTTACAAATGAACTAAACAGGACGCAGATGAAAACGATAAGTAACCTACAGTCCGGGGTGTAGTTACAAACACTGGGTTGTGAGGTGCTAATCAGAAGAAAAAAACATGATAGGGGCAGTAATGCCCTACTAGCCCACTAGAGGCCTCCAACGCGTGACGGTTATCATATAATCAGACAGACAACACATTTAATCCCACAAATACAACTGACTTCTCGGCCAGGTTGTAAAGACCTGAAAAATATCTTTTGAATAAAATGTACACAGTTACAACCGAGATGTAACGTTTTAAATGTACCTGAAGCCAGTGCACAGGTTGCAAGGAATATAAAATGCATGTACTTTTGTATTTCATATTTTCCTTTGTAAAGCATTTTGAATTGCTTCTATGTATGAATTGTGCTAATATAAACAAACTTGCTTACTAGAGACAGTAGTACAAAGAGCATCACGAGAACTGACAGAGAACCGTCTCGTACTGACTTGTATCTACTTAAGAAGTAACATGCACTCTTTATTTTCACTGTGTTTGTGGTTTAACAAGCCTGGACAAAGGAATCAATCCTGACCCAAGATCATCTGTAAATATTATTAGTCTGCGTGTTAAACTGGGGCAAAGATTAAGTGGGTTTTGGGAGAAAACATAGTTTGTGGGGATAATTCTTCTCACAAATCTATCCAAATTATTTCAGCTTAATATTTTTTAGTTGTTATCAATAATGTGATCAAACTTCAGTTAGAAATTAATTTCATACATACAGGATGATTGTTAATAAAAGTGTTTTACCTAACTTATGAGTCCAAATATCAGGGCAAAGCAAGCAGGTAAAATAAATGACAAAATTGTCTTTAGAGTACTGTCTATATTTTATATGCTAAATGAATACATATGTTTTACAACAAATAGTCGGTGGCATATTTAGAAAACTGAATAAAGTTTAACAAACTCTACACGTGGCCCGGGGCTTATTGTAAAGGACATCTTTCAGAATTGTAAGTACCCGAAATGCATACCTTTGTCACAGCAAAGACTTCATGACCTCGTGATGTGTTGCCAGAGCTTTGGTAAACATTGTCATGCACTGGTGATCTCGGAAAACTGATACTACATCAGGGCTGTTGGGTTGGTATGCCAAACCTGCTATGTTATCACAATATCGACAGAGAGAAAAAGGTCATTTAAAATCTTTATCTCAACTGACATCTAAACAATGTATAATGTAATGATAATCTATAATGTATTTGGTTATCTTACAGTACCTGTTTAAAGTTCTAAAAGTGGAAGTCTAAAATACACAAACTATTAAATATAGAAAATGAATTAAAAAACAACGAGAGAGTTCTTGAGCTCGGTAGTCAGCATGCAATATACAAGTAGTTCCACTGTTATATCAGTCTATAATATCGGTCGTTCCCATAACCCTCGCATTTTGAATAAAACAAACAGTTAGTAGGAGTTGCACATTGGAGTTTCTGCTTCAAAGCATGCCTTGACTTGAGTCAGAATATATGTTGACATTTTACCTCAGGGCCTGAGAAAGTCTCATAGTTTAAAAACAACAACGGCCCTTCAGAGTGTTTGGCAGTCACCTTTTAAATGGATTGGCTCACAGTAAACTGAGAAAGGTTGGGTAGAAGTCCACCCCCCCACCTCAAGCAGAAAAAAACATTTTCCCATGACACTGTACCTGTACCTAAAAACATATAAAACAAAAATATCAAATGTAATGTTAACATTGTGGATAATAGGTCAATTAAATACTATATATTATTATGTTGACATAAAATACTATACTTCTGTTTACCTCTATACATGGAGAGGTTATACTAGGGTTTGAGTAAGTAGCTGCTTTAAAAAGAAATCGGTCCGGCCCTAAAAGCCTGTGCTCCAGACTGTGCCACCTTGAACACTAAAGGCCTGTGCTCCAGACTGTGCCACCTTGAACACTAAAGGCCTGTGCTCCAGACTGTGCCACCGTGAACACTAAAGGCCTGTGCTCCAGACTGTGCCACCTTGAACACTAAAGGCCTGTGCTCCAGACTGTGCCACCTTGAACACTAAAGGCCTGTGCTCCAGACTGTGCCACATTGAACACTAAAGGCCCGTGCTCCAGACTGTGCCACCTTGAACACTAAAGGCCCCTGCTCCAGACTGTGCCACCTTGAACACAAAAGGCCCCTGCTCCAGACTGTGCCACCTTGAACACTAAAGGCCTGTGCTCCAGACTGTGCCACCTTGAACACTAAAGGCCTGTGCTCCAGACTGTGCCACCTTGAACACTAAAGGCCTGTGCTCCAGACTGTGCCACATTGAACACTAAAGGCCCGTGCTCCAGACTGTGCCACATTGAACACTAAAGGCCCGTGCTCCAGACTGTGCCACCTTGAACACAAAAGGCCCCTGCTCCAGACTGTGCCACCTTGAACACTAAAGGCCTGTGCTCCAGACTGTGCCACCTTGAACACTAAAGGCCTGTGCTCCAGACTGTGTCACCTTGAACACTAAAGGCCTGTGCTCCAGACTGTGCCACCTTGAACACTAAAGACCTGTGCAATAAAGGACATTTATTGAATAACAATGCAACTAACACTAAACAAGACAGGACATAGGCCAATGTAACAAAAAATGTCATTTTCTTTCACAAACCAGGACATTCCTAAGCGATCCCAAACGTTAGAAGGTAGTGTAAGCTAACTGAATTATAGCCACTGACCATCAAAGAGTCTGCCTGTTTTGGCCAATGTTGAGGTCTGGTCCAGAATAGCACCGTACAAGAGCATCCAACAAGGGCTCTAAAGTATATTTAGTGAGAAAACAAGAGAGAGTTGTACAGAAAAAAACTAGGGACAAAGACGGGAAACTGGTCACCTAAACGTGCCCCGATGAATACTAATTGGTGAGAACTGAATACCCAGACAGGGATCTATTGATGGCTGAGGACAATGGAGAAGGGGACAGTGGATATTATTAAAATGTTCCCTCGTTCTGTTTGTGCGCTTGCTGTTGCCAGTTGTCTTTGGGTCAGGAGGAAGACCGTGGAGATCACAATGACGCCCTTGTGCCCGGGGCCGAAGGGGCAAAGGAAACAATGCCCGCGCAGCTTCCTCCCTGACTCAATGCTGTGCGGTCAATAACAATTTGTTCAGGGCCTCAGCATGCACTCTGATTGGCCAACGACATGTCTTAGGGTGACACGTTGAGCCATTTGATTTTGCTGCTGATTAATCACATGCTTTGACTATCCGGTCTGTTTACTTTCATGATCACACGTCTATATGGTGTTTGTTTGTTTCACTCACTCACAATATGAGATATTACTTAAGCTGAAATGGTGAACATTTTCTCAGACTCTCTATCACACAAACGTTCTACATGGACACTTTAAGGTTCCAACCCTGGAAAACATCTGGCTGGAATATTGACACGCAAAGGGTGGGGGGCAGCGGGACACAATAGCGTCCTGTCACACATCACATCCTCATTAACATCTGGAGCAGAGGGGACCTGAACCCTGTCCACCACATATGAGCACTCTGAGGGAGAAAGAGAGAAGGAGAGACAGAGACAGAGAGAGAGGGAGAGAGAGAGAGAGGGAGAGAGAGAGAGAGAGAGAGAGAGAAGGAGAGAAGGAGAGAGAGAGAGAGGGAGAGGGAGAGAGAGAGAGAGAGAGAGAGAGGGAGAAAGAGAGAGAGGGAGAGAGAGAGAGAGAGAGAGAGAGCTTTGGGGACGAGGGGATTTCAGTGAGAGCGGGGAAATAGGAAAAGAGAAGCATAGATATTTTGCTTGCGAACAATCCCACCGACAGAATTATGTTTGGTTGAACAACCCCCAAATATTTATCCGGCTTGAGAAGAAACATTTATCTGAATTTCATCAAATACTTATGGTGAGAGCTTTCGAATTATCTCCCTGCGATTGTAGTGGTCAGCTGGTGTCGGAATTTCTACAGAACCACAAATAGTCTTAATGATATGGTGTTTATTTATTTTTTCCAGGGACAGGGAAAGTGATTTATTCCATAATGAACAGAGCTGCCCTTTTAATGCTTACTGCAGTTTGTTCCTGTGTGACGTCAGCTATTTATCTCCCAAACAGACAAGGTAAGCTTCATCATTGTCCGATTACACAAGTTGTTTAGTCTTACAGGACTCAGGAGGTTATCAAATGTTCTTTCCATTTCCTCAGCACCGAAGAAACTGAAGTACCTGCTTGAGCCACCTGTGTATGCTGAAATAACTGGCCAGCGGGGAGGAAACACCACTTTGCCATGTCTGCTAAAGTACAAACCTGACCATTACAAGGTCAAATGGACCAAACTGGAACCCGCCAGTCGCGGATCGGAGAACATTGTGATAATCACAAATGGTGAAACCCACAAGCCATATGGCCCACGGGGGCAGAGAGCATCGCTCCGAAAGGCTCATGACCTGGATGCGTCACTGCGTTTGAGCAACCTGGAACTGGAGGATGACGGCAGTTACCGCTGTGAGCTGATCAACGGAATTGAGGACGAGAGCGTCATGGTTACAGTGAGGATAGAAGGTCATGACCCTGGAGAAGACACCGCGTTGCCTAGCATTCAGATTAACGTATACAAATGTTTGAGAATCACGTGTTTTCATTTGTTGTGGGACTAAACATCCTCATGAACTTTTAGGGATGGTGTTTCCGTATCGGAGCAAAAATGGCCGCTACAAATTCAACTACCAGGAAGCCAAAGAGGCTTGTGCTGAACAGGATGGCACATTGGCCACGTTCAAACAGCTCTACAGAGGTATTTAATGTTCATATTCAGTCAGCGAATCATTGGGACAGTTGATAGGGTACATTTCGATTTATTGAGCACAGAAGAGGGATTTGTGTTTTTCTGTTAAGTTCACTATTTTGCATGTTTGATAATATATTACCTAACATTGTGGACAAATCTTCTTTTCTGTGCACTTACTAGAAGGAAATATAATCTACCAGTCATCTATTCCACAGATTAAAATGACAGTTGGTGATTAATTAAATTGGCCCTCAATTAGAGGCAACACAGAACACCTGCTTCTATTTGGGAACCACCAAACCGCCTGTGTGGAACAAAACTCACAACACTCGTGACAGTTGATCTTCACTTTATTGGCAATTTTTCAAATAGAATAGGCTTCATTTCTCAAAACAGGAATAGAGCGATTACATTTAAAAACACCCGCTTTTGTTTCTGACCATTTGGAGCCGGTAATTGAACCCGAAAATGCTGATGTTCCAGATACTAAACTGGTCTAAAGAAGGCCAGTATTTTTGCTTCTTTAATTACCACGACAGTTTTCAGCTGTGCTAACAAAAATGCTAAAGTGTTTTCATCAACACAAAAAAATATATATTCAGAAAGTGTATTTTGCACAGAGCATGCTGGGAGTTTTCTTATATGGGTGCTTCAAAACTATATCCACAAAGAACGCATAACTGTGTAACCAGGCAAACCCTTTCTGTGGCGGCTAACTATCACTAAACTAACAGCATTACCGTCATGTGTAGCCTGGACAGAAGGCCTGGATTGGTGTAACGCTGGATGGCTCAACGACGGGACAGTCCAGTACCCCATCCTCCGTCCGCGGGCCGAATGTGGGGGGGAACTGCTGCCTGGCATTCGCACCTATGGCACCCGGAACAGGATCCAAGACCACTTTGATGCCTTCTGCTTTACCTCGATTTCCACAGGTCAGCTAACTGAAAAGCTGTCAGCAAGGTCAATAACACATTTACTGTGTGTATACCAAACGCATTTAGAAGTATCCATGCTGAATCCAGTTGATTTAATGAAAATTAAGTGAAATACAAATAACAAGTATGGAACCCACAAACAGAAACATCATGATATTGTTGAGAAAGCATTTAAGACAGTCAGTGGCAGGTTGAATGACTGGTGTTTTTTTGTCTCTCTTCCAGGCGTTGTGTTTTTTGTTGAAGGGCCACTCACCTTTGGGGAGGCAGTGGAAGCCTGCGGGAATAAAGGAGCAGTGTTAGTTCTGGTTGGCCAGCTATATTCAGCCTGGCATTTCCGGGGCTACGATCAATGCGACGGAGGTTGGCTAAGGGACGGCAGCGTGCGATACCCTATTACCACCACTAGAGAGCACTGCGGAGGTACTGTAGAGGCTGGCGTGCGCACCTTTGGGTACCCCGACCAGAACCTGCGGTTGTACGGAGCCTATTGTTACAGATAGCTACCAGGGACCCGGGCTGGTGGAGTCCACATCAACGGCTTGACCCGACATCGTTGTGGAGACAAATACAGATCTGGAGAGGTTGCAATGTGCAAGGTGGTTTAAAGGAAGGGAACTGGTTACTAAACAACACCAAAAGAGAGTACAACTGTGTGTCTTTGCATTACTACAGTGTCTCATCGCAGGTAACTTTAAATATAGCTTTTGGCATCACATCAACAAAACCTGGCACTTTGATGATGTCACTGCTTGAATGTACGTGGTGTCGTGCATGTTTCTATCATTTATTTCGTGGTCTTTGTTATCTAAGAAGAATTGTTGAAATGTTACATAAACCTTATTACGCAACAACAAGTTCATAAAGTACTTATAGCTTGTTATCTAATATAGGAATGTGATATAGAAGAATGTGAGAATGTTTACGCAGTAATAAAACCTATAATACAATAAAAATGATCAAATCTACTGCAATGACAATCATATGTACATAGATAATACATTGTAATCCAGTCATAGTACAAGTACAAATATTAGTGTTAGCATGCACGTTAAGTTTTAACATGAGCTTTTATTACTTAAAAACAATATTAACACACAGAAGTGCGTTCACTGGATCTAAAACATTGACTTCAATGATGCGTTATTGACACACTATTCGCAAAATTAAAACTGGCACACTAGTGTTCAAGTTCGTCCTAGACTCTTAGTGATTACGTTGTTAAGAGACTATAAAGATAAAAACTTTGGATTCCGCCTTCCAAAACGATTATTTTTAAGCGACTAATGGCTTCTAACTATTGTCCAACATTTGTAAAAAAAAAAAAAAAAAAAAAAAAGGATAGGAGGATATGTTTAAAAAAATGTACTGAGTTGAAAGAATTTAGAAGGTATGGACAGATGAGGGCATATCTTTCTGTTCGTCAGACCAGCTGAAGTTGAGACGTAGGGGCACTAAAACTCGTCATCAAATCCATACAGAATACAGTCACCCATGTAATTGTCATTATATACAGTGTGCTACTATTGGTAAAGCATTGGAAAAGCATTTTTCCGTTCGTTTTGCTCAGCCAAAAAGTATGGATTGGAAATCAAACAATAAACATTTATACAGAGACCCCTTATTTAAAGACACAAAGTATCGTCTTTTATGATTTTTCTGGTTAGTCTGATGTGATTAAACACACAATTTATACGGCGCTGTCAATCTTGACTTTAGGGTTGTCTATTGGGTCTGTTATCATGAGGACCAAATATGTGTCAATTAAAGTCAATGAATGACACGGGGAATCTGCATACAAAAACAATAATTACTATATTAATCGGTGTCTCAGCGAAAACAGAATGCTCCCCATAATAAACAGTAAACACACTACAGAATGTCTATCATCTACTTTACTTGAAAAACTAGCTAACCGTGTTAATTGTAGCTACACCGCTAAACAACTAGCTGAAAGAAACAATATCATCACTGAAATTTCAGCTGTGCTTTTTGATGACACTCTAGCTAAGATTTGTATGTCAATAACGCACAAAATATTGATTTGAACTGCTGTTGAATAAGCAGATAGTGGGCGGTTCTACACTAGAGATGCTATACTGCAAAAGCAACACACTAGTTAGCCTTAAAACCAGGTAAGTGACGTTACAGTTTGCTAAGTACATTAGAGAGCCTGCAGACGTCTGGGAGAAGGACATGTGGACAGGTGAGCAATGACTAACATCAAACTGGAGAAATTGACATATATCCAGATTTGAATCCAATTGAACATGCTTTCTCGTTTGCTGAATATAAGAATCAAAATGTCTGCAGAACAGGCCTTGGAGAGCAATAAAGAACTGGCCTGACAGAGCATCGCCTGTGACAATAAACAGTGCCTGGTGGTAAAATGGGTGACAGAAACTTACATTTACATTGTGTTAATTATCACCCTGATATTAGGCACACAATAAGTTTTTACATTTTTAAATGGTTAAACCAATACAATCACCCGTCAATAAAAGCGGATATTCTAGACATAAACCTGATAGCACTTGTCTGAGTTTAAATCCAAACATTAAGACTTTAGTAAAAAAAAGTTAACACGAAACGTGTCAAAGAACATACAGTCTGGCAGTCAAATAAAGCAACACAAAATTATCATAGAAAATTATACTGTACTATACTCGTTAACAAGCACGAAGATTGGTAGGACCATTTTAAAGCGTCTTACAAAAACAAACTGTGCACTGTGCAAATTGTGTTGCATTCCTCAAATCGTGGCCTTATGTTTGGGCGTGCTCTAAATTGTAGGTCCGAGTAGCGTCAAGTCAATTGATGTTCCAAACAGACATATTCTAGAAAGAGCCGGGGACCCGCTATCAGTGATAACAATGATTCTACGAGCCTCCATCTTATTTGAGCAACAAAATAGGACCGTTTTTCAGTGGAACACAGAGAATACAACGCAAGTGGGCAGAAGGGAGGTTCATATTTAGTTCGATGAGCTTAGTTCCACTTTATGTCCCAAAACTCTGGAGAGGCTCTCTCTGTGGCCGCCTCCTTATCCCTCTCGTCCATATCAGCTGGCTTCATGAGCTGCTGAACCTCTGCCAAGTCCTTCAGGGCTGGAAACACAGCAGGCACGTTCATCATTTCACTGCCCGAATAAACTAACTCAGGGACATCGTACACACATAACACTGGAGACACACGTTGTACATTAACACACTCTAATTGAATCAGACTTTTATTCCTTCGTGCAAGACAGCAGAATAAATGCCTGTTCTCACCAGGGCGACAGGTGATCAAGGCTTCCTCCCATTGGCCATTGGGTAAGCACTTGATGATGGGGTTCTGTGTCTGTAGGAACCCTTCTTCACAGTAGTAGCGGACCTTGGAGTTGGTCTCATAGCGCAGGCGTGCCTTACCAAACACATTGGCATTGGCTACGACAGGGGGCTTTCCACAGGAAGCTAAAGACAGGCGGAGATGGGGACACATTAAAACCATCACAGTGCAGCACAGCACGGTTGTGGTCGTGGTCAAACCAGCGCAGCACAGCACGGTTGTGGTCAAACCATCACAGTGCAGCACAGCGTTGGTCGTGGTCAAACCATCACATTGCAGCACAGCACGGTGTTGGTCGTGGTCAAACCATCACAGTGCAGCACAGCACGGTGTTGGTCGTGGTCAAACCATCACAGTGCATCACAGTGTTGGCCGTGGTCGCGTACTCACAGGTCCCCTTCTTGCAGGTGTAGGAGAGGTGGTAGTTGCAGGGCACATCGCTCCAGCGGCCTCCGTCGTGCCACACCATCACCACACAGTCCTCCCCGGACAGGAAGTAACTGTCAGGCTGGCCTCGATACCAGTTCTCATAGAGCTGGAAAGAATACAGAGGATGGCCAAGCAGTGGGAGATTTACTACGATTGGTATCACGCTTAGCAGAGAAGTATGATAGGATTACATATCAGGTCATTAGGGTGTCAGGTGTTATAAAACATGAGGATGATATGTACAAACCCAACTCACGTGTACTTATAATTATGGTTTGGAACAAGCTAATCACAAATCATATCGTGTGGAAGACAAACGGTGTTAGACGTACGAGAGGATTTCCGTCAGACCAGCGGAAGTCTCCTTCAATAGTTCTGTCATTCAGTCCGGTCCATTGGTAATCCCTGTACTTATCTAGAGAAACAGAGAGACACATGTTACAGTGTTTTGTGCTTGCAAACGCTAGCCAACCGACAGGTGGAGGAATGAGGAAAAACTAGTGACCATTAGAAAAACATAAGGCTAAAGTTTTTCAAATGACGTTGGTGACCCCACTGAGGGGTTGAGTGACATTATATGTATATTTATTAATTTGTTGTGCACATTCAGTTCTTAAACACTATTTTATCAGATCCGGGATTTGGAGAAGAGAACAGTGGGAAAATTGGGCAAAGCACTTGGAACTGTTTGTTCAGATATAAACTGACATATTCCCTCCCTGTGAGTCATTTGGCGAGAAACAATATAGGGTTTGCTGTCTCATTGCGTCCACACCTTACCCAATTACCCAATCACATCTTTTAAGGACAATCAGTGCTCCAGCCCATCAGAAGCCCCGCCTTCCAGGTGATGTAATTGAGGCTTTCGTTCTCGGGCGGACTTCAGGACAGAGTGCAAACATTCCTTGGTGTCCCAAAAAGCACAACTTGGCTTAGCGATTGAATCGCTGCGGACTCAGTTTGAGTGAAAATGAAACAGCAGCGAGGGCTCCCTGGAAACAGGTGCCTCTTGCCGTCCTCTCCAGCAAACTCAAGGCAACAGCACCCCCTAGTGGCTCAGTCAAGTTGGTGTTTGCCCTGAACAGTTCAAGCATTCACTGGCGTTACAAATTGGTTCAGATTTAGAGACTATGGTGGATTTCTGAGACCTCATTGGCCTTGAACGACCAATTTGATAACACACCCTGTAGCCACCTCATTCCTCTTGTTGTACCTGAATCAGGAAATTGCTTTTTTTTTACAGTCATAACTGGGCGTTTTGAGGTCTGCGGTACCATTGATGTAGTCCTGTTCCTCGGGGGTCATGACTGAGACAAGATGAGCTCCATAAAGCCGACACTGCTGCTCTGCCACCTCCCAGCCCTGGCGACGGGGGAAGTGACGATAACAGAAGCCCATGAACATCTCCCAACCCTGGTCACACGCCTCCAGATCTGGACGTGAACACAGTTCAGAGTTACGCCGGACACACAGTAGACGAGAAGTATGTGAACATTCAGAAGAAATAAGAAGAAATAACATGACATTTGATGTTGTGTCTAATTAATTCTGTATATTCTTAACTAGTCTAAGATTTACTGTACCTGTCTGGCACATGTCTCCTCCGTAAGAAGGCAAGCAAAGGCACTTGGTGGAAAAGCCGCTGTCGATACATGTTCCTCCGTTGGAACAAAGAATCTTTAGACAGGCATCTGAGACCACCAAAGGGACAATCAAGCATTAAAGCAAATAAAAGTGTGTAATTTGTTCCAATAACTAAACAGGAACTAGATATGTTAGGTACATGACAGACTAAGATAAAGTAAAAAACCCTGTGATTGATCAATTAGACTTGAATTTCATACTTTTGTTTAATGAAGAGTTTTTTGGTAAAAAAAAAATATCCTCCCACATATCTTACACCTTGGCCAAGTAAATTTGTTGAATAAATAAAGTAATCAAATAAAACCAAAATAACAGCCTCAAAGTGCATGTACGACTTTACTCAAAGCAAACACAGACAAGAGAACACAGACAAATAGATACGGAGCTGTTCATAGAATTGCACTTTCACATTTCTATTTTTAACCAAAAACTAAATTTGTAACGACGTCAAAAAAAAGAAGTAAAAATACATTGCTGAAACAAAACATTATGACCACCTGCTCATATGCTGCCAAAACAGCACCAAACCACCAAGGCATGGACACTACAAGACCCCTGAAGGTGTCCCATCCTACAGATGCCCGATTAAACTCTTAATTATGCCCCTCAAACCATTCCTGAACAATGTGTGCAGTGTGCCAGGGTGCATTATCCTGCTGAGAGAGACAACTGCCGTACAGGAATACCATTGGATATGAACGGGTGTACCTGCTTCACCTGTGAGTTGTCATGGTGTTTTGTCTCATCAGTGTATACCATAAGAACAGCTCTTGGCAATGGCATACTGGCCATATACTGGCCATATGGTGGTGCCATGTTGCTTAATTATACAGTTTTCAGCCAATTTGGATTTGAACAACTTAGATTGTAATGTAGTTTGATATTCTGGCTTTCGGGTCATAGAAATAAGAAGATGTTTTAAAAAAAGAAAAACTAATTCACCCTAAATGAAGACGAAATTCATCTTTCAAATAATGCATTCCACATTGTTGTCATTGGTTCAAGTTGAGCCTGACCTGAAATATTCCTCGATGTCAAACTGATGGTAGAAGCGGTAGTCCGTTCGTCCACTTCAACGGCGACTGGATATGAGGGTGCTGTCATGGTGGTGTGGTCATCAGGGTCCGCTGCGGTGGGAGTTGGGCTGGGGTTCTCCTCAAGCTCTTCCGTGTATGGACTGATTGAGTCATCAGTGACTAAAGTCTCCCCAATGTACAACAGGTCTACATCGGCACGGGACTCCTGGGGCACGGTGGGCGATGCCAGCGGGGGCTGGGACATCTCAGGAAATAGTGTGACCCCCATATCGGTAGAAGGCACTTTTGTGCTGGATTCCAGTTGACTTTCTTCTGTGCCATTGACGGTTGTGTCATTGACTGATGAGAAAGATCTATTCAAGTAGGGGAATTCTGACGTATGGATAACTGAGCTCATTGTGGGAGACTCTGCTGATCCTTTGACAATCCTGGAGTGCTCCTCACCTAAACTTAAGCCTAACCCAGAGCCTGAGTCTGAACCCGAATCTGAACCCGAATCTGAACCCGAATCTGAACCAGAGTCTGACCCTAAGTCTGACTCTGACCCTGAGCCCGAATCTGACCCTGAGCTTGAGTCTGACCCTGAGCTTGAGTCTGACCCTGAGCTTGAGTCTGACCCTGAGCTTGAGTCTGACCCTGAGCTTGAGTCTGACCCTGAGCTTGAGTCTGACCCTGAGCTTGAGTCTGACCCTGAGCTTGAGTCTGACCCTGAGCTTGAGTCTGACCCTGAGCTTGAGTCTGACCCTGAGCTTGAGTCTGACCCTGAGCTTGAGTCTGACCCTGAGCTTGAGTCTGACCCTGAGCTTGAGTCTGACCCTGAGCTTGAGTCTGACCCTGAGTCTGACCTTGAGTCTAAGTCGAAGTCTGTCCTTGAGCTTGAGTCTGAACCTGAGCCAGATGCTGACTCTGAGGTTGCAAGTTCCAGGCCTGAGCTTGTACCAATTCCAGAGCTTGAGTCTGAACCTGAGCCAAAGTCTAAGCCTAAACCTGACTCCAATCCGTCTTGACCACTCTGTTCATCTCCACTCCCTTTCTCCCCAGAAGTTGTCTCTGGGGTAACAGTGGTGACACCTTCTGGGATTTCACCCAAACCTTCTTGCTCCACCTCCTCCTCCAGGGGATTGAACCCAGATTGAAAGCTGGATTCTGGGATGTATGTTATGAAGTCTCCTGGCGAGCTGGCCTCCATTTCCTCTGACCGCTGGGTGGGTGCGGGTTTGGCTACAGGTATTGGAGATGTCACCAAGGCGACACCAAGTATATCCTCAAAGATCTCAGACTGATTCTGAGAGGGATCGTGAGCTGTCCGCAAACAGATGAGACATATTAGTAAAGCCTTCAGTTAGATGCAATCTTCTTATCAAATAATGTCGGAATGTTTGTACTATACTGAAATTATAAGCGCTACAAGTTCCTGTTAAGCACAATAAATCCTCACCAGATCTAGTGGTCGGGATCAATAGATTCTCATCCATCGGAACCGGGCTTAGAGTGAGCGGGTCTCCTGACTCTGTCACGGAGCTGCTGTTCTCCCCAATCTGGACAAACAAAGACACTTGTGATGGGATATGTTCCTCAGACGGGAGGATGCTGGCAGTGTGGTCCACCAAGTCAGTCGGGCGGGTTTCTGTTGTGCGGTACTGGTGTGGAGCTCGAGTGGTGAACCGGTCAGTGTGGTCCACACTGTCAGACGGGCGGGTTTCTGTTGTGCGGTAACGGTGTGGAGCCCGGGTGGTGAACCGGTCAGTAAACCGCCCGGTGGAAGAAGCAGACGTCTCCTTAATACCTCCAGAAATTGTTTCCTCCGGCCTGACGGACATGTCAGAAGAGGGGCTGGGTTTGACTGAGTCTGCGTCTGTGACCTGCTCTAGCTGGGTGACACGTTCATCTCCGGACTGGGCCTCACCAGATTCATCGGTTTTCACCGGAGATAACGGACACACAGCTGGGTTTTCATTCAGCTCGTCAGAGGATGTAGCCGGGTCTTTAGAGTCTGCTGTTGCCTCCAAAGGGGCAGGCTGATAGGATGTGGAGTTGCTGACCTCTTGCACGGGCTGCCGAGTTTCTTCTGAGGGCTCAAGGTCATGAGGGACAAATGTGGTGGTGAATGGCTCTCGGGGTTCAACTGAAAACGTGACCTCTTCATTATAGATAACAGTATGGTCCTGGCCCTCAACAGGTTCCGGCTCCTCCATAGGCTGATTTGGGAACAGCTCGCCGGCTGCAAACCCCTGCTTCACTATGTGCTCCGTTTGGTACCGCTCCTCCGGATCAGTGATGGCATTCAGGGGCACCTGCTCCGTCACCTGAACCGAATCAAATTCCTCCAGAGGCTCAGACGGTATTACAGCGTCCTGGCCGATGTCCTCCGGCTCCGTGGCCACGTAGTCCCGAGGAGATTCAGTATGCAGAGTGCTGCTGTGGCCTGTCAGATGTAAGGACAATTACTCAGACTGCTTTAGGAAGTGTCGCGCGAATGCCACTAAATAAACCCAAATTTACATTAATATCCAGGAGGTCAAATGCACTTACCCCGGTAGCAGTAAGTGTCGTGGCGAGTGTGTGCTTCGGGAAAGCCCGTCTGGTTCATATGCCGATAAACAGTCCTGACCCCGGGTTCCCCTCCGCCACAGCGCTCCCTGGGGGTGACAATGGGGTAGCGCACGCTCCCGTCCGCCAACCACCCCGGGCTGCAGGCATTTAGTCCCTCATTCCAGGCTGCGTACAGCTGCCCTGTGGTTGCTAGCTCCGCCCCTCGAGCCAGACAATAGGCCTTAGCTTCCCACAGGGAGAACCGTTGTGGATCAGAGCCGTGGAATACCTCCCCTGTGAAGAGGTCGCGTTGTGAAAGCCTGCACTCGGTAAAATCAAGTTCTCCGATGGAAAACGCGTGTTCTTACCGTCTATGTTCTCCACATAACAGTACACATCGTACAACTCATCGGCCTCTAGCTGACCGTAGTTCCTCACTCCGGGACTGCCATCCATGTCTCCGAAACACCCCTCCCGTGGCATCTGGATGGGATACCTGCGCAGAAGAGCATTGACACTGTGGAGCGTTATAGTGTCATACGTATTTTACCACACCAAGGAATTCCATCCAAGTCGGCCAGTAAGTCATTTGACAGATACTTATGTTCAGGAACAAAATTGCAAGTCATGTTATGTTGTTGCTCGGGCAAAATACGAGAAAATCTAGAGGGTTCATCTTTCTGCCAGGCCCTTACCTTACCGAATGGTCTGAGAGCCAGCCTGCGTCACATTGCTCGTATCCACTGTGGTAGGCCGCCAACAGCTGCTCCGGGGAGGCGATTTCAGCCCCGATCTCCTCACAGGCCTCTCTGGCCCGCTCAAATGTGAAGGCATAGCGACTGGAGGCGTCTCGATAGTGGAAGACCACTCCTGTTGAAAGTGACTCAGTCAGCGAGATGGTACATCCAGTTGGTACATCCAGTTAGTACATCCAGTTGGTACATCCAGATGGTACATCCAGATGGTACATCCAGTTCCATTTGTATCTCGCGAAGTGTTTCGCAAAAATATTCAACAGTATAAATCTCTCATTTGAATTCATTGCAATCGATCCATTAGAGTCGGTTCACTGCCTGAGACACGCACCCTAACATGCACCTCTGAGTTGTAACTGCCATGGGTCAGTCCTCACCTTTGACCTTGACCTGCACCACATCGTCTGCATCCTCCAGGCCCTGCTGAACCTCACAGCGGTAGAAGCCCGAGTCGTTGTACTGCAAGCCCTCCAGCTTCAGGGTGAGGTCGGCCGGCGAGGAGGCATAATGGAGCAGCGAGGCCCGGTCCTTATAGGCTTCACTGACCTTCACCCGGTCTCCTCTGGCCACTAGGATCTCAGCCTCGTGCCCCTGGGACAGCACACTCCACTTGACCCGGGGAAGGGTGAGCACTGCGTGCCGGCCATTGGTGTTCGGAGGTGGGTGAGACAGAGACACCAGGCAGGGCAGAGTGAGAGAGCCCCCCATGACGGCTGATATGTGCGGCGTCACAGGGATGGTCACCTGCAGAAGTTTGGAGTCATCTGGAGAGGGCAGATCCGAGGGATGATATTTCTGACTTTGTTGAATCAAACAAATCATTGTGAACACAGTTTGTCGTGTGTACATGTGTGTTTCTTGTGTGTGTGTGTTTGTTGTGTGTCTGTGTCTTGTGGGCAAGTGGGCTTTGGGAAAGCCCAGTTGATTTTTAATAAGTAAATGTGTCGTAAATAAATGCAGGCACATTCACTGAACCCCTGGACATACCAGCTAAGCATGCTGTTAAAATCACGTACTCCTAATGGTTTAGACAGTGTGAAGCAAAAGCAATGACTGGATGAATGAGCGATAGAGAGAGATTGAAAAGCGTCCCCGACTGCCCGGAGACGTCAATGATCAGACATAAAGAAATAAGCGCCATTATAGCCATCTCGCTGGCTGAGGACTTCCTGCACCTGAGTCTCGGCTGGGAGTGGATGAGGGGGTCACGAGTGGAGAGATGGCACACAGCACCACACACAGAAGCATCTCCGATCTGCAATAAGAGGTTACACAGAAGGGGAGAGAGACACCCAGACACAGGGTGGGTCATTAAAGTGAACGGTCGAATGGGTCAATGAAGAACTTCTAATGAGAAGGAGAGAGGCAGAGAAATCTCCAAAACCTTTCTTAGAAGGCCCCGCTGTGGTATCTCACACACAGCCGAGGACAGCAGATGGGGTCGCGCAAACCCAGTGTAGGAAACCCTAATGTATGACTCACAGACACGATGGTAAAGGAACGTACTGTACTGGATGTGTAGGACGTCAAAGTGAGCAGCTCTCCATTTCTAAATCACGGCTCACACAGCATCACTGTATTAGCTGTGTTCAGTGTTGCTACTTGTTGAACAAACTACCATTTATTTTACCCGGGAAGATTTTAAGCTACACTAAGAGCTACCCTTAAGAAAATATTGTTTACTTACCTAAAGATCCTTTGAAAAAGCAGCTCACTACATCAAAGCATCTTAGGGGAATATTATCCTGAATGCCGTCGTCTTTAAACAACTGCAAAAATAGATCGCTATGGAGCCAGATTTGCCAGATGTTGTGTTTTATTACACACAAACTGTTTGCAAGTGCACATTAGGCAGGCTTTTCTACGAAAACACCTCCCTTTGACTTTAATTAACATATATATATCAAACGATATGATTCACAATTTTATTTCAACTTTCTTGAGCTTCCACAAAAAAAAATCAATGAATCATTAATTCTGCTGCTGCTGTAAGCTGTCCAGTGGTAGCCACACTCTGAAGACAGATAACACCTACTCTTATATATTTCACAGATAATGGTGAAAGGTCTTTCATTCTGTCCACAATACATCTTTTAATACCTCAAGTAGGCACTATTCTACATTTCTGTATTTTTAAATAAATGATCTGTTCTTCTAAATGAAAGAAAATTAAATACTTAAAAATTATTGTATCAATGAAAGAACTAAAATCTTGTAATGTATATAAAAACACTATTTGGAAGGTTTTGGCATGTACAGTCTTCGTAAAGGTATATGAAATAGTATTGGAACCCAGGTCTTGGTGTCAAAAAAGGAGCTTCGTATCGTTTAGTTTACTTGAATGTGTTAGAGAGTGAGTCACTGTCTGTGTCTTTGGTGTCATCCAGTTGGCATCAGTCAGACTTTGGGAGCTCTCAAGTGTGAGCAGAATTCCGAGATCGCCTGAAATCCCTGTCTAATTGTCTGGGCTCTGGCAACTAGGAAAATTAAGTCTTTTGGTGAATTCCTCATTAGCCTCCATTCAAGCTTCCACAGTCCTATAATGAACTATAGAAGCAGAGAGAATTAATATGCACTACCTTCCTTCACCCCAAACGCGCCAAACATTTTCTCCACATTAAAAGGATTTCCGTTCATGTCACACGGTTGACCTTAAATTAATTGCTAATAATAAGTACGTAACTGGGAATATACGGTTGCACTAGAAAACCTAGGAATTCAGTTGGTTTGAAAAAGTATTTATTTATTAAATGATCGATGTGCTCTATATTGAAGGGCACTCTGACTAATATTACAGGCATTCAATATTTCACATTGGCGCACAATTTTAATTTACAATAAGGAAGGAATGCAAAGCGCACAACTTGAATGCGCAAATTCAATGGACAAATCGAATGCATAAATTAAATACCCAAACACACATTGGCTCCCCCCTTATGTTATGTTAATGTGAGCCACCATTAACACCCATACAACCCCTTCATCTATTCCTCCAATCCCGAGCCTGGTTCCACCCCGACAAACACGCCTACCCACCAACTCTGGCTGGCATTGCCTCAAATTACTCCATCTGCCCATCTCTAGGGGCAACCAATACCTCCTTACAGGCACCGGCAGACAGGAAGCAAAACGTGGGATGTTAGAGGCTGAGGAAGACAAAGGAAGGGGCTATGGGAAAGAGGAAGATGGTGAGACCTACGTGTGTAGGGCAGCGGGTGGCGCATGGAGGAAGGGCAGGGAGGAAGTTTCAGTGTGACCTCCTGCTGGCTCGGACAAACGAGAAGGACCAGTACATTGGCTCTGACGGACATTAGCCATGAGGCTTCTAGCAGTAGCTGTTAGCCACACCAGTCGAATAGCCCGACTCATATAAAGGTGGATGGACGGTGGGGGCCGTTACATAATTGCACACTGTGCCACAGGCGGATTATGGCAAAAATGCAGGGCAGCTGATCGCTTTAAGGGCTTATGGGAAACTGTCATGGCAAACTGGCAACTCACACAACAATACACCAAACCTGTCTACTTCCCTCAGTGAACAACAGTGTGAAGAAGGGTCAATGATCTATTTGGAAACCTCTTATTTGCACCTGAAATTCATTTGCATTTAATTAAACGTTTCACAGTGCTTTCCAGACATACGCACCTGCCAAAACAAAGTTACAGGATTTGATAACTGCTGGGGCTACAACCACCCAAATAATCCGAACGTATGACAAGTGTTCTTTGGGTAGAAAATTCTAGCTGAATGGCATTGGGGAAGAAACATGATTTAAAGAATGTCAGACAGTGGTGTGAGCGAACCACCTGGTATTTTCACAGACTACAGTCTTTTAAGTGTACAGAAATTGATGCGATAGATAGTCTGTGGACTAAAGCACCAGGGGCCAGGGCCAAACTCGATCAAGGTGACAGACCAGCCACTAACACTCAAATAACCCCTTTCAGACGGAGGCAAAATGGGGGTCCTATATGCTGATAGGCTAATCGCCATGGAACGCTATTTCAGGTGCTCCCCTGGCCTCTGTATATTACTATTCCATCCAGTCCACTTGATCAGGACAGGCGTGTCACTTCCTTTGCTCACCACGCCTCGCTTCATATATATCATATCAGGGTGTGCATTGTGGATGTCTACTCATGGCACCATAGTGAGCTTGTCTCTGATTCTGACAAGGTAAGAAGAAGGCATCTTGCCTTTCAACAAAACATCTCAGTATTAGTCCACTGACATACGTCTACTCTGTGCCCAACGGAGTGAGTAGAAATCATATGCTCAAACCATGGCACTTGTTTAGTCACTGTAAAGTATGGTGCCATTATTTATTGAGTACCACCAGGGCTCGTTTGGGCACGACTGGCTCGTACCAGAAACCTCTACCTCTAACACGTGACCCTTTTTGATCAAGTGTCATTACCGTTTAACAGCCAAAAGTAGACACGTGTTACATTAACATTATCCCTGGTTGAATAATGTCCTTATGTCGGCAGTTTGACCCACGATACAACTTTTATTTCTATTGGTATAATGACAATGGGCTGTAAATCCAATGCACATATACTTTATATCATCCTTTGGAAGCATTCGCTAGAGCACAATAATATACCACTTATTGCCAACCCCTGGTATCGCGAAAGCAAGCACGCACACACATTATGTTACAGTGGCTCCCAACGGGAAATAGCTGGGGAATAGACTAGGATTGACAGGGAGTTATAGGTTTACTATAGACTGGTACCAAGATGGTTTACGGTATTTATGTCGGAGGTAAACGAATGATTTTATATATATAAAAAAAACTTCCATGTAATCTTGGTGTCATCTGCATAACAGAAGTAAAAGTGCACTAAAGTTGCTTTACTCCAAATATGACAGAATGTAGATATCCATCTCAGTGGGGACAGTTGTAAAAGTGAATTGGCCAAACTGAAGACAGACATTTGTTTTATTCTGACAGAAATAAATATCGTATAAGACTAGAATGTGTTAAGCACCTACTAAAACAGCATATCTTTAGGCAACACATCCATCCATCACCTACCTCATTTAGGCGACGATCAGAAATATCCTTTGTTTAGATCTGTTCCAGAAGCAGTCTGGTGCACCTTGTATTCTTATTATTCGGCCAAATTTACAAACACTTGGACTAAGGGTTGTCAGGTAGGTTGGCATTGGACAAGGTGCGGACTGGAGCTCCGTCCGCCAGCGAAGGAAGCAAAGTAAAGAGGAATTGGGAAGGAAGGGGCAGAGATTTAAGCAGGAGAAAATACTGCCTAGTTTTAACCTCCGACTGGGAATTTGTGGGATGGTGACGGGAGAGGGGTGTGGGTGCCAAGGATGCTGCGTTTATTTTAATGCATGTTATAAAAGAAAGAAATAATCAACCACCAACAAGGACGGAAATTACTATGCGGAGGAATGACTAAATTCACATCTTAAGTAGAGATTCTAGTTCAGGCAAGCAGCACATGTTCATTATGGAAGTTGCAAACAATGAACATTTGCTATTTTGGATTTTTTTTATGGAGCATGATTTTCTCGTGAATAAGCGTTTTTTCAAACGTTGGTTAACCTGCTTTCATATCCAGAATGACTTAGAAGTGCAATGGGATTGATGTCTTGCTCAAGGGCAGCACGGAAGATTATTCACATACACAGATACCCGAATTCTATCTATACTGATCCGATATATTATTTGTAATAATAAAGTGGTTTCCAACCTTTTGCCTCCAAGGCCCTGGATCTATGAAAATACATGACCCCAATCCATAACAAATGAAATCTATCCAGCATTCATTTGGATTAACGTATTACAAAAGCGCATGTTTTAATTAATTGCAAAAGCATCTGCAGATAACTGGGTCAAATGCATGTCAGGGTTAGTCTGTCTCTGCATTTAGGTTTCGGGGCTTTGATCCTTTCTTTTAAACGGTTCATTTCAGAGCAGGAATATCATGTCGAGAACATTTTAGTAGACAACTCTATAGGTAATGTCTCAATAGCAGACATTGCAAGTTTGCTAGATTGATATTTTATTCAATTTTGCTGTTTGTGTATATATTCAATCTCCTGACCAATACTCATATGTTACTGAATTACAAATAGAACATCAATGTTTTGTTCTGTTCAATATTTTTAGTTAACTCAAAACCAATAAGGTTATATTGGTTTTATGGGTTATTTCCATAGAACTGTGTTGACCCAGATTAAAGAAGCAAACAACCTAACATTGGATTTCCACCTGTGAACAGTAAAATGTTCTGGATAGAAAACGCACTGTCAAATGATCTTCACTAGTTGTAAATATATAAGATAATTTAGACTAAAAAGTATTCTACAGAAGTTTGAGATAAAGTAATAAACATGCATGAACAGACTACTTAAATGGTGGAAAATAATTCACATCCATGAGGCACTGGGACTGCCGACAAAATGTTATCCTCAAAATTCAGCGCAAAAGCAAGGAGACTTGTGAGAAAAGCCAGAGCGAGGCCAACAATCACTGTGAGGGAGCTACAGTGTTCAGTGTCTGTGGATCAATGGGGCAGCAGCGAACCATATAAAGAGCAGTGAACCATATATTATTTTTGTCCAGAAATCTGTGTGACACCAACCAAACACCCTTGCCTTTATACAAACCATCCCTACAGTAAAGTATAATGGTGGAAGAGTCATGCTGTGGGGACAATTCTCATCACTGTTCATCTTGGACAAAAAAACAGGGAAAAACTGCAAGAGAAGGAAAAAACTCGGAAGGACATGTACCTCACAGCAGTCCCAAGATATTGCTGAGCGAGAGAACTTGAAGGGAGGGTGAATGCAGCTTTGTACGTAGCCGACAGTTGTGGCTGAATGGCAAACTGCAGAGGAATTTAACATACAGGCATGGGGAGGATGGTCCACATGGGTACTGGGAACCCATAGGAGGGAAGTAAGTGGCTATTAGGCTACAAGCTGACTAGGAGTGGCCTTTCTCCTATTAATTAAAGATCCATTGATATCCAGCCACCTTAAGTCAACTTAGGGCAAGAGCATTTTAAAATTGCGGTGTGCTTTTGGTTTTATTGGTTTAACATCCAGACAAACAATATGTGATTTTATCTACAATTGTCAGACATTATTATACTTCTCACATAGTCAGTGTAACTAATTTAAGCTTTCTTGAAGCGGGTAGTAAGTCGTTTTAATTACAACTACCTAATTATAAGACATAGTTTGTGTCGCTTAAATATAAATACCACTAAACACAGTGCAGAATCCAACAAAATTGAAAGGAGACTACTATACTTAACACACCCACCGTAAATCCAACACAACATTCCCAACATAAGGCAGTGAAAAATTGCAATTACACGTACAGGCCTTTTCTGGTAAAAAAAAAATGCAGAATTAAGTAAAAAATGACAACGCATTAGACATTTCCACAACAGTAAACCAAATAGGTCCACATAACCAGTAAATATGTGGCAGCCAGAAAGACTGGCATGACGTGGCATGCCCTCGTAATCGCTGGTAAGCCTAAAAAACTGGCAAGAAGGTGTAATGTCCTGGATTTAGTTGTTGGGTGTTCTGGCACTAGCAATGGCCAAACGGTGGTTTATGGTTGCCGACTCTGAGGATAGAATAACAGGAAGGTCCTCTGTGAAGACCAGACCCAGGGAGATCTTTCAGAAAAAGCTCCAAATGTGTCACATGAATGAAGCTTTTCTGAGGGACAGCTTTTTATGAAGTTGCACCATACTTTCTTAAGCGTATAGCTGTTGTCTATAATAGGATTACATTGGAAAGAGTAGGAGTGACAAAGAACCGGGTTGGGGTATTGATTATGTATAATAATGGCTAATGGGATGACAATTAGACTTCAGCCTAGCAAACATACAAATAACGAAACAAGCATCTGTCTAGGCTTGTGTGCTAGAAGGACTCAAAAGCACCGGAACCTCGGATTCCTGTCTGAAGTCTGAACAGGTAATAACTCTATTGCAGGCCCTACAACCAATCTAGAACCCAGGGCTGAGTGAGACGCACACAGATCCTATGGCCTCTTCTTGTTTTCTGTGTTGCTCAGCTTAGGACCGAACAATGCAATGTTCCCTAACGAGAAAGTGTAAAGACGTCAGGAAAATGATACAATAAATATGGATGAAGCCTAGAGAATGTTACCTGTGCTTGGCATTTTTTTCGTGCCACGATCCAAGAGACTAAAGGCAGGTACTGGGGTTCTTGGTGAGACTGGTTTGTGAGGGCAGGTGCATAACAGATGTGCTATAGTTTCATGTGCTGTATTGTCTTATTCTGTCCCATTGCTGTTTGCACTCTTGTGTTCTGTGTATATGTTGTATTGCACATTTTCTCACCGCGTCGTGGTTGTTCTCATTCGGCTAAACCCGGGAAAAATAAAGCTAGAGGTTAAATTAGCACAGCAGAGAAATATAGTGGACTTGCTCTCCTTTACACGGAGAAGCAGAGGCTACAACAAGGGAACAGGGTTGAGAATGCGAGCTCAAACTTCCTAGACACAACCAGGTAACAAAGGCTATATTTACCTAAATGTGATTTGGAGTACATCAAACGATTCAGACTGCTCTTTCAATACAATGACTTGAAGCAAGCAAGCTTGAATCTCTAAACAGAAAAACTTTATTTTTGTCATATATAACATATGGCATTCCATTGAACACTAAGAAAAATTAACACAATGAGAATAAAGGAACAAAATATTGTTTTTAAAACAAATTCTTCTTTTTTGTGGACTCCCTTGTGGAATTTTTTCAAGTTTGCGCAAGTCTTCTCACAGGATGTGCCATAACTCCTCTTCAGTCAAGTTGTCAATTTTTGTAAAATGTTCTTAAGACATTTCTCCTATGTCAAGATATCAATTACCTCAATATAAACCACCCATTTTATAACAGATTTTTATGTTTTTTTGTATTAATTCTAATGTTTTATTGCAACAACAACAAAATGTAATCCCAGATAAATAGCTTAACTTCCCCAGACGGCCTAGCACCTTTACCCAAATATAGTATAAATTAAATTGTTTTCACACCAAAGTTTTGGAGCTGATTACGTCACTTCCTAGTTCAGTAGACGGTCTATAGAAGTGTCGAATGGTGTCTGGGTCCTCAATCTACTCTCCCACCAGCTCTTAGGAAAGACACTGGCAACCCCCTTTCTAGTTCACAGACATACCTACCATACATACCTGTGATAAAAAACACATTGGCATAACAACAATGTCGGCATAAATCTTGGTAACAATTATAATTTTTCTTTCCATTTCTGCGCATGTTTAAAAGCAAATCCTCAATCTATTTTATATCTTCGGTAAACATGTACAGTAGGGAAACTCCGATAGTGATACCAGTATCTGGTATTGGGCTGATTCCATGCTCATATATTTGCACCTGTACTTGTAGAAATGTTCTGATACCACCTCATGGTATCATTAGTAGTGCTTAGACAAGTCTCTCTGTCTTTTATGAGAGAAATACTGCCTTATTAAGTCCTTGGTATCAGTACTCGTAAACTACCTAACTATAGGTACTCTTACTCGGTCTGAAGAAAAGTGGTATTGGTGAATCCCTAATGTACAGGGGGTGGAGCTATGCTAATATTGTATAAAGAATAGAAATGTCTGAAATAGCCCTCCAGACAACTCCATGCAGTACTGTATTCAGGGTTAACATTAAAACGTGGGAAATAAACAGCACCCAAGCTAAAGGCTACTATAAAATCGACCATATTTTAAAACAGAAGTTTAAAAACAAATGGCTGTGTTGATCAGCGGAAGAGCCAATAGTGATTTCAGAATACCGAACTTCCATGAACAAGATGCATCCCATAATATCACCATTTCATTCAGTCTCGCTGAACTCTCGCTGGCTTTGTAGTTTGGATGCTAAGGTCCTCTCCCAATCCACCTCCACAACTTTGTATAGTTCCATGGTGGCTTTGGCATCCTCCACAGATGAGTGCCCATTTTTCCCCGTCTAAAAAGGCAAAGGAAAATAGCCTACTTGTTACTGCGAACAGGGATTTGCAATACCCACAGGGTGCATTCGCCCATTGGCAGAGACTACGAGTGACACTCCCGATGGAATTGGTTTATATTCCTAAACACTCCCGTCCCAATAAGCGGTCTCTTCTCACCTGAATGTTGCGGTTAAACAGGGCCTTGGTGAGCCTCTTGAGTGAAGCAACCTCTTTCTCAGGAAAGCCGGCCTTCCGGTTCAGGAGAGGGATGCGGGAGGTGTCCCGTGTCAATACAGCGGGGTGACTGTAACCTAGGGACTTAAAGTCATTCTGGATAGCGTGACCAATCACAACTTTCCCTGCCAGGATCTTCAAGATCTGTAGGAGGGGAAAACAACATTCATGAGAAAGCACCCCAACCTTCTGCATCCGTTAAAAGAAATATGCTGTACCTTCAACTGTCTTCGGTGTCGAAACTCAGCAAACTCGGGTGTTTTATTTTTGTTAAATACAATAATATAGCTCTAATTTGGGATTACATCGATTTCTGCATATGCGCCCACAGGCAACATCGTACCTCTTTCTTGGCGTGTAGAAATGGCACAGCCATGACCAGTTGATGCCATGAGATGCCACTCCAGCGGGTCCGGTAGTCAGTTACAGGGTTGGTGGGTTTGATGTACCGGTCATACACCACATCACCGTTGTAAGACACAATACTACACCGTGCCAGCTCACCAATGTGACCCTTGGGGCCCGTTCCGACCATCTCACAGTCCATGGCGAGGTACTTCAGTGGGTTACAAAGGTCCAGACTACCTGGTATGGGGCTAGAAACAGCAACAGTCCTGATGGGTCTGGCTTGCTCCCCCTGGGTGGATGTGGCAGTATTCTGCCCAGGATTCACGGTGATGGTCAAAGATGATGAGCTGCCAGCGGAAGATGCCAGCTGTGGATCAGAGCAAGTAGCGTGCTCTGAACTAGGTTTGTGATATGAACTTTTGCTGTGAGAGTTTTGTGAACATGCAGAGCTTATGCGTACGGCACCGGGTTGAGACGAGCGACTGGCCCCATCGTGGCACGGAGGAGGCGGTCTGTGGTGGGTATTTCTCTGTCTGTGATTTTGCTCGTTCTGCTTCTTGTTGAGGCAACCCATTCTCTCCAAGAAGCGCCGCTTTTTGACAAACAGCTTGTGTTTGTTATTTTCTAATGTGTCTTTACAGGTTTCAGAGCTGCCTGAAGTGTCAAACATTATGTCTGACATGTTGTATCAGGTATTTTCCCCAGCTGAGGCTGGGTATTGTCTTCAACTAAATTATCAATGTCCTTTCAACAGGGCATAGCATTATCGTATTCACAAGACTTGGTAAAATTATATTTGTTTTGACCAGATTTTATTGACATCAAAGAAGTATTATGTTCACACCTGTACAAAAAGATGAATCTCGGGTTAACCAAGCAGCAGATATCTCGGGAATATATCAGTGGCAGAGCACAAAGGAAGCAGATGCTTCCATACGGGTATACATTTGCATGATACAAATAAAGTGAATGAAACATCCAACATGCATCAAAAGCACAATGGGCCACAGTTCACAAATTCTATGTTTTAATTATTTGTCCTGAGACTTTGATTCCCAGTTATAACAGTGAAATTAAATTCGGTGAATATGTTGAAATAAAAACGTGTCCATATGTACGTTGTTTGTGGTCTCACAGAGCAGCTATATGATTTAAAGAAACCGTTTTGGCAAAATATCGATATGGGTTTGATAGTTTATACTGATAACAATACCACGATAAATGGATAACAGACATTCAGCTAATGTCACCTTGGAGTAAATGTTTCAAACGTCTCATAAATCCTCGACACAAATCAACTGTGTGTGTGTTTCTGGAAGCCTGATCCAGCCCATAATCATCACCAATGTTGGCTAGCCATCTTGCTAGTTATTTGCTAGTGTGTACTACAGAATTGTTTTCCAGCTCTGATGCTAGGCACTTTCAAACAAAAGTGCATACATTGGCTAGGATGGTACGTTTTCTTCACACCTAACTTTACGTCTGCACTCATATTTTACATACAGACCCTAGCACGCAAAAACAATCGTTATTCAACTAATGAAATACTGACCTTAATCAAGTGCCATGCGACCACTTCCGTAGCATCTCAGGGAGCACCGGATTCAACAACACTCAACAGAGGTCGAATACTTCCGGTTCAGGGGTCATTGGGTTCACAGCGTGTTGTGACGTTGAGTTGAGGTCAGATACATAGTAAAATAAATGCAAGAGGTTTTAATACAAATTCCCAAAACCTACCGACCAGCAGATATACCTTTTATTGTGACACCGGATTTGTCCGACCTAGTTTTTGTAATACCAAATTGCATTGTAATGTTTTTATGTTCACAGGGAGTAGACTGTTATTTAAGCAGATGCGGATGACGGGACCGCAAAGATGAGCTTTCCGACACTTTCAGCAGAGCAGCAGAGAGAGCTGGCAAGAGATCTCACACGTTTTCTGTCAACATACAAACACATCTCCGATTCCTTTATAATTGTACGTATCTTACTGTTAAGTCTTCCGTAAACAGTGTTTTTTTAATCCTTAACCCTAACCCATTGCCATGTGGGGGGAGACTCGAATTTCATTTATAATCCGCGGTGTTTGCCCAGGCAGCCCAATTGTGCCCAATATCCTGAATAACTGCAGACCTTAAGCACTCACTATTAAAATGTTAGAGCACCCTTTCCTGACTGTCTCATGTCAATACCACCACTGATAGTTTTTACATACTGCAGCTAGGAGTTTATGTGGACAATGCGGCCAACGTTGGCTTTCCCTAGATCATCCAACATCTTGGGAATCCAAAACATACTCAAAGACACCTCCCTACACCTGTCCCTAAACGTATCCTCTGTCAAGCTGAGGGCAAGCAGGCATTACAAGTCAAATATTTCACAACACATCCTGCCAACCAAAATGTTAAATTCCTTGGACTGTGGCCTTCTGGGTCTTAGACTAATAAGACCAACCTTATTACATCAAGACACCTCCAATACAAAGTTCAAAGAGTGTACTGTGTAAACGTGCATGAATAAAGGTGGTTCTACGTCAATGAATGTGGAAAAAATATCAGAATTGGGCTGTCTTAAAATGCCGCCATTGCAGCATGATCCATGGATTCAGTTGTGAAGTGCTTTTGACTTCATGGTGATAAATTAGGGTTTGTCCCTGTGCAGGAGTTCTTCAGTGAGGATCTATGGGATACATTGCCTGCAAAATGGCAACAGGTCATCGGCAATCTGACACCTCCTCAAATAGCTGACCTCCTATTGGACAGATACAATATGAATAGAAGGTATTCAGTCACACCAGGGTATTTGTTCATGTTTGAATTGTATTCTCTCATACATATAAGTATAAGATACATTTTTATTTGCTATTTCAGCTACTCCTGTGTATGGCCTCTTTCGCTGTTGTCTTTCCGGGCTACAGCGCATGCTCTGGCGTTCCCCAGAGCACCCAAGAGGAAGCAGAGAAATGATGTGGGCACAGTGAAGCCCGAGGAGTTCCTGGAGAACCAGAGTCAGAGCTCACTGCTTGGACACATATTCAGGAAACATGTAAAACCCAAGAAACAGCATGAGATCCAGAGGCTAGGCACAGTATGGATGTTCATACTTTTCTCATGCGTATACGCTGCTAATGTGCATGGCAACTTTTTACCGATACATATTCAGATACACTTTTCAGTGTTGATGGTGATTGTCTGTTTCCCCAGTTGGTGAAGCAGCTTTGTGACCTGACGGACTGCAATAGTGTGGTGGATGTGGGTTCAGGACAGGTAATCTAATAATCCTGTTATCCAACCTTTGCTCATGTAAGCTTTTTTGCCCATTTGGCAATTTAAAGGAATAGTTAAGAAATTATACATTTTTGAATAAGGCTGTAACATTACACAATGTAGAAAAAGTAAAGCGCTGTGAATACTTTCCGGATGCACTGTACATGTACACGAATTTGTCTGAGTGACATTTACCGGAACTGTTGGACAAAAGTGGTAATTAGGAACAATATAAGCCTGGCATAGTGTGCTGTGACGCTGACAGTTTTCTTGATCTGAACCTGTTAAGCTCGACCTGGCGATTGGAGGGGGTTTTGGTCCTCAACAAAAATCATTCTCCTGTATTATGTAAATATTAAACATATAGGTTAAAATAGAGCATTTATGTTGAGTGTTGTTTTGTCTACAACAACTGTTCTTCGTAGGGCCATCTGACCCGGTTCTTGTCCTTTGGGCTTGGCCTTTCGGTGACTGGAATTGAGGCTGATCGTACTCTAGTTTCCATGGCATCCAAATTTGATGGACAGCTTTTGTTGACACTGGGGAAAGAGAAGCAAAAGGTATTGTGTTTGTTGATTGTTTGTGACCATCCATTTGTTTGAAAAATGGGAGTTAAGCAATTCTGTGGGTATTGTTACTTAGCAAATACAATAATGGATTTTATTACACACTTTTTCAGAACAGATCTCAGCTCTCTACATGGGGCCCCTCCCCATGTCATGTGCCTGGCTGGGTGAACCCAAATGCATCATGGGAAGACTTTGTCAAACAGGTAGGAAGTGGTAAATGTTGCCGTGAGGGTCATATAGCCGAACCCAGTAAAAAGAGACAGCGGGAGTCCGTGACAGAAGTTGGCCAACCACAACAGCACACTGACCAGACTGGTTCCACTGCAGAATCAGGGAGCTGCTCAGACAATGGACAGTCTGCCAGTCTGCCACCCGAAGGCAACGTCAATACAAACTGTTTTAGTGGTGGCGACCCTAAATCCCCTACAGAAACAGCCGTAGCTCCGGAAGCTCGGCCGGGTTCTCTGTCTTTATCCAAACATCTGTGCCGGGCAGAAACAGGGCAGGGATGTCCAGATTTGATCCTAACAGGACTCCATGCCTGCGGGGACCTCAGTGCTACCCTCCTTCGCCATTTTTCCAGCTGCCCTCACGTGCGTGGCATTACATCAGTGGCGTGCTGCTACATGAAGATCACCACCAGCGAGGACCCACACCCCCCTGGCCTCATAGTCCCGCCCATTAAACCTCTGCCCCCCAATGAGACGTCTCACTCAGAGTTCGGTTATCCAATGAGCTCCTGGGTCCAGGGGTTGCCAGGGCACCAGCTGTCTTACAAGGCACGGGAGGGGGCTTGTCATGCCATGGAGGAGTACGTGCACCGGCTGCGGGAGGAAAGTGCCTCGCTGAGAACACACTGTTACCGGGCAACGCTGGAGACGGTTATCCGAGAGGCCAAGCCGGAGCTGCGCCGGACGGGAGTCCAGACAATTAAAAAATCACATCTACTTTCCTTTACAGAGTGAGTGTTTCCACCAGTTTACAGTTACATCTCCTCTATGATCTCATCATGCAGCAGTTCACTCTGGGGGAAAACGCGTCGACCACATCTCTGCATGCGTTTCAAATGTCCTTATTGGTTTATTACAAGGGTGTGTATTGAATAATTTTGCTTGTTCGAGTGAACATTGATCATATACCCCCCCGACCACCATGTACTCACAGGTACGCCCGTCTGGGTTTACCCCGTGTCGGCCTGCCCCCTGATCTGCCCCTGGACACTGACAGAGTGGAGGCCATGCTGAGGCAGGAGGGCCGTGTGGTGGTCTATTTCAGCCTGGCTCTGCTGCTGGCACCGGTGGTGGAGACACTGATATTGCTGGACAGGATGCTGTTTCTGGAGGAAAAAGGTTTCACGTGTTTCTATGTAGAAAGTAACCCGTAGGAGGAGACTCGTCCTCATTAAGTTCCACTCCTAAATAATCTTATTGTTGGTCCACTGAGTTTCCAGATAGAAGTGCTGAATTACACACTGTGTCAGAGAAGTGGTAAAGAGTGGTGACAGCTAGGTTGGACAAAGGTATTACAGCACTATCAGAAATCTCAAGTCGTCATATATACATTCGGTACAGTTAAGAAAGTTAAAACTAAATAGTTTTTGAATACTTCATATTGAATATTTCCGTATATATATGACTCAGGTTATTGTATCCTTATGAAAGGTTTTATAGCTTGTTTCACCAAAACCTTAAAGGTCTCTCTGCCGTAGGTATAGCCAGTCGACTGGTGCCACTCTTTGACCCGGCGTTCTCTCCCCGAAACTTGGTGCTGGTGGCTGTGAAGCCGACAGAGGATACAGACACCGGGAAAACGCTTCCTTAACCAAGGACACTGAGAGCAACGGTTGTGTTGCACAGTCGAATCGTCATTGATTATTGTCAAGTGAAATAGATTTTTTTTTTACATTTGTAACGCATTTACTTTTTCATATGTTCGGACAAACATTTAAGAGAATGTCGTTTGTCCAATTTGTAAACAAAATAAAGACTAGTTGTTTTCAAAGGTTTTGTTGAGTGTTTGTTCACATGGTTTATTCTCAGGGATTGACACATTAATTTGACAAATTACCACAACCAGGCTAACTTTTCTGGAATGTCATGACAACTGTCACAGCCATTGGCCATCTAATTTCATTGACCAATCAACTCTTAGTAACATGGTATAACCTCTGAACTAGTCACAGGATTGAAACCTGCTGTAGGAATCAGCGTTACATGACCGGACAGTGTTTAAGATAAGCCCAGTTTCAGCAGAATTGGGTATTACCTGCCATTCCTTTATACACGTCAGTAAAATGTAAACCTGTTTCATTGGTTTGAATGTTACAATCTCTGCACCACACATTGGTCAGTGTTAGGGGGGTATTTAACAACTGTCTACAGGACAAGTGCCGTTGCATAATTAAAGCATCCAGACTAGTATTAGGTTGCCACTGTGTGTGGTCAGAACTTCGGGATGGGTTATTCGCCCACTCGTATTAATGAAGACCAACTAAAGTTCACTTATGGAATTGATTCTTCAAGCAATCTAAAGGCAAAATTACATTTCTAAGTGTCAATTTGCTACCTCAGTTTTAAAACAGGAACACAACTGCAGGTTAGAAAGTTATAATGCAGAAACTGATTAAATTAAACTCACTAAATTGCTTAAACATTCATACAAGTGTATCAATGATCAACAACGTCAAATAATTTAAACTTCCTGTCTTTAAATCTCATACGCAAACTGGAATCATAGTAAAGATGAAAATCACAAGACTTTAATTGATCTGATCAAATTTACTGTCATGAGGAATATTACACTGAAATCACCCCACACCCTTACAGGATTCAATGCAATCATTTTACAACTGTCAAGAGCTTTTGTTAAAAACGACTATTGTGCCAAAATGTTGAGTCCTTCAGTAAACGAATATCAAAATGATAATCAAGAAGTAAGCAATTTAAATTAAAGCACGCTAGTCATCTTAATAAATAACAATCAGGAAAATTAAATCCTCTCATTTCTTCAGCGCTTCGACAAAGAACTCATTGCAGGCCACAGTCAGCGCAGCGACCAGGATCACAAACTCCTGGAAGTCCACCTCGCCGTCTTTGTTCTCATCCAGATCACTCATGATTTTCTCCACGACCAAAGGGTCCTTACTTGCCTGTGGGTAAACAGAAAATTGTTGCTAATTGGCAAAACAGCACACAATTAAAGATTAAGTGTCTGAGACTTTGAGATGTCCAGAAGTGCAGCTATAATCTGAGTCAGGATACTTACCGCCAGAAACCCACTCAGTTCACCTTGCAACAGATTCTTCAGCTCAACTTTGCTCAGCTTGTACTTGTCCCCTTCTTTTGAGGAGTACGTGTGGAAAACTCGGATTAGCCCCTCCATCGCACTCTCAAGTTTGGAAACCATTTTTATTGCTTTAGTACCTTAGAGGAACACAATTGACAATTTGTGGGAGCATTCCAGTTACGTAAACATGTTAATGGTTCTTGTTCAGTTGAAATTGCCTTGTCAACCATCTGTCATTTATTCCAGGTCTCAAACTAGACTAATATACAGAGAGTCATTCTACATACAGTTTTAAATATAACAATTTGGCCGGAAGTTAAAAACGTTGAAAACAGAATTTCATTGATTGCAGAGACAACGGCATATTGTTTGACCGGCATCATGCCAGTTCACTGCCATGAGTTTAATGCCCTGTTCATCGCCAATGTGCAATACGACTTGGTATTTTTGTGTTGTGGATCTAGGCTATTCAATTACTGTTCGGATCAGGCACCAATCCAGACCTGAGTCACCAGGTTAGTAAAAATAAGTAGCGGAGAAACAGATCAACATGTTTTAGCCCTCCAGGACTGGAGCAGATGAGCCCTGCATACTGTCACACCCATAAACATTGGTACATCACAACTATATGTGCATGATGGTGAATGCAGCTAATCTAGTCACCCATGTTCTGAAGGGGTCGGCATACACTCAAATGAAACGCACTACGTTAAAACAAACATGACTGAATTAGTCGATATCGGCAGTGGATCAGTGCATGTTTAAAGCAACGCAAAAAAACTTAGTCTAGATAAAATAAATAAATGTTATCGTCAAACTTCAAAACTGCCATGTTAAAACACTCCAGGTAAGTGAAGTATACAAGCCATTAAAACGCAAGTCTATATATTGGATTATCCTGAAATTATTTAGACATCTGCAAATATGGAGCGGTGCTATTGCCTATGCCTTAACGAGTCCCTAATCAAACACTACAAAATTATTTATAGTCCCGTCAATATCTTCCAATAAAATAAACGACCACCATGACATTATCACCGACACGGTAAATCAAACTTGCTCAATAGAAACCTAGTAGTCATACCCTAAATATACTCAAAAATAAATTAGTGCAAATAATTATATAACAGGTTTTTAGACCATTACAATGTTCGCTACTCACCTGAAAGTGGATGCCACAAGACTGAGGACTGGTGGTTCTGATGGGTTTTATGCATCTCACCTGTGCTACAAATTAAAAGCAGGCGCTTCCCTCCGGCGCCTCCCACCAATAAAACACACGCATGCAAATGAGCCAATTTGAGAGTGCGGAAGTGTTCTGCATAGTATGTAAATGTCACGATATGCATACAGCCCCTATATTAAGGTGAATCATAAAACTGTGTCACATAGGGTTTTGTTGAAATTGAGAAAGTGGAGGGTCGTAGACATTTTTCAGAGCCATTAAGATTTTGTCCAGGTTGTCAACGGTATAATATTACTAACATCTAAGGTGACAAATGACAACATAGTCAAACAAAGTCATGTATATTGATATGGTTATAAAAACCGAATCCCAGGACCTCTTTTAGTTTGATTCCGGAAACAAAAATAATTTTCAGATTATACATTTGACATTTTTGACTTTTTGTTGTCTAGTCAAATTGAGATATCTGACCCCGAATTTCAGGCAATGCTATTTAGTAACTGCGACACAGATCTTCCACCCTACCATGTTTCTCACTATATCCTTACACATTTTGTACAAGAAACTATGACTATGAAACCTTTTTTGAAAAAACACTATTATTGTGTAGATATAATGGTGCTGTATTAAAGTCACTATCCAGAATAGGTGGATTAATGCATTTTGGATTGTAACCCTTATTGTGTCGTCCTGACAGCTCTTGGGTTTTGAGAGAACAGGGTGTACATGTAAATTGCCTGACCACTATCCACGATTTATGGAGTGGCTGTTTGACCGAGCTCTGTCTTCATATGCAACGATATTAAACTCAGCCTTGTTCGGCGTTTAATCTTCTGCACTCGTATCATATATTATCAGCCCAATTTAAATAAGCTGCTACCAATAAATGAGTCAGCATCACAGACATATTGTGCCCGTTCGTTTGTTCTTTCATAGTTAATGTTTTCTAGGGCTTATAGAAGATAAGACAAACACATGCGTTGACATTTATTTGCATTTTTATTTGCATAATACAAATAAGTAGTTTAGTTTAGATAGTATCTGACAAGTCGTGGTTAAAATCATAAAATGTTAAAGGTGGTGTGAACGAGTCTGTGTTTAGCAATGTGGTAGCTGTATCGTCAGCATATTGACCTCTGTCATATGGGTTTACTTGTTATACTTTACATATAGCTTTATACAAATGTCCCGGTCTAGATTTGCCAGCTCCTGGACAAAATGTATCATTTTGACATCTATACTTTAGATTGGCTATATATGACAAGAGAGAATTGTGTGAATGTTTGAGAGGTGATTTCACTTTAAACGACGACCTGAGTGACCCAGAAAAATGTCACTCACCTTTCCCTTTTGCGTTGGAAACTAAAGCCGACATCTCTTATTACTGCGCATGGAAGCATGAGAAGCACAGAGAATCTCAAACAACGTGTGCACTCATTAACTCAGTTGCACCTCCAACTAATCACATGTTTCCAATAGGTGCAGTCCTAATGGATGACTCACCTGGAACCTGGACTTGGAGTGTTACCACAGGACCACACCTGGAACCTGGACTGGGAGTGTTACCACTGGACCACACCTGGAACCTGGTCTGGGAGTGTTACCACTCGACCACACCTGGAACCTGGTCTGGGAGTGTTACCACTGGACCACACCTGAAACCTGGAACCTGGACTGGGAGTGTTACCACTGGACCACACCTGGAACCTGGACTGGGAGTGTTACCACTGGACCACACCTGAAACCTGGTCTGGGAGTGTTACCACTGGACCACACCTGGAACCTGGAACCTGGACTGGGAGTGTTACCACTTGACCACACCTGGAACCTGGTCTGGGAGTGTTACCACTGGACCACACCTGGAACCTGGTCTGGGAGTGTTACCACTGGACCACACCTGGAACCTGGTCTGGGTGTGTTACCACTGGACCACACCTGGAACCTGGTCTGGGTGTGTTACCACTGGACCACACCTGGAACCTGGTCTGGGTGTGTTACCACTGGACCACACCTGAAACCTGAAACCTGGACTGGGAGTGTTACCACTGGACCACACCTGGAACCTGGTCTGGGTGTGTTACCACTGGGAGGTCTGGGTTACCACTGGACCACACCTGAAACCTGAACCTGGTCTGGGAGGACTGGGAGTGTACCACTGGACCACACCTGGAACCTGGTCTGGGTGTGGACCACACCTGGAACCTGGTCTGGGTGTGTTACCACTGGACCACACCTGAAACCTGAAACCTGGACTGGGAGTGTTACCACTGGACCACACCTGGAACCTGGTCTGGGTGTGTTACCACTGGACCACACCTGAAACCTGAAACCTGGACTGGGAGTGTTACCACTGGACCACACCTGAAACCTGAAACCTGGACTGGGAGTGTTACCACTGGACCACACCTGAAACCTGAAACCTGGAGTGGGAGTGTTACCACTGGACCACACCTGGAACCTGGTCTGGGAGTGTTACCACTGGACCACACCTGGAACCTGGAACCTGGAGTGGGAGTGTTACCACTGGACCACACCTGAAACCTGGTCTGGGAGTGTTACCACTGGACCACACCTGGAACCTGGAACCTGGACTGGGAGTGTTACCACTGGACCACACCTGGAACCTGGACTGGGAGTGTTACCACTGGACCACACCTGGAACCTGGACTGGGAGTGTTACCACTGGACCACACCTGGAACCTGGTCTGGGAGTGTTACCACTGGACCACACCTGAAACCTGGTCTGGGAGTGTTACCACTGGACCACACCTGGAACCTGGAACCTGGACTGGGAGTGTTACCACTGGACCACACCTGGAACCTGGAACCTGGTCTGGGAGTGTTACCACTGGACCACACCTGGAACCTGGAACCTGGAGTGGGAGTGTTATTAAAATCCATGTTTTTTTCGTATTGACCTAAATAAATATTTGATAATGTCAAAGTAATAATTAAATTACTATATTGTATATGTATATATATACTTTTGTAAAATGTGTTACATTTTGTAATGGTTGAAAACAGGATGAATTCACCACATTTTGAGATACTATAGGGATTGTGGTACAATCAATACTGATCACAGGAGAGTAAGGGTGAATGACACCAGGGAAGACCAGACGTTTCCAGTCTATTCTAGGTTTTTTTTAACAGGAATCTAATTGAACATTTAGGAATAACAAAGCTAACACATTTTATAAAAGTACCAAAACAGACCTAAAAATAACAACATTTTTAATACTTTGCCCAACTATACATTTTAGCACCGTAATCCACGACTCATAGGTTTCCAGAAAATGTAAAATGTCGCCACCTACTGGTAGGAAATCTGAAAAACGAGAAAAGTCAATTTTTCAAAAGTAATAAACATTTATTACAGTTAATCAATAACTTTTTGTTCTCAAGATAATTCATATCAACAATAATCATTTTGAAATGGTTAAGAATATTCTTAATCTAGAGTTGACTATGATAACACATCAGTAGCTGGTTAGCAAAAAAATACAGAAAATACAAAAACTACAAAAACTAAATACAATCAAAGGATCACAGCTTTTATCCTGTCTAGAGCACTGGTTCCCAACCCGGGGTACTAGGACCTCTGGAAGTACGTGGTCTATCAGCGGGGGTACTTGAGAACACTCATGAAACTGAAAAGGTTTGGGAACCTTTGCTCTAGTCTAGTGCATAATACCTAAAAATTCCCCAAACAGAATAATCACTTGGATGGCTGAATTAAGTATGGTCATCATATGTTTGTGATCTACAGTAAATGACACTGACACCTTCATATGCCTGCCACATAGCAAACAGACACTCTTAGTAGTACTGTTACCTAAAGCTATAACCCGAAAAATGTCAAGGAAATACATGAAACAATTATTTCCATAATGGTAACTGAAACAAGACCAACTAGTGCTAGAAAACACATTTGAATACTATAAATTCACACCTCATACAACGTGACAATAACTCAAAGTTTAAGATAAAGATCTCATCTCTCCTAAAAAGACGTGTAAAACAGATGTGACCAGTGACCCGGTCAGCATTATAAAGTGTGGTCCATGGCAAGGAAAAGAAGATACTCAGTATCTGGTTAGATCAAAACTGCACTTCTCACTCCAACACGACCTCCTGATGGTCTATTTTTGGGAGCTCTGCTTCTCTGTTTAACTCTGGAATATAGTCATTTGGCATCCCTTCCTCTAGGGGGAGCTCTATCACAGACGCAGTCCCAATTGAGGACACCACACTCCCCCTACCACTGGCAGCATGCTGTCTCATTAGTGTGGGCTTGCCCAGGACACTCTTAAGTTGAGCCCAGAAGAAGTTCTGCTGCTTGTTTTCCTGAGGCCACTCAAGGTACGTTTTGGTGTTCAGCATCTTCTTGAGTTTACAGTATTTGCTTGGCAACGATTCAGGATCTATGGGCTCTTTAACCACCAGGATGACGTCATTAAAGGTCTTGCCGATGGCTCGTTGCTGGGCGAAGTAGAGCTCATAGTTGCACCACTCGCTATTCACAAAGTGGTGTGATAAAATAAATATGACCTGTGTTTGGAAACAGAGTTAAATTGGGTCAAATACACAATCTGAAAGAACATAAAGTTAACATCCTGTTTTTAACATCCTGTTTTTCTGTTTTTATTTTCCACTTCAGTTTGATATAACAAACAGCATTTGCAACCCCATGTTTGTCACGTTATCATATGGGAACAACACAAAAATAAATACATCCCGAAATAGCATACTTTTGGACACAATGTTCCTTACCTTTCTGCTGCTTTCAATATTTTCAATGATGTTGTCGATTATCCATTTTCCTGGCATGAAGTCTCTTTCGTGTATACAGAGTCGATAGGGGGGCTTATTGTTCTCCAAGCAGGGCAACAGCTGGTCCCGAACCCAGTCTGCATCTGGATGGCTGTAGGAGATGAACGCGTGGTAATCATAGATCTGTGATTCTCCAAATGCACCTTCTCGACGAGCCCGGTATTTGGCTCTAAGGATCTGATATGTTGCTTTGGTGTACCAGGGGATATTGAAAATGTAGCAAAGAAACACCAAGACTAGAACCACCGCCGCAGTGGTGGCCACAGAGATCACAATGACCAGTCTGATGTCGCAGGCCACGTTGCCTGGGAAGAACAGTGCCACTGCGGTATTTAGCAGAGCTTCCGGATGGTAGCACTTGTAGTTCTCCGGCCAGTCCGTGATATTGACCTTCCTCGTTGAAATCGTGTCCTGTATGAAGGCATGGAGGTCGCAGGTGCAGTGGTACGGGTTGTTACCGGCTGTCAGTCGAGAAAGATGCGGCATGTTCTGGAAGGATCCAATGCTGATGATTCCGAATGAGTTCCCATCCAGCGCCAACGACCGCAGAGAGGGACTTTTCCATCCAGAGGGGATAAATTTAATCTTGTTCCCATTGAGCAGGAGTTCTTTAAGGCCGGCGGTTTGTTGGAAGTAGGCCATGTCGAGCTGGTCCAGGTCACAGTAAGAGAGGTCCAGGAACTGCACGGTGGTGGGCAGACATTTGAGGGCACCACTTTCAAAATGGTTGTGGTGAGCAATCAACCGGGTGATGTTGTGCAGCCAGTAACAGTTGACACTCTTCTTAGCAGAACCCAACATGTTATTGCTAGCATCTAAGACCTGTAATCGCTTGAACTTACTGGTCAGGGAGGCTAAGTCTTCAAGGCTGGTCAGTTGGTTGGTGCTGACATCGAAGGTGTCTAGAGCGGGCATGTTGCCCCCGTAGTTGCAACCCTGGTTAAAGATGAAGCTGTCCTGCAAGCGGTTGTTTGAGATGTCCAGAACCTCCATGGCGCCCATCTCCAGCCAAACGTCACAAGGCACTGAGTTGAAGTTGACATTTTGAATTGACAGCAGTCGGATTTTGTTGAACCATGTGAAGCGCCAGTCAAATCGCAGGATGTCTGGATTACTGATATGCCTGGGAAATAACGTCGAAACACTTAGATATGTTATCAAGATGGTTAAACGGTTGGTGCTTTCTTGGTTCATGCACGTACATGGCAACAGATTGAAATTATACAAATGTACAAAACACAAAACCTGCATTTTTCTCACATGTTTTTGGTTGAAACATTTTCATAGTTTTTTGCTGTAATTCAACAGAGGGAAAAATACGCTTACCACAGATTGAGTCTATCCAGTGCAAGGTGTTTGATGCTGGAGTTTAACCCACTATCCACAAAGTTTGGTGAGCGAGCAAAATCAATATATTGTAATGTGAGATGTTTAACAGAGGTGACCTGTAGATTTAACAATGCCATCCTCAAAAGGTTCTCATTAAATTTTCCTCGGTGGAAAATCAGCCAACGGACATTGATGTGTTTTAAGTTTTTAAAAATATCATCTTCCTGCATATAATACATGAACTCAAAGAGGTTTCTGAATTGGATAACAACAAGCGTCTTATTAGCCAAGTCCTGTAGCATCAACGGCAGGAAATGAGGCTTCTGATCTATGGCCATGTCAAAGCCCATTTTTGATGTCTGTATTGCCTTCAAACTACCAGGTTCATAGTAACTAATATTTGATGCGCATTTTATAGCAAACTCCTGTAAACGAATGTTTTTCAAAGCCTGAAAGTCCCCTTTCCTTAATCCTTTGACCAGTGGGCCACCCATCGACAGAACCTGGAGGTGAGTGAAACCGGCGAAGACCACATATGCCAAAGTCGCCTCGGTGTAGAGGTTATTTGACATGAGGAGACGTCTTAGATTTGCCAAGGGCTGCAGGGCCGTCGCAGGGATTTCCTCTAAGGAGTTATTAAAAATGTTAAGGTGCTCCAGGAGGGAGTTGTTGTTGAAGGCGTGGTCCTCGATTACGGAGATGTTGTTGAATTGCAGCTCAAGGACACGAAGACTATGGAGTCGGGAAAAATCCTCAACACGAATGGCCTGAATTTCATTGTAGGAGAGATCTACACTTTCAAGGGTTGAAGGTAGGAAATCCCATGGAACGTGCTCCAGTCCGGGACCACGGCAGGTTGCGGAACGGCCAGAGTTAGAGATTTGACAGGGGTTCCTTACATTATATGAAGCTGTCGTTAAAGCGTGGACTGAATGAAGAGACAGAATAAACCACGCAAAACCCAGGGGATTCCTTGTGTGCCTGCACATTCTGGATCTGTAAAGAAATGCAAAAATCTGTCAGTTTTAACAAATTAGAAGACATTTGGACATTTTAATTTATTTGGTAAGTGCCATGTAGATTAAGACAAAGGACAAGACAAATACCATGCACATATTTTTGTGCTTAGTTGCTTTATTACTATATTATATATAGTGAAACGTAAATATAAGTAAAAAGTTAAAAAGCTGACCTCAGCTTTGAGGTTGCATTCAACTGTATCAATTAAGGTAATTTTCCCAAATATTTCCAAGAATAAAACCAATATCATCTTACAATACAACACATTTCTTCCATTAGTGTTTTAAATTACATGGAATAGAAAGTTATATAGAGAATCGGTCAAGGGTTGAATAGGCTCTGAATGTGTAATAATACGCCATAAAGATGAAAAGGCTTTTTGTTAAATGTCATTGACATTTTACTATAGTCTTCTATCTTCTATTTTATATTTCTTTAGTTATCAAGGGAATAAAACGATATAATATTTCTGTGTAATTTCTAGATTATTGTCAATATAATAATTTTAAACCCTGTAACACAGTTACATTCATGTTTACCATCACTGGTGCTAATAGAACAGGTTAAACAGTAACTTACTTGGTGATAAATAATGGCCAAATGTATCTCTTTCAAATATTGATGTATAATCCTCAATATGTGTTCAAACACCTGCAGATAGGATTTCTTAACACATCTGTCATATTCAGTCCTGGCATAGCTTATGTATTGACTTAGTTTGGATAACCGTCGTGGAGTTAGGAAGTGACATTTTAAACTCGGCAAATAGTCAAAGCAGAACGGAAGAGGAAATGTGAGTTTTTTCCGAAGGCTTTTTCCATGACACAGATAAAGCCTATTTCTGGACAAACATACATAAGGAATGGAAAAAGTGTTCGTTTTCGAGAAAGTGGTGTCCGTTTGGGGAGTAGCTGTTGTTCGTTCACATCCATCTGATTCATCGTGTGACACGGGTGTGAAATATCTAGCCTGTCTTTTTCTCTCATGGCAGTAACAACTGTAGTTATTAACCAGATTTGTATTTACAACTCGTTATTTTCGGAAGGCCATTCCTATGTAATATTCTTAATTTTGTTTTGGCAAATCAGTGACATAGTGTATTGTCTGATATCAAAATGTCTAAAGTGGATATATACAATGAAGAATTACCATTTTGGAGTCACTCTCGTAATATTTCCATAAATCTAGAAGTATAGGGTCTATATTTGAAGTGTACTATAAAACAGGCTCAGATGCTTCTCATATTTACATATGAAACATTAGACTGGTCAACAGATCACCTAGACGGACTGACTACTTTCCTGTTCACCTCACTGTCGTAGAGAAACCTTAAAGTGTTTACTTTCTGTATTCTGAAAAGTAAACTTGAAACAAGTCATCAAGCCGAGACTAAGTAAATAAATTGAGCTTGTTCATGGTTACAAAGAACATTGCGAAATATGTACAGGTCGGAGAGAAGAGGTCTGGTAGATCATCAGTTCAACTCTAGCCAACACAGTGAGCTATTTCTACAAATGTAAAAGAAATTAATGATAACAGAAGTTTCAGTAATATTGATTCAGTAAAACACAGCACATAGGAGTATTGTACAATATAAAAAGCAATATGATCAGCACACTTGACGCTCTGGACGTGGTTCAAGTTCTTGCAAACGTAGTTAATCAATATCAGCAAACTAATGGCTTAATTGATGATCACGAATCTAATACATTTGTTTAAATAGAGGAGTGAATAAATTGCAGGAAGGAAAAAATGAACTTCCTTCTAATGCTGATCTATACTTACTTAATGCAACCCAGTAAGACAAGTTCAAAGGAAAGAAACATGTAGACACGTGACCCCTTCATGTTTAAAAGTAGTTAGCCTGGTTACATATTTACTTCTGAATGTATTCATTATTTATTTTGTCAGGCATTTTCTGTTTCCTTTAACCGGAAAGAATGAGTGTTTTGCTAAAAGAGGAAGTTCATGCTGCAGCAGTATATGTGGAATAAAGTGTTAGATCACTGAACTTTGCACGCCGACAGCTTCTGAATATATGACAAGGCAGACAGAGAGTGACTTGCTAAATTGCTCATACACATTTGTGTGATTTTTGTCTAAAAACACAAACGTTCATTTTTCTTAGCAAATTATTCTCCAATGACAGATACACATAGTATATTGTAACTGTGAGTTTTGACTCAGTTATGTGGATAGAATTCACTTTTTTAAGACTTTACGTTGACCCAGAGACATATATATTTTTAACTCTTTAAGAAATAAAATAAAACGTTATGAAGCGTTGTGTATTGTCACAGTCAAGAGGCAAGACATGTGGCCCAGAGCTGTTGTAAGGAAACGTTCCTTTATTTCTTAAAATAGCAACAAAAACAGGTGAGGCACAAAAATAATCCACAGCAAAATGGACGGTTAAATAGGAACCCCAGGGGGCAGGGCAGGGCAGGGGGCAGGGCATGCAGGAGGCAAGGCAGGGGGCAGGGCATGCAGGTGGCAGGGCAGGGGGCAGGGCAGGGCAGGTGGCAGAGCAGGAGGCAGGGCAGGGAGCAGGAGGCAGGGCAGGTGGCAGGGCAGGGGGCAGGGCAGCTGCCTCCAATTAGGGACAATCAAAAACAAAGCACAGAGAAGCCAAGGGGTATCCAGTGAGTGAACGTGACTGGTTTCTGACGGGCACCTCCAGGTACCTAGAGGGTTAAACAACAGATACCTAGAGGGTTCTTTATAGTCAGAACCTGGGCAACACTCACGGGCGACTGTATTAGGCACAACGTTTCAACTGCTCGTTAACGCAAATCTCTTATCAGCCAATCCAAGGGATCGTTCTTATGCATTGAGGCATGTTGACATGGTCAAGACAATATGCGGAAGTTCAAATCAAGCATCAGAACGAGGAAGAAATGGGATTTAGGTGACTTTGAACGTGAGCTTTTTGTTGATGCCAGACGGGCCGGTTTGAGTATTTCATTAAGTGATGAGGGGAGAAGTGCCAGACTTTTTTGGGCTGACAGAAAAGCACCAGTAATTCAAATAACCACTTGTTGCGACCAACGTATGCCGAAGAACATCTCTAAACACACAACACGTCGAACCTTAAAGCAGATGGGCGCTACAGAAACAGATGAACACACGGTTTCCCTATAAAAATGGACAACAGAAAAAGATTGGAAAACGTTGGCTGGTCTCATTTCTGCTGCAACATTCAGATGGTGGCAGGTGAGTGGTTATCTTCACTTGATATTTGTCAGTATTTATTTTTGTCAGTATTTCTAGTTGTCAGTATTCATTCCCTCTACTTGTATCCTTGCAAATGCATTGTTGACCCTGAACTCTTATAAATCATTTTGAAATAGCCTCAAGTCACTTGATCCAATTCCAAGAATTTAAGAGGAAGAGGAATTTCACGGATACGCTTTCCGCTCGTTTGGTGAGAAACATTGTGTTTTTTTTAGCAATGGTTACGCCTCGGTATTTCATTAAAACGTAGAACAGAGAATGCTTGACATTCTTGTGCACAATGGATACAGTGTGTCCAAGAATACTGTTGCAATAATATTTCATATCCAATTACCTCGCGTGTGATGTTGCCTGAAGTGAACTCGGTGTGTGCAATGTGTGAAGTAGAATATTTAGAAATATCCTCTACTAAAACTATTTACAATAGTTTTAGTAGTAAAATTGTGCAAGGATTTTCTTCGTAAATCATGACCAAGTTTGCAAATTGCCCTGGCACGGTGTGTTTCCATGGACATGTCTTGAGTCATCAATGAACTGCTTGAACTAATGACGTCACTGTTTTTACAACCTCCCACCTACCAATCAGATTCATCGCTGTCAGCCAAAAAGGTCGAACTTAGAGATAATCTTAGGAGGAAAGATTTCTTAAAGAGCCTTTTGGAATTCTAAAATGTGCTCCACTGGCGGAACCTTTCAAATTCTATTTAGGCTTATGCTTGTTTTGTTCTCTAGAACGATAAAATGAAATGAAGTTTTACGATCCAAACTGGCAATGCTGCCATCGCCATGCTTCACTATGGTGTTCTTTGGGTGATGTGCAGTGTTGTTTTTGGGCCAAACATATCTTTTGGAGTTATGGCCAAGAAGTTAACCTCGGTTTCATCAGACCATAACACATGTGCCCACATGCTTTTCGGAGACTTGATCTTGTTTTTTTTTATACTTCAGCCGGCCTTGGATGTTTTTGGGGCATTTTAAGGGGTGTGTAGACTTTTTCTATCCACTGTGGGTGTGAGCCGAACAGTGTAGTCTGTTGTTATAACGATATTAAACTGACCTGAGGATGGACATTCAAAGGGAACTTCCGAAGGTAAACCAACAGTATTTAAAGTTAAACTCGGTGTGCCAATAACCCAATAGAACATTAATATACTGTTTGAAGTTATATGTATTTTAGTTTTTTAGAGATTTACAGAAAATGTTTTGGTCAAAGATACATGGTCTGACATTTGACCCTTTTCTATGATGGATTTGAGAGAACCCCTACTTGGGTTCCATCTGTGATCAATAGTGATTTGGATTAGGTAAGAATTTAACTGTTGTTCATAGACAACTCCATTGGTTAGAAGTGCAATTCGAAGCCAAAAATCTGAGGAGAACCTCTGCCAGGAAGTTGAAAACGGGAAGATGTTTCAACATGACAACGACACAAAGTGCACAGCCAAAGCAGTCGTGTATTGGCTGATGGACAAGGCAGATGCCCTGGAGTGGCTTAGTCTAAGGCCCAACCTAAACCACATTGAGAATCTGTGGAATGACGACGGTCCATAAGCGGTTCATCGAGAAATTTGATTGGGCTCGAACATATCTGCAAGGAAAAAACGAAAATGTAGCACAGTCGAGGTGTGCAAAGTTAGCAGCGTGTTCTAAGATTTATGGCTGTAATCCAAGCAAAAGGTGGTTCCACCAAATATAATCCACTCTGTCGTTCACTTATCCAAACAGGTTAATTTACTAGTTTAATAGAAAATATTTTTTATATTGTTGGTTACTGTGAGTGGATAAAAGCAGAAAAAGTCAGTTTTTTTGTCTTTCATTTCAGGCTGTAAGGCAACAAATTGTGAACATTTTGAGGGTGTCACCTTCTATACCCCACTGTTTAGATTATGTACATGTCATCAATATGATCGTTTTCTATATGGTAGGGCTAAAGCCTTCCTGTTTCCCAGATGCTCTGACCCAGTCATCTGGCCGTAACATATTGGCCCTTGCCAAAGACCCGTGGGTCTTTACACCTGCCCATTTCTCCTGCATCCCAACACAGTTACTATGAGCACTGGATGTTCACGTATCACTTACCGGTGCTGGGAGAGGATCATCTATATTCGCCTCACCTCTGAGTGGTCAAATGTTTTGGCATATCTGTGTCATTTTCCCTAAACATGTCCAATGTGTTTGCAATGTGTGTACTTATCAGGTACCTGCATACAATGGTTTATTATAGGTTACTTGACTTCAAAAAATGATCTATATTGTTGACAACAGAGCGTGCTTTTACCATCTCACAGCTCTGAACATCTATTTATACTGTGAGCATTATAGACTTTTCAGGTGAAATAGCCAGACAGAAGTTCAGAACTCACCTAAAGACGAAGGATGAACAGAACATTCCAGACGGTCAACAGTTGTCAGTTTTCAAGCACACGTTTGGTTTGTAAGTGAATAATTTGCTAATAAAATGTGAATGATGAATCCAAGGCATCCGAATCTGTTATTTTCCCTCTGCTCTGTGTGTTTACACGCTCAGGAATGTGGTCAGTGGGGGAGATATTGCTTCTCTTCCTGCAGGCATGGGCGGAACCATAAAGGGGTGCTACAGGTCGTTCCTCCATTTTCTGAAATCTCCAGTGTGGTCATTTGACTTAAACCTGAAGCCAGCTCTCTTGAACAAGAATGCCCTTGAACTTTAAATACCTACGAAAAAACCTTTAACCGGTGAGTCATAAAAGATCAACAGAACGTCAGCAGAACGCTGGTAACATATGTATTGACACAGACAGAGTGAGTCTTTTAATTGGTATGACAAAAGAAAATACTTTAAAAAACGTGGTGCTTAGAGTCAGACGCTTTTTGTCATACACAATTACCTTACTTTTGCTGAGGCTGTACTTAAAGTGTGACACTTTTATCAGTTTAGAAAAACTGCATTTATGTCTCATAGAATGCCCTCCTGGGTTGTTGCACCCAGTAGTAAAATAAGCAAAAAGGCTAGGAAAATGTTTAATTGTTTGTTGCCATGACCTTACCCTCAAAATAAGATTGGATATGGGTTTATTGACAACTATTATATCAAAAACAAAGTCCTAATCAAGAAATGAATACTTCTTTCTATTATATTATACGTATTTAATACTTTTGAGGTCCTTCCGTTTGCCAAAATAAAATCTATGCAGCAACATCAGATCAGTGCCAGGTCGAAATACGAGTTCCCTCTGCAATCACACCAGGACAAGTGTTGAATTTCCGTCCACCAGGGGGCATCATAGACCCATAACTGGATATTCACTGGGTGAGGACAGGATGGAGGAGCGCTGTCAACTGCCATGGATCGGTTGTGGAGAGGACCTGTTCTTTTGGACTTCATGAGCAGCTCTTTGCTGTTGAAACAGAGATTAAGGTTGTTGGCTGACATCCGAGTAGAGATGTCTGCAAAACAGGAAGGAATGTGTTTCGCCATTTAAAAAAGTGTACAGGAAGGGGGGCCTGGAGCCCTGAGATACTGGACTCCCACTGCTGGTGTGTTCGAGATTGTGCCTGAGACCTACAGAGAGAGGATATAGAGGAGAAGCTAATGATTTGATGTAAAAAGGCAGCAGACAGATCTAAGAAGATGGGATTAGCTTGTGAATAAACTGTGTGACAGAAAAGAGAGGTCTCTGTTTAGTGACTCGCCCTGGAGTAAGGAGATTTGGTTCTTGAATTGGCCAGTAGGATTGTGCAATGGGTTTTGTGTGATAAACTACACACTCTGTTTTTAGTTTGAAACTAACATCTCGAAATTGTTAAAGCGTCTGTTGTAGCCCCAAACTCAATGTCAGTCAGCCTAAACGTGAACAAACACAGGCAATGCTATCTGCTTGCTCTCAGTATTTTTTCATCTGACATTGTGAACTGCTACGTGCTAGCGTTTATCGAAACCTGGCTAGACCCTATGGTTCCTGACTCGGCTATTACTTCAACTGGCTTTTTCATCTAATGGCCGGACAGAACTTTGGAATCAGATAAACGAGTGGCGGGGAGGGGGGGTCTGCTTTATGTTTAACTCTCATAGCAGTCTATACCCCGATGGCGAATAAAACATGTACATTAGAGGATCTATACAAGGTAATTAATTAACTTGAGGATGCTTACCCTGAAGCATCTTTTTTTGTTGTTGCCGACTTTAACAGGGGAAACTTGAGGAAAGGTTTGCCAGAAATATCACTAGCACAACAGAATATGATATTTGTTGCACACGGAATAGAATTTGTTAAAATACTATGAAAAGGTCAAGGGGAAAAGACCATAGTTCAATCTGTCAAAGTGTGTTCTATTGTTAATAGAAAATGAAACTGAAGCACACTATTGTTTTTTATTAAACCAAATAAATGTACTTATATAATGTGTGTAAGTATAACATACATTTCTCACCATGTGTGCATCAAATAAATGAAATATTTTAGCAAAGAAAACCATATGAATATAAACCATACTGAGCACAATGAATGAGACAATGGTTAAACAAAACTGCCTTTAAATTATGGTGTTCTATAACAGAATAGCAAAAATTAAATTATCATCTTCAGAACGTCGACGACAAACTAAACCAGCAGCAGACAAATAGGACAGTGAACTTAACCAAGTTGCGGATGAATACATCAGCAAAACTTGACGCTCACGAGGCATGAATGGATGCATATATCAGCGATTTCAGTCAACCCAACCTTTTAGTTCATCAACAACCAAATTACCCCCAAAATAAATAGCTGTTAATTTAATAAATTGTTTATAAACGCAGGTTCTTAGTTTACCGCAGTTTGTCATAAAATGTAAATGGACTGCATTTATATAGCGCATTTCACAGACCCAGGGGCCACCAAAGCGCTTTACATATTGCCTCACAATTCACCCATTCACTCACACATTCATACACCGACAGTGACGGAAAAAACATTCTGTAAACTTTAAATGCAAGAAAATAAATGACTTTCTTTCCTGATAAAATTGTGTTTTGATTATTATAATTTGTGTGTTAAAACTCTACATTTTTAATATCATCTTAGTTAGAAAATTAATACATTTTTGTCCAGTAAGTTGAAACCACTAATCCGGACAATAAAAGAGCATGCGTGTTAATAAGTTGTCTCCATTTTAAACTTAAAGTTAAAATGACAAGTTCTATACAGTCATGTCGACATAAAGAGACAATTCCAAAACTAAACAAGAAGCAAAGTTAAGAGTTCAGACCAGTGTGATGATTTATTCTATTGATTAACGGTGTGTCCTACTGAACATGACCATGATGATAGTGAAACATCATGTTGTGTTTGACACAGGGACAATCTAACACAGAGACAATGAAGAGTCATCATAAACCCAAAACCCTGGATATAGTGGCTCAGTGAATGTGGTGTTGAATGTGTACAGGTGGGTCAGTGTGTCAGAGGAAACCGCGTAGAAGGACAGAGTGCCGGCTGGCCAGTCCAGATACACTCCTACTCTGTGGGAGTATGAGGAGGTGACAAGTATGTCAGTTGTCTTCTTATTGTGACAAACAGCGCAACGGTCACAGTCACAGTCCAGACTCCAGGACTTCTCATTGTTTCCAAGACCACAGTCATCACCATCTCCTCTCCTGTTGATTCCTTTATATGTCACTCCTATATCAGCCCCTGCCCCACTCCATTCCACCTCCCAGTAACAGCGTCCAGACAGACCCTCTCTACACAACACCTCTTCCAAGCAGTGAAATCTCTCTGGGTGATCAGAATACGTCTGCTTCTCTCTCCTCCATGTCACCTTTCTGTTCTCCTCAGACAGAAAGAGGTTTCTGTTTACTGTGTTTAGGTCCAGTTTGAGATCACACACATCTGATGGATGAGACCAAAACACAATATTACACATCATCACCATTCATATTATACACACACATGCATTTTTTTTCTCATATACTGTTTTTTAGGACACTCAGATAAACACAGTAAAACGCACACACACACACACACACACACACACACACACACACACACACACACACACACACACACACACACACACACACACACACACACACACACACACACACACACACACACACACACACACACACACACACACACACACACACACACACACACACACACACACACACACACACACACACACACACACACACACACACACACACACACACATTGCAACATGCACAGACATATACACAGAAACACACATGTGAACAGACACACTAGCTGAATATACTGTATAGTCTGTTTAATATATCGCTTACATTTCTTCAGTCCAAATCTCATCCTCCACTCTCCAACATTATCCATACTGTGGAAGAAGCAGATGAGCAGAATTTCATTCAGTTACAATTTGTCTCACACACTCAAACACTGTACATACCTGCAACACAAACACAAGAACAATGCAATAAACCCCTTTCTCCCAACCACATACACACACACACACACACACACACACACACACAAAATAAACTCCCTCATCATACAGACAGGGTTGGTTGTTTCATCAAATGATGACCTACTTTTTAATAGAAACATGGGCAATGTTTTAATCACAAACTTCTGTGATTCCAAATGTTTTGAGTGAGACACGCCACCAGTGACTACAACCACAATGAACAAACTACCACCACACTGAACTAAAATCCACCACACTGGAGTACCATGCACCTCAGGAGTATAAACAGTAAATAATTATGAAAACAAAGACAGACTTGCTGATGTCTGAACATATTAACATTGATGGTTAAGTCACATTTAAATAATTATAATGAACAAGTCATGCTTTTTCCTCAGATTCTCAAATATCAAATAAGTGTAGTTTGACCTTAAAACTGTGTTCATGCTATGCAAAATAAGTCTGGATTTTACACATATCGTGTAATGCAAAGAAATATTAACACTTTATACCACGTTACTTATTACTGATAGAGATAACAGCTACAGGACATACTTGAGTTTCTCCAGTCTCCAGTGTGGATTCTCCAGACCAGCAGAGAGCAGTCTGACTCCAGAGTCTCCTAGGTGATTGTAACTCAGATCCAGCTGTTTCAGGTGTTGGGGGTTTGACTTCAGAGCTGAGACCAGAAAAGCACAGCCTTCCTCTGTGACTTGACAGCCTGACAGCCTGCACAGAGATGATAAATGTAATGAACTGTAAAGTAGCTCATCAAAGGTACAAAAAGACAATATGGAAACAATATGCAGTTGATGGATTTTAGGTTACAGCAGCATGTGACACAAAGTTTAAACAATGTACCCTTTTGGGACATTGCCACCTCCAGTGAGCCTGACAGACAACACGTGGGGTTCAGGATGTGAAAAATACAAACTATTAGCCTACTTACCTGAGTGTCTCCAGTCTACATTGTGGATCCTGCAGCATAGCAGAGAGATGCTTGACTCCAGAAATGTTCAGGTCATTGCTACTCAGATCCAGTTCTTTCAGGTGTGAGGGGTTTGACTTAAGAGCTGAGACCAGAGAGGAACAGCCTTTCTCTGTGACCTGACAGACTGACAGCCTGTAGAGTCAATAAAAATACATTCTCAAACGGCTTTCTGCGAAAAAATAAACTACATTTTTTTTGTCACACCTTATAAAGCTTTTAAATTAACATTTATATGAATAAAACAAATATATATATATATATATATTAATATACTTTTCAACAAATCCAATCACAAACTTCGCAACGCGGAATTATGGAGCCCTACTAGTTTGAAGAAACACATATCGAGGTCAGTAAATTGTAAAAATGTTTAAAAAGTTTGTGGTTTTTCGAACCAATGAAAAAAAAAAAAATCCCTTCCAAAAAAAACACTACTATGACCTTAGTCTTGGCTCGAAATCTCCACAGAAATGACAGAATAGTCAAAAGATTGAGACATTTCCCAAATGCATGTTTCACCAAGCGGTTCTGAATCTTATTACACGGCTAACTAAACCAGGCCGTTAAAGTGCTCCTGTCAGTTGTGGTGTGTTTCCTTCCAGGTCTCCTGGGATGTCTCTTGGGGTTTGGTCTTTACCAGGGATGGAGGCTTGGACCTGCTGGCAGCTCAACACAGTAGGCGTTTGTATTCCCTTTTGTTTTGTTGCCCCTCTGTTGTGTTGTTGTCATGTATATTGTTGTGTTGTAAATTGTGTTGTCGTTTATCATTACTCACCTCAGAGTCTCCAGTCTATATTGTGGATCTTTTAACAAAGCACAAAGCTGCTGCACTCCTGTATTTTTCAGGTCATTATAACTCAGATCCAGTTCTTTTAGGTTTGAGGGGTTTGACCTCAGAGTTGAGACCAGAAAAGTGCAGCCTTTTTTTGTGATTCCACAACCTGACAGTCTGGAGAGAGATTATCATGATGAACAACCAGACCAGTTATTAAAAAAGTGTCAGTCAGTACATACAGTGAGCAACGTGATTCATTGGACGTTATTTTGGCTCTGTTGCCACGACTCAAAACATACAGTCGGACCTTCATCCTTGGCAATCACTTCTATTGAGACAAATATACTTTTAGAATAAAGAAGACTGAGAAATGGCGGTGAAACTCTCGGTACTTACATAGCTGTTCTGCAGGTTTTGACCACAGGTAGCAACTTAAAAAGACCTTCCTCTGATGTGGAGTATTTCTTCAGGTGAAACACGTCAATCACCTCTTCTGAAGTCAGTAACACAAAGACCAGAGCTGACCACTGTGCAGGAGACAGTTCTTCTCCAGAGAGACTTCCTGAACTCAAGTATCTTTGGATCTCCTCCTGTAGTGAATGGTCATTGAGTTCATTCAGACAGTGGAACAAATTGATGCATTTTTGAGACGTAGGATTCTCCCTGATCTTCTGTCTGATGTACGTCACTGTTTCTTTATGGCTCTTGGAGCGTCTTCTGGTCAGTTGCAGGAGACTTCGTAAATGCTTCTGATTTGACTCCATTGAGAGTCCCAGAAGGAAGCGAAGATATAGATCCAGGTGTCCTGTCTTGCTCTTCAAGGCTTTATCCACAGCTGTCTTATATAATCCGAACTGCCTCGAAATGTTCTTGTGGGTTGTTTGCTGTTCTTCCATTACATTCACATTGTTGTTGTTGAATTCAAGAAACACATAGACAGCAGCTAGAAACTCCTGAATGCTCAGATGGACAAAGCAGAACATCTTGTCCTGGTTCAGCCCAAATTCCTCTTTATTAAAGATCTGTGTGCAGACTCCTGAGTACACTGACGCTTCATTGATATCAATGCCACACTCCTTAAGGTCTTCTTCATAGAAAATCAGGTTGCCTTTCTGTAGCTGTTTAAAAGCCAGTTTTCCCAGTTTCATAATGCTCTTTCTCTTCCAGTCTGGATCTGTCTCATTTTCCCCATCATACTTGGCATTACTGTGTGTGAATTGAAACACAATAAAGTGTGAGTACATGTCTGTTAGGGTCTTGGGCAGCTCTTCTTTATCATCTGTAGTCAACATGTACTCAAGGAATGAAGCAACAATCCAACAGAAGACTGGTATGTGACACATGATGTGGAGGCTCCTTGATGTCTTTATGTGTGAGATGATTCTGCTGGCCTGGTCCTCATCACTGAATTTATTCCTGAAGTACTCTTCTTTCTGTAGGTCATTGAACCCTCTCACCTCGGTGACCAGGTCAACACACCATGAAGGGATCTGATTGGCTGCTGCAGGTCGTGTTGTTATCCAGAGGAGAGCAGAGGGAAGCAGATTTCCCCTGATGAGGTTTGTCAGCAGCCTATCCACTGAGGTTGACTCTGTGACATCACAACATCTTGTGTTGTTCTTGAAGTCAAGTGGCAGTCGGCACTCATCCAGACCATCAAAGATTAACAGAACTTTGTATTTGTGGATTCTAGCTTTTTTGGTTTCAAATGAAAAATGATTGATGAGTTGAATCAAACTACATTTCTTCCCTTTCATCAAATTCAGCTCTCTAAAAGGGAGTGAAATTACAAATTGGACATCCTGGTAGACATTGCCTTCAGCCCAGTCTAGAATGAACTTCTGCACAGAGACTGTTTTTCCAATTCCAGCGACTCCCTTTGTCAGGACAGTTCTGATAGGTTTGTCTCGTCCAGGTACGGGTGTGAAGATGTCATTACATTTGATTGCGGTCTCTGGTCGTGCTTGTTTCCTGGATATTGTCTCAATCTGTCTCACCTCATGTTCATTATTGACCCCTCCACATCCACCCTCTGTGATGTAGAGTTCTGTGTAGATCTTTTTGAGAATTGATGGATTCCCTTGTTTAGCGATACCCTCAAATAAGCACTGACACTTCTTCTTCAGGTTAGATTTGTGTTCACGGCAAATCACAGCAAGCTGACCTGAATGAAGATATAATAGGGAATGTTGAGTCTTTGAACAATGGCAGTTTTGTAAAATTGACTTATAAATGACAATAATAATGGTCTCTGTCACTTTCACTGACACTTTCGGTCATCTATGTTAAATTACTCACTGCATCACCACTAGTAGTCGTTGCCAAGTGCAACATAAAGCATTCAAATGTTCCTGGTAATTAAATATTCCACAGTAATGTCAGACAACTCTTACTTTTCTCTAGTGTGTCAGCAAGCCCCCACATGGAAAAAACCTATATGAGGATATATGTGCATATATGTAACCTATATGTTACCTATATGCACATATATGCTGCATATATGCACATATATGATAATATATATGCTGCATATATGCACATATATGATAATATATATGCTGCATATATGCGCATATATGACACATATATGCACATATATGATAATATATGCTGCATATATGCGCATATATGCCACATATCGTCAAAATTGAGGTGCATATATGTGCATATATCCCTTACGGAAAAAAGTATATTAAAGTATACTATGTATACTACAAAATGGATAGTACACTTTTAGTTCACTTTTGATATACTTTTAAGAAGTATGCTTAGAAAAAGTATATTCAAGTATACTATAAGTATACTACAAAATGGGTAGTACACTTTTAGTTTACTTATGATATACTTTCAAAAAGTACATTTAGAAAATAGTTAACTTACTTGAACTTTTAAGTACACTACCAAATCGAAAAACGTTTTTACACATTTCTTCTGGAGATGTACGTTTTCTTTTGGTCCATGTTCTTTAAAAAATGCAATATCATATTCAGAGCCCCCTCTTTGGCACTGCTCTCTTGCTTCTCATCATCAGGGTCCACACTCTCAAAGCCTTCTGGGAGATCTGAACTCAACATTGTCTGGAACCTCTTCAACTCTTTCTTCACAAATGTTATGATATTCTGTTCGAGTGACTAAATGGGAAGAATAAAAAAGTTAAAATCGGACTGAAACTAAATAAATTTACATAGACTGACAGATGTACCTTCCTTGAGGTAAACAAACAAATGTACATAATAAAACCACGTACACTGAAAATTTTGGACAGGTCTGTTTGATCACTCTGGACAGATTGACCACTGAGAATCCCAGACTCGGCTCTCTCCTGTTGGTCACTGTGGAGAAGAAATTATATTTTATGTTTGCACTTCCAAGACTAACTACTTCATTTTTGTATTTCTAGGTACCTAATAATCGTAGTCTTTAATTAAAAATGGGTGACGAAACACACAAACAAAATATAGTAACCAGATTGGAGCTAAGCGGTAAAAGGCTCAGCTACATTTTTTAAAAGCCAAATATAAAGAGGAAGCGCAATGTCATTCATGTTCAAAGTTAATTTCTTGCAAAGAGGGAAACACAACACCAATGATAAAGCACCTCAAAATTTGTGCATCAGTAAAAACAAAAATACCTTCAACTTTGTTTAATTGACGAACGAAGAGCAAAGACATCTTCAAATTTATATGAACAGGAAATGGATAACAAAATAATAATAAAAATAATAAAAATAATAATAAAAATAATAAAATGGTTATCAGATGTAAGTGAAGTTTTGTTTCTGCTTGCTAGACTAAACGTCATTACTACTTTGCACTGTAGGATGAAGATGAAGAGACTTATTTATTAAGTCACTTGTAGATCACATTCATTTTAAGTTTAGTTATATGTTTTCTGTTCACTGTTGGTTTTTAACAAATTAAACCCATCAAACGTCATCCTGCTCTGCCTTAGGTTCATCCTCAACACGACTACACTGTTAAGTTGTTTATTTGTTGTTTACTCACTGACCATGACCCAGAAGTGTTTACCTTTGATCAGTAGAAGAGTCTTTCCCTCTGAATGTATTAGGTGATTCCATAGACCGGTCACTCTTTATGGACACACAGCTGGGTACTGGGGAGACTGGTCTCACCGGATTAATTGGGCTTAAAAAAAAAAAACATTAACTCTCTGATCTACTTCTAGATGGAAAACTGTCTTAGAATAGTATTTCATTTGAAAATTAATGTACTAGGCCATTTATTATATTCACTATTGTTTATTATGAATTCCGAAAACTAATGACCAGGTCAAATGTTTTCAATTACATAAACACACAACTATTACAGTACTTATCAACTCTTGACCTCAGATGGGGAAATATAACGTTGTTGGTCTATGGTTAAGTGTAGTATGGCCCTGGTATAAAAGGTGAACCGAAGGCTTGGAATACATTCTCACCTCCCCGGGGACCTCCTCTCTCCCAATCTCACCTGAGTTACTGGGTCACTATTGTTCTGTTTTGTTCCATCAATTCGAGTAATTCTGTCCCTTTCTGACTGCATTGGACCTGGATTATTCTAATTTATGTTACCAGGTGCCAGATCGTTTGTTCCTTCACTTGTTTCCAGCGTTACCGTGTTTCCGTGCTACTTGTTCTGATTCTCTGTTCCCAGTATTGACCGTTTCTGTTCCAGACCACGAGCCTGCCTGACCGCTTGTTACAATCTGCAACGCACCAGCCTTGACCATTGCCTGCCTACCGACCATGAGCCCGCCTACGCCTCTGTACCTCCTGCCATCTGATCTACGTGTACCAAACGCTTGCCTGTCTTCCACTACGAGTCGGAATTACCCCTTTAATAAATAATGGTTACGTTACCTGGTCTCTGCCTCTGTCTGCACTTGGGTCCATTGTTTTTTGGTCTTGATAGGCGATCTAGCACCTGACATTTATTAGTTATGCCAGGCCGGTCTTGACGCTCTGCCTTTGCAGGGGAGTAATGTCACGGTTTGGTGAGCTGTGATGTCACAGGGTGTTTAGGGGAGAGCACTTCTGTGTATCGTGTTGATTAGGAGCACAGCTGTTCTGGGTTTAGCTAAACACCGGGCACAGGTTAGTTTATCAGTGGGCTATTTAATGTCCCTGGTTAGGTTCATGGGTGCGGGTTAATGTTTATATGCCACGACAAAGTCTCATTAATATATGGTGAGTGTTGATACGTGTTGCTGTGTTTTTCATGAATTTAGTAACTCGCAACATCGCGCAACTTTTATTTAATTCAGTACATGTTTCTTCGCCATTTACGGTTTGTTTTCATTTAAATAAACCTGTTTTAAACAGACATTCCCGCTATACTCCTGGCTTTATCCTGCACTACACCTGTTATGTAACAAATTCTAAGTGATCCCAAACGTTTGAACGAAAGTGTTAGAGTTGCTGCTAGATTACATAAAATGTAAATGCTAATCACATCAACTAACGGGGATATTAGTGAGTGTTGTTTACTCACTGACCATGACCCAGAAGTGTTTACCTTTGATCAGTAGAAGAGTCTTTCCCTCTGAATGTATTAGGGGATTCCATAGACCGGTCACTCTTTATGGACACACAGCTGGGTACTGGGGAGACTGGTCTCTCTGGATTAAATGGGCTTAAAAAGAACAAAACCCAACATTACCTCTCTGATCTACTTCTAGATGGAAAACCGTCTTAGAATAGTATTTCATTTTAAAATTAATGTACAAGGCCATTTATTATATTCACTATTCATTAAGCTGTAATATTATTGCATTCCAATATTGGAATAGTGTGAATATCTTAGTGAATATCTAAGTATTATCATAGAGTAACTATTAGACCTTTGTTATAATACATTCATAACATTTTAATCTGACCTTTTAGCTTTGGATTCATGTTTTTCCGTGAGACTCCATTTAGAGTCAGGGCCCTCTCCACCTCTCTTCCCTGGGAGACTCATTTTTGAGGCAGTGCCCTTCTCTCTCCCCTCCTTTACTTTTCTCTCGCCCTTCTCCTAGAGGAGTGGTACAGTCCTCGCCTCTCTGCTTAAATCTGTAAACAAATGATGGAAACAAACTTCCTTGATCAAGACTGAAACTGTAAAGACTACAGACACACAACACCTGGATCAGACACAACCTGAAAATAATGATACATTAACTTGGACAAACAGATCACATATCCACAGTAACAAACATGAGCCTGAAATCCTGTGTTTTGACTTTCTTCAAAAACATTTTATTTCTTTAAAAATGTAAACTAACTATGCTAAAGTAGCAGTACTTAAGGAGAACTACTTTTTCCAAGTGTTCACTATCTCTGCTTTGATCTTTAAGTAATAATTATGAAATACTGAAGAACAGAATTAAATAACAATAACATAGAAATATTCCACTCAGTCAGACCAAAATGGATCCTGTCCAGATTATTTGCTTTCATTTTCATCAGTGTGTTCTTCTCCACACCTTTATCACATTGGGGCGATTAATAGTCTTAACTGATTCTGGATCTGTACAGCATTCAAAGAATTATGCTGCTTTGCAAACTTCCTTTTAGAATCAGTGTTGTTGTCCAGAACTCAAACATTGGTGACTTACATTTTGATTGGTTTTTGGATTCTATTTTTACTAAACGTTTCCTGGACAATTGAACTTCAATTAACACTCTGCATAAGTGCTTTTGGCTTTACTTCTGCTGTTACATAATGTATTTTTTCCCATTAACAACTATAGAAAACCATAACTTACATGTATATTCTTCATCATATTCATTCTGACTGTATGAATGTATTGAGTGTAGAACAACAAGGAAAACTTCCCAATACAGAAGGATCATCAAAGTTTGATGACCACATCATTACTAGTGGAACTGTTAGAAATCCAAATCATTGGAAAACAACTAGTTTGTATAGTGGTTGAATTATTGAAACCTGTGTTCATATGAGGGGGAAGGCCGCCCAGGCTTTTTAAAAAGCAACAGATGCAGTTTAAAGCGTACATATTTTTCTCAGTGACAAAATGGATTCCAACGAGCTATGTAGAAAACAGGCTGGTCGACATGTTTACCTAGAACAATGACAAAACAGGTTCCACCTACACAGTTTGTGCCCTTGAAGACGACACCCCCCATGCCAAACGGTCAATGTATTCATGACACAATCCTGAGATTCAATTAAAACAGAAATGCTGTTTTTCCCCAAAATAGCAAATGAGACTATATGTAAAAAACAAACATTTATAATTAATACCCTGTGATAACTTTAGATGACTGGCTCTGTGGTATTAATGTAAATAACCATGAATGTCTAGTACTCACCATGAAGTAGTTTCTCTGTTCACCTGGTCTGTGCGTTGCACGGTTCACTCTCCTGTCCCTCTGATATCTGAATCTCACAGTAATCATGTACAGTAATGAGATAGAAACACAGTTTGTATTAACATGAGGAAACCACTGGTTGGACCGGTTGTTCTGGTTGCCTCTCATGTCACACCCTCTGTTAGGGCATCTACTGTCGTGTCCTCTGATTGGTAGTCTGCTGTCGTGTCCTCTCAATGGTAGTCTAATGCCTTGTCCTCTGATTGGTAGTCTGCTGTCTTGTCCTCTGATTGGTAGTCTACTGTCACACAATGTCTTTCAGTGAAACCAAACTAGCAAACGTCACTCACATCTTAATATTCTTTCCTCATCTCCCATAGAGGCAAAGTTTGAGATGATTGCACTGTAAATATAAATAACCTGAGCATCAGGGCGCAGTCTACCGGACTCACAAACTGTTTTCACCCCAAGGGCATAAGACATCTCAATCTGAAACATTAATCTTCTGGTCATATGGGTTAATAAACATTTTCATGCTCTGGTCACTTTACATGTACATTCAATGCACATTAACATATTTACAAGATGTATTTCTCCTCTTTCTTTCACACTTCTTGTCTCCCTAATTCCCATCTCTCTTTCTCTCTCTCCCTCTGTCCCACTCTATGTTTCTCTCTTGGAACAAACACACACGAAGACAAAATAATGATGATTCACACTAAATTTTATTACTTTATAGATCTTAACTGCACATGTTTCAGAAATAAAAAGATTACAGATTTTTTTTACATGGATATGTATTAACACTTTATATATAGACAGACAATTTTCCTTTAAAAAAAGTGTATGTTGAGGCATTAAAGAATGTGATACCAATTATAAACTCATCTGAAATAAAGTTCTGTAAGCATATTTCCAATCCAACATTGTAAGACACAGAGTTCTGGCACAAATACAATCAACAACGTCCGAAGCCCCAGAGCAAGGATTTCAACACAATACAAATGACTTCACTCTCTCTGCTAGCGCTATGCATGTCTAACAGGTACTTAAACACAACAAACCGTTTTTAATATTGGACTTGCCCTGGAGGACATCTGCCCTGTCACGTAGAATGAGAATATTTAATAGACTAAAATGATGGAACTGCGTGTGATATATTCACCGTGTTCATGTCCACACATCAAAGCAGGAACTTCCGGTTATAAGGTTGGTCTTATAAATTTTAGTGCTCCAGAGGAAAACCTGAAGCTTCCAGATCACTGCCACCCTTTTGAAATCCATTAAGGGGCAAATACAATCCACTCTGCACAGCCACAATTCATTGACTGTTTTTAACAATACCCTCTGACAGTGGACCATCAATCGTGGCAAATAAAGAGCTCTGCATTGAGCGATACAGGGCTAATTAATGTCGCTAGCATATGTGAGTGATTTCTGTTCACTGTTATCAGAGACACGCCAGCTTCATGCTGAAAATACAACGGAATAGATAAGCAACGAGAAATACTAAAGTACATATGTATTGAGATTGAAGTGAGTGATTGTAAACAAAAGGTTTGCGATGTTTGTGGTCACCGGTTGAACTGAATCATGTTTTCTGTTCGCAGAAATATAGTGAAATGTCAAATGTGTGCGAGTGGGGGTTTTTCTCCCTGCATGAAAATCGCCCTCAGAGGGAATACTCTCTTGTGGGGACATTTCAATCGGTCTTTAGAAAAATTGCTATTTTCAGTCTTTCTGTGTGGTTTGGGGTATTTGGGTAACGGTTTAGGATAGTGGAGGGCAAACGTTTTCAGGTCAGGGGCCATATTTGTTTTGAAATTTGTTAATTATAAATGATTTGTGTGCCAGAAATGGGCAATATGAGATAAAGCTAGGAGTATGGTTCAGGGTATTCGGGTAAGGGTTTAGGAGATAAAGCTAGGGGTATGGTTCAGGTTAGGTTTACAGAGCCAAGTAAAGTAGGAATTTGAGTTAAACAACGATAGTAAATCCTAAAGAGCGGGTGGGTGCCTGTGTGAGTGTGAGTGACATAACAATGTGCATCCGTTTGTTAAAGCGATTTGGCAAAACCAATTAGTTAAAGTGTTAAGTAATTGGCAAACCAATTAGTCAAAGTGTTAATTAACTGGCAAACCAATTAGTCAAAGTGTTAAGTGACAAGTGAAAGGCAGCGGATGAGGCAGCACAGCTTAGGTTTGGCACAGTCAACGGCCTGCATCAATGCATTGCAGCAAATAGATCCCTGACAGACCTGGAGGCTGACAAGCGAAGAAGAAACCTGAACGGCACAACTATGGCTATATCATTTCAAACACGTGTGTGTTCGTCGCCATTGCTATACCGCGGAGCTCAGTGTGACATATCAAAACAGATACTCCCACTGTAAGGACTGAGAGACATCTCATTAATGAGTTGCTGGGGATACTGGCATGCTGTGACAGCAGAGCATCGACAACACAGTCAACATTTGCTCTATGTACACCTCTGTCTCCAAGCAAATGTCCTCCAATAAAGCACATAACATTGTTTTTGCACGTAACATATTGATTATTTTTTTTTACATTTGAAGTCAGGTCAAAATATAAAACAGAAAGAGGAATTCAGTTCCTTTTCATAGAAATAATAAGGTCAGTAATTTCCGTCATTTTCCCCAAAGTGCAGTGGCAACTCAAAACGTGATATTTTTAGATAAAAAGATCCTTTCTCAAATCTGTCAAGCCTTTTTTCATTGCGCACGGATACGTGCACACGCACGAAAACAACCCCATTTGAATACTAAGCACTGGTTTCGGGGATAGGCGAGTTAAAAGCAGCCAGTGAGTTACATCGTTGTATAACCACAGTATAAATCATTAAACCGTCGACAATCACTTTCATACGCATAGGCAGCAATGGTGGAAACCAGCATTTACGGAGCAATAAAATACATAACACATGGCACCGATATATAATCACAAGCTTTTTCCTCATTTAGCGAACTACAAAAAAATACATCTACATTTGGCCTAACCTAAATATATTTACTGCACTTTACTTGTTGTAAATCATGTAAATTCATTAACGGATGTTTGGTTCTAGCCAATAAAAAGATACATAAACTGCCTTTAATGCGGAGGACTTGCCTAGACACAGTGATTTTCGAGAAGGAGCTCGCGCTCTTCCAACTACTTCCTGTCAAAAAGATGACTTCCTGTCAAAAAGATGACTTCCTGTCTAAATGCTTCACGTGCCCAAAACAATGGCTTGTCCACCATATTCACAGAGCCCAAGTCAAACTTGTTGAGCAGTTATACTTCCACTGCAGTTGTGCTTAGCGGTTGTGTCCCAGAATTTGTAAGGCATTTTTCATAACTAAGTACCAGACCAGATAATACATATGACTTTCAAAAGGATGTTTGGATAATAAAGTAGTAGTTACGCTTAAAATATTCACAAAGTAGCACAATCAAGTTTAAAAATAAGTTGTGAAACCATGACGAGAAATTGACCTGGTATTGTATTTTACCCATGTTGTTATATGTAATCTCTTGAATAAAACAGGCAAGGTTCGCAAAGCACACCTTGTTGTTTGAATATAATTTAAAATGTTGAATATATAATATATTGTCGTTTTCCATACAACCCATATTGCTGTTCAGGTGTGTGTTAAGTCGAAATATTAGCTGAGTATTTTATCTTTGTTACAGTTTCTTGTTATTTAAACAGTACAGAACTAGTTTTTATAGCCCATATATCATTTCAATATGAATACCTACAGTCAGGCGTTTTATCAACAACGTAAGTTATAATAAAACATTTTTTAGTTGATTTCTGAGAACAGTCTCTGTGGACAACACTGATTCCATTACCCAACTCTGTATGTCAGTGCTCTGCGAACCTAATCTGACTATGGTGTCCACCACTTCCCTGTCTGTCTGTCTGAAAGAGTGAGAGAGAGTGAGAGAGAGTGAAAAAAGAAAGAGTGAGAGAGAGTAAGAGTGAAAAAGAGAAAGAGTGAGAGTTAGAGCGTGAGAGTGATAGAGAGTGAGAAAGAGTGAGAGATATTAAGAGAGAGAGTGTGTGTGTGTGTGTGTGTGAGAGTGAGAAAGTGGAAAAGAGAGAGAGAGCAAGAGTGAGTGAGAGAGTGAGTGTGAGAGTAATAGAGTGTGAAAAAGAGAAAGAGTGAAAAAGAGTAAGAGTGAGAGAGTTGGGGAATAGTGCAATTAGCATTTTCAATGGTTACAGGAGCCAAAGGGTGGCAGCAGCAAGTAGCAGAGAGGGCCCCATGGTGGATGCCAGGGAGGAGGGCAGGGGCCCACCGTTAAACACCAGCCTGTAAGAGATCACCTCCACCTTGAGGCCGTTCTCCGTAGCCATGCATCGGAACACGCCGTTCTCCAGAGGCATGCTGAACGTGGGCGCCAGGACACAGAAGTCCCCAACGATGGAGCACGGGTACTGCTTGCCACAGTTGTCCTTCTCCCAGCGGTAGGTGGCCAGGAAGGAGTGCAGGGGGCAGGGGAGGTAGACGGTGCTGTTCCGGTCCATGACCACACGTTTGGGATTCGTCCTGTGACTCTGCAGTGCTGTGGGGGTTTCAGAGAGCACAGCGTGGTTGGCAGTGATATTATGGGCTCCCTGGTAGAATTGGATACATACGAATCTAAATCTGATCACTTAATTTGGTTGGCAAGAGGTCCCTCAGTGCCAGTAAAAACTAACTCTGTATTAGTGGTCACTGATACAGGCATATTTACTTGATGTGTTTTCTTTATTTTAACATCATCATCCTAATTCAAGCATCACCTTCCCTAGCATTGCAATATTACATTCCAGAAAGGATATTATTATTTATATGTATTCATAAAAGATGCGTCCGGACAGAGAAGAACAAAAGTTAAAGAACAATGAGATTCAACTAAGACAGCGAACAATATATCAGCGAGATACGTGGATGGTTATTCGATTTAACTCGGCTGAAGATAGTGGACTTCGAAGTCAGGCCAAGATATCGGTTGGAGAATGATCTGCTCTTCTAATCTCGTGAAACCGAGTTTTATAGAAATCCATTTCAATAAATGAAGATTGAAGAGGGAAAAGTGAGGAACGTACCAGCAGCTTCACCACAGACGGAGGCATTGGAATTGTCCAAACTCTGACTGAGGGCCCTGTGGTATAACGAACATTAAAACCATCACTCCACATAACATAACAGTTAATCTCATCTCATACCCAGATCTGATGCTGCCAACTGGCATCCCAACTATAACATAACAGTTAATCTCATCTCATACCCAGATCTGATGCTGCCAACTGGCATCCCAACTATAACATAACAGTTAATCTCATCTCATACCCAGATCTGATGCTGCCAACTGGCATCCCAACTATAACATAACAGTTAATCTCATCTCATACCCAGATCTGATGCTGCCAACTGGCATCCCAACTATAACATAACAGTTAATCTCATCTCATACCCAGATCTGATGCTGCCAACTGGCATCCCAACTATAACATAACAGTTAATCTCATCTCATACCCAGAGCTGATGTTGTATCCGGCTGGAATGGCCGTGCACCTCCTCCTGGCCGCATCCCAGCCACAATACGGATCCCGAGATAGGATGCACTCCTGGCAACTGTTTCCATAGCGACCACAGTCAGCCAATGGTATGCGCTGAACCGCCATTGCCGTGCCAACATAAAGGTGGCCCTGATATAGGAGACAGACACGCATCCATGAGAGACATTGTGGTCCACATGCGGTAGCTGGCTCCCGGGCGATCGTCCGAACGTACCTGCTTGGAGTCGATGACCATGCTCAGCACGGGACCTTTATTGTGGAATAGGGTGTACTGGGATATGATAAAGACCTCCACATTAGTGTGCAGAACCTTCAGTACTTTCCCTTGTTCTGTCACCAGAAGAGAGAGAACAAGATTAGGGGGGACACAACCGTAGACGGTACCCATTTGTCTTTATGTGTCCTGTGGCCATTTCAGATAGAATATGGACCTGTGTTTATTATAGAATATGCAACCTTTTTGCTGCACTGTGGTGCCGACCTGTCTCACAGCCTGTCCTCTTATCTCCTCCCCGGACAGACAGGCTATTCATTACAACAGACAACTAAATGCTCTAGTTTCTTATTAGGCCACCTCAAAGGCCTGTGGCATTAATCACAGCTCTAAATATGAGTGTTTTAATGTCAGCGGATCCCAACTCAATTCTTCAAACGTACGCCTTTTGAGTTTGATAAAGGCTCTTAGCTGTCAAAAGACAGCGTAATCATAAACAGTGGCGTCTAACCTCCAACGTTTATGCTACGTTCTTAATTTGCTGTAACTCATTAAGACGAGACTAACCTCCTGCCGAAATATTTCAAATAGGTCTCACCAAATGCCTCACTGCGAGACCCGGCTTGACGGTGAAAATGAACACACCTGTTCCCAGGTAAAGCACGCTGTAGTGCTCGTCGTTAACGGCCTGCACAATCGTAGCAACCGTGTGTGTGAAGTGGTCATCGGTGGGCAAGTTTAGCGGAGCGCCACCGACCGGGGAGATCACGTCCTCGATTTCGGGATGGTCCCTGATCACCCCCAAGGTCTTCGGATTCTGAGCTGCCGTCGAGTTCTTAAAGGCACACTGTCAATATAAAGAAGTGTGAATGTGATAATTAGGCAATTAGGAAAGAGACGGTGACTCTGATTAAGCGTTGAGCAGTCACTTGCAGCGGATGCTAATTAGCATCCACTAATTTCCCAACGCTGACAGACTTAAATGGAGTATCAAGTCTTTGCAATAGGCTTCTGAGACAATATCCAAAAAGAAAGTTCATGTAATTGATTTAAATTGGACGTTTCTCTTGTCGGTGGGTGCCTTACTGTGCCAGGGCGATGTCCAGTGAGAGGGCTGTTGTAGCCCTTCAGTTTAGACGTTCTGAATGCATGGTCGATGTCCTCGATGGAGTAAGCACATATCACTGTTGTGTCCCTGGAAAAACAAACAGTAGAAATACCTTTATAATAGTTTTTCTTTCCTCTACTTATTTCAACTTCGTTGTAATATATATCTGCAAAACAATATTCAGTACAAGTCAAATGTCCAAACGTGCTTACCCGTACTTCTATATTTCTGTATGTTAGTATTACATTTACAATACAAGTTTTATTTTCAAGCACAGACAGATAGCTGAGGAAAACTATTACAGTGACGACACACACCCAGCTACAGATGTGCTTGAACGGACTAATAAAAGCACTCAAGTTCCAACTGCAAGAAGACGCCTCCACAGGACGTAGCTCACAATCACCATCTATTTATTTTCACTCACACTCTGCCCGTGCTGCCAGCCTTTGCCATCTCGCGACCACTTCGGATGTGCTATGCATAATTTCTCTTCTCTTTTATTCACCCTGCCTGTCTGCATAGCACAATGTTCTCGTGCATTTTTCGCATGACCCGGTCTGAACCGGCGTACGGGTTGGAGGAAGAATGCAGTGTAAGTGGTCCGCTCACCAGGCGTTGGCAAACAGGCCGTACATGACTCCAGTCGTCTTCTCCGGGGCCACCTCGGACAGCACAATGGCTTGTCTGATGTTGTTGTACTGCTGGGGGGTGCTGCCCACACCACACATCACCCTGGCCTTCATGAAGGTGGTCCACGAGTCCGGCAGAAGGTTCTTTATGCCGCCCTCGTCCACCTAGAGACGGTGTGTGTGTACACGATGTAAATGTGATATGCAATGTTGTTGTAGGATACAGCTGGTGTAGGATGATACTGTGGTGGTAGGATGATACTGGTTTGGTAGGATGATACTGTGGTGGTAGGATGATACTGTGGTGGTAGAATGACACTATGGTGGTAGGATGACACTGTGATGGTAGGATGATACTGTGTTGGTAGGATGACACTATGGTGGTAGGATGATACTATGGTGGTAGGATGATACTATGGTGGTAGGATGATCCTATGGTGGTAGGATGACACTGTGGTGGTAGGATAATACTATGGTGGTAGGATGATACTATGGTGGTAGGATGATACTATGGTGGTAGGATGATGGTGGTAGGATGATACTATGGTGGTAGGATGATGGTGGTAGGATGATACTATGGTGGTAGGATGATGGTGGTAGGATGATACTATGGTGGTAGGATGATACTGTGGTGGTAGGATGATACTGTGGTGGTAGGATAATACTATGGTGGTAGGATGATACTATGGTGGTAGGATGATCCTATGGTGGTAGGATGACACTGTGGTGGTAGGATAATACTATGGTGGTAGGATGATACTATGGTGGTAGGATGATACTATGGTGGTAGGATGATACTATGGTGGTAGGATGATACTATGGTGGTAGGATGATGGTGGTAGGATGATACTATGGTGGTAGAATGATACTGTGGTGGTAGGATGATACTGTGGTGGTTACCATGCAGAGTCTGCCGATGCGTGAACGGTACGGCTCCTCGTCCACCTGGGCTGTCTTGTTGACCTCACTGAAGAAGAAGTAGATCTCATCCTTGAGCTTCTGAGAGGATGGCATTACTGCTGCTCCCCCAAACTGAGGGCCTGAAGCAGGGGAGAGAATGGGTTATCACCACAACTGGACCAGAATAGGAGCTAGTACCAGAATAGGAGCTAGTACCAGAATAGGAGCTAGTACCAGAATAGGAGCTAGTACCAGAATAGGAGCTAGTACCAGAATAGGAGCTAGTACCAGAATAGGAGCTAGTACCAGAATAGGAGCTAGTACCAGAATAGGAGCTAGTACCAGAATAGGAGCTAGTACCAGAATAGGAGCTAGTACCAGAATAGGCGCTAGTACCAGAATAGGAGCTAGTACCAGAATAGGAGCTAGTACCAGAATAGGAGCTAGTACCAGAATAGGAGCTAGTACCAGAATAGGAGCTAGTACCAGAATAGGAGCTAGTACCATAATAGGAGCTAGTACGAGAATAGGAGCTAGTACCAGAATAGGCGCTAGTACCAGAATAGGAGCTAGTACGAGAATAGGAGCTAGTACCAGAATAGGAGCTAGTACGAGAATAGGAGCTAGTACCAGAATAGGAGCTAGTACCAGAATAGGAGCTAGTACGAGAATAGGAGCTAGTACCAGAATAGGAGCTAGTACCAGAATAGGATCTAGTACCAGAATAGGAGCTAGTACCAGAATAGGAGCTAGTACCAGAATAGGAGCTAGTACCAGAATAGGAGCTAGTACTCAGTTCAAGCTGTTACTTAATATCAAGGTGCTGGTTACTCAACAGGGAATATGTTATAGAAGCTAGACAATTCAAGGCCAGTAAACACCAGCATACCTGAATTACATTGGAGTCGTTGCAACAAGACAGGGCAATAGATACAATTGGTTAAGGGAAAGAAAGTCGATAGGAAATAATCACAGAAGCCTTTCCAAATAATAGTACTGTATCTGGTGGGTCTATTTAGACAGTGTGCAGTCATGTATTATACTTTACATCTGCGGTTAACGTGTGAACGCTGAACAGAGACAATGAAACCACTTGAAAACCTCCAACTCACTCACTTATTGTAAGTTAATTATTACACATAGACTCTTGTGTGAAAATGAGCTGGTACAGTCCAGTCGGTGGCCGAACAAAGTCAATTCCATGGGAATTTATTCCATTATAACATGACTCTATCATAACAATTCAAACAAATTGCTACTTTACTATCCGCCTGGGCTGCAGATAGAGCAGATAGGAATTGAAGTCTGCGTTCAACTGCAGATAACGTTATAACTGGAAAATGACTGAGACCTGTATCTTTTTTATGGCTATGACCTGTGTAAATATGTTTACATGTACAGTTTAGTCACACAATCAAAACTATTTATTAATTATATGATACATACAAAACAAAGACACACATTTAAACAGAAACAATCACAGACAACGGCATAAGGAACCTCCATTACATTTATGAGCGTCTTAGCAGGGAGACTAGAGTGTCTGACAAGGGAGACCAGAGATGTTTTGATAATTATTCCTTTTCTAATTCCAGTACAAACGTTGCTTTCAACATTTTCCGGTTGAGAGCAAGAGAAAACCATCACATTGGCCACTTCTCTCCTTCCCGAATAGAAAACCAGCTGAGATAAAGTGCTTATTTAAAGCATCACAAATGTCAATATCAATATGCTTTGGCGAAGAAACAGTGCAATTCCCTCTCATAGCCTTAAAGAGGTAGTTAGATTTTGCCTTTCTGACAGCTGCAGTACATTTTTTTCTTAATTGCTTAAAAAACAGCCAGCTGGAGCGTTAGTTTTCCTCGCCAAAACTCAGGCTTTATTCTTTGGCAGTAAAAAGGTTTGATAAATCAGGAGAGAATCAAAAATTAGTTCCATTTCTCCCTCGATGATTCTTGAGCGTGGCATGTTTGTCAGCCATGGATGTAAAAATAGAAAGACAAAAGCGAGGGCTGAAACCGGGTCCAGAATGGAGCCGGTGACTAAAAGCTCAACAGTTATTTAAGTCAAAGGTAAAAGCTTGCTGTGAGAAGTGTTTATTATTTCTCTTAGAGATGATCCAGGGTCAGAGTTTGTCAGAAAGGCATCTCCAAAACAAACAACAGGGCAGTGGTCAATGGAACTGAACCCCCTGTGGAATTATAAGGGGTTTGAGTTGGATGACTTAGATGAAGAACACATTTCAATTCATTGGATACTGGCATCTGCCAATCGAGGTTAAAGTCACCCAAAAATTTGTAATTCAGAGTTTCGATAATTAGAAGGTACATCTGACAGTTTGCTAATACCTCAGATGTCAAAAACCAAAAGCTATGATGGTTAAGGCATAAGACTATGCTGTAGAGCAGTTTGTCCTGAGAAATATGACATATTATTCTCACATGGAAAAGGTGTCAGGGAATATGCTGTTGAGAATATCATGGACTGGGACAGAGGTGGATAATGTATTTTCCTTCAAGAAAATCTCAAGGTAAATGTAATTTCACCCAAATATGACTCTCCATGACAAACTATCACTTTAAAGAGAATCTTTCCGATTTTGTATTTTCACAAGAAATCATATCATGTTGTGGTAAATGTATTCCATTTTTAGACCTTTGATGAATTCCCTTGTGCTCCAGTCTTTACCTTCTCACTGACTCTTAATAAAAACACTCATCTCCAACTCTTCCCCGAGCTACTTATATTTAAAACTTAAATAATCGGTCCCTCTAAAGACCTGGTTTCACGGTTTTCTCAGCTCGCTATGTGTTTTCAGCTAAAGGTCACGAGCAAACAGCTTGAGTTCTTCCAGCAATAGAGGATGACTCTTCCTTGTGTTTACAACTCTGCTATAACCCTCGCGTGAGTGGGAGCTAGTGTGTCGAGGGAATCGTTCTTACCCAAAGATCTCTGCTGCTCCAAACCTCTAACGACACCCACCCATGCACAGGCTGGCACGGACATGCATATTAACCGCAGATCTGCATCAACACATCCAGGAACACACCTCCCGTGTTTAACATTATTTTCCTGTGAACGCTTAACCTCTGATGCATATCCCGTATTAATGTAGATCTCATCCCACTCACTCTGTAGCCATTTGCTCTCAGTCTTCAGGAGTTTCGATGTTCCGTAGGTCCGGCGAATAGAACCGGGGTTGCGCCCCACTGCTGAGACAGCAGAGTACAGATTCCCTTCTGAGAGAGAGAGACAAGTAGATACAGAGAGAGAGAGAGAGGGAGAGGGAGAGGGAGAGGGAGAGGGAGAGGGAGAGGGTGAGAGAGAGAGAGAGGGAGAGGGAGAGAGAGAGAGTGGCAAACACAAGTTAAAGAAGAGATAAAAAAAGACACCGACAGAAGGCAGCTGACAGTTTGAATCAATGTCCTCCTACAAAAGTATTACAATTACCCGACTAAGGGCACTGTCTCCATGGCAATAATGGAGGCCATTCGGAATCGATACTGCAATTGCATAATGAAAACAGAACGTTTTTAGAAAGCTCCATCACTTGAATTACTGCCTCTTTGGTTATTCACTGTCCACACTGTGACAGAACCTGATTGGCAAAGTAGCCGTTAGATGACTCCAATATGGTAGGTTACAGCTTCGCTACATGAAAATACAGAATTATATATCAAGGGCCTAATAAGTCGCGAGGACACATTTTGTATTCATAACAGCTCCAATTATCCTCAGACTACTGGCATACTGAACTTTGTATTGTGGAATGACGTACCACTTCCTCAAGAAGAAACGCTTCCAGTTGATTAAGGAATAAAGGAGTTGGAGTCAGAAATCCATTTGGCACTCTGTGCTCCAGAACTTCCCAACAAAGTTGATAATGTTTATATCGGGTGTTTGGATGAGACCATAAAAGGCGTTTGACATCATCCTGATGTTCATAAAACTGCTTGTGAAATTCGTTTAGCCGTTTATTTGTGGGCAATATTATTCTGTAATATTGGACTGTCACGAGGGAACAGTGGGTGCCCCTGGTCCAATAAAACCGCCTCACATTCGCCGGGCCATGATACGACCATGCAGAGCAATTATCAGATCCAATGACTCCCACAAGATGCCCCATACCATTACAGATACCCCAATGGTCGGCAGCGGACATTGTGGGCTGGCTTTCTCCAAACGTAAACCCGTCCGGATGTAGGAAATAGAGTGAAAGACTCATTACACCATATTATATTTGGACTCCATTACTCAGTACTCCACGTTTGTCCTCCTCACACCAGGTTATGTGTCTTTGTCTGTTGACTTTGGAAACAAACAGTTTTCAAATGACAGCCCAGCCATAAATGAGTTCTCTGTTAAAGCTGCACGCTCTTCACATAAGCATCCGTTTGATATATCTATTCAGCTCAAAGTACCAGCTCGCAAACCAATCATTGGTTCAGAAGACAAAATAAGTGACACAACGTATAGCTCATTAAGACCGAGGGAGCCCTGCATCTCCTCGCCACGACAACCTGTTGCACACCTGAACCATATATTAATTGGAACTGTGATTGGTCGGAATTTATCTGAGACAAGGTGAGGTCACTCTTAAACAAGGTGAGATCAGGTTTTTCATTAAGGTAGTCAAGCTATAAGATTCTTAAGAACACCTCCAATCCGCCGCAGTTAGTTTTTGGACACCCGCTATATTGAATTCCATTTCCGTTCATCTGATATGTTTTTATTCACCCATTTTGTTCCTACAGACATTTTTGATCTGTTCAGCAGTGCGGCAAGTACCTACTTGAATGTTTTTTAGCTTTTGTTTCTGTTCCTTGTTTTCCCTTAATCTCCACCTGCAAGCAGAAAAAGCCATTTCGCCTAAAACCCATTTGTATTTTAGCGATCTCTGTATATGAACAGAACAGTGTCTTGTCCTACACACTGAAATGATGCATTGAATATCGCATTGGTACTGTAGCGAACATAAGACAGCCTGTGTGTTACAAGTCCCATGTTTCTGTTTTTGTCCTGCTGCTTTTACTGTGTGTGGGTGTGTATGTGTGTGTGGGTGGGTGTGGGAATGGTTTGGAGTGCTTGGTCTCTGTTTGTCTAGTGTTCACAGGTGTGCTGGGTTGCTATTGGCGAGAGGGGGGAGGGGGTGTGGCTTGTCTGAAGACCTGGCAGCTGGGATTAATTCACTAATGGACCTGTGCCTGTACAAACTGCTCTGCTGTTGGACAAGAAAATAAGGATTTTTGTGTTTAGGGTCTGACGGGGACCCTGGTGTTTGTGACTCCTGAATGTTTCTCCAATTAAGGACTTTAAAGCATTGGAATGTGTAGTGTAAGACATAACATTTACTTCAGGATTAGCATTTACTGCGCGTCAGAACATATTCAGAACCCTGCATTTATTTTCTTGTTGCAGCCTTGCATACAATTCCTTTGACATATACTGTCAGGCATGTAGCCAGGTGTTAACCTTTCCAATTCACGTCCAATCAAATGAGTTCCCCACAAGAAACATCTGAAGGATGCTTAATGGAGACAGGACGCACCAGAGCTCCATTTCAAGTGTCTGAGCAAAGTGCTTGAATACTTATGTAAATGTGATTTGAATATTTCTCTATATTTAAAGAACTTGCAAAACATTGTAAAAACAGTTTTGGGTACGATGCGTGCATTAATAGTAACAAAAAAACTATTTAATGCACTTTCATATAACGCCGTTTCTCTGAATGCTTTTTAAATGTTCTGTACCAAAAATGTTTACTAATTTCAACCGAAGAAATCCAATCAGGATTGTGAGCATGCTGGCTGGATGGAGAGATTTACACTTTACTGATATCTATACTGTATCTTCTGACGGGAAGCATTATCAATATCGTAGAAATACGTGTAGGGCATCATTCTGGTATTTGTGGGAATAGTTGTGTGTCTGCAAATGTTTGACTGGAGTGTTTTTGGTACTCTTCATCATACCTGCAAACAGGCTAACAGACCTCTGAGATGGATACGGAGGGGAGATGTCAGATGCTGATGCCATCTGTCCATTGGTTGGGGCAGCAATTAGCTGCGTGTCATTCACCTGCACGGTGGGGAAATAACTATGAAATTGAACACTCCTATAAAGAAACTGAAGGTGTAAAATAATATTGTGAACATTATGAGTGAAGTCAACACACAACACAGAAATTGACTGTCATTTTAGTGTCATCTTACCAGCAGCCAGCACTTCGGTGTTCCTGCATTCGTACCGCAAACTACAAACGTGTCATTGACTTTTTGAATGACTGTGATGAAATTGTCACACTCCAACTGTAGCAGAGGGAGAGAGAGGGAGGAGAGAGAGAGAGAGAGAGGAGAGAGAGAGGGTGAGAGAGGGAGGAGAGAGAGAGGGTGAGAGAGAGCGGGAGGGAGAGGGAGAGAGAGAGAGGGTGAGAGAGAGGGGGGACAGGAGATAACATTCCATTTCCAGAGAGGGAGGATAGTAAATTGCTACGGATCCATTTACCCATACTACTGAGGGAGCGTATTGTCCGTAACACTCAATAGACATTACATCACTTATTCATTACAGTAGCTGTGTGTTTTTCATGAAAAAATACAGATAAAATGTGTGTCTCAGTCACAAAAAACGGAAGTGCATCGTAAACCCAGTTCCTATAACCTCTTCGATTATGTAGATGGTTTGTTATGCCTGTCTTGTATCGATACTCTTACAGTAGCAACAAACCAGATACACAGATAGATTGCTAATCATTGATAAAACTATTAGTAGTCTGAAGAACACTATACATTATGTAATATATTCTTAAATCTATGGTCAGAAATGTAACCCATAACACCCAATCCCTAAATGTAATTCTCTTTCCAGTCCCTTTGGTACCCTGCAATATACGGAAACATATAGTTTATATATTTGTATAATTTATATATTTGATTGAAAAATAATTATCCATGCATGTCATATGCCTTATTAGACAGCTAAGTGGGAGATACAGCTGAGATGGGTTTTTTCCTTAGTGAATAGTGAGACAATTTTAAACCGATGCTTTACAATGCAATGGAGGTAGTTGCTTGGCGCCTGGACATTAGACAGCTTATTGGCTTTCCATGTTGTTCTGCTATACCTTACCTGACTTTTTATCATTTCTTTAATGCAGAGGTGTCAAACCGATTCCACTGAGGGCCGAGTGTATGCAGGTTTTAGTTTTTTCCTTTAAATTTGTTCAGACCTAAATAACCAGGTGAGGATATACAACCTAACCAATTAGTCACCTATTGAGTATTGTGATGTATGTATCAGCGATTGGTAAACCAAAAAAAGGTGTTGGTGTGGGTGATGGTGGTGTTGGTGATGGTGGTGATGGTGATGGTTGTGGTGGTGTTGGTGATGGTTGTGGTGATGGTGGTGGTTGTGGTGTTGATAAAGTGGCTCATAATTCTGAGGACCAACCCTTGGTGGGGCTGTTTTGGCAATGCAAGATGCTTTGGCGTTGTCATCTGTCACCACAGGGATCTGTAAAATAAGATACATTCCAGCATGTAAAATAAGATACATTCCAGTATGTCATTCAATTTATCAGCATTTCAAGCAAACAATTATGTATGATAGCAGCAATCAGCTGCTATCATAGTCAGCATAGAAAAAAATAAAATGTGTCACGTGCTTTAAACGGAAAACACTTGCATGACTTTACTGGCTTTAATATTTGATACGTTTGCTTACATAGGACAGAGGACCAATGGTAAAGTCCCAGGACCCAAATTATATCTTCTGTTTGTCAAGTCAATGATGGCATTGTTAGTGTAATAGTTGTATTGTCTTGCCACAGAAGCTTTTGAACACGCTGGTCTGCTGCTCTCTCCTATTTAAGACAGTTTACTGTCCCTAAACTGGGTGACTGTGTCGTCACCTCAGACCATCTCAACCCTGTTACTTCACCAGTAACTCACCTCATGGCTACTGACCCCCCTGTCAGTGAATGTCAGCACGTAGATGACAGCCTGGCCGCCCACGTACAGCACGTTGGTGCCCTCATGGTGGTACACCGACATGTAGTTCTGTGGGTTTGAGAAGTGGTACACGCCCGGTCCAGTACTCCCTAGATGAGGAGGTGCTGTTACAATGGTGTCATATGATATAAGTCGCACCATCAGTTAAGTTACCATGTAATTGACATTTTAATTTTGCTAAATATAAAACATGAAGCTCAGACGTGTGCAAAGCCTAGAGAGACTATGAGGAAAGAAAGAGAGAGAAAATGCATTGATTTGGTTGCCATGGTTAATCACAATTCACCCTTGGGAGTTCTATTCCTACAGGCATAATATGCAAATCAGACACTATACGTCGAGCAGTTCTTTGTACATAGATTTAGCTTCTAAAGGAGCGGATAAAAGGTCAATGGTAATTGATAATTGTGAAATAGGCATGCGGAAATGTCCATGCATTTTATAATTAAAGTGCGCGGTTTTTGGTGGACGGATGCTGCTGCTGCTGCTATATCCTCACACCATCAGCTCCAGCGACCTCATAAACACACGCACGTATATGTCCATCCGCTGGTGCGACTGCATTGCAGCATTTTTTAGCATAATTATGTGTTTTAACTGCAATGTAGTAGTATATTGCAATAGCTTTATGGAAGTTGTGTCGTTGAGTTAAGTAAATGAGTGAATAGACTAGAGGTCATTAGGACTATTTTACTTTCGCTCACATCATTTCTCATATATTCTTAGATCTTAAAGAGGAACGAGTGTGTGTACAAAAGGCACAGCCTGACCATCAATCACAAACACAGCAGCAGTCTGATCCGTGAACAAAACGGATGCTGCGTTTCCATGACGACAATCGCATCTCTGTTCAGTGCCCTGTCTTGAATCGCAGACATTAGGTATCAATTAGATGCGCCCATGATGGCCAAATCGAGCGGGCTCATTAAAACATTTATAGCTTTACACCATCTGTGTTGCTGCTGAGATGCCTTCTACATTCTTGAATATATAGGCTACGTATAGCCAACTCGCAAGAGTGGGTTGTAATTCTTAGATATAGGACACATGTTCTCGAATATTCAACATTGCTTGATATAAACCTGTGCCGAATGTATGAAAAGTTATGTTCTCTAATACGATAATCGCATTGAATGCTAAAGCATATTCCATCACAGAGGGGGGTTCATACATATGTGTGTATAACCTGTATATGTGTGTATATAACCTATATGTACATCTTATAGAATCCACAAAACGTAATTCTTGTTTCATCAAATCCAAATGCAGTGCGTAATTTCAATTTGACGGAAAAAGGGGGGGACACAAAAAACGAGTTATTTGATAAATATTACAAGTATAGAGACTACAATTATATAATGTAAACGAGTGATGACAAAAGTGATCGCCTTTTGATTTTCAAGTAGATAGATATATAGATAGATGGATGGGTGGATAACAGTGTTCAACGTGTATTTACAATTTCCATGGCGGATAAAACAATGTCCGCTTTTATAAAAAAGGACCAGGGCGTATCTGTCCACCTTACAAAATAAAAACGGTACATGATGAACAGAGAATTTAAATGAGCAGGCCCACATACCGTTTACAATGAATTTCAGTCGAGGAGAATTTTCCGCAAAAATAATGGGGAAAAGGGTAGCCATGAAAATAACATAATTCATCATTCCGCGTCCTCAAGGTATCCAAATACTTTATGTTGAGATTCGATGTCAATTTATTTGCGCGCGGAGGTGTTCAATCTCTTTTCGTAATGGTACCCAAATATTCCTTGATGCGACTGACTCTGGGTCGGTATCCTGCAGACAGTACTGGTCTGTCATGCCTATAGTCCACTAGAGAATATCAGCACAGTGAAGTCAGAGGAACACGTATAGGTTTGGATGCGTAAAACTCCCACCATTCATATTAATGTAAATACATTATTAGCACACGATGTTAAAATCATTTTTTTTGTTTATTTATTTGTTAATCTTTATTATTATGTTAGTATAATTATAGTGATTCCTATCAATAAATCTTCCCCATGGAAAACCTCTGAAACCCCCGAACACCGCTTATTGAGGAACATGTACCTATACAGAGAAATTGGGGTCACATAGATATATATTTATTACCAAAAAAATTATAACTGTCAATTAAATTAACATCAATCATTCTCAACGTTGTTATATTGAAGCTGGAAACGTCTGATTTCCAATGGAGTATAGAGTCCCAATGTAGCAACCAGCAGGTCTATATGGTTGCTAAAACAATTGTATTGTTTAAAAAGGCTAACTGATCATTAGAAAACCCTTTTGAAATTATGTTGGCTGCTGAAAACGTGTGTGCTGATTAAATAATTTACAAAACTGGCCTTTAGATTAGTATCTGGAGCATCAGCAACTGCAGGTGCGGATACAGGCTCAAAATGGACACAAACAAACAACGTTCTTCTGAAACGTGTCAGTCTATTCTTGATCTCGAGAAAGAAACGTAAGGACTTGTTCAGCGCTGTGTACTATAGAGGTTGGTCCTCTAGGTGCAACCAAACCAGTGCCGGCCCGCTGAGGCTTGGACTTTACAAGACTCAAGGTTTCCTGTGGTATCTGGCACCAGCACATTAGCGATAGATCCTTCAAATCTTTAAAGAGCCTGTGGATCTTTAAAGATCTCGACTGGTTGGTCGAGTAAATCCCACAGATGCTCAATCAGATTGAAGTTGGGGGAATTTAGAGGCCAGAGCAACATCTTGAACTCTTCATCGTGTTCCTCAAACCATTCCCGAACAATGTGTGCGATGTGGCAGGGTGCATTATCCTGCTGAAGGAGGCCACTCAGGGATTACTATTGTCATGAAGGGGTGTACCTGGTCTGCAGCAATGTTTAGGTAGGTGGCACGAGTCAAATTCACGTCCATATGAATTGAACATTGAATAGAACTGATTGTTCACTCCCAATAGCATATTAAATCCCAATAGCATATTAGTATCTCACCTTCTAAGTCCCAATAGCATATTCCTACCACATTTGTAACTAGATGCAGACTAAGCTTTGGCACAGCGTTATGTTGTCTTAGACCTGCTTAGATTGTATTCAATCACACGGGCCTAGCAAGGTGTATTATATAGCTGAAATGTGTAGTTCAGTCAGTAAAATAGAATTCAAACACAGTGGCTACAAAAAACTCTGGAAAAGCAGGACCCGAGAAGAGCTGCCGAGCCCTTATATGTTGGCCAGAGCACCTCTGGCTGAACCGCTTGGTGAATGCATTTGTTCATGCCATTTAGGGGATATATAATTCATCAAGATAAACATGTTGTGGTATATTTAATATAGGCTCATTTAGTAAACATTATTGTGAATAGGGGCTCCTAATGCTTTTTCACCACTAGTCCGTAAGTAGTCACATTTTGCTACACTGTAAAAAAAAAAATCGTAAAAAAACGGTCAATGACTGGCAGCTACGGCTGCCAAACGTTGACCGTAAAATTAAAGTAAAATACCCTAAATCAAACAATGTGTAAAAACATTAAATTAACAGAAAATTTTATTAAAATGTTTACAGAAAAATACCATTATTTTACAGATTTTTCACAAAATAATTATGATCAATCCCTTTCAATAAAGGGAGAATCCTAAAATTTCTACAAGAAAATACCATTATTTTACAGATTTTCCCCAAATAATAATAATTAATCACCTTCAATACACGGATAATCGTAAAAATTCTGCAGATAAATACTGTTATTTTACAGATTTTCCCCAAATAATTATGATCAATCACCTTCAATAAATGGACAATTGTAAAAATATTTCAGATAAATACAATTATTTTACAGATTTTCCCCAAATAATTATGTTTAATCACCTTCAATAAAGGAAAAATCCTAAAAATTCGGAAGGTAAATACTGTTATTTTACAGATTTTCCCCAAATAATTATGATCAATCACCTTCAATAAATGGACAATTGTAAAAATATTGCAGGTAAATACTATTACTTTACAGATTTTAAAGAATTATGATTATTCACCTTCAATAATGGAACAATCCTAAAAATTCTGCAGGAAAATACGATTATTTTACAGTTATTCGCTAAATTATTAAGTTCAGACACCAACATATGATCTTCAAAATTACTGTGAATGTCGTCAACTGAAAACATACTCAAGCAATACAAAATATATACATTATGAAATGTCGTAGGAAATGTCGTAGGAAACTACAAATTAAGTCAACATCACTATTGATTCTAAAATCATTTTATTAAATGTATTCAGATGTAAATGTACAATATCAACACATTATTCACAAACAGTTCTTTAGGGGGAGAAACTGAAAATATAACAATTGTACTTCTCCATGTGTGTAACATGTGTGTCTGTAAGCATTTCTATCAAAAGGATGTCAAGACTTTCCCTTTGAAATGGATGGAGGAAGCAACAAATTGTGCTGTTGAGCTCAGGGAGTTATGGTCTTCTTCTTCTTCATTCTCTTAACCCTTGGGGGCTCTGTATAAGGTAGTTCTAATAGCATTTAAGAATCCTAACTATACAGTGAATTATTAAGTAAAATTAAAACATACCACACAAGGTCAATAAATCTGTCACAGAGGTGCAACACAGCAGAAATATCAGACTTCCAAATGGCCAGTAATCGCCTGGATCTGCTCCTGGAGAGGACACACACACAGATAAATATATTACAGAAAGGTCTTTATTGTAAGAAGTAGGATTTTATTTATAGTTCATTTTAAATTAACACTACTGGACTTTTACAGGAAATCAGTGTTGTAGCATTTTCCCAAACAACTGCAGAAAATAGTGACTACGTTTTAAATGCAAAAAAACAACTCAAGAATCCTCAGGTTCTTAGCTCTGCACTGTGGTCAAGCAAACCCACACACACAAATCAAGCAGTGTGTACATTAACACAACTCCCAGCTAAGAAGCTACATTGAAGACTTCTGCTAAACACATGGTGTAAATGACAACTTTTCAGGTCAATGTGGCTTGTCTGGACCTTTGAAGTGAGCTACCTTTTTAAAGTTAGAGGTTTTTACCCAGAAAGGATGTTAAAATCGGTTAGGGTTAGTTAAAGTGGCCATTGGACTGCAAAGCTATTTCCTGGATAACATACATTACTGTGCACTCCCATTGTGTTACAAATACTACTGATCAGCATGATGGAAAAGTCATAGAAAACATGTTTATGTGTGGAATGGAATTCATGTTTGTGCCACTATGTACATTTTCATGTTTGAAGAAAGTTGTTTAACCATTGTTAACTATTTGGCACCACTGGTTACACAGCATATAGACGAGTACAATATTGTTTGTCTTTGTGCTGACAAACTGGCAGTGATATGGCCACTAGTATGCACATTATACATTCACAGTCTTTATGTCAGGATAACATGAATACTCACTGGCTCCTAAAATCTTGTGGCAGGAGACCTTTCATTTCCAAAATGTCTGGTTCATGAGGGGAAAACACACAGACAAACAAAGACTATTAGTCAGTTTACTATTGGAGACATATGCAAAAATATTAATGAACAGCCTCACACATACATTCATTCTTACATAATATTCTTATTATGACTGATGTGAACTTGGTTTCATTCTCTGTATGTTTTTGCCTCGGCTTGCTTACCTGTCCCTGGGTTTAATGCTGCACCCCAACAGCCGGTAATATCTTGTCACTCCTGGTTCTTCAGCCTTCTCATTATCACACAGGTGATGCACAATGACAGGTTCTTTGCTGTGTGAAGTACAGATGGACACAGTGAAGAATATGGTAAATGGATTGTTCTTGCATATATAGTGCTTTTCTAGAATAATCAACCACTCAAAGCACTCTACAATACATGTCATATCACATGTCACATATCAATCACCCATTCACACAATGATGGCAGGCTCTACCAGGGTGCCAACCCACGAGGAAACTCATGAGGGAGCCCTAATTATTTACACTCAACTAGATAAGGAGCACCAGATAAGAGATAAGGATGGTACATATGATAAGCATTCAACCTCATTCAGTCTCTCAGACTGATCAGGATTCATTAGGCAAATAGTATAATTCATATAAATACCTCTTAAACATTCAAATTAAAATGTTCTGTAGTATAGGCTATATCATTAACTTACCTTTTCCCTTTGGCAATCACCACCTTGCCTTGATGAGAATCTCTCTGGAATTAAATTAATATTAGTGAATTTATGTAAACACGAACATAGAACTTAACATGAATTTACATGAATTGAAACTTAAACTGTTCGTTACCCTCACATACTGTTCAGGTGAAAATGTACCCGTTTTGACAGCAGGGGGACAGGCCTGTAGTTCAAAAAGGTGGTATAGATATATTTTTATCAGGACTTTCTTGGACCGGGTTTCTTGGACCTGTGAGGGCATTGGATATGAACAGTTTGTTAGGGTTAAGTAAATTAAATATCAATTAAACAAGAACGAGATTAGCCTAAATCCTCACAGTTACACAATGTTTGTGTGTTAACATTTTGGATGTTATAACAAGCTGTTAACTGTTCACTGCACTCAGACACTTTATTGTGTTGTAACTGTGTGTAATGCTGCAGCTACACTGCAATTCCCCATATCAATGAAGTATCTATCTATCAATCTATCTAGTGTGAAATAGTCACATCTGACCATCTGAAGCTAACAAGGCGGCAGGGGACTGACACAAAAAGATTCCAGTTAGTTCTAATGAGCATAATATTACACTAGACTAGACCAGTCAGTCATATCTCTCTCTCTCTCTCACACACACATTGTGACCAGAAGTTAGGCTGCATTATAACATGTAATTTAATATTTTCAGAAGGCAGTAAGGCTGTTACCGTGCACTCACCAAAACTGCTACCGTTATTACACAAGCAGGAACAATTACGTTATTACAACGTAACGAAAAGTTAACACTATTACTGAGCTGTACATTAGGTTGACTCAGCAACAAGTGTCTGTAATGTTAGTAACATAACGTTAATTGTATTATATATATATATATATATTTGCTGCCTGTAAACAGAATAAGCAAACCATCTCGACTAAAACCACACTCAATATTAACGTTGTGTTTGCTAACATGAATCATGCCGAGTTTAACAAGCTAATGTTAGATAACGAACGTTACTACATTAAGTTACCTGTAACATAAGTTAACGTTAATTACTCACGGATTTAGCTAAAATAACAGTCTGACAACGTTACAGTCAAAATGATGGATATGAACACAAACACTACGTTAGGTTATTAACTTAGCAAAATAACAATGACATGTTTTCATACCTGATATCGCCAGCAGGAGAGCAGATATAAAGTGAAGTTCATGCTAGGAGAGCAAACAGATCCTGATTCTTCTACTGTGTCCATATTCCCATTTTTATTTTGTTCTCCGTTGAAATCCCGGAACTAAAATGTACTCAAATAATAATTTGGCATGCAGATGTTAAATATTCCAGATAATGATCCACGTAATTCATTAGGGACAGAGTATAGCTAAAGTCGTGCAGCCTTCAAACCTACGTACTTTCAAATTAAGGCGCGCTCAGTGCTCATTGGCCAGTTTGCTGGATGACAGCCACATTGGCCAATCATACACATTCAAATTAAAAAAAGGCTTTAAGACTGTACATATTGCCAAAGCAAGCGTTTGGATTTAAAAATATGAATAACAGTAATAAAAAACTATATTTACAATAAATTAATTATAATCTATACTGTTTGTAATACTTTATTATATGTACTCATAAGTATTTAGAGTTTTAATATATGTGATTCTTAGTACACAAATATGCTATTAAATGTAGAATATTCACTCTCGTTCATTTTCTATACTGTTTCACGTGTACTTAACAAACATATTTTTGTTTTAAGAGACAATTACTATAACAACTCAACAGCACTTAAGACACACATTTTAAGCATATTCATTTAAATGAATAAAACTACCTCTGACGGTGGTGAAACTGTTTCGTTAAAGCGTAATTATTTTTGTTGCAACCCGTGTTTCGTTAAAGCCTGTGTAAAGTTCATTTGTTTCAATGTACCGTTAAATGTACGCTTAAAGACCAGTGTGGCTTATTTATGTTCAAAATAATATTTGTTTTAAACTTCAGTGGGTGCGGCTTATATTCAGGTGCGCTCTATAGTCCGGAAATGATGGTACCTTAAAATAAAAAAAATACTTAAATTGTCAGTATGGAGATAAACCTTTATATAACGAGCAAAACATTTAATAACAGGCAAATATCATAATTATTACAGTAAATTTCTGGAAAAAAATGAGAAATAACTGTAGCTTGTCATTATTGGCATAACACGTAAAATAACAGGCTGGTTGTTCATTTACAGATAATTTCTGTAATTTTACTGTTTTTTATACTATTTAATAAAAACAGAAAAACTACTGTGAAAATTTAGAGTAATTTACTGTAAAATTATGTTTTTTTTTTACAGTGTAGACCAAGAAACATGTTTGCCAGATGTGCACACGTACGCGAAAGACGCATTAATTTACCTTTCTGAGAACTTATCCACGTTTCTCAGAAATATCAGTGGTTGCATCATCTCAATATGCATTTGATATCATATGATATCATTCCTCAAGAAGCCACCTTGGTAGAATCGGTAGCGTAGTGAACGAGGCTAACCTGGAGGTTTTAGCATCGCTTAGACACCACACAGAGGCCGAGGTCATTGGATTTATTAGACAGCAGTGGCTTTATGGCTCCTTCGTAACTCTGACCTTAGGATTGGCTTCTATGAATAGGAATAGTAGCTTTTAAACAGTTAATATGATTGTCCGGGCTGTGGTTAGCAGCCACCAGACAGACCAATATAACAGATTGAGACATGCGGAGGTAATCCGAAAGGGTTTAAACCTCTGCGTATACACGTGATTAAAAAAATTCTGGGTTGTTCTGGGCAACGGCAGAAGAGAAAAACCGATTTACTCTCTACGGGATCCACTTAGAGCTACGTGGGCTTTATTTCATCGGGACGGGAAAATGTCAGTGAATCTCCACGGTTTGACCTTCACCCTGACAGTTTCCGGTGTACTTGCTAGGCGATTTACTGTCAACAGAATTCAAAGTCCCCGTTCTCCGTCAGAAGGCAGACAAGATAAGGGTAAACAACGCGCAACAGTAGAATGTATTGAAGCGAACTGGAGGAAAACAACTTGTTTATCATTTGCTCTTCTTGTATATATTGAAATGGCTAAAGCATTTCTACCTAACTTGTGTTCTATTATTCAATTGTCCCTGAAAGCAGTTCTCAAATCATGTGCAAATTAGAAAAAAATTATCTTACAGATTGAATATCATTGAATTGAAACACTGAGATATTGCTGAATCAATCAAAGCCATTGACGCTGGTTAAACATGGGCTTTTAATAATTGAAAATCCCAAAAGATTATATTTTACAAAGCAGACCGCTTACTGACTTAACTATGTGTACATTGTTTTCATGGCAACGCAGAAAATTGTTTTGTGTACAACAAGTGTACTGGAAGCAGAGTGGTTGACACTCATCCAGAGGACTAGATAAAGTCATAGAGTAACCCAGAGCATAGGCAGGTCCTGAACCTGTATTTCACACGAATATAACAATATGCTGATTGCAATTAAAGTTATGCCATGCTTCTTTAATGGCGAGTAAGATCACTTAGGCACATATTAATACACGGTGATCGTTTAGCATTTGGGGAAAACACAGAGAAAATAAATGTTATACATGTAAAGTATCTGTAGAAATGTTATGTATTGCATATTATGCTGTATGACAGAAAGAAAATCACTTGGAAAGAAATCTTTAAATTGACTGTACTGGATGCTGTAAACCGATGAGCCAAAACAGTATGACCCATAATATTCCGCCAAAACAGCATAGATTCTATGACTTTCAGATGGTTTAGACTACATGGGAAAGCATGTGTTGCCCTCACCCATAAATGGGCTTTGGAAGTCCAACACCCTGATGTCGGTGTGTGGTTGGTACCGTCTCAGACCACTGGTTGGTCGGTACTCACCACTACTGACCGGGAACACCCTACTAGCCATGTCGTTTCAGAGATGCTCTGACCCAGTCGTCCGACCATAACATTTTGGCCCTTGTCAAAGTCACTGAGGTCTTTTCTCCTGCCCAGTTCTCCTTTATATAACACATTGACTACAAGAACTGACTGTTCACTTACGATCTAATCTACCCAGATCTTGACACGTGCCCTTGTTAGGAGATGATCAACGTAATTTGCTTCACCTGTTTTGGCTCATCAGTGTAGTTAAAACGACGACCTGACAACCCAAACAAGGTCACTTAGAACCCGGGGTGTAATGGTTAAGATACTACAGTCTCCAGCCTCAGACATAGAACGTGAGCAGCTTTTCAGACTTTATGAATAACTCCAGAGATTAGAGGCAGATATAAAATATGGGTCACTGAGCCTTCAATAAATAGTGCCGTACATAAAAATAAACTCGGCTTCAGTGTGTCAGCTTCAGTGGGACCTATTTGTTTTAATTATTAGCGTGTTTAGCCGTAATGGGGCCGGTGACTGTATTAATGTGGTGGCAGAACGGACAGGTTGTAAAAAGAAACATCTGATATTAACTTAGAAATACTACTATTGCCAAATTAGCATTAAAATCTGTGAACTTTAAAAGCTGGTGAAATGTTTTTTACACATTTAATCTGATATATCTATTTGGCTAGAGCCTTGTACAAAACTTAATCCAATAAAAATGTATTTTACCAACACTGTATATAACTACAGCCGTGTTGGCATAAAAGTATGCTCTTATTGAGCTTTAAGCAAATGAGATATATGTAGGCTTTGAAGGGATCCTGTGTGAGCAATGCATTGATGACCTATGGCAAGCTGACACAGGATCCTCCCAGCAGTTCTATATTTATGAACATTACTTATACACAAAAACATGTAGAATATTTCATGTTCATATCAAATGCAATATATAATAATAATTGAATAAAAAAGGACACTAATGTTAAATGACAACAGATATAAAGAACACTGCTAGACAAAAAAAAAATAATGTTCATGTTCCAATCCGATATATTTTGGACGACATGTATTTCTACGTTTATATTTTGAAGTTGTCTTCTGAAGTAGGACAATTACCCTGTATTCCAAATGAGCCGTAACCCTCAAGGCGTAACATAGTCATTCGAGATCCTCTCCCACACTAACTTAGATAAGCTTCATGGTGAACTTCCCAGCATCCCCCCCACTCCCTCCTCCTCCTCCCCCCCCTGTTGAGGAACGAGGCACATAGTCGATGGTGGCTGTGTGTTTAATGTGCCCTTTGCTCTGGCTCCAGAAAAACATGAAGATGAAGCAGATAACCACAGAACTGAGGAAAGAAAGGAAACCCATTGTTGTGGCAATGATCAATGTCTTGGCATCGAATGGGTACTGGTTGTTGGCCACCTGGGCAGAGGAGTTGACGGTGGGGGCATGCGAGGACTCTATCCAGCCTTCGTCTGTGAAAAAGGGCATGCTGCGATTACGTGGGAAACCCTTCACATACAGGCTGAAGAACACGCTATCGTTGCCAGCTGCATTACCTGCAGTGCACTGATAGGTGCCACTGTCCTGAACCTGGGCGTAGCGTACCTCCAGAGTGCCGTTGGACAATACCCTGATGCGCCCTGTACTGGAGAGCAGAGACCGCTGGGGTGATAACCAAGTAAAAGAGGGCCTTGGGTCACCATCCGCCTTGCAGGAGAACAGCACTGTAGTACCCTCCTCTACCCTGACCTCATGGGACCTGCGGCCCACGATGCGAGCCTGTCTGCAGACGAATAGTCTCGACAGCTCTTTCTCGGAGAAGTCCCGGAATTCACGCTCTCGTACCATGTCTGGTGTAGAACAGGTTGGTTGGCGGCCATCAAAACTCAAGCGCTGCCTTCGACGAACCAACCAGAGCAGCCGGCAGTCACAAGCAAGGGGATTCCTGTCTAGTCGCAAGACCTGCAGGTTGCCGACGGAGTGAAAGGCACTCTCCTCAAGCGTCCTGAGATGGTTGGATGTCACGTTCAGCAGACGAAAGTAGGCCAGAGCCTTGAACGCCCCTGGCTCAATGCGGAGCAGGTCGCCTCCCGCCAGGTGCAGTTCCTGAAGCCGCAACAGGTCCCCCAGCAGGTTACCGTAGATAAAGGAGATGGGGTTGTAGGACAGGTCCAGAAAGCGGAGATAGACCAAGTGGCGCAGGGCCTGGTACGGGACTCCACTGAGGTTGCAGCTGCTGACGACCAAAGAGGTCAAGTTTAGGCCAATCAGGCTGTTGCTCGCCACGGTGTCCAGCGTGGGCCAATGGGAAATGATGAGGCTGCGAAGCCGGTGAAGCCGGCGGAAGGCATTGTCGGGCAGTGCCGAAATGGTGAGGCGGATCATGCGCAGATGAGTCAGGCTCTGGAGCTGAGACAGCGCCTCGGTGGGGTTGGAGGTCAGGTTACTCCGGTCTAGACTGAGCTCCTTGAGGTTCTGCAGGCCGGCAAAGGCACGCTGGGAGATGAACACCAGGTCATTCTCCCCAGCCTCGAGCTGCTGCAAGCTCACCAGCTCACGGAAGGTGTAGTCCAGGAGGACCAGAATCTCATTCTGACTCAAGTCTAGCGAGCGCAGACTGGGCAAGCCCGAGAAGACACCCACAGGGATGATCTTGAGGTGGTTGTTCCTAATGCACAGTGTCTTGAGGTTATGCAGACCCTGGAAGGCATCGACTTCAATTGTGGAGATGGAGTTCTCACTAAGGTCCAGATGCTCTAGCTGCGACATGCCAGTGAACTGCCGACGACTCAGCGTCTTCAGCTTGTTACGGGATAAGTCCAAACGGCGGCCACCAGTGGTGAAGCCCTCGGGCAAAAAAGTCAGCTGTTTGCCAGAGCAGTTGACATCTGATGTCTCAAGCCGACACACACATCTGGGAGGGCAGGTCCATGGGAAATCCCCTGCGGACATGCCCAATAATCCACACTGGAGCAAAACACTCCACGCTCCCCATTGGACAAAGAACTCCAGAAACATCTTTCCTCCTGCCTAAAAGGGGAAACAAAAATGTTACAATGAAACGGATTGTTACATCAGTCATTTGTTATTGACAACTATTACTTCCAGTAAAAGATGAAATCACAGTTCCTAAAAAGTATTGCTTAACCAATTTACCAAACGACTCTGTGCATGCAGGTGTTCATAACCAGTGGTGGTCAAGCTGGAATCATACTTTTAAGGAGATGCTTTTCTGTTTAAACATCCAATGCAAGGTGCCCTGGAGAGACAAAATCGTAAAAAAGCAAGTTACACGTGTAGCATTTATTTGCTAATTGTCAAAAACACTTGGAATTAAAGTGGAATGAAACAGATGGGTAAAGAAATCCCCAGCCAGTGCATACAGTATGTACAGTAAAATATAGAGCAGATGTTACAATTACTGTTGACCTACATTCCAACCTCGTACCAAACCACAACAAACCGATTATAATATAATAATATATAATAATACCCCTCCTTGCTCACTTTTTCCTCTGTGTGTAATACCCTCAGCTACTCTGAATGTTAAACCTCATAACTTCGGCTTAACGGCAGTAGTGCCGGAAATTGCTAAATGTTATTATGCTCATGACCGTACCCAATTAGGGGTGGCCCTATAAATAAGTATTTTGAGTGAGAAACTTCGAATCACAAAACAGAACCTTTGTAAGACACAGGCCAAATCAAAAGATGCAGGCGGAGAGTTTGACACCATCTGTAATGCATAGTGGAGGCAATGTGATGGTCTGGGGGTGCTTTAGTGGTGGTGGTAAAGTGGAAGATTTCAAAAGGGTAAAAGGGACCATGAAGAAGAAAGGCCATCACTCCATTTTGATGAGCCATGCCATACCCTGTGGACGACGTATGATCAGAGCCGATTCCTCATCAGCAGTCCGCTGGTTGTCTGTCTATGATGGAGTGGCCAGCACAGTCACTGGATCTCAACCCTATTGAGCTGTTGTGGGAGCAGCTTGACCGTGTGGTACGTTAGAAGTGCCCAACAAGCTAATCCAATTTGTAGGGGTGTTCTTCACGAGGCATGGGGTCAAGCCCCTTCAGATTACCTCAACAAATCAATATCTAGAATGTCAAGCGTCTGCAAGGCAGTAATTGTGGCAAATGGAGGATTCTTTGATCAGAGTAAAGTTTGAAGGACACAATTATTATTTAAATTGATTACTATTTAAATTAAATTAAAGATTATTATTTCTAACCTCGTTATGTGACGATATTTCCAAGTCATTTTGCTTTATCTCCTCGTCAAACTCAAACTCATTTAATGCGTTTTCATGGAAAACCCGAACATGTCTAAGTGGTCACAGAACTACACAACAGTAGTGTTATAAAAGTTACAATATTCATATAGGCAAACCTGCATGTGCTGAATCTCACAGTCCGACGTCACAAAGACCCTTTTCCCCTGTCCTCCGCACAACCACCACGCTGGCCGGACAATTCGAGATTATTCCCCCTGTGCTGAAGTCGTGGGGCGTGGGCTTGTGCGAGAAAAGAGACTGGCATGTGTGTGAGAGATTGTGCCTTCAGTCGGCGTGTCATCCGAGTCCTCGTGCTTTTATGACGGTTTGCACACACCATTAAGAGAGAATGCAGTCAATGGTTGTGACCTGCAGGTCGCAGACAGCTGAATATGTCTGTGAGAGAATTCGTTTAATTTACCGCTGTAACCGAGTATCATATTCCTCGGTATATACACTTGTATATTCCGTTGAATAAAAACGGTTTTCTCTGTTGATCGAGTAATTTTTTTCCCGTATTTTCCACTTAACAGTGGAATTGCTGTTAAATGACTTTCAATTGAAATAGTGATGTTGGGTAATCTGCTACATGGTGTATGGTGGTATGGAATCGGTACCTTTTGTTTTTGGCATGACGGTTAACGACAGCACGTATGACTGGACAGGAGAATCTCGTGAGCTCTAGTCTAAAAGACGACCACAAAGCCAAAGGAATTGTCAATGCCAACCTGACGCTAACTTCACTCGGCCAATCCCGTGGCAGAGCCATTAAACCGTGTTTGGATTGGCTCGCACTGTTGCTTTATTCTTGGAAACGTTTGGATATCCCATTTAGCGGGGCTCTATTAACCCAGAAAACTCATCAGTCATGCTCAGATGTTATCACATAAACCTGCAGCCAGATGCCAGGTCATTCCCATCGTTAAAACAGTTGCCTGGCAGTTCATCCACAATGGAAGATCCCCCAATGAGAAATGTCACACAGCTTTATTTTCACTCTATTTCTGCTTGTTGATCCATTAACAGATTCTAATAACACATTTTTGTAACAGAGACTATTTGCAAATTGCTTGTCTTACGACGTGGAAATCAAACAGCTGCATATCTAGATCTCGATAAGCTTTGCTTTGGCTATAGTCCACAAGTCTTGGTGTCATTTCTTGGTACAAGAATCAGCCTTCACAGCAGACATTCCCTCCCCTTTTCCATGATGGTCACTCTCTAAATCCAAATGAGGCGTTGGACAAAGAACGCACTTTGCACTTAGTAGCCTGGCTGTGCTTTTTGACACTAGCCAAAGCCCTATTCTTAGATTATTAGGGTGTGAAAGACAAGACCTCGTCTAAACCCCCATCAATTGAGGGAACAGAAATGAAACAGCGGCTCAGGTCAGTGTCCGAGTGTCCAGACAGAATTTGCCTGTGTGTACGCTAGTAAGTGTGTGCAGTATGTGTTTTCTTGGCAGGCTCGCTAGTGAGCCAGTCCCTGGGATTTGCATTAGCAATGATACACGCGTGTATTAAAAGGTTTTTGAGATGAACAGCTGCTAGGCTGAGGTGGGGTAAACAGCGGACCTCTTCAGAATGACTGGGTGCTTCTTTTGGTCCCTTTGCATCTGCCAGGCAAGAAAGGGTTTGTAAACATCCTCAAGTGAGGCGAGCAATTTCTGATTCAATCTCTTTAAAACACCTGTCAGACAATGTGCGCCCTATAAATATTGCAGAGTCTGATGGATGTGCGTGTGTCTGGGTAGAAATTGTATTATTTATTACAGTAGGCATGTAGCCCTCTAAATGTAGGGGTTTGTCTGGCTCGACGCTTGTGTCTGTGACTCATGTATCACTAAATTAACTGTGAACAATGTGCACATCAAGTTGTTTAGTTTAATCTGGATTTTGTGTCTTAAATGCTTTTAGTGCCAATTTGCAACGGCATTTAATATATTTATGCACCTGCACACAGTCACTTTCAAAAATACTGTTCGTCGTTTATCACTTCGGAGTATCAACCAACAGTGCATATTTCTTAAATTAATATATTAGTACTTGGTAGATGTCATAATGCAATTGGCCTTGAAAAGGACAACAAGACCATGACATCAAAGATATACCATCATTTTCTTCATCACCCCTGTGGGAGGTGGAGGCCGTGCGGGAAATATCCCTGTGGGGGGTGGAGGCCGTGCGTGAAATATCCTTGTGGGGGGTGGAGGCCATGCGGGAAATATCCTTGCGGGGGGGCAGTGCTTGTATGTGTATTTTCCTTGTGGGGGGCGGTGCCTGTATGTGTATTCTCCTTGTAGGGGGCGGTGCCTGTATGTGTATTTTCCTTGTAGGGGCGGTGCCTGTATGTGTATTTTCCTTGTAGGGGGCGGTGCCTGTATGTGTATTTTCCTTGTAGGGGGCGGTGCCCTTGCGTGCATTATTGCATATCAGGAATCTGTCTGTATTTACACCTTCACTATAACTCAAAGTCAAAAGAAGAAATGGTTCTCTGTGACAGCTCACCAAAGTTGACCCGCTTGGTATATTGGTGGAATGAGAGAAAGACAAATGTCTGAGAAGAAGACGATATCAGCAAACGTGGAAGTGTGAGTCTATAGGAAGTGTTAACATAAATAAAGCACCTTCAATAACAGAGATTAATTGTACTATATCGGATTACAGGCTGCCTCTGTCAAACAGACTCCTCTCAGAAGACAATCAATCTATTTTGGGGAATAACCTTTCGGTTCCATGATTGCAATGCAGATTTCAGAGGACCACCAGACCACTACATAATCCTTCACACACCACAGGACAGGTGGAGCTCTTCCCGTTTGGCACATTTAACAGGCTGCCAGTTAATCTGGTCAGAGCCAGCCACAATCCTAACATGATTCCAATTAAGGAAACCTGCTACTGTGGTGCTAAAGCCTTCGTTCAAAAGCTTTAGGTCAAAGCATGTGGAGTAGCTTGCCTGTACAGTCCTCTCAGTGTACAGGGCATACTGACGCGGTTCTCTAATCTAATAAATGCGATGACTGTTTAATTCAGAAGAAGTTACATGAAATAAAGGCAGCTAGACACAAAGTCTGTACCCTTGTGAAGAAGTGAGCAACGCAGGTTTACATTTGTACACATTGCTTATTAATTCTGCTCAAATCAATAGTTTGGCAGATCTATAATGAGTTTTTCAAGGAAGTGGAACAAAGATGTAATGGTGTGTTAACGTAGATAATTAAGATATAAGTAAACTGATAAAGGAATGCAGGGATATTACAGAAATGGGTTAAAACTAGTATTTCAGATAATATAACGCATTATAATGTGTACAAGACACCAAATTACAGGTGGCACTAATTATACTGGCAGAATAATTACCCATATAGTCCAAAATAACCTTTCAAATAGGTTATTTTGGACTACATGGGTAACTTAAAAGATATTGGAGCAATAGTTTGAAACAGTTGACCCAGCGTGTGTGTGTGTGTGTGTGTGTGAACCAACTGGTTAAGCTGTCCAAAGTTTTGACTGGTAATTTAACTTATATGTCGTCAGAGTTCACAAAAACTGAATACTAGACAAATGAGTTATCCTTAGTCCATGATGTCGTGACTTCACAAAAACAATGGATCAATTTTAATAATATACTTTGATCAAATAACAATATTTATGTATAACAATAAGAAGAAACTAAATAGAGCAGATCAATGCACAGCCTCTGAATATGTACATGTAGTCATATATAATTATTAATAGCACAGATGACTCGATTTGAGAGAGAAATAGGCCAATTTTTATTGAAATGTATCTACCAACCAATGCATTCTGTATAGTATTAGTTGCCCCAGTTTAATCGTTTTATGAACTTACAACCAAACCGTTTCTTTGTCATTGTGAACTCATCTATATTCCCATGTTAAAAACTATATTTAAGTTGCATTCACACAGTAATTCAATGCGCCTTTCCGAAAAGGCTTTACGCGTATAACTGAAAGTTGTCATTTTGGGACGAATTAGGCAATTGTATGAAGCTCAGAATCACCAAAATGTTGCAAATATTGCAGCCCACATACATTGTGGCAAATCAGAAGCCTACGATTTAATATCTGACAATCCATAGCGAATTTATTCCATTTAAAATAAGCTGAAAAGTGTAAAGAAAAAGGAAACTCACCAGTATCCTATGTGCAATATGTCCATAATTGATGCACACCTTCAGATGCTCGGGCTCTTTCACCTCCAGGCTTTGGGTTGTGCGGCTCCATGTTGTTTTATCATGTTTTAGGAGACTCCAGAAGCGCTGCCCTGAGACCTGCACGCAATCTACTTCGCCCTCTTTTCTTAATTTCTTCTGACTGCGGCACCCCCGGGGGGTTGTCGGATAATTGCGCCACGGAAAACCATTTAGGTCGATTACTTTATTCTCTTCTGACGCATATTCGCCCTGTTGGTTGTGCGTGTCCGTGCTGGTGATGCTCATGTCATGGCCGGATTAATGCAGGAGTTTGCTGGGGCAGCAGCCCATTAGGGGCCCAACCCCACACAGATACAGCTGGGAAGTTGGGTTTGGGCAGCACTGGAAACAGATGTAGAACAGCACACTGTGCTTATAGTGTACACTACACAGTAATCCATACAAGGGCTGTGTAACCAATGTGACTGTTATCAGCTGGTGGCAGTAGAGAGATCAGTGGGAACGCAATTTAGGGACCATGTTGGATACAAATTGTATGGTTTGTTGTGGCTGACAGTTTGCCAGAAATGCAAACTGTCAACTGTCATGTGTTACACAGGTTTTGCTCTGTGAAACGTCCCCAAACTGTGGTAAAGTAAGAATTTAGAAAAGGGCCACTAATTGAAAAGTAGCCTTTCATCTTTATTAATGACTTGCTGCTAGCCACCTAATAAATCGCTTACCGTATTAAGTACAACTACCAAGTGGGTAACTATCTTTAATATGTCTACCATGGATGCATTAATATTGCAGTATAGGGATATATGTAGTTATGATTTGGTACAGATCAGACCAGAATAGCATAAACATGCCAAACCCTTAAAAGGGGTCAGAGGAAGACTGAACTTTAAACAGATGAAGGCAGACAGGTGCAGAAGTTTAGCAACACTGAAAAATGTGTTTTTGAGTTGGGGAAGGTGTTTGGGGCTTTGTCAAATTATGTTTGGAGCAAACGTTATCCAGCATGCAGACATAATAGAATTGATCAAGGAAGTGCATTAGAGATACATCATTTCTTGATTGCGAAAAAGTCCCAGAGCCCTTCAAATGACATTCTGCCCTACTCTTCACTGAGCTGCATTATAATACATTCGCTGTAGTAACTGCGCGTAGCATTTTAATTCTCGGTAGGCCAGCTGAAACTTGTGCGCCATCCATTAGTGATTGAAGAGGAAAGTGGCACTCGCGGCAAAGCCCAAAGGACTTTAATTAAGTTTATCCACTTGGGGAGGAACGTCTAAAACGAACGATGGCGGGCGGGAACATTTCTCTGCAATTAGAAAGCTTAACCTTTTCCACTGTATTGAGTTCACTGCCTGTAATCTCAATTGAAGTAGTACAACAAAACAAGTCTGTGGCCTACATTAGTGACACATATTCCATTTCCCATATATCAGACCTAAACAAAGACGTGTCTAAAGTACACCTTGGTTTACCAGTGATCTGGGAGAGCTACGTGCAAAATCATTTGCATCAATGTTAAAAAATCTGTCTATAGACTATATAGATTATTATAGAGACTGCAGTCTTTCTTTGACATATAAAGAAACAGAATGACAGAGGGATATTTCATCATATTAATACAGTGAAGATATCATCTCTCAGCTACATTGCATGGAAAAGAACCCCAAAATTAAGAATGAGCTTTTACTTGAGTCTTTATTTTGGTCCTGACTGCCACAGACAGCTGGTCAAAAGCCTGCCGACAGGGCGTGCTTGATTAAGGGCCAGCACTTGTTTTTGTAACCTGGAAGATTACATTAGGATTATTTCTTTTGGTTGGCTCTTTGTGTAATGAACATTAAGGGGAAACAAATCACTCTCCCGTCTCTAAAGAAGATTTAACACACAAACTGTGCAGCAATTCATTAACAGAGTTATGGGTCGACTTTTCTGTTTAACAGAGTTATGGGTCGGTTCGTTAAAATGTCTGAAATGGTTTCCGGGATGCAGGTAATTTATAAAACTGGAGTTTCGTAATTTTGTAAGTAATTGCTTGACCCCAAATTTAACTGAGATGTGTACATTTGAGTATAACATCTTTAACACACACACACACACACACACACACACACACAAGCAATACTCATTGTTTTGTGTGGAACCGTTATTCAGTTGAACTGAGCATAGTGATCCAAACTGATCTGTTGACATTTCAATTCTCAGTGAGGCCTGTTTTCTTTTGTGACTTCTAGGCTATGTTGAGTACACAGTTCATTTGCCACTTTAATTAATTAACTTGAAGGTGGCACAGCGGGTAGCAGAAGAGACTTACCCGTTTACAGAGCACAATTGCGAAGGTTCTGTATTGTTTATAGTTTTTCAGACCCTTTGGGGTTGTCGTTCGCTCGCAACGTTGTTTTTGATATCGCCTGAATCGTCGCTCAGACACCAGGCAACATAAATAGACATATGTAAATTGAGATTTGTTTTACCTGATTGTCAGTGAGAAATCCTGTGTGACAGTGTTTGCACACACAGATACGTGTCTAGTGAGAACACGGACAATATCAGATACATCAATCAGATGCTAGGGAACATGAATGTATTTTTCATCGTCACTTCTATTTCTAGCCTGTTTTTTCAATGGCAAAGTGCAAAGCCAAAGAAGGGAACCCTGACATTACCTCCTAAGCCTCCCGGTTTAACTGTTGGCCCAAATCTAACAGCTGTCACGTGGATATTGAACACGTGCCTCTGATGGTATTTCAGTACTGAGGTCTACCAACACAAAGTGTATTTGGATGAGACCACATTATGAGTGATTTCCCGAGATGTGCCATTTTTCAAGACTTAGCTGTAACATGACGTGTTGATGATTCGATATGAACAATGACTGATTCAGGACCAACTCTGGCCATTCATCACATGGTACATGTTAGCAGGTTAAAGAATTCAAAATACTAATAATTATTATGTTTATTTGTGTTAAAATCATCCAAGTTGGCACAGTTGATTATTAAGCCCACTCGCAGAATCTTAAGGATCTGATTATGTGTTCTTTAAGTTTGGATTAACTAATACACAGGAGAGCTGTGCCACATGTGGTGTTTTTCTGGGTTGTTCCATTGGCTGTGTAAGGATTTCTGAAGCTGAGCTTCACTTCATCACTAGTTCATCAGAACTTTATTGAACAGGCTTCTCTTCAGGATATTCTATAAAGGAGACTTCACCGTGTTTCAGCTACACGAGAACCTGAATTTAATTTTCTTTAACCTACTTCTGAAAGGTTTTAAAAGATGTTGCAGATGTCCCTTCAAGAGATTCTCTACTAAATTAATCCATCCTGTGTTTTGCTCATGATCTATCAGATTATATACACAAGAGATGTGTTGCAAGTCAAAGTAAATAAAATACAAAGATCCTGAATTGTTGAAACAATTGAGGAATCGATGCATTGTTTATGAAGCAAAACTTCCTATTAGGAAAACGGTAAATTGCTTAAATTACACACATTTCTTTCTGCCACTACATGAATACAGTCACCGGCCCCATTACGGCTAAACACGCTCTTAATTTAAACAAATAGTTCCCACTGAAGCTGACACACTGAAGCCGGGTTTATTTGTATGTACGGCACTATTTATTGAAGGCTCAGTGACCCATATTTTATATCTGCCTCTAATCTCTGGAGTTATTCATAAGGTCTTAAAAGCTGCTCACGTTCTACGTCTGAGGGTGGAGACTGTAGTATCTCGACCATTACACCCCGGGTTCTCAGTGATCTTGTTTGGGTTGTCGTTTTATTATTTGCCTTGACTACACTGATGAGCCAAAACATTATGACCACTCACAGGAGAAGCAAATAGCATTGATAATGACACTAAACATCTGTTAAACGCAAGACTTGTGGGGTGCAGTGTTAAGAAGCTACTGACCGTGCGTGGTCAGAGGAAACTACAAACTGTTAACAGGGTGTTGGGCGCAAAAGGCACTAAAGCAACAAAGGCAATCCCATCTGGTCTGAACCGACAGCAGGTCTGTTGGGTCACAAGTCACATAAAAAGTTAATGATGGTTAAAGGAGGAAAGCTGGCCATAATGTCACTGTCAAATCACGGACAAACGTAATGTTTAATTAGAAGTAGTTCGTATTTCCTTTTAAAAATGTTCCTTTTAATTTGTTTTTTAATTAATGTATGTTCTTGGCCTTCCTTTCCTAATTTAAAAACTTACTTTTGGTTGAACAAATGTATAAAAATCAATAAGGGCACAACCATGTTTTTGTTGGTGTCCAGAATGAATAGCACTGCACATGTTGAGCTTGCCGGTATTATGTTTTGGAATGAAACTCTTAATCTGTTTATACAGTGCCAGATATAAAGGAGGATAGCTACATCATCACCACACAGTCTGTATGTGTATAAGCAGCACCTCTGAGAAAATCAATTGTCTCAAATTAAACATTTGCTCATGATGGGCAGATACATGCTGACTTAGATGAATGACTGAGCCAACAGAACCAATCAGCAAACCAAGAGTCCAGTACAGTTGACTACAATAAATCGTGGAAGACCTCAATATCACTCCATATGCCGAAATGTTTTTTTTCGGCCACCAGAGGTCGCTACAAACATCCATGGCACTGGAGATCCCGTGACAGTCACGGGTTTGGTCATATGATTGAAGCAGAGGATCCTGGGAGGTGATCTGCCTCCAGCTTTGTGGTGAGCTCAATAGGTATGCACTGTAAAAGGAAACAGATGTGGCCTACCCAATGAAATGCACCAGGTCGGGGAAGAAAAGTAAAGCGGGGAAATCCACATTGAGTGAAAAGTACATGGGTATCAAACACAAAGCATTTTTACAGTAACTCGTGAACAACAGCAATTGTTCCCTATTCCATTCAGAATAAAAAAGAGCATTGTTGCCAAAGTTTACAACAGACAAGGAATTTGTTGTGGCACTTTTACACAAGTAATAAGAGCAATACTACAATACATTTAAAAAACATGAAAATTGTCGAGAGTTCTGGACTTCATGTTTCCAGAATCCACTAGTCCATCATCAATAGATCATCAGCGGGTCCAGATCCACAGGAACCATCATAAAATCAGGAAAATTAGGACAAATTAAATAATGTGGATGCAAACTAAAAAATGCTGATTAATCATACACTAATTTGTAGCCAAAGCATACATTAGAGAGAAAAAACATGCAATACTTCTGAGTAGAATGAGATGACCAAGTAACAGTGTCTTCATCTTTATATTTTTGTGACATCTGTGTGTCTTCTTAAATATATCTAGTCTGGTTGATCGATAGACAGCCCATAATAATCTAGAGGGACAGGCTCTCTCCTAGAGCCTGTTGTGGTCTGATTAAAGGAGCCAGCCAGGAGTCTTTTTCTCCAGGTTCGTGGGTTTTGGAGGTACCCAGGTCCGATGCTCTGCTCTCCCGGTCTGCTCTGCTCTCCCAATCTACAACAGAGAACCAGTATGTTCTCTTTTTACATGACAAAATGTGAGTAATTGACATGCAGCTCTTTGGAATGTTCTCAGGTCACAGGATTGGTTTAATTTTAGAGGACAATGTAGTCACGTCTGACTGCGTTCACCTAAACATCATGAGACGGTCTTTAAATTGGTTCAGTCCTGACACATTGTTTTAAAATCACAGGGGGTTGACTAACATAGGGAAGTAAGTGCCGCTCGGAAAACACAGCTATTGTCACACCCAGAATAAGGGAGACACTTTCCTAGAATGTGTGACTTTTGCTGAAGGATATGTGCCATTTTCTACATCGAAAGGGCCATTTGAGACTTTTTTGGCCCTGTTTAATCAAGCAAACATAGCAGTATTCATGCAGAAGCTATTTTTCTTATTATCAAATAAATTCACAGCCGTCCTTTCACATGTCAGTCCTAGAAATGTGCAAGAATGGGATGAATATTGTAAAACCTCTTTGGGTTTCAATACCACAGCGGTTAAGTAGGGAAATGGTGCAGCTGTGAACAGCCATTGCTGTAAGTCACTACAGTAATTGCTTATTGTGTTGGATGAATCACGATAAATTTAAATGTCTGACTGAATTCTAGTCTTCCAGGTCTAAATCCTGGTCTCAGTCATCGGTTCCCACTTCAGCTCTCCTATCTGAATGTTTATAATTATCTAAATGAAATATCTGCCACTACCAAATAACACAAAGACTCTCACACTCAATCACATGTAATTTCTAAAGATTTTCTCACATCAGCATGTGTCACAAAGTGCTTCTACAGATATCCAGTCTGATTCACCAAAAAGCACTTAACCATTGTGGATATCCTGACCTAAAAAAAAATTCAACAAATCATCTTAAAAACATCAAAACCTTTTTTTGGATATTGTTATAAATGACAAATACAACCTCAATGTTTTTTTTTTTTAATTTGTGGGGGAAGTTCAAGTAAGAAGCTTTCCTGAAATTTGACACCTGACACCATCAGTTTGGCACTAAGGGATTTTAACAACTCCAGATGTAGATTCCCTCCATAACTTAGTGCTCCCGTAGCACTTCCTCTAACTGCAGACTATATAAATGCTAACACTGTGTCCTACTTCATCACAGGAAAACAACTTACCAAAGGACATCTTCTGACGAAAAAGTTTGCAACTAAGGTAAATTTGAACTTTTGGATCTTTTGGAACAGATTTAAAGTAGCTTATATCTTAACTATTTCAGAAATGTGTTCATAAGAACTTTCAGTTTCACAAGAGGCTTTGCATAAAAACATGTATCGAGGATACAGATTTAATCTGGAGTTACGAATTAATTAATAAATGTCATTATGTGTGAGTATGCTTGCATGACATTTGCAAGCAACAAAGAAAGTACAAGTGTAGCCTCAAATTAACATTAGTTTATTATTCATTATTATTAGGTTACTTATGACAGCTTTGTAGCATCTACCACTAATACTCATTTATTGCCCAAGACCATGGGCAGTGGGAATATTAGCCATTGAGCAAAAAAAGGATGTAAATTGGTCAAGACGTAGTTTGTGGTGAACATCTATGAACATGTTCTGACCTTTCCTTTGTGGCCTCGGTAGGCAACATTCACATCGGGCAGCAATGGGAATAAAAGGCAATGAGAAAATTCTGTTCGAAAAAGGTTTTACGGTATGACTCAAATTCCAATATAAATAATAATATATATAGGAAACATCATTTTTATGTGTTCTGTCACAAATGCGATGGAGGCGGAGACTCGTAAAAAGATGAACTGAAACCTATCGTACATCCTCTCTTATGACCGTAAGTCTTTACAGAAGACAATTCAGTGGTCAGATTAGTTGTTCTTTTTTTATCCTGTGATCATTTTGTACATGTACAGTTTTGCAGGCCTCGTCAATAATTCGTTGTTTTCATGAATACAACCTAATAACAGATGGGTAGCTGTCAGGTCGGTGTGTGTTGACATATAAACAAAGTCTCATCCGGGCCTTTATCTCTCATTCAGTCTGAACTACTGTAATCCCCTTTCTGTGGATCTGACAAATGCCTAAGTATGTTGCAATATGTTCCTAATGTGCTTGATATGTGTACACTGCCCCCCCCCACCCCTATTCTGGTCCAAACCAAAACAGTCCATCCTCAGCTTTGCTCAAGTACTTGTCTGACCTAATTCTACCCACTCGCCCCACACAAGCCAGTCACTCCTTGAGGTCCATTTCCCTTCAACAGCACCACAAAAGACTACTGAGATAGTCGTAAGGCTTTCAGTTGTGTGGCTTCTTGGCAGTGGAATCCAGTTCCAGTCACTGTCTGGGGGGATTATTCAGGCCACACCCACAGCTTTTAACTGTTGTTAAGAAAATCGTTCATGGAGCTTTGTTCATAAAGTTAACACATGTTAACACGGGTTTTAATTAATAGTTTTATTTTTAAATGTTACTACCTCACATCAAGCTAATGGGTATTAATGAACGAATGAATGAGCGAAACATTCGCAACCAAAGTGCTTTTGTTATTGTACCCACCAAGTGCTTTTGTCATTGCTTTTGTCATTGTGCCTACCATTTTTACCTTACAGTAAATATAGTTAAGAAAATATGTTGAATCCCAAAGTTTCCCTTTTGTCTGGTGTCTTTTCCCAGAATGCTGCTGTGTGGTTGTGTGCTGCTGATGTTGTCCTCGGCCCTGGCCAATCCCCTGGATGATCTGTCATTAGATGCACACTGGGACTTATGGAAGACCACCCACATGAGAGAATACAACGGCCTGGTGAGTGTTCATGGTTGTCCATCCATTATCTGGCCATCTAACCAGTAACCAACAGGTAGACAGGTTGAATCTCTGGGCTAGAGATGTTGTTCTCTTTCAAAACCTTTTCGTATTATCCTGTGACACTCTCCGTCGTTTAAAGTATGCCAGTAACAACTCAGTAACAAATGCTGATTTATTGCCTTAAACTTGGATAATGAAATCCCGATGTTTATCATTTTCTTTTTTGACAGCAGTAAAGAATGTTTTTCAACATCAAATGCAGTTCACCGTTAATACTTGTTATGGAATGCTTTTTGGTCAGACAAGGCTTTACTGAATCTCATTAGTACACAACTGTGAGAATCGTCTGTATATCTTTCAAACAAGAAAAACAGGAACTATTAGATGTAGTATTTTGTTTTGGACTTGTACTTCCTTCTAGTGAGTATTAATTCAGTGCTGTAAAGATCGCACCTGTAGAGTTATCTTTTCCAGCTTTTCTAAGGTCAGAGGTCACTCGTTGAGTACATGCGTGTGACCTACAGTTTGATGTCAGCTCTCATCTCATTCCTTTTGAGTGATAAAAGGCCCCTATGTGTTTTTGTGTTTCCACATATTTTCTTAACTTGCATAGCTCAGCTCCCCCATTTGGTTTCTCTATACAGCCGTTCAGTTCCACTGTAGTAACTGTGAGCTCTGTTCCTGCTGTTCTGGTAGGGTGAGGAGGAAATCCGGAGGACCATTTGGGACAAGAACATGCGCCTGATCAAAGCCCACAACGAGGAGGCGGCTCTGGGTCTTCACTCATACGAGCTGGGCATGAACCACCTGGGAGACATGGTGAGTTAATGAGATGCCCGCTACAGTTTTAACACACCTGGGCAAAAACCTCTAGAAACAGTAAATGAATGCTGGAGTGTTATGTCTGACTGAAAACAGTTGGTGTTTGCTATCCTCGTTAATCATTTTTAATCAGGTCGTACCTACTGTCCACAGGCTTATCGGTCTGGGGAATGTCCCTAAATGACCCCAGGATTTGCTTTTTTCTCGCTGAACTGATCAAGCACAGACATCGTGATGGCTATTGGCTAATGCAGAATGCGGGCAGTGTTTTTACCAATAGAATGACCCAGTCAGATCAGTGATTTTAGTCACAGAATGCAAAACTGATTAAGGAGAAATTTGTCTCTGGTTGTAAAAGGATGTCAGGTATGTTCTGATGTAGCCACACCTCCAAGCCTAGATCACCATGACACTGGCTCATTTATTATATGCATGATGGTTTGCATGGGTAAAAAAATGTAGTAGACAAAACAGCCAGATATTACAGAAGCTACTGGGCTTTTACTGGTCAGTACGATGGCAGTATTGAAGCCCCTAAATGCTGTGTCCATGTAATAGCTATTGGACTTCCCCAAGGTCAGTTCAAATTGAATAATTGTAATAATAATTGCATTTTAAGACATTGATTTATCGGCTTGTAAACAGAAAGAGCCTTCAAAGTGTCTCACCGTTCCCCCATCATTCTCCCGCTCTCCTCAGACCTCAGAGGAGATAGTTGACAAGCTGACTGGTCTCCAGGTGCCCTTAAACAGGGACCCTAGCAACATCTGGATCCCTGACAACAAGGTGGAGAAGCTCCCCAGGTCAATCGACTACCGAAAGAAGGGTATGGTGACCCCAGTGAAGGACCAGGTGAGAGGGTTGAAGGAAGCACCAAAGAGCTGTTGCTCAACCTGTGTTTTCTATAGGCATATTACGTATTAGCTGCATGTATTGTACAACAATTTAAAAAAAAATACTACCGGTAGTTATGATCAAATTGTATTCTAACATGTAGTCAGGTGATGAAGTAGCTCCAATGAAATATAGAGTAAATCTAAGCAACCAGGGTTGAATTCCAACCCCTAGATTTATATAGCCTTTATATATTAAGTTTAGTCAACTCTAATAGTCTGCAGTATCAATGAACAGCTGTCTTGTTTAGATGTTATGAGAATGAGAGTTTGCAGATAATATGTGAATACTTGCGCCATCTAGTGGTGAATAAGATAACTGCAGAAGAGGTATATCTCCTCTCATCATTTTACTCTGTCAATGTGCCCCCCCTTGTGGACAGATAGTAGAATGCCTCTCGAACCCTAATGTATATCATCTTTCTCTTTGCTTGATATATTCTTTGATATTTTTCTTGTCCACAGGGCTCCTGTGGTTCTTGCTGGGCCTTTAGCTCTGCCGGGGCCCTGGAAGGCCAGCTGGCAAAAACTACAGGCAAGCTGATAGATCTCAGCCCCCAGAACCTGGTGGACTGTGTCACTGAGAACAGTGGCTGTGGTGGAGGTTACATGACCAATGCCTTCAAATACGTTGAGGACAACGAAGGCATCGACTCAGATGAGGTTTACCCATACCTTGGCCAGGTAGGGGCGTGGTTTAGCTGGTACAAACCAAATCTCACCGTTTCATTGGTTTGCTGAACAATAAGTTTAGAATTTTTCAATGGTCATATTAGAATATTCAGCGGTCATATTAAAATATTCAACGGTCATAGTAGTAAAAGTGAAGATTTTACATTTTTTCCATAGACGTACTTACCGATTTAAGCATAATTTACAAACGCAATATTTGTGATAAGGGAATCCATCTAACTACAAATGATAGAAGCACTTTGCTCACATGGTTCTCTAGTATATTTGCAGTCAATCACTTTTATACCAACACGGTAGTTTTCATTGTCCTGTATTGAGTGGGGAATGCGCTCATCACCACTATCAAAGTAATTTGACAGTTTCTTGGAATATTGCACCAAAACCAATTGTCTCCATGACAACCAGACGATGCTTTTCACTGTGTACAGGATGAGCAGTGTGCTTACAACACGTCTGGCATGGCGGCTCAGTGCCGCGGGTTCAAGGAGATCCCGGAGGGAGACGAGCGGGCACTGACCAAGGCCGTCGCCAAAGTGGGTCCTGTGTCTGTGGGCATCGATGCCACCCTCTCAACCTTCCAGTTTTACCAGAGAGGTAATTGATGAATAAACATGGATTGGCCTGATCGATCACTAGTAATTTAACTCCGGAAAGACATCTGCCAGTTGACTTATGACGTGTGGGTCTATTAAAGGGATCTTAAGCACCTTCCTTTACTCTGTGATTAAGGTGTTTACTACGACCCCAACTGCAACAAGGATGACATCAACCACGCTGTGCTTGCAGTGGGCTATGGACAAACTGCCAAGGGACAGAAATTCTGGATTATCAAGAACAGGTGGGTCACAATGCAATGGACGTATTCAATGGCATTCAGCTTGTGTTTCATACCTGTGTTGTTTTACGCCTATTTCTAAACAATAACAAACACACTCAACAGCTGGAGCGAGCGCTGGGGCAAAGATGGCTACATCATGATGGCACGTAACCATGGGAATGCCTGTGGCATTGCTAACCTGGCTAGCTACCCCATCATGTGAGTTGCAAGCTGTGAAGGTCAACGCTCAAATAAAGGAACCGAGTCCAGACCATAGATCAACGACTACACCGATACAGAAAACGATACAGTGTTTCTGGAATATCACATCTGATTAGTTTGGAGATTTGGGGTATCACAGAGTTATTTTATAAGCACTTTGAAAAGCCACATACTCTAACTGACAATCTTCAATTGTAGTCTGATCTACAGTGGAACAACTACATATGTGATGAGGAATGTGTGTAATTCACAGCACTTTACATCTGTTGTATTCAGTGTAGCCTATCAGGGAACATTGCTGGTCGATGGGAGTTGTGTCTCGCTATTTTATCAACGGCAAAAAGTCTTAAATGTAATAATAAATATTGGTCTGTGCATTCATCTTACGATTTTTTTTAAGATTTCTCCTGGTGGGTTTTCTGCGTGAATTGTTTTGTTGTTATGTTGTTCAGCACTTCTACACCAGTTGTTGACGATTCAACTGTTACCTTATTGTATTTTAACTGTAATTAAAGTTGATACGTATAGAAATGGTCCTTGTTGTCTCATGTGAACCTTTATACATATATTTATTTACATATTTAGTAATTAAGCAGACGCTCATAAATAACCTGTCGCATACAGATTATATCACTAGTGACAGGGCTCTCAAGTGTCACGCAATGAGCGTGACAGTCACTCATTTCAGTGTTTTGTCACGCACTCCCGCCACACATTGTATTTCTCACGCGGAAAAAAATATCTATAATATATTTAATTTGCCGCAGCGCACAACATTTCTCTGGCCGCGCAGCTCTCATTATGGAACCGGCACTAATCAAGAAAAAAATTGAGTAATAGAGGCCCCTGGTTCCTTTTTTTAAAGGTGACTGGCTTGAACCAATTTGGGAGGCTATCCAAGATTGCAGCCTTGGTTTTAGTTCTTCCACATTCAAATGCTGATGCCGAGAGGGTATTTTCCATGGTCGGTTTGAACAAAACCTCAACTCGAAACAGCATATCTATGGATGGGACATCATGAAAATGGCTGGGCTTGAGCCGAACTGCTTCAAATGGGAGCCAACACCACACATGATAAAGGAGTCCAAAGGCAACAAACACCTACAATAAACAACACCAGTCATAATCTTGCACGCGCACGCACACACAGAAATTGAATAAATACTTTGTATTTGGGTGAACTGTCAGTGCCACGTGTCAAATATTTTCTTCTGCAAGTCTGAGCAATTATTAATAACAACAAAAACACTAATAATAATATAATTTATGAAACACACCCATTCCCTCGAGGGCGGCGGGCGGGGAGCGATATGTCACTCTTGCCTGTCTTCAAAACTTGAGAGCCCTGTAGTGAACAGTTTCAATAAACATCCTGTAAGTGAAGGCAGACCGAACTGGTTGCCAGGCAGGTGCTATTTTAGATGAAGGAAGTGAAACAAATCATCACAGTTCAGACAGACACAGCAGCCCTCTCTACCAAAACTAAACACTAGCGACTTTAAAAGTAAAAAAATAATAATCAAACATAACTGAGTGTTTGATACCAGGTTGTTACCCATCTGTTGAACCTTTTCACGTAGCCTATATCACTTAGACAACATATAGACACGTTATAGATATATTATTCTGTATGTACACGAGAAGCGACAGAAGAGAAGGCGAAACCTGCTCCACTACCACGTGATTTAGCCTACAGATAGAAAATAAAGGAACAGATTCCACTGAGATCATTGAAGCTGCGCTCTGAACTCATCATAAAGGTAAATCACTGGGATATATTATATAAAGACAAACAGTTTGAAGGGCACATTGTTGTAACAATAGCCTGGTTTCTGTTTAGGTATATATTTGGAATTAAACCCGCTTGGATTATTTGTCAAAGCGTTGGTTTTACTTTCGTTTTTATTATTTTTCCTTAGGTTTTTCCATGCTGGGCAATTTATCCTATGTTTTACAACTTTTACAGATTTTTGTTATCATCAAGATAGACTATTATATATTTGTGTTTACCAAAGGAATCTGGCTGCACAACCAACACATTTGCCATCCTATATTTTATTGAGTTGTGGTATTTGACCAGTTATTATAATGGAATATTTGGGCTTTGTTTAGGACATTAGTTGAGGTTTTACACAAATGCCTCAGATTACACTGAAGCCTACAATTCATATCTTGCGTTGACTACTATGCCTACATATAAGATATTTGTCTGTAAAGTATGTTTCTAAATAATATAATTATGGTTTGGATATGTGTTGAAAATTATTGAACATAGTTTGCCTACAAAACATTCTCAGTTTCAATTCCCGTTGCCGGTTGTGATCTTGTGATCAGTTCACACATTGTGGTTTTAAATAGATAAGGTTCGAGGGTAGTTTTAGGTGCTGTAAATATTGTTGAAATTTCAGGAACAAAATTTGTGGAACTAAAACTAGTGCAGATGAAGCCAGATGCAGAGCATGTATATCCCGTTCAAAAACAGGTTTATTTCCAATGAAACATAAAACAAACAGAGAAAGGCAAAAACAACTATACTGGTCTAAATTAAAGTGTGCTAAACAGAGGCTTATAAAATACACTTAAAACAACAGCAACAATCGTCTTCAAAACACTATTCAACACAGTAATGTGCCATATAGGAATAATAACCAACACTGTGCACCAAGACCAAGTGACTTAAATAACAAACATAATCACCAAATCCCATTCTGCTGTGTTCATTCTAATCAAACCAAATGATAAACAGGTGATTTATATAAGTGAAAATGAACTGCAACACCCTTCTAGTCCACTAGATGTTCTCAGTGGGCTAGGAGGCGTTACAGTTTATTTATTCGGTCACACACACATCTTTAAAAAAATCCAATAACCATCAACAAGCTAATTGCGATTATCCAGTTGTATTTATTTTCAACAACTAAGATCTTACATTAATACCTGTCTATTCTCTGTGCAGGCATGATGTTGGGGAGTGTTTTTGTCACTTTGCTGGTATGTGGCACTGCAGTCGCCCGGTTTGACTCAATGCTGGAACAGCACTGGCAGATGTGGAAGAAGATACATGTGAAAATCTACCAGACTGAGGTGAGATGAGCCACCATTACTACAACACATTTTAGATATAAGATATAAGACAAAGCTACATTAATTTCTCTGGTGGGATGTATTGTTGTATATGTTAAAAATCAGAGGGATTGTCATATTGTAACGTGTATCATTAAATTACCAGACACTCAGATGTTTCTACCTCTGTGTGTGGACAATAGGTTGAGGAACTGGGCCGGAGGGAGATCTGGGAGAGGAATGTGGATCTGATCAGCCTCCACAACCTGGAGGCCTCCATGGGCATGCACACCTATGACCTGGGCATGAATCACCTGGGGGATTTGGTGAGGTCCTCAGAGCACTGGTCATACTAGAGACCTGTTTGGATCTGTGGTGTCTGTAGTTCTAGTGGTAGAACCCACAACGGCCTGGTGTTATAGGGTCTGTGGGGAACATGTTAGACTGTCAGGTCGTAATGCACACAGGGCTGGTTAACATAAATATTTTATTTTTACCAACATTAGTGGTCAAAGTTATTTAGACATATATTTTACATATATTTCGGGATCTTTTTTTCAACACTTATCTTCAACCAGTTTATGTAGCCTCAGGTTCATCGGATTGATCTATTAGACTAATAACAGTAAGAGTGTCAGGGTCTGCCATGCAGATCCCAAGGAGTAGACACAATCGCAGAGAAGCTTTTCCAACAAAGGGTTTTTATTCTCATCCAGGCAGGAACAGGCACAAGAAACGAGAACTTAAACAAGACACACACAAATCACAAATTAAACAAGGAACCACAGAACAGGATAACATTAACCTAATACACAATGAACATGAACTACAGTGTAACCAAAACTGACCCTACATCCAATAGTAAACATAAAACATCTAAGAAACAACAAACAAGAAAACATAAACGTGTTAACAGCACGAGCAACGTAGAAACAGAGAAACATACCTTAAACAATGCCCCGACACCAACAGACTGACAAGACCCACACTAAATACAGACACTAACGAACCAACCACAAACAGACATGAACCAGAAACCCCACGTACCTTAAACAATGACCCGACAAACACACAGGAAAACAGGGAAGACTAAATACAAAACGTAACGAGGACTAACCAGCAACAGGTGAGAAAAAGGGCGGTAAAATTAAGGTAATAGGGGAAATAAAAGTACCAGGAAGAAACACTAGGAACACCCACAAGATGGAGACAAACAAGCACACCACAACACAGGAACACACGGGAACACCCGTGAACCATGACAAAGAGCTCTTTGGTCAATGTGTTGTATATCTTCTCACCAATTTTCAGACCCGAGAGGAAGTTGCCCAGTCTTTTGCCTCATTGCGTGTTCCTCCTGACCTCAAGAGGGAGCCCTCTGCATTTCTGGGGTCCTCTGGTGCCCCGATACCTGATACTGTGGACTGGAGAGAAAAGGGCTACGTCACTTCAGTCAAAATGCAGGTAGGACTTACAGTTCCTTTATGCTCATTTAAGATGCTGTTTTATTGGCATTATCAAGTGTATTTGTTATTTTGTTTAGATTAATTGTTCGGATGAGTGAAGTTGCAATGTAACAACTGGTGTCATGGCTTTTAAGTGCCAGTACTGTCCAAAATGTTAATAACAATTGAATAAAACTACAGCGTCTTTATACCTCATGAAACTTATTTTTCTTTAAATTGCGGCCACTAGTTTGAAAGGTAGAGGCTTTTTGCAAGAATCTTTCAATACATTTCCAGAAAGCCCTGCTGTTGTAAATCTGTGTTAAATAATCTTGGTCGTGGTATCAGATTGGGATTTCTTCCCTAAGGTTTCTCTTGTCTGTAGGGCTCATGTGGTTCCTGCTGGGCCTTCAGTGCTGTTGGGGCTCTGGAGGGCCAGCTGATGAAGACTACAGGCAAGCTAGTAGACCTCAGCCCTCAGAACCTGGTGGACTGCTCGTCCAAATATGGCAACAAGGGATGTGACGGTGGCTTCATGACCCGGGCATTTCAGTATGTCATTGACAACAACGGCATTGAATCTGACCACTCGTACCCCTACAGTGGAGTGGTGAGTATGATTGTGTTCAGTTGATTCAGTTACCCATGTGGCCTTATTCTGTACTATCTGACCGGTGTTGTTTTGTTTCCTGTTAGGAACAACCGTGCAAATACAACCCTGCAGAGCGCGCTGCTAACTGCTCCAAGTACAACTTCTTGCCTGAGGGAGATGAGGAGATGCTGAAGCAAGGAGTGGCCACCATTGGACCCATCTCTGTCGCCATCGATGCAACCAGACCTCAATTTGCCTTCTACCGCAGTGGTAAATAAATTATTATGATTAATTAAGAAGTATTACTTTTGTGTGATGTTTGTCACTTATAGGACAGTATTGGCATGACATTGGTTTGGTACACCGTATTTTTATATTTTGAAGTTAATGCAAAAACACAAGCGTTATCACACTTATGCGAAGGTTGGCAACTGGGTAACAACGCAGAAGCACACTGGAGTAGGCGGGCTCGTAGATTGGTAGGTTGGCATCGGGAGGATATTGAATAGAACACAGGTAACGGGTAAAAACATTCGAGACAAGGAAAACGCTGGAAACGTCTGTAGAGGACACGACGATCTGGCCTGAACAGAGAATAGGGGTAAAGTCTACAGAGGGAAGAAGGGACACCTGGTGTTGGGTGGAGACATGACACCAGGTGAAACAAATCAAGGTGTGACATGCGGCCAATCTTGTGGCTGCATGTCATGGTGGTTCCAGTGTTGGTGGGTCAGCGCTGTTTTGTTAGCACGCCAAGGACCAACAGCATATTAGGCATTACGTTTTGGCTTATCAGTGTACACATAAAAGATTATGCTAGAGCTGACTTTGCATGTGTTATTTTAGGACTTTACAATGATCCAAGTTGCACAAAAAAGCCAAACCATGCTGTCCTCGCTGTGGGATATGGTACCATGGATGGACAGGATTACTGGCTGGTGAAGAACAGGTAAGAGGGGGTTCACTCTGTATCCACATTCATATCTGTCTTTAATACTTGTCATTTTTGTCCTGATCTTGTCACTTATGAGATGTGGTCACGATCAGAACACAGTGTGTGTATTTTAAATTCGCCTTCACTTCACAAAAAACGTCAACACAATCAGAATGTGTGTTTGATCTGAACAAAGGACACATACTGGGGACACGGGCGTAAATGTGCCTTCTGTCTCCCTTTATGAACCTTCATCTGCCCTTTAAACAATATTCATGCTAGTGATTATCAGTATTCATAGGAGTGTTGTTTAAATTGTCCTCTGTTTCTTTGCAGTTGGAGCACTCGTTGGGGAGATCAAGGATATGCACGGATGACACGCAACAAGGACAACCAGTGTGGCATCGCCTTGTGGGCGTGCTACCCAATCATGTGACTCTGATTTTGATCAGTTTTTAGCGTCTTTCATTGTCCGTCTCTGGGTTTTTAGCGTTGTTTACGTATTGCCTTTTTTTTACAATATTCATCTTTTGCCAACACACAAAACACACTTGTGAGGAGAATCTCCCTGGTAATATTTGTAGGTTTTTACATAGAAGCTGAGATCCTATTTCTAGTATTTTTATGTTTTTATATAGTACCGGATGGATCTGGATTTTGACTCAGTTATATACAGTGGATATTAAAAGTCTACACACCAGTAAGTGTGCACTTATGCAAGCATTTTTTTGTTGTTGCTCCTTTTAAAAAAAAAAACACAAAAGGTATTTAACGACATTCTGTTTAGTTGTTGTTACAAAATGTCCCACAATGATTGACTTTTAAAGTGTGGTGTTTTAAGCCTTTGGTTGGATAACCAATAATTGTACGGTGTGCGTTATTGTCATATGTTACGTGTCGTGTGTGTTGTAAATCTCAGGTAGACAGCTCCTGTGTAAGAGCTTGTCCAGATCTCCAGCGATCCTGTGATTTAAAGATGGCCGCGTTTAGTTTCAATCCCCCATTTGTTCTGGCAAAAGCTATAATAAAGAAGGTATTTTCATTCTGCACCTGGCTTCTCTTCTTTATATAGAACCGTGACACCTGCCACATTTAGATCCTTAGAAAGGTCCATGGCATTATATCAATGGTCATTCTAATATATAATTTACCTTCAGTCATGTATATTGTCACTCGCAAACGGACAACTGTTTACATCCTTGGAATAAACGTCTTCAGCTGCCGCAGGAAGTGCATCCTCTTCTGTGTTTTTTGGTGATGGAGCAGGTGTTTTGCAGAGATCAGGGCGATGGGTCTGTAGTCATTTAGTTCTGTGACCCTTGGTTTCATCCACATATCAGCCTATTCCTCCTTGTATTGTGACCTAATTCTTGTGTACCAATCATCCGTGCCTGACAATTGGCCCAGCCCTCCGGATTGTGTTTAGACAAATTAAAAGACAATCTGCTCTGCACCTGTAACAACCCCTTGTCTGTTGTATTTGTGACGACTTTAGTAATGTTTATGGTCTTAAAAAAGTAAATATATAGCCAACTTCATGTAAACTCTTTTACTTACAAGTGTACTTTTACTTTAATTTGTCAACATAAAAACAATTCTGAGATCCATAAAGGTGTATTATAACACCTTGTATTATTAGATTGTTTCAATGTTTTTATTATATTTGCAGTTTCTGAATAATCTATTTTATCAAATATTTTACCCAAATAAGAAAATGATCAAACGCTATAACGTTGTGAAATGTCTTTGTGGCCATTTTTGTATTTTCCTGTGGCCTTGCTAAACACATGGAAACTTATTTGCTCACTTCCTTTTAAACAATGCTGGCATGCAGAAAAGTATTTGTTAAAGTATAAAGAGCACAGTTCTCTACAGCTGATGGATATCAAAAATCCAGAATCGCAAAAAAACACTATAATGCAGAAATTTCAACTTGAAAAGGTAGAGCTTTCAATCTCTCAGTCTCGTTCAGTTTAAGTCTAGATTAATCCACCCCCCAGACTGGCAAAACCACGTGACATACAGAATAAAAGAATAAAGGAACAGATTCCGCTGAGATTATTGAAGCTGCGCTCCAGAAGGCATAAGGTAAAATATATTTATTAATTAAAAAAGACACTAGCATTTATAAAGTGCATACTGTTGTAGTTAGGTTGGTTTTAAATTTGATGTATGTTTGGAATCAGGCCATGTAATTGTACTTATCTATTATTAAATAAGTGTTAGTTTTACTTTCGTTTTTTACGTTTCCCTTTATAAAATAAATGCATGTATCCTTTATTTAGTTTTTACCTTAAATTGGTCAATCAGTCTAAATTTTTTGTTGGCTATTTGGCTTTTTTCACTTCGTTTACAACGTTGTAATACTCAATAGTCTTCTTGCACATTAATGATTGAATATATTGTTTGCACACTAAACATGGTCAGTTTCAATTCCTGTTGACGGTTGATAGGACGCTTCGGGTTTAGTTACAGTAAATAGTCGTAGATTTTTCAGGAACAAAACATTTGTGGAACTACAATTGAATAGACAAATTGGGTCACAAGGACGAATTTCCTCTTTCAGATTAATCTCATGAATTGAATTGTGATTATTCAGTTGTATCTATTTTCTCGAAGATCTTACAATAATACCTGTCTATTCTCTGCATCTGTACCGGTCTATTCTCTGTGCAGGCATGATGTCGGGGAGTCTTTTTGTCACTTTGCTGGTATGTGGCACTGCCGTCGCCCGGTTTGACCCAATGCTGGAACAGCACTGGCAGATGTGGAAGAAGACACATGACAAAATCTACCAGACTGAGGTGAGATGAGCCACCATTACTACAACACATTTTAGATAGGACTGGACACTGGGGCAGGCAGCAAAGATAGAATCTGATCCCTCCCACAGTGGAAACGTGCTATTCAGAACTCTCCCTTTCTGGAAGAATGCTAAGGTCTATCAAGACCAAAACCTCTTTCCACAAGAACAGTTTCTTCCCCACAGAAGTAGATTTTTAGGCTCCCCACATTCACATTCCATCTGAACTCTAACTAGACATTTTACATTTGCACATTACATATTTACATATTTAATAACTGCAAATTTCAGTAATGTATTGTTTTCTTTGTATTTGTTCAAAAAGTGCTTAATGTCTCTGGTGGGTTTCTATTTCTGTATGAGTGAAAAATACCACCACCATGTCATAGATGTTACTATCTAAATAACGAAGTCATTGTCATTTCGGCACGTAAATTATCAGACACTTAGATGTTTCTACCTCTGTGTGTGGACAATAGGTTGAGGAACTGGGCCGGAGGGAGATCTGGGAGAGGAATTTGGATCTGATCAGCCTCCATAACCTGGAGGCCTCCATGGGCATGCACACCTATGACCTGGGCATGAATCACCTGGGGGATTTGGTGAGGTCCTCAGAGCACTGGTCATACTAGAGACCTGTTTGGATCTGTGGTGTCTGTAGTTCTAGTGGTAGAACCCACAATGGCCTGGTTTTATAGTGTCTGTGAGGAACATGTTAGACTGTCAGGTCGTAATGCACACAGGCCTGGTTAACATAACAAACTGTGTTGGTCAAAGTTATTTTTACATTATTTTCCAGTATTTCCAGTTTGGATCGTAACAAAACATGTATACATCAAGAATGTATTTGGTGACCTTTTATTAAACATTTATTTGTAACCAGTTTAGGTAGGTTTGGGTTCATAGTTTTGGTCTATATTAATATTATACAGTAAGAGCTGTTTAAATATACATTTTAGTCAATTTGTTAAATATCTTGTCAACCATTTTCAGACCCAAGAGGAAGTTGCCCAGTCTTTTGCCTCATTGCGTGTTCCTGCTGACCTCAAGAGGGAGCCCTCTGCATTTCTGGGGTCCTCTGGTGCACCGATACCTGATACTGTGGACTGGAGAGAAAAGGGCTACGTCACTTCAGTCAAAATGCAGGTAATGATAAATTGCTGTCAGTGCAGTTCCCTCTGCTTGGAGTTTCAATGAAGCAGGACATGGAGTAGAAATGTGACTCGGATGCACGTGGTAAGTGTGTAAATTTATCTCTATGAAGCTCAGAGACAAACTTTTTCCCAGCCAAGGTGTCAATGAAATTAGACTTTGCTTAAGAAGAACCTTTTTTTGACCGTGAGCAAAATATTCAACAAGAGATAAATGTGGCTTGTTTTACAAAATCGTGTTTACAGTATTCAATTCACTGTGAAGTTAGCCAAGAGAGGGTTGCCAGCTTGAAACGAGAGATATGCACGCACTACAGTTTGAACAGCTCCATATCAGTGTCTAGATGTGGTAAATCAGTGTTAAATTATCATTGTCATGTCGTATTCTCTTGTCAGGGCTCATGTGGTTCCTGCTGGGCCTTCAGTGCTGTTGGGGCTCTGGAGGGCCAACTGATGAAGACTACAGGCAAGCTAGTAGACCTCAGCCCTCAGAACCTGGTGGACTGCTCCTCCAAATATGGCAACAAGGGATGTAACGGTGGCTTTATGCATTGGGCATTTCAGTATGTCATTGACAACAACGGCATTGAATCTGACCACTCGTACCCCTACAGTGGAGTGGTGAGTATGATTGTGTTCAGTTGATTCAGTTACCCATGTGGTAGATTGCCATATGCTGTAATATCTGACCGGTGTTGTTTCCTGTTAGGAACAACCGTGCAAATACAACCCTGCAGAGCGCGCTGCTAACTGCTCCGGTTACAACTTCTTGCTGCCTGAGGGAGATGAGGAGATGCTGAAGCAAGGAGTGGCCACCATTGGACCCATCTCTGTTATCATTGATGCAACCAGACCTAATTTTACCTTCTACCACAGTGGTAAATAAAATGACCTCAATTCATTATTAATTGATTAATTCAAAAGTGCAACTTATCATTCAAGAGCCGTATTTGTTGTTCAACCAATTACTAGAATGGGAACCAATTACTAGAATTACTAGAATGGGGAAGACGTATCATATAAATTACTTATTCATATGGTATGATGATTGGTGCCCGACAAAGAGGTTCCAGGCATGCTGGTTCCAGACCGGACATAATGTGTAATATACAATGGGTTCGGGCGCAATGATGCTAGACCCGTTGATACCGTTGTGCGCCAGGAGGGGGCGCCGGTGTAGCTGGAGACGAGACAAAAAATGCTGATAATATCTTCATAGAATTACATTATATGCATATGTTTTTTTGACTTTCTAATGCAATGTATTTGTCAAATTGTATATCTGAATCTGGAGCTGACCGAATTATCCATTCCACATGTTATTGTAGGACTTTACAATGATCCAAGTTGCACAAAGAAAGTAAACCATGCTGTCCTTGCTGTGGGATATGGTACCATGGATGGACAGGATTACTGGCTGGTGAAGAACAGGTAAGAGGGGGTTCACTCAGTATCCACATTCATATCTGCCTTTCATACCTTTGATCTTGTAACTTATGAGATCTGATCACAATCCAAATTAAATCTGTGTAGCCTTCACTTGACAAAAAAATGTAGATAATATCAGAATGTCAGTTAGATCCGAACAAAAGACACGTCGTTTGTAAATGTGCCTTCTGTTTCCTTTTTTAAACCATTATATGCTATTTTTTTATTCTCACTAACATGACCACGGTTACGAATAGAAATTAAAGTAAAAAGTCTATACCAAAATTATCCTTTGTTTCTTTTCAGTTGGGACACAAAGTGGGGAGAACAGGGATATGTACGGATGTCACGCAACAAGGACAACCAGTGTGGCATCGCCTTGTACATGTGCCACCCGATCATGTGACTCTGAACTGAGTTGTTTTTTAAACATTTTATTTGTCTTTGTCTTGGTTTTTTAGACATGTGTACATTGTGTCTTTTTTAATATTGTTCCTTTGCCAACATGTGAAATTCTGAGAAGTTAAAACACTCTTGTGGAGGGGATTACCCTGGTAATACCTCAGACCATTCTAGTAGTAGTTGCAGGTTTTTATGTAGTACCTCAGACCATTCTAGTAGTAGTTGCAGGTTTTTATGTAGTACCTCAGACCATTCGGATCATTTCAAATTTTTACTATTGTGTTATTCTCTCTACTTCACCTGTTTGTTTTTATGTTTGTCGGTATTAAGCTACCCACACTAGGTACATAATGACACAAAATGTATACACTATTTCTTGACATTTCTTCTCAACATTCAAAACTTCCGGTAGTAGTTGCAGGTTTTTAGAGAGGTATTTAAAGAGATTCTGTTCATTTCTTTTTACAAAATGTCCCAGAATGATTGACCTTAAAAGTGTTGTGTTATAAGCCTTTGGTTGGATAACCAATAATTATATGACGTGACCCATTCAAATAAATAATTGAGGTACACTACATTCAGATATATATATATATTATGGAGGAGTTATTAACCTGCGACCTCCAGATTCTGAGACATGTCTGCGGTCTATTAGTCCATTTGGAAGAGATGAATGCATCATTTCAATGGTCATTCCAATATACCATTTGCCTTTTGTCAACAGTTGTCAATCACAAATAAACTATTCACATCCTTGTTTTCTTCTGTTCAAAATCTCACTTTCCTGGTTTAAAAAGCAAAGTTTGTGGGTAATAATATCCATTTTCAATACTTTTTAAGCGTAACTAATGACCTAATAACACTTACTACCCATGAACAAAAATTCTGTTACATTGTGTAATTAGTGAGTTTAAATGTTTATATTATATTTGCAGTTTCTGATTCAGCTATTTTATCACATGTTTTCACCAAAAAAGCAAATAGTCACATGCTGTCAATTCATTGGCTTTATGTGGCCAAAACTGGATGTTGCGATTGTCTTATTTTCCTGTGACCTAACTAAACACATGAAAAAACTTTGCTCACTTCCTTTTAAACAACGCTGACATAGAGACAATTATTTGCTATAGAGACAAAGGCCATGTTTGGTGACACGATCACACAATACAGCCATCATGACAACTTGACAATGTCTTCATAGCGAATACGATGGGCAGTGGGCCTGCATTAAAGCCTGTCGTAGCTGCCGAGTGTCTTGAGTTCAATGAGGTCAAAATACAGCAGCTGGTATCTCAACTAAAATTAAAAAAACAATTATCACAGAACTCCAATACTAGGCTTTCGACAATTGGCTGCCTGGCACGTCTAGTGCTGATTTAAATGTTTTAATATATAAAGCTTTACATGGACTTGCTTTTATTTATCTCCCTAAATTAGTTAAGCCATACATATCTATTGGTAGGCTACGATCAGAAGACGCAACCGCGTTACTCTACTTAAATAAAGAGTAAATGCTGAGGTGTCTGATTGAATCTAAGGATGGTTGCACCTTCCCTGCCCACAGCCGATCGAGTTCCAGTCCTAGTTTTCCCGACATGGTTGTGCAGGTGCAGGTCTTGATTCAAAAACTTGATGTGGCCTACAAAATGTATGCCACTCATATTATCATATAATTTGAATATGGCTACCATCTGGGATGTGGCACAGTAAGAAGAGAGAACCGGCCACCATTCAGGTCTCCACCATTCAGGTTACAACCCTACTGTGGAGTTTTACCTAGACACTCTGCATCAATTTCTTGTTTTTGCTTGCTCTTTGAGGTTTTAGTCAGGGTATCTGTATTATCTCTTTATTTTTATAGTCACATTGAAGTAGTACTTTTGGATTTGAACGAAGCGTTTTCCAAAACACTTACCAGTGCAATATAACCACAATAAATGAAAAGATTGGCTATTTCTAAAAAAAAATGTGTTTGGGGGCGGGGCCTGAATTACACAACCACAGCAATTTACAATAAAAACACTAAACAGGAAACAGATCCCAGTAACATCTCATTCATCGCCTCGTTCTCAATCGACACCAGGTGCCACCGAAAGTCCCACAAGGTAAAAATAAACTCCTGTAAAATTCTATTTGATCACATATTGAATTAATACAGTTACATTAATTACATTGACGTCATTAATATGTGTGGGTTCTGTCTGAAATAAAACAAGCAGCACAAATACAAAGTGTTTATGAAATATTGTGATACTTTTCAAGTGGCTTATTTCTGGATGTATAAAAGTACTGGTAATACCGCTACTAATTAATGAAAGAACTTGACATACAGATACATACAGATAGGCTTTACCAATCAGGGAAGTAGATTTCACGGATATTAATTGGCTCCTGAGTTTTGCAGGATAGTTCAGTCGGATTGACTGTTTCCCATGTATTATCTTGTACCTGATGTATTTTATTCAGGCATATATTTTTAACAAGGCCTTGTTGGAAACATTTTTATAAAGCATTCACTCTAGTTTCGTTTTCAATGTTTCGCATATTGCTTCCTTATTGGTCATACATGCATAATTAGCTCTGTTTTCATTAAAACTCGGTTTTATTCATGTAAAATTGTCAATTTGTATCATTCTTTTCAAAAAAAGCACGATACTTTTAGATTTTAGGTATAAAAATAGTTGGTTAACTAATTAACTATGTACCCAATAACGCAATTTGCCAGCCTACATTTTCATTAAATTATTAAATCAATATATTTAGACTTTTTGAGGGCTCATAAGAAGATTAGGTAAACTCAGGTTGAACTCCATTTGTGCTTTATATTAATTTAGGCTATTGACAACTAGACTTAATTAATGTAGCTATCTGAATGATGGGAGTCCTTTGGTTGCATCTCTAGTTGCGCATCTGTTAGAGTTTCTGTTAACGCCTGGTCTTGTGATTGCTGACACACTGTTATGGTTTGTAGGAAGTCTTCTATAGTTTCTGTAAGTGTTGAAATGTGTGGAAGTAACATTTTGTGAAACTACTGCTATGTTGAGTAATTGGAACACCAGCACCCACATGCTGTGGGCTTCATCTAAGATGCTTTCATTTGACTTTATTATTTAGGTCCAATATTCATTTTTAAAAAGCTATTGATTGCTTAATTGACATATTGAATAATAACCCACGTTCTCTTCCTGACATAGGCGCATAGGTGGTAAATCTTAATGTGATGATCCAGTTGTATTTGTCTTTGTATTGTCTCAAGCTAAGCTCTTCTGTATACCTGTCTATTCTCTGTGCAGGCAAGATGTTGGGGAGTGTTTTTGTCACTTTGCTGGTATGTGGCACTGCCGTCGCCCGGTTTGACTCAATGCTGGAACAGCACTGGCAGATGTGGAAGAAGATACATGTGAAAATCTACCAGACTGAGGTGAGATGAGCCACATTACTACAACACATTTTAGATATGAGACGAAGCTTCTACTTTAATGTCTCTGGTGGGGTTATATTGTTGTATATCTTAAAAATACCACCACCATGTCATAGATGTTACTACCAAATTAGTCATGATGTTACGTATAAAATGTTGATTATTTGTTCCTAATTTCTTATAAACTCGTTATTAAATCAAAGGACTATACACATTATAGAGTGCTAACAATGCTAAACACACAATGAGTGCTATAGCTTCCTGAAAAGGCTGTGCCCTCATACCCACAATGCACTTCCAGTACTTCATAATAAAAGTAATTATGTATACTGAACATCACAAGCAATTATGCCTTTATAAAGCACATTGTAATGGTCTTTAATTATAGCAATCCTGCTCTTCCCTAACACATTATAATATTGCAACGTGTATCATTAAATTATCAGACACTCAGATGTTTCTACCTCTGTGTGTGGACAATAGGTTGAGGAACTGGGCCGGAGGGAGATCTGGGAGAGGAATTTGGATCTGATCAGTCTCCACAACCTGGAGGCCTCAATGGGCATGCACACCTATGACCTGGGCATGAATCACCTGGGGGATTTGGTGAGGTCCTCAGTGTACTGGTCATACTAGAGATCTGTGGTGTCTGTAGTTCTAGTGGTGGAACCCATAATGGCCTGGTTTTATAGTGTCTGTGGGGAACATATAGACTGTCAGGTGGTTTACATAAAAAACATTTGAGAAGTTATTGTAATTTGTAAATTAAAATAATTATAACAAGCACTAATGCACGTTCCCTAACTCGTAATGAACCACCTTTCCTTAGTATCTGAGACATTTGATTTTAAACACACAAGAAAAAGTAGCATCACTCTCCATGTGTGCATCTGCGTGTATTTTGTGATATTTTGTGTCAAAATTTTTCTGTAACCAGTTCCCGTATCCTCGGGTTCGTCGGTTTGGTCTATTATACAAATTACAGTAAAAGCTCTTTAAATACCCACTTTGGTCAATGTGTTGTATATCTTGTCAACCATTTTCAGACACAAGAGGAAGTTGCCCAGTCTTTTGCCTCATTGCGTGTTCCTCCTGACCTCAAGAGGGAGCCCTCTGCATTTCTGGGGTCCTCTGGTGCCCCGATACCTGATACTGTGGACTGGAGAGAAAAGGGCTACGTCACCTCAGTCAAAATGCAGGTAGGACTTACAGTTCCTTTAGGCTTCTTTAAGAATAGTTATCAGGTGTAGAGTTTTATTGACATTGTCAAGTTTATTTGTTTGTTTAGCTATATTTATGATTTAAATTAAAAAAATTAACATTGCATGGGGCTTTACACAGTTGTCGCTTAACTGCTTTTCTCAGTTGTTGTTGGCCAAAGTGTAAAACCACAGAACGTCATGCCCAGCCACTATTTCTCACACCCTTCTGGTAAAATACCATGTTTAATTTTGTCATTTGTACATTTACTGGGAATAAAACAATATAGGCTTAATGTCAAATGATATAAGGTGTCGATGGAACACTTAGCGTTGGCCTATACCAAAAGGTGAGACGAGAAAGCCGAGGTACTGGCAGTAGGACACGTGATATTTTCTTCGTCTTCCATGCTTGTATTGCCGGTGACTCTGAGCACAAGCGGCGGCATGGAGGCATGTGCAGAGAAGCCCAGTAGAACGGACCGGTCTAGCTGTCACTCAATCCAGTCGAGTGAAGCAATAAGCATGTGCGATATTGTCACGAGTGAGGACGCGTAATGTCTACATACATCTTCATAAGTTACATACTTATGTAGCACGGACTCAGAGGGCCCAGAGGGCTTAACAGTGTACTGCTCCCTGTCCGGGTCTCAGATGTTTCTGCTCCCTGTCCAGGTGTCAGATGTTTCTGCTCCCTGTCCAGGTCTCGGATGTTTCTGCACCTGGTCCAGGTCTCAGATGTTTCTGCACCTGGTCCAGGTATTCTTCCATAATGTTAATCTTCCACCTAGGGCTCATGTGGTTCCTGCTGGGCCTTCAGCTCTGTTGGGGCCCTGGAGGGCCAACTGATGAAGACTACAGGCAAGCTAATAGACCTCAGCCCTCAGAACCTGGTGGACTGCTCCTCCAAATATGGCAACAAGGGATGTAACGGTGGCTTCATGACCCGGGCATTTCAGTATGTCATTGACAACAACGGCATTGAATCTGACCACTCGTACCCCTACAGTGGAGTGGTAAGTATGATTGTGTTCAGTTGTTTCAGTTACCCATGTGGTAGATTGCCATATGCTGTAATATCTGACCGGTGTTGTTTCCTGTTAGGAACAACCGTGCAAATACAACCCTGCAGAGCGCGCTGCTAACTGCTCCGGTTACAACTTCTTGCCTGAGGGAGATGAGGAGATGCTGAAGCAAGGAGTGGCCACCATTGGACCCATCTCTGTCGCCATCGATGCAACCAGACCTCATTTTGCCTTCTACCGCAGTGGTAAATAAAAACGACATTGCGATGAATACAAAGTGTACCTTAGGTCATGTTTTGTAACTTTACGGTTAGAATGGACTTTGTGTTTGTATTGTAAGTCTACCTATATTTCAATGTAGCTTTTTTGTGTTGTAATGTTCGACTTAATGGTGCGAATGTATTTGTCAAAATGTATACGTGTATCTGGATCTGACCGCATTGTCCATTCCTTGTGATATCGTAGGACTTTACAATGATCCAAGTTGCACAAAGAAAATAAACCATGCTGTCCTTGCTGTGGGATATGGTACCATGGATGGACAGGATTACTGGCTGGTGAAGAACAGGTAAGAGGGGGTTCACTCAGTATCCACATATCTGCCTTTAATACTTAATCATTTCTGCTGATCTTGACCTGATCTTGTCTGTTCACATTCATTCACATTTATAAAGTCCTGGCTAGACCCTATGATTATTAACTTGGCTGTTACACCTGCTGGCTTTTCAGTCTGCCGGCAGGACAGAACTTTGGAGTAAACATAGAGGGGGGAGGGGCATAATTATGTAGAGGGGGAGGGGCATAATGGAAGAGTTGGTAGGTCAGTGGTAGAGTGCATGCTTTATGTGTATGATGTCCTGGGTTCAAATCATTCTATGGATATGAAATGTGGAAGTTTGGGATTTATTGCAATTCCTTGTTGACTATAAATATTAATTGGAAAGATGATTAATACAGAGGCAGAGCTGGAGGCTGATGGAGGGTCATCGTCAGTTTCCCTGGGGGAAGTCGCTGAGGTAGTCAAACAACTCCACAGTGGCAAAGCCCCAGGGACTGATGAGATTCGTCCAGAAATGCTAAAAGCTTTGGGTGGGGAAGGGCTGTCCTGGTTGACACGCCTCTTCAACATTGCATGGAAGTCTGGGACAGTGCCAGAGGAGTGGCAGACCGGGGTGGTGGTTCCCCTCTTTAAAAAGGGGGACCAGAGAGTGTGTGCCAATTACAGAGGTATCACACTCCTCAGCCTCCCTGGTAAAGTGTACTCCAAAGTGCTGGAAAGGAGGGTTCGGCCAATAGTCGAACCTCAGATTGAAGAGGAACAATGCGGTTTTCGTCCTGGCCGGGGATCCACGGACCAGCTCTTTACTCTCGCAAGGATCCTGGAGGGGGCCTGGGAGTATGCCCATCCAGTCTACATGTGTTTTGTGGATCTGGAGAAGGCGTATGACCGGGTACCCCGGGATCTTTTGTGGGAGGTGCTGCGGGAGTATGGGGTGAGGGGGTCTCTTCTCAGGGCCATCCAATCTCTGTACGCTCAAAGCATGAGCTGTGTCCGTGTCCTCGGCAGTAAGTCGGATTCGTTCCAGGTGGGGGTTGGCCTCCGCCAGGGCTGCGCTTTGTCACCAATCCTGTTTGTAATATTCATGGACAGGATATCAAGGCGTAGTCATGGGGGGGAGGGGTTCCCGTTCGGTGGGCTGATGGTCACATCACTGCTTTTTGCGGATGATGTGGTCCTGATGGCCTCATCGGTCGGTGACCTTCAGCACTCACTGGATCGGTTCGCAGCCGAGTGTGAAGCGGCTGGGATGAGGGTTAGCACCTCTAAATCTGAGGCCATGACTCTCAGCAGGAAACCGGTGGAGTGCCTACTCCGGGTAGGGAATGAGTCCTTACTCCAAGTGAAGGAGTTCAAGTACCTCGGGGTCTTGTTCGCGAGTGAGGGAACAATGGAGCGGGAGATTGGTCGGAGGATCGGAGCAGCGGGGGCGGTGTTGCATTCGCTTCACCGCACCGTTGTGACGAAAAGAGAGCTGAGCCGAAAGGCAAAGCTCTCGATCTACCGGTCAATCTTTGTTTCTACCCTCACCTATGGTCATGAAAGCTGGGTCATGACCGAAAGAACGAGGTCGCAGGTACAAGCGGCCGAAATGGGTTTTCTCAGAAAGGTGGCTGGCCTCTCCCTTAGGGATAGGGTGAGAAGCTCAGTCATCCGAGAGGAACTCGGAGTAGAGCCGCTGCTCCTTTGCATAGAAAGGAGCCAGTTGAGGTGGTTCGGGCATCTTGTACGAATGCCACCTGGGCGCCTCCCTAGAGAGGTGTTCCAGGCACGTCCAGCTGGGAGGAGACCTCGGGGAAGACCCAGGACTAGGTGGAGAGATTATATCTCCACACTGGCCTGGGAACGCCTCGGGATTCCCCAGTCAGAGCTGGCTAATGTTGCCCGGGAAAGGGAAGTTTGGGGTCCCCTGCTAGGGCTGCTACCCCCGCGACCCGACCCCGGATAAGCGGTTGAAGATGAGAGATGAGAGAGATGATTAATTTGTTTTTCCCATGTTTGCAGTTGGAGCACACATTGGGGAGACCAGGGATATGTCCGGATGACACGCAACAAGAACAACCAGTGTGGCATCGCCTTGTACGGGTGCTACCCAATCATGTGACTCTGATTTGTTTTTACATGTGAACTGATTTGTTTTTACCGTCTTTTATTGTCCGTCTCTGGGGGTTTTAGCGTTGTGTAGGTAGTGTCCTTTTTCGCGTTTTTTAGGAATTGATCAAATAATCATGTCAGAATTTGAAAGTTGGGTGATTGAGTCAAAGTTAATACTTCACTGTGTAAAATACATTTAGAGTAGGCATTTGTCTTTAACAATGGATGTAAAACGCATACGTTGTTAAATTCGGTAATGATGGAAAATTCTTTGAGCCCAGTTCATAATTAAATGAAGTCACGGCAGTCATAAGTATGTAGCAGATACATGATTTAGTTTGGACTGCCTTGAAGTGGTCTCGGTGAAGTGTGGTCGCATTGTGCTTTGAACTGCAGCTTGCAGAAGTCTACAGGACATGACCTATTTACTCCCCTGTTTTTGGCAATGAGGAAACCGTTTACCCAACTCGTGCTTTATTTGAGTCTTTTGATGTACCACTGGGTGACAGCAGATATATTTGTGACCCTCGTGAATATTAATAAACGACCTTTCCCATGGTGTTGAGCCACTGCATTGACATGGGTTGGGCACTGGGCCAAACACACACCATAGAGTTGATCATGTAGACTAAACCCCAGACTCTGGTCAGCTTTTGTTGTTAATACTTCTGTTTGAAAACAACCTCATAAAAATGAGGTGGGTGTGTTCATGTGGAGAGGATTATTGCTGGGCATTTTTTTTGTACATATGTAGACCTACATCCTGTTCTTAAATGTGTGTCTCCACTTTTTCTGATACAGTCAATACAGTACATAAGTAGACCTACATCCTGTCTTCAAATTTGTGTCTCCATTTCTTCAGATACAGTCAATACGGTACATATGTAGACCTACATCCTGTCCTCAAATGTGTGTCTCCATGCAGTCATCAAACCCAAAATACTGTTGGGTTACAAATGAGTCATTTTTATTTTTTAGTGCAACATCACAACAAACAATTTCACATGAGGTATTCAAAGGGATTCTCTTCAGTTGTTGTTACAAAATGACCCACCATGATTGACGTTTAAAGTGTTGTGTTTTAAGCCTTTGGTAGGATAGCCACATTCAGTAGTTAATCTAACACATGGACGAGAATGGCACGAGAAAGCACGATGGGGTGAGACCAAGTTGAGGAACCCAGACGCCAGAAGTGATACACAACATTTCCCTCAACTTGGTCTAGTTAAAGCTTTTGTATGGAGTCATTAATTCCTACTTACAACAGTGGGATCGAACAGTATTTTATCTATACTAACATCTTGGAAACAGGGAAATGGTTTTACAAATGTGGAAAAATAGCTCTAGTCTCCTCCTGACCTTTTGTTTTTGGTTGAACACTTAATTTTTGGGCTTTCAGAACCGTTACAGTAAGTCACATGATTCTAGTTTGGTGCAAGGAATAGACAACGATGATTACAGCAAGATCCTCCTTGCTTGGACTGTTGCCTCCTATTTTTGGTTTGGAAATGATTAGACAGACTATATATAACTTGTCTATTGTATTGGACTATGCGTTTGCTGGGAAGAGCTTGGTTTTCTCCTGTCGCAGATTGATTCCAGCACATTTGGTTTTGAAAAGGCATGAGAGACAGAAGATGGATAGACAGATAGACAGACAGACAGACACCCGCGGACAGGATGGAATCTTTGGTTAAGGAACATCTTTGCCACACAACATCTCACACGGTTGAGGTAGATGGGTAAGTCTTTGTGTACACGGGGGGGGGGGGGCTCAAAGGGAACAATCAGGTCACTAGTCAAACGACATCCTCTACAGCCACAACCTAATATCAGTCTCTCAGTTCCAAATGCCAATGTGAAACCCGAAATTACTGTAACATCTCAAAGGCCCAGATCTCAAAGGGAATTTAATGTGTTCTAATTGAGATTAAATGAAACCCGTATTTACAGAAGAAAACAATCGTTTCGAGTGTAATAATTAGCTGGATGTTACGTTGCACTTCTTACATCTGCCTGTGTTTTCAGAGTGTCATATTAGACCGTCCTTCGATTTAGAGATGCATTTATATACAGGCCACTAGAGGGCGCCACAGGCTAAGCTGACGGATGTACCTGTAATCTCGACACAAAGGGGATTTCTCTCGCTCTGTCAAGACAAAGCAGACAATAACTAAAAGACTGAGTGTTCTGAAATGAAACGGGGGGGGGGATAAAGGTCTCATTGGGACCCATCCCATTGTCTTTGATATACCAAGTGTGACGAGCACTGAGAGCAGGCTGGTGTTTTCATGTTCCCTGCTCCAGACCGGCCTCCTCCCCAGCTCACAGCGTGCTTACAATTGTTGCTCATTAAACTTTAATTCTACTCTATATAGCGCCCCTTCAGCCGACCCCCCCCTGTCAAAACACTGCCCCCTGTCCAGCCACCTCTCTGATCTTCTCGACCCGTTCTGAAAGCCCCAAAGCCCACAGGTCTTGCCGGGAGCAGAGCCCAGATACGCAGAGAGAAGATGGAAGAAGAGGCCCCCCTTTGAAGTCGTCAGAAGTGGAACGGCCTCTCATGACCGTCCGTCTTACAAGTGCCCGCTGTGAATGGGACCCCCACAACACGCCCCCTTCCGAGGTTAAAGACACGAGAGGCCAAATCTGGTCCCTCCTGGCGCTGCCCACCCGGGCAAAACCAATGTCGTAGAGAAACACGTGGAACTGAGTAGACTGGCAGAAGGGAGTGTGTCTAACGATTGATGAGATCACCCACTGAGCAGGACGCAGACAGGAGTGTGGGCACTACAGGAGGGGTGTGGCTCCCAGGGAAAACCCCCTGGCACAGGGCAAAGGGGCCACGCATGCTTGCCCGGAGTCACCAAAAGATTCACACCTAATTGAACGCCTGAAATTCTCCGTAAGTGCAATCTCCGGACACCCGGGACACTCTGAACACTTAATGGTGTTTGAATACAACTGTACAGGCGACCTGTTGTCCTATGAAATGTCACACTATCACAACATTCAAACTAGCTTGGCCACAGAGACATTTGCCAAGAGTAAAGAAATCCCCATTAGCCTAGAAAGCCCAAGGCCAGGCCTTAACGAGAGAATTACATAAGTTCACTGGGTCGGGGGAGAGGGAAGGGGTTAGGGTATACAATCAGGTGTAGAGGGAAGGGTTTAGGGTATACAATCAGGGGTAGAGGGAAGGGTTTAGGGTTTACAATCCAGGGAGGACAATCTTATTCTTTGGTATTACGATGGGATTCTACAGCTAAAAGTGCCCATCAGAAAAAAAATCTGTTTCACACAGACATACAAAGCATTATTAAATAAATACTTACAGTATATAGATAGCATAAATAATTAACCAAATAAATAGAGGAAAGAAAATACACAAATGCGGTAATAAATACATGGATCAGTTCAGCAACTGCATTTTAAATTCTTACTCCAATGGTACCAGTTAAAAGGAGACGCGTTGAAACCGTCCTTGAGGAACAATAAAGAACACAGCAGGACTAGAATATTAACCCGCACTTCCAATGTATTCTTATAAATAGAGCAATGTGCTTGAAATCTGTACAAAAGGGCTGAAAGAATCACATTCCTCCATTTTCTAGGCATATGTAAAAAATAAAACAAAAATAGATTTGCAATGGCGCCGAGGTGTGTTCGGGTAGGTGTTGAAACGCGAGTGGTAAAAACTCCTACGACATCGCCGCACTTTGTGTTACAGGTACGTCTTTCCGTCGCGTCCGTCGTGTTCAAAGGGTTTCGGTCGGGTCAAAATGGCTACAGAGCTTTTGATTGTTACGTCGGTCAAAGTCCTAAAGCTGGAGGTTCTCCGTGAAAAGTCCTTGACTTGGCATCCCTGGAAATTCTGCCGGATTCTATCCCAATTTAAAGTGAGACGCCGAGATTTCTCCTTGAAGACTCGATTACTGTCCATGAAGGTAGCTGGATGGGCAAGGATCTCGTCAGGTAATGATGGAAAACTTAAGAGTATTGGAGAGCGAAATGTCCTCCGGATAATCGAAAGCGTTTGAACTCCTCTGCATTCCTGTGAACCATGTTGTCCCATAACACATGCTGGGTTGTCAGAGCTCCGTCACAATCTCTACGTCGTTCCCCTGTGACCCACTAGATCTCTCATTGAAACAGAGGACATACGAAGATGAAGATCTGCTAACAGGCGGCGAAAAGTTCATCGAGGGGTTTTTACGCTAAGTGGCCTCTTCGTTTTCTCATTCTTGGAGGGAACAAAACTAAACGTCTCCACCTAATTTGAAACCGCTTCATAACATAACCTGCCTTAATGAAATGTACTGTGATAGGAAAATGTAATAGAAATCAAGGTTTTTCTTTGTTGAAAGTCAAATCAACTTTTCTGACGCAACCGTACAAACTAAAGGAACTCGCCTCATACGAGCGGTCGTATTTCATTCTGGGTACCACCCCTTCAATATCAAGGAGTGGTCAACTTTGGTTTGAAATGCTCTGAATCTGAGTCCAAAGACTCCCCCCTCTGATAACGAGGACTACATTATTGTGACTGACCTCTGCCTAGACCAGTCTATGTGCCCTTCGTTTCCATAGCGCCGAGCCCACCTGCCCATCAGGCCGTTCTGCAGGACACGGCGGAGGAGGACACGCTGGAGCCCGAGGAGCCCGTGGAGGACGGGCGGCCCTCCTCCGCCCACTTGTTGACGTTGCGGCGCCGGGCGTTCATGAAGAAGTTGCTGACGGTGGAGAGCTCCAGGCCGAGCTGCTGGGATATGGTGACCTGGAGGTCCTTGGCCGGCCGGTGGTTCTCCCGAAAGATGGCCAGCAGGGTGCGTCGCTGGAGATCCGTGAACACCAGCCGGGTACGCTTGGGGCCCTGGTTGCGTTCCAGTTTACTCTGTTCCTGCTCCTTACGTTTGCAGGCTACACAGGCAGAAGAAGAAGACAACTGGATTAGCTAAAACAGCCCGGCTAGCTAACTGGGACAAATGGATTAGCTGAGAGAAAGTGGATTTGTTGAAAGAAAATGGATTAGCCGAGCAACATTGATTAGCTAAAAGAGACGAATCAGCAACTTGTTTCACTGCACCGTTGGTAAGTGAAGCTAATCCAGTAAAAATCAAAGCATTACGTGCACAAGTAGGCCACTGGACTGTCTGAAGCTTTCTACACAGCTAGAGAATAGTTTGGATGTGGGCTTGAATAATGTTTACTACACAGCAAAAGAAAACGTTAGATTTGGATAATGTTAACTACACAGCAAGAGGAAACGTTTGATTTGGATAATGTTAACTACACAGCAAGAGGAAACGTTAGATTTGGATAATGTTAACTACACAGCAAGAGGAAACGTTAGATTTGGATAATGTTTACAACACAGCAAGAGGAACGTCAATTTAGATTTGGATAATGTTAACTACACAGCAAGAGGAAACGTTAGATTTGGATAATGTTAACTACACAGCAAGAGGAAACGCCAATTTGGATAATGTTAACTACACAGCAAGAGGAAACGTTAGATTTGGATAATGTTTACTACACAGCAAGAGGAAACGTCAATTTAGATTTGGATAATGTTAACTACACAGCAAGAGGAAACGTTAGATTTGGATAATGTTAACTACACAGCAAGAGGAAACGTTTGATTTGGATAATGTTAACTACACAGCAAAAGGAAACGTTAGATTTGGATAATGTTAACTACACAGCAAGAGGAAACGTTAGATTTGGATAATGTTAACTACACAGCAAGAGGAAACGTTTGATTTGGATAATGTTAACTACACAGCAAAAGGAAACGTTAGATTTGGATAATGTTAACTACACAGCAAGAGGAAACGTTAGATTTGGATAATGTTAACTACACAGCAAGAGGAAACGTTAGATTTGGATAATGTTAACTACACAGCAAGAGGAAACGCCGATTTGGATAATGTTAACTACACAGCAAGAGGAAACGTTAGATTTGGATAATGTTAACTACACAGCAAGAGGAAACGCCGATTTGGATAATGTTAACTACACAGCAAGAGGAAACGTTAGATTTGTATAATGTTAACTACACAGCAAGAGGAAACGTCAATTTAGATTTGGATAATGTTAACTACACAAGCAGACTTCATTTCAATATAGATTTGGATATTATGTAAATCAATACAATAAAAAATACACAGACCTCTTACTGGCTTTCTTTTAAAAGAAATACATCTACCGTGATAGAGAATGCATAAAAGTAACACAATCTATGTTGCACAGATCAAAATTGAGGTCTTCCACCATTTAAAGTCGTAAACTGGGTCGGGTGTGACTCTAACCGGGTCATCAGGAGCGATCAGACAATTAATTATTCGTTTTAAGAACTAAATGTACTACTTCAAAATGTAAAGCGTCACCGTAATGCTGCCTGTGTGCTGACACGGGCCATAACTGGAACTGTTTAGTGATCTCTATATATGTAGCGTTCACGTTTAACACCATCTTATCAATACACCTGGGAAAAAAGACCGGTACGATGCTGTTACAAAGTAGCTTCACGTTAATCTGGACGTTCAGTTCAGCCGAACTCCAAGTTGTTGCTTTGGAAACAGATTATTCCGTTATGACGTTGAGAACAAAGAGGCAGCAACGGGGGCAGAAGCAAACACTCTGCGGTGTAAAACGGACGTAGAAAAATGAGAAAGCAAATCCGAAATGTGGGCAGTAGCCTCGAACGCATGTCTGCTGACTAGGCCGAGAAGGCGATCGTATTATTAGCACAGTAAATTAGTGTGCATGTGCAAGTCTGCCCATCGCTACAAGGATTGGGGAAATTGTTTACGCTCCACAGGCTATTCTGGTAATATTACAGCCCAGGGTCATGACAGGTTGTAGAGCAGGAGCCGATGCAGCTCTCTAGAGAAAACAACAGCATCATAATGTCCCTAAGAGGAACTTAAAATGTAATGGTATTCAATGTACGTGCACGGACACATTGTTCTGAGAAACATATGTTGGCGCTCATGTATTAGTGTAATTGTGTGTAAGATACTGCCTCTGTTTGCCCACATCTTAACCTTTGACCCTATACAAGAAGGGCCAAAACACTACACATACTGGCGTCTTCGTTAAATAAGATCGACCCCATCCCAGTGACCTGAGAAGACACAAGGACACTCCAGCATCATTTGTTTCTCATAAACAGTCGTTTACACGAGGCAAACCGAGCGAGCTAATCATGGGGAACTAATTTATTTTCTATTAAAGAGGACACGTCAAAGATGATTGAAACGAGCCGAGTCGGCGCTGGTCCGTTTGCTTCAGCCCTAAGTGGACCGAGATATATTTGTGTGACTCTTGTAATTACCTAAATGTACACTTTCAAGACGCCTCAATCAGCCGTGTGCCGTTCCGCTGATGCTAAAGGTCTTTTGAAAACGTAAGCAGTGGCGTTGCAGTGCAAGGTTGCCCTCACTCCGAACGGAGTTGAGGAGATGTTTGATAGATAGAAAGATAGATGAGTTTTAAAATCACCTCACACATCGGGGGTTAATAGGCCTGACGCGAAAGGTGTGTTGGCTAAATCTATAGCGCAATGAAAACACAGCGAATGATGGCCGTCGCCCAGAGACAATTTATATAACGACTTTCAAATGAAGACGTTTTCGCACGGCCGTCATAACAGTTTGAAATACACCAGGGGTGGACCGTCACACGTCATTTCAACGGTCTAGTTAAATACCGTAATTCTGTGTATTGAGAGGTTCTCCTGTAATTCGCGTAAAATTGATATCTAAAGCTTCTGAATGTGATTCTCTACCCCTTGTCAACGTGAGACTACGGGGCCTGTTAGCTTTTGGCCGTCTTCGGTTCATTTAAATTTCGTAGAGCTATCGAACCGCGTCTCTTTAAAATTTGAACAGCCCGAGACGTCAACAACGCGTCAATATTACCACAACCAGAGTCAAATACAAACTGTAAGTGCAAGACATTTCACTGAGCCTAAACTGTGTGTTCCCACCATGTCAACACAAAGACTCCCGCTCTACAAACCCAACAGGGCTGTGCCCACACACACACACACACACACACGTAGTATCGCAAACAAACGCATGACGACGGTGGTGGTTGACTTCCTGTTACGACCGTGGGTTTGCTGAAGGAGTCAGGGTGTCCTTCTCCCCTTCTCTCCCCTTCTCTCCCCATCTCTCCCCTTCTCTCCCCATCTCTCCCCTTCTCTCCCCATCTCTCCCCTTCTCTCCCCATCTCTCCCCTTCTCTCCCCATCTCTCCCCATCTCTCCCCATCTCTCCCCTTCTCTCCCCATCTCTCCCCTTCTCTCCCCTTCTCTCCCCATCTCTCCCCTTCTCTCCCCTTCTCTCCCCTTCTCTCCCCATCTCTCCCCTTCTCTCCCCTTCTCTCCCCATCTCTCCCCTTCTCTCCCCATCTCTCCCCATCTCTCCCCCTCTCTCCCCATCTCTCCCCTTCTCCCCCCTCTCTCCCCATCTCTCCCCTTCTCTCCCCTTCTCTCCCCTTCTCTCCCCTTCTCTCCCCTTCTCTCCCCTTCTCTCCCCTTCTCTCCCCTTCTCTCCCCTTCTCTCCCCCTCTCTCCCCTTCTCTCCCCTTCTCTCCCCATCTCTCCCCTTCTCTCCCTCCTCCCCATCCCATCTTATAATCCCCCCCCCTGCACACTGCTGATCATAACACCAGTCATTAAGTAAATGCTTCCTTATGCTGTAATCACGTGTAAAAGGCTTGCAATTACCATGCCATAAATCCCGGGCGCCGGCTCTACTCCTGGAGACATAAATATCCCCCTATAGGCTCCTTATGATCGTGGGAACAGCCCCTAATCATGATGTATGCCCCTGTCTCGTGTTGCTGAAACGTGATCGAAAGCCCTTTTCCTGCCCCCGGCATCCGAATCTGCACCCCCCCGCCCCTCCTGGCCAACCCCGACGCGCCCCCCCACACCCCAGCCCCCTTCGAGCCCCAGCCCACCCCCTGCTGATTTCTTGGGCCAGGGGCTGATAGAAATTATTGATTGAATCTGTGCAGCTCAGACTCCTCCACCCACAGAGGCTGGTTAACCCCTTCAGCGCCGCGGACGGAGAACCGTAACAGCCGGATCAAAACAACACCGTCCGTTCGGGAGCCAGACCTGGCCTCCTGCTAGGAATTTTTGACGTTCAAACGTTTCTTCCTCGTGACCTCCGAACTCGGGGCGACTGAAGTGCAAACGGGAGAGCGCACGCAGAGGCTCGGGTCCTGCGGCGTCCATCGCCGGTGGATGCCGGAGCGACTGGAGCCGACACACGAAACGGCGCTGACCTTTCTCGTTCGTTTAGACCTTTAGTCGAGGGCTTCAGCCGTCATTAAGTTATTTTCCCTGATCCCTGTTGGCTTAAAGTGTTCGAGCATCACTGTGTGGTCTTTAACCTGAGAGTGTCTGCTGTTCTGACTAAAGCCTGATTGACTTCCCCACCGTCTGAGGTTGGCCAAAAGATGCATCTAGTATACCGTGCAGAGATCCATAAAACATAACCGCAGAACAGGAGAGGAGGAACCACTTGGGACCACCTTCTCAGGCCGAGTATCACAGAGTTTCTCAGCATTAAGAGAATCCTCAATCCTCCAACAGCAACATTGTTCATCTGGGTCCACAATGTATCAAAGGCTTTGAATACATATATTTTTAAATTCCTCAAGAGAACACAGCTAAGCTGGCATGGCAAAAAACAAACAACGGAGAACGGCGTGATCCACGGCGCTCCAGAGGAGCTGGCGTCTACCGTATTTAAGGGGGAGGGCCGTGTTGAGGCGGATCATCTGGAAACGTGAGGCGTGAAGGGGAGAACGCTTGTGCTATCTTCAGACTGGGGAGTGGAGGGCGCGAGGCGCATGCTAATTCTAGTACGGATCTGCCCCGACGCGGTTGAGGTGTGTGTGGGCACGAAGTGCTGCTCGTTCCCATGGAAATCAATAAAGGCTTGTAATTAAACAATGGGGCGGGGGGGCGGGGGGGCGGTCAGGATGGGAAAAAACAAACCCCTCAGAAAGTAGGTTATGTAGAAAAGTGCCGAGCTGTCCAATTGTGCCTTTGCCAGAAACCAAAGGCGCTAGTTTAGACTGTGAGGGAACAAGCGTTGTCAAAAGGCCTTGTTTTTCTCCCATGTAAGCTGCTTATTTTTATGGCCACCATCGATCGGCTTCTGTACTGTTAAGCAGCAGGCGTCGTGAAAAACTGTGTTAAAGTGAAATTACCAGAATAGTGCAAGATCGTCCAAATTGATGGGTCATCGATGGTTTGCACGGAGGACCGTACCTCAGTGGCAATGGAGACACGGCCTTGCTTGCACAATAACACCACTCCAAGTGGCAATTGCGTGATGTATATACGGTAGACGACAATGCCGCCACATAACTGAATTTCTCCAAACCTAAACGAGATAATTCATCATCGGTAACTGGATTGATTAAGATTGGTGTTGCGTTTCACGAGACTGAGGAGGCACACGTGTGTTCGGAGAGCTAAACAATCAAAGATCAATAATTGTGAGAAGATTGCAAGAGTGCACAATAATTACTAATGTGCCCTGGTGTGTTTTGGCGTTAGTCAGTTGGGCTGCTGACAGATAGCGAGAAGCTGTGATCAACTGTGCTCGCCTGCACAGCTCACAGACCCCTGCAGTGAACGTATCCCAGACGATATACACGCTTGCACGTCTCATATTACAGCGTTCACTTGGATCTCTTTCTGTGCTTTATTTATCAGATGGGCTCTCTGTCCCAATGGAATGACAACACGCCATCTTTCTCGGTGGATATCCCCATAGAATATCAAATATCAGCCCTGGCCTTTTTAGAAGACATGGTCTTTTCCTAATTTGGATTCATTATGTTCTCCCATTTCAGCGATATTCATTTTATTCTTCCTAGATGCGAGGAACTGATATGAAGTGTAGGGGATGACAGTTATGTCTATTTCAACAATATAAATTGGCATTGCGCTTGTTACTGTAAAATCCGTTAATTTAAAAAAATGGATTTCAAATTGATTTAATCAACAACAGTTATTCAAACATCTTCATTGCTGATTTCATAAAAGAACATTTCCATTTCGAATGGTTAAGATAAATATATATATATATATAACTAAATATGTATCCAAACACATATCTAGAAGCTCCCATTTTAGTTTGGTATGCAACTCCTGAATGCTCTGAAAGCAGTGGGACCTGACATAATAACATGTTCTGTAGTACCACAAGACAACCCGTTTTCATTCTCCTCGTCCGAGAGGTGGATAGAAATGGGGAATAAATATCTCACCCTCCAGTCGCAGTGAGGCCATCCTTTGAAACTCGGGCTCCTGCAGCCAGCGAGACATCCTCTTGAAGGTCTCTCGGCCAGACTTGAGCTTGCCCCAGGGCTTGGGGTTCCTCAGGAGGTCAGACAGAGTGCCCTGTGACCTACACAGAACCCTCTCTGCAAATATGGCCTGAGGGATGCTGTATCTCTTCAGCTCTGTGATGATCCTCTGGGCCACATCCCGGGTGTTGATCTCCTCTCCAGCCCCTCCGCCTCCCTGAGAGCCTGCGAGCATGCCCTCGCTGCCAGGTGAGGAGGACGACAAGTGGGGCAGCTCCCCGGCCTTGGAGGCCTGCTGGCTGGGGTGGTGGTTTTGGTAGTGCTGGCTGTAGATGTGAGGATGGTGGTTGGGCACGTGCTGGTGAGCATCCATTTTGTTTAGCTGGTGGCCAACCGAAGAGTCACCGGCCAGCCCAGGCGGGGACATTTCCCTGCCGAAATCTGCCGTCCGGCAGAAGATGTTGCCCCCGTGGACCTCATAGCCACTTGGAAGCATCTGGGCGCCATTACCGTTGGGGCTGTTCCCAAGGCTGCCATAACCGTGCATGGGCGTCCCCAAGCCAGAGCCTGTAGAAGGAGGTGAAAGGCTCTGGGTCATCCCCAGATCTTTGCTGTATGGGTTGTAGAAGTTTCCACCCAAGCCCCTGTCCTCACGCATGAGAGTGAAGCTCCCGATGACATTGCTGACCGGCAGGCATGGATGGTGGTGGTGGTGGTGGTGGAATTTGTCATCGAATGGCTGCAGGGGAGTCAGAGTGGTGTAGGTGCTGCCACAGCTGGATGGAGCATCTCCTCCGTAGCCAAGGGCCGTCATGGAGTGGTCGAAACCCGGGGGCCGGTGCTCAGGCTCCAGGGACATGGAGTGGCCCCCCAGGGAGGGTCTGGGGAAGGCAGCCGAAAGGTCCCGGGAATGCAGCATCGCTCTGCCATCCTGACCGTGGAGCTCAGGGTGGCCGTGGACGGACATGTCCCCAAGGCTTCCATCCATTTTGAATTCAGTGAGTTTCGCCTTTATCTATACCTTGATCTTGCTGATTTATTTGTTGTTGTTGTTGTTTACCGAGGGCTGAGATGGTCCTTCTTCCGTGGCACAGGATTATGGATTGATTGATTTCCGAATGGATTGATTGATTTCTAATTAATCTGAGAACAACTTCAACTGTCCCTTTAAACTCATTCGAACTCCAGGAAATCGAGTGTGCGGCCTCATTAACGACATTAATTATCAGATTATTTCGATGTCTGCTCCTGCTCTCTTCTCATCCCTTCTTCTTTGGTGGACTCGTCACTCGTTAACCCTATACCTGCGGAAGACAACACATTTAACCTAAATCTAATCCGTCTAATTGATAGTGTTCATCAATTGTGTCACATCAGCTATTGTAGCACACGTCTCATTACTATTTTAATAGTCAACTCATCAACTCATGTGCATAAAAAACACACACCAATATACACATATCTTTGCATGCAAAATCACTGCACACACACACACTTTGCATATGTCACTCGGATGTAAAGTTGTGAATACTCATATGCGATTATTCCCTGGAAATAACCGCGCACCACACATCAGACACCGAATGACGGTAAGTTCTGCTCCACCCGGACGCATTTATTGCTCTATATCACGATATTAACACGACCAAACTACACAGAGACACACGTGAAATCCTATAATTGGAGATGCACTACCTTATTCCGTTATGCGGGCGCCTGCGCGTCTCCGGTCGGTCCTCCGCATCTCTTCCCCGGTTGTGTGTCGCTTGTCTCTCCGGTCACAGCCAGCCTGTCTGTCCGCGCAGAGGCACACAATTGGTCAGATGCGCCCAGGCGATGCTACACGCAATAAACCAGGGGCCAAACACTTGCAGGGGTTATAGGGGGCTATATGCGTGTTCTTTACCCGACCGGGGGTATTTTTTTTTAAGTCAAACGTCTATAGCTGTGCATAGCCTCGTTCCTCTCTTCTCCACCTAGCAGCACTCCTCTTTTTCTTTCATTATCTCGTGAGATTCTCCTCCTCCTCCTCTTCCCCCTCAGCCTGCCACTTCATCGATTTCAGCAGCAGCACCAACTCTTTCTCTCCTCCTCCTCCTTCTCCTCCCCCCTCACACTCGTTCCTTTCAGTACGTCACCGTCTTAAAAATCTGACAGATGTGCAATGAAATTCCAACTCCAATTAACCCTTTCGCTTCGGCCAGCGTCCCCTTGGGGAGGGGGGGGGCAGGGTTTGACCAACGAGGTGAAGACAAACCCCTCTCTAACAAGCCCAAAAGTATAAAGCCTTTATCTAATAGCACGCAGGGCTTATATGAATTATGCGAACATATCCTAATCATATATGAGCTATGTCTGACCCCTGATCAGCAGTTAAAGTATCTTAATGAGATATAGGCCTGCTGTGTTTGGTTTTGGTTAAGGTAGCTCCACAACAATTTCGCCATATTATCGAGCTTCAGATATATCAGTAACCTATCATATTGATCTATGATTAAGATTAGTATTCTTCATATACGAATCCATATCATTAGTTGGTCAATTATTATTAACTTGAATTATTTAGTAGCCTATTATTATTACGGGGCAGTAGATTGCACCTTGCAGTTAGAGTATTTGTAAAGTATAGGCCTATTATTAGATGTTATATGTGATTATTGCGCTATAATGTTTGCCAGTAGGCATAATGAAATATTAAAAATACAACAAGTGTACAAACCATGATTATGCAATTACAGGAATTCCAACAACTTTTTGATTTGAGGTTGCTAAATATTCCTCTAAATGGGGCTCATCTAATATGGGGTATTGTCTGCAGGGTCCGTGGTGTCGTTGTTTATTTATTTAAGGGAAATGTTAATCACACCTCCAACACTTAAACGTTGTCAGGTGACACGCTTGTTACTGCATGGTTTTAGGGAAGCTCTCATTCAGCACGGTCGAGCAGGGCCCATTGACACCAGATTTGGCACTTCAATTTCCAGTTCTAAAGATCAATGAAGCCATTCGTTTAAACGCGACCTTCTTACTTAAGGTACTCGAACTAAAGCAGCCAGTGCTCGGGCTTTTCATTTAACACACAGCACATATTTAGTGCATGGGTTCACTGTGCGTGCGTGCGTGCGTGCGTGTGCAAGAGAGAGAGAGAGAGAGAGGGAAATTTGGGAGTTGAGAGGAGAGAGGTGCATGGTTGATACTAGGCATACTAATCATATCTAACTGTCAGTTTAATTTTCAGAGATGAGCAATTCTGGCGTTTGGAGAGAGAAAAATCCGTGCGTGTGCGGTGTGGGACCGCTGGCTTCCCGGAGCAGATGCTGCCCTATCGATCCGTGCGTGCCGAGAAAGCCTGGATGCTGAGATACATGTATGGATGGATAGCAAGTAGCTGGAGGTAAAATGGTCAGGCGGCTATATAGAACGAAAATAAAAGGTCTTTTAGGAGGTCGGGGTGAAAGTTCAACTTCGATGGCTGGAAAACTCTAGTAGGCAGACTGACAGTCGAGCTATACTTGAGAGACTGGGAAATTGTTGAGGCCCAAGACCCGCATCGTATCTATGTTAAGCAGGAATTAAAGAGTTGGTTAGTGTAACAATAAATGGCTGTAGGCCTATGGAGGTCTAATTCACAGAGAGACTTCGACCTTGAGTTGGCATATGTTTTTATTGTGCTCAATTTGTACATCGATTAATATGTAAAAAAAAATGAAATGCATTATATTCTAAACAAGACAAAAAAAACTGCTGTCCAGTAATTTATTTATCATAAAATAAATATGTTATTTAGCAACATGGAGATTTATTTTCTGTTTTGTAACATTATACGCATGCATCTTTGGGCAAATCAAGGGTTTGGAGCATTACCCTGTAAAATATATAGTCTACCCTTTTAGACTGTATGGCTCATGTGAAATATATATATTACATTATTGACGTATGATGCTTTCTAGCTAAAACGCCTACTACCTTTCACTAACAGTGTTAAATGTTTTAATTCTTCCAAGGATAATGCTCTCAGTATTCCAATGCACATCCAGGCATCACATTAGCCTTGAAAATTGTTGGCATACAAATGACAGGTCTATAGTTGGAACAGACCATGTTTTTGCTTTGAAGGCCTAGATATATTAGGACTTTTTTCTCCAACAGCCTGAAATAATAGACTACAACATTTAATACTGCTTCAAAAGTTAAAGGCCTATACCAAATGCAGTCCATATAGGCTTTTTGTCGGTTATAAATGGCTATTTAAATTCCAGCAATGACAGGCGACTGTCTATATCTCAACAATAATCCTGAAAATTAAACGATTTCACAATTAAATAAATACCGATGTCACACTGGAATATAACGAGTTGAGATACATAACAAATGTGTTACATAAATTTTATTTAATCCAAGAATCCTACTGGATACTTTCAGCACAGGGAACAGCTTTTCACGTGACACCTTTAAAAAAAATGTATAGGTAATCTATAGATTATATGTAAATCATTCAATTGCTTCAAATAACCTGGGTCTTTGTACCCATCCGCTTTTGCTGTGCTTTTTATTTTAAGGACTGTGTGACACACAGCTCTGTAATACATTGCACCATGGACATTTAGTAATCTTTAAGGATTAATTCCTATTCGGTTATTCTGTAAAGTTGACATACGTGTTCTCATCTGACTATTCAAATAATGCCTGCCTTATTACATAAGCCTACTTGGGTTGATTCATGTTTGGATAATTCTATTATTATCTAATTGTACTGTTCATCCATCTTCAGACTCATGCATTATTTAATCCAGTATAAGATTTCACAGGAAAAAAACGGAGCCTTATCTTCTCAAATGATGGCAAACTTAAACCCAAACCCGTTAAGTATATACAAGGTTTAGGCTCTTAATGACCTATATGTGGAAATGAAAACACACAGAGACGTCTATGCATACGGTAATTGAATTAACATAAAGTTCCAATACCCAAAGCACAGAGTTTATGTACAGTAATACATTGACCATAATCTGTTGGGTGTTGCTGTGTAAATGAGGCACATGCAAAGATTTGTTATATATATAGACTTGTGTGTGTGACACACACACAAACATACACACACATTATAAATGTCTCATTTTGTTAACTCTTTTATGATCTGGTTAGTTGAAATTAAGTCAAACACATGCGAAAACGTGAAGTTATTATAGACCATCGATAGTCAACGTATTAAAAAGTGTATTATTGTATCGTTATGTATCGGCCTGGAAGCTGATTTGCAGCCAGGCAAACCTGCTCTCCTGTCACAGCTATACAAACAAACCATATTGTAAAGCTATTTCAATTTTATTTTCAAAATGGACCTATATCACAATGGGCAGACTATCACACTTGTATTTTAACGACATAACAAATCTGTGTTTGTACCTACATATTAACTGCATTGTATATTATTCCTTTCATCAGCCTACATTAGTGCAACTTGATAAAACTTTTGGATTTCCACATCGTACTTCTACAAAAAATAACATTGCATAATTTTGGTTTACAGCCTTTTATGTTTACACCAACTACATAATGAAACCTACTTAATTGCTACTGTCAGAAACTAAGCCAATTATCAAAAATAGAAATGAAATATGTCTCTATGTATTTACATTGGTGTTTTACGTGTTTTACGTGTTTAGATAAGATCTGAGCGGCAGTGCCGAGCAACCGCAGACATGTAGCCAATGCCAATTAATAGATGTAATTGTTTCTGAAATTATTATTTAATGTTCCTGGTATCAATATAATACTAACAAAAACTTATTTCAGACCATTATCCCCCCCAGAAACTTTAGGATGCTTATTTTTATTGTTTAACATTCGTGATGGCTTTATTCCCAAAAACGTGATCCAAATAACTAGATCGATTGTTAAAATCACGCTTGATAAAAACAAATATTTTGCTTAAATATCACAAAATGAAATGCTCTGGACCAATTCATCAATGAAAAGTTTACATGTTGCATATTCTTCTACACGAGAACTTATAGCGTCATTTCCGAATTAATTAAATGGGGCCCATAAATAAATCGATAACTCTAAAGACACGATCTATAACAAGATAATCAATTGAGGTTGTTGATAGCAATTGGCTAGATACAATTAATTCCCACGCAGGCCTGTTGTATTTACAATCTGAAAGGACCATTTGATGAGTCCATATAATGTTGTCTGCATCCCTTAAAGTTGTGTCATAGTGAAGTCCAAAGTCTTAAATCGAAACTTTCTCCCAAAAATGTATAGGATCCAAAAGTAAAGCTGTGGCCAGTTGGTCTCTAAAATCCCAAATCGGAATAGCATGGATGATATGGGATGAATGTGACAATATATGCAACATCGAATTTATAATTTAAATATTTGAATCTTTTCAATATTCACACTACTCGATTTTATTCTATGAAGATTTTGGTGTCCTAAACACAGATACACTGAAATAATTGTATTTTGTTCTTAAGCTATATCAGCCTATATGACATTACTGCAATTGCATTAAGTCATTGGCCAATCAATTCCTGTCATCTCAAACAGCTACAGTAAAGTATTATATTATTCATGTATTCTATAGTCAAAATATGGTGTTTTCATTTAATTCCTTGTTTATTATAGTGATCATTGGACGTGATGTGATTGCAACCTCTAAAAAATCTGGTTTTGTCCTAAATAAAATAATTGGATCAAAAATATTTTAATTGAAACCTGCAATAAGATGAACAATTAGATTTCCTAAATAATTGGATGTGTTCACACTGATTTCTAATGGATGGAACGAATACATTTAGAGTAGCCTACATATATGGTTTTTAGATTTTCGATTAATCACGTTTTCAAAATAAGTATTATTCGGCCTGGTTTATGGCCTGAATGACAGAACTCATATGTAGGGGACTTCACGAATGTGATTGAAGCTAATTTCAGTGGGAATGCGTATGTGTGTGTGTGTGTGTGTGTGTGTGTGTGTGTGTGTGTGTGTGTGTGTGTGTGTGTGTGTGTGTGTGTGTGTGTGTGTGTGTGTGTGTGTCTGCATGTGTCTGCGCGTGCGCGTTCGTGACCAGCGTGTGTCCACATTGGTCGATTTGTAATCTACATTACGTTCGATAGGCATCTTAAACAAGAAAGGAAACCATTTTTAAGCAAATATCATATTGCTATATATTTGGAATAATTACATGCTTTCATTTTTTATGATAATGAAATTATCTCATTTGTAATGGTTTCTTCGGAAAGAAGCTTAATGATCAATGCATTAGAAAGATAATAACGCATTGTTGACTAGTATAAGATCTGTACAATTATAATCTGAATGTATCACATGATGTTCCTTTTACAGATTCTATACAGATGACATGGCAACATGAGTTTACAGGAACATCAGAATACAGTTTTATTAAAGAGTTATTTGGTCTTGTGTTACTGAAACCCTAAAATGTTGAAAAAAAGAAAATCATCTCTAGCTTAATTTAATGTAATAGAAATATTGGTTTAAGTTATCATGCACGTTAAATATTTAGAGCTTTTTTGATGGATAACATCAAAGACACTGTCTTAGTTATTTTTATCTTACCATTATATTATCAGAGGAGTTCATGCTGTGACCGAAAGACTCTTTTGCAGATGAACACTGCATCAACACAATTATGAAATAATTATTTGCCACTTATTTCAAATACTCAGCTTCTGGTTGTCTTACTTTAACCATAACTCAAATAACTGCCATGTTGCAAACATGTGACTGGCATCTCTTGGGTGCCATTGGCTGTTGGCTGTTACATTGACTGTTACATTAACTTTTACATTAACTGTTGCATTAACTGTTAAATTGACTGTTACATTGACTGTTAAATTGACTGTTACATAGATTGTGCAGCTTTGATGCTATTACATTTTCCCAATGGTACAAATCACCTATTTTGATGATTTTACAATACATATAATTTAATACGAACAGAGTCTGGCATTGTGTAACACATAAGCCAACGTTATTTATTGCAACCTTTTTCAACTTATGCCATTTTGATGTCTTGTGTAACCTACCACCATGTTGATGTGGTATACAAACAATTCTATTTTGTGCCTATACATGTAAGAACAATACAAATCAAAGTCACATAAACACCAGTTTCCCTGAACCCCTCCTCTTTCCTTCTGTTTTCTCCCTATTCCGACACTACCTCCCTCAGCCCCCCCCCACACACACACACACACACACACACAAACACACACAAACACACACATGCATACACAAATGTGCACTCACCCACACCCACACAAACACAGGGATACCACCTAACAACTCCCACTCATTATATTCTCTCCCCTGTACCTGACCTCCACACCATTCAGTCCCTCTGAATAATCCCTGGGAATAGTTTCTCGGATATCTCTATAGACATCTTATGAATTCCCTAATCACGCCTATACAACGTATGACCACTTGCAGCTAAGGATCAGGAATAGCGTTTTTTCTTTCTCCGAAACACGTACAAATTTGATGAACACAATACATACTGTTATATTCTCTAGCATGGTAACGCTGGCCTCCCATTGGCCTGTCAGCGTGAGTGTGTGTCTCTTAAGAGTGCTTCAGCCTCTGCGGCTCGGCTCAGTCTTGTCCGGCCGTCACCGGTTCAGGTTCCAAGCCCGGCAGCGTCGTCCGTTCGCCTGTCAGGTCAGCCCCCAGCGTCCGTTCCCCGCTGCTCTCCAATCCGCCGCTCCAAAACCACGGGCCGCTCCAAAGCTCTCCCCTTCTCCGGTTATTCCTTTCTTTTTTCTTCCCGGTGGTGCTCTTTGAATCCGCTCGGCGTCCTCTGTGTGAGCCTGTGTGTCTCCTGACCTGCAGCAGGACTCCGGCGTGTCTGAGCCGTGCAAATGCATCTCTCCAGTCCACCACTGTTCTCTCTCTTCTCTTTAATCAGCATGTTAATAAGAAAGGTAACTAATCAATACATTCAATGGCCTGGCCTGGCGATTGATACCATCTCGTCCACCCCCTCGCTCTCCCCAGCCAAACACACACACACACACACACACAAACACACCCAGATTTCCAGGACTCATTCTACAAAGTGGTAATTGCGATGGGCGGATTTATCAAATATTCTGTGAAAATCTGTGAAAATTAATAGATTTTCACCAGAGTTGACGGTCGTGTGCTAATTTGTGCTTTCACTCACGTTGCTGTGCACGTCACATTTGCAAGTCCGTTGCACTTATAAGCTCGTGTTCTTTATTTTTCTAGTAGCGTTGTTCCAGTTATTCAGGCAGGGAGGTCCACAGAATCCTCAAGGCAAATAAGGTTTGGTCTCAAAGGGGATACAAATGTTTAAGACAAAACACACTCTCACAGCTCAGGGCTTTAAAAACAGAGCAAAGAACATCTTGCCTTGTACCAAAGCACATGCCTTCCCACAGTCTCACCCCTAATATTATTAATAGAAGGAAAAAGCCCCTAACCATCCTCAGGGTACACGAACACAGAAATAACCTCCGTCTCTGCACCTACTGTGACTCACATAAGACACATGGCAGAGGATGAAGGGAAAGTGTTCAGACAGGGAGAAGGCAACACTGGGAAGTCTACAAAACAAGGTGGCCTTTTAGGGTTGACAGCATGGTCTTATCCCTCTGACCTTAAACCCACAGCGGTTTTGCCTTCTGGTAACTTCAGCGCGGAGCCAAGACGGGTGTAGATCCTTTTACATTGGCCTGTGAGTCGAAACGTTTTCCCCCTCTTTTCAGCCTCCATATCAGTTTACCCTCTCAGAATGAGTAATTGATAAGAAAAAGGCGGTTTATTGTATAAATTCTTACACAAAATGGAATCTGAATCTGGGGTAAATGTGGTACTCTACGATTAAATAATAGTTCTTATTTATTAAGTTGCCTACCTCGATTTTTCAGTTTACCTAAGCCAAATTCACAATTCGGATTTTTTTATTATGTAGGTCAAGGGAGATTATTATTAACTTAATTAACTTAAAACCCACAAAAGACTAAAACAAACGAGACTAAATGTTGAATAAAACACATCCTGGTTTCTTGTAGTTTTGGAATATTGTTCTTATGTAACAGTTTCAAAGCAAGGCGACGGTTAGGATTTAAACATGCAATGTTTATGCAGCGTCCTGGTTAACAAACCGATCTAATTCAGAATCTGTTGTAAACTCCTTGGGAGGAGCGGGACTACATTGCTTTTATTTCAGTTCTCACACTCATTTCAGAAATGTATTTGACCAGGTAAAAAAACGACAAAGCGTATTCGATTTCTTTAGTGTTGAAAGCGGTGAATATTTCTAGGGCCTCATCCACATCAGAACAGTATACATTGCAGCATTTCTGTATATATGTATTTTCTCTCTCAGTTTCATTGAATTTTCTGCATGTCCAAAGCCTCCCACAGGAGCTCCGAATGACCACTGGCCCCGGTGACCTCAGCCCCGCTGTCACCTTTCATCACCCCGTTCTCCATCTTGGATGGTGTGGTCACCTAGCAACAGAGGCCATGGTTAGCGGCTCAATGGACCAGAGGCTATTGGAAATTGAATCGATACTCCTGGGCCGATCTCATCCCCATCCCCCTTATTACGGCCAAATGAGGACGAGGCCGTTCCCACTTCTCAACACCTCTATTTATGAAGATATCCGGTTACCGGACAAGAAATGGCCCTGCTGCAAATGCCCTTCAATACGGGTGCATGTTTGTACCGGGGACGTCATCCCTCACACATGAAGGATGAAGTCCCTCACCCTAACAACGATTGATGGAATAAATTAACGTGGATTCCTGAAACAAATATGGGAATAATAGGAAAATATTGCAAATGAAGAGGAAATTCAGTCATTGATGAAGTTTTTAATGAAAATTATCCACAAGTTATGGCATGGCGTCGCAGAAAACGAGCCTTCCTTCATTAAGATCCCTTTTACCCTGTACAAATCTCCCACTTTACCATCACCAAAGCACCCCCAGACCACCACATTGCCTCCACCCTGCTTGACAGATGGCGTCAGGCACTCCTCCAGCATCTTATATTTGCCTCCCTCTCACAAATGTTCTTCTTTGTGATCCGAACACCACAAACATAGATTTGTCTGTCCACATACCACCTCTATCCAATCTTCTTCTGTCTAGTGCCTGCATTCTGTTGCCCATTCTGAGATATAGCTGTTTCTTCCCAACTCTGCTTAGAAGGCCAGCATCCAGTCTCATCTTCTGTATTGCCTCTGTACGCCAATGTAGAAATTCCAGTAAAAATCTGTCGTTTCCAGCTACAATTTCTACACCGTATTTCTGATTAGTTTCATTTTATTTTAATGAACAAAAAATATGCTTTTCAGTAGAACACTGAGCACTTAGTAGATTTCTGAGCGACCTAAACTTTTGAGTTCTCAGTGAGATTTCAGTATGGCTTTTAGTCATATAACGCTGAGTGGAGATTATATTGATGCTAAATCTTCTGATTAATTCCCTATGTGGCTGCCTGCACATTGTTCCAGAGACGCTTTTGCATTTAAATTTGATTCCTGAAATCGTATTAAACTTTTGACCACGCATCATTTTCAATAAAACCGAATGAATACGTGAGATTTAAAAAAAGAAGATATAGCACGGGGACAATTTAGGTACGTTTAATCACAAGGCTAGTGCTATCTTGCAGCCCAGATCTCTTTAGCAGAACCGCTATTTATTATGGAGGTCCCCAACCTCTATAATAAGGAAAGGGTCAGTCACCTTTGATCCCCTCAGACCATACTGGGAGGACAGGCACAATTCAATCACCTTAAACAGTTTCAGGCAGAAGGGCAGAAGAAGAGGGGATGATTAAAGGATGGGGGAGGTCAGATGAGAACGAGAAGAAGAAGGGAGGAGGAGGGGTCAAGATAGCAGAGACAACAAACCGGGCCTTATCTGTTCCCAAATCAGTCCCATCCAACTGCACGGGACGACTAAAGGGTACATAATGTGTTGAGTTCCTCCCTGGTCTTTCACACTCAATGGAGAAATCCACAGTGATGTAGATCTGTTCTGTGCTTATACACAGAAAAGCATGAAGCACTGGGTTGTGTAATGCACTGTGAAATGTACGCGAAACATCGAGAGGACACACGGTTCTGGTCATATTTATTTGTAGAATGTGCGCCAGAAACGAATCCCCGTCAGTCACAAGCTCTCAAGAGTCAGAACATTTAATCACACACAAAAACAATGGGCCGAAGCTGCTTCAGCACTAACCGTCTCCCGGAGCTTCTACACAGATTACGCAAACAGCTTTGGCAACTTCTGCCGGTCACCTCTATAAGAGGACGCCGCGCGGACACACAGATGGCCGTCCAGCACGTGCCTGGAGGTGGGCCGTGAAATGACCCCCCAGCTGGACACTGTGGACAGGTCACTGATCTCCAATCCCCTCCTTTGGAGCCAGCTGCCAGCGGGCCATGCTAATGGCGAGCCCCTCCTCCCCAGAAGCCCGGCCACGGGGATTGTCCAGCTGCACCCCACTCCCCCGGCCTTTCACTGGACACCAGGGAGCCCGGGGGTTGGGGGGCGGGCGGGGGGGGGGTCAGGGGTGGCCCGAAGCAGAGGCAGATGAGAGCAATAGACCACCAAGACCAACACTAGAAAACAGAAGCTGCTCGTCGTGGAAGTGCTGTGTTTCCTCCGGAATCCAGCGGACAGTTCGTGTGAGAGCGCGGCCGTTATCGTCGCTGGCAGGCGCCCACATGTTGAAAGGACGGACGGTTGCAGAGCAGAAGGCATTGGCTCAAGCACAAGTGACCATGCGGATGTGTCTGCTGCGACGCTTCTAAGACCGGCGCTGTCTCCAGTTGGATGACTTGGGTCAGGCAGGGGGTAGCGCGGCTCGGCTGAGTTTGAGCCCGCATGGCTGCGTACGGAGAGACTGGCTTTTTGGGTTCGGTTGCCCGGGGTGATGTCGATAAATCAATAGGACACACGTCACTGCCGGCCCGAGAAGCCACACAGAACCGTCATTGATCGGCATACGGTGCAGCAAGCGGGGGTTGGGGGGGGCGGGGTTCGGTATGGGCGGGGTCAGTGCATGAGGAGTTGACCCCCACAATGAAGGCAGGTGTCAGAGGTCAACACAGTGGCCAGTAGCCTCTGAAGAACACTGCAGAGCCACGTGCCCATCAATATCACAATGTCACAGCTCACAAAACAGGAACAGTCTCTCTTACCCCGCTCTCTCTCTCTCTCTCTCTCTCGGCCTGCCTCAGCACGCTGCAATTGTGCACATTGACCCCGGGCTTGATCGATGGTCCGTGCGGTTGTGTGTATATGACCTTACAGTACAACGGTAGCCTAAGATGTCACACTGTCATTGTTCTCCGCCGATATTCAATAGATAATCTAATAATGTGAGACAAAACGTGTTAGCAATGTCATTTTATTGACTTACATTTTCAATAATGCAAACGGCGTGTCCGGCTGACCCAAATTGAGTTTAAGATGCGGAAAATCTTTAAACATCTTCTGCGAAAGGTTACTTGCCATATCTCGGAAACCACAGCTCCCTCCGACTAAATATCCATAACCGCAGCATTGCACAACAACAGAGCCACTGTAGCAAGTCACCAGAATCAACTCGCGTCTACGCCTGCATTTTCAGCAGTTTCGATTGCAGATCAATAGAAGGACACATGATCAACACGGGGCCAGACAATGATATCCAACCCCCTGACTAAAGGCAGACCAGAGGACCACAAGAAGCCAATGAGTCCCTTGTTTGAAACGTGGTAAGTTCGATACTCACTACTGACATATCAGTGTGTGTGTGTGTATTGTGCTCTTGACATTCTGTCTGAGGCTATTGTAGCATTTTAAGGATTCACGCTGACCATGAGGAAATCTCAGGCAATCCCAAGACCACTCTCTGTCTTTCATCTTATTTATTTTCCGTCTTTCTGGCCGTGTCTCTACCGTTGCTCGTTGTGAGCTAATGGCCAGCACATTGATCATGCGTGCTCCACCTTCAAATTGGGGTCAACTACAAGAGACCCTTTCCAATGTCAGGAGGGGGAATCTGATTTCTAGTAAATCCTCCATTTTCTTTTCTACTTTCTTCCATTCCATATCTTCTGTTAAAAAAGGTTTACATTTTCAAATGGCTAATTTGTTGGTTCTTCGGAAAAAAGTTGTTAACCAACGCATAGCGGTTCTATTGGAATTAAAATACATTCGGACGACGTCGCCGTCTTTTCCACCCGCGCTCATCGCCGCGGATATATAAAATGGACAGGTGTAAATACGCCGCTGCCTCTTTCCTCGCTCCGCGGGTTTCCATGGCAACGGCTGATAGAGTACCCTATCGATCGCACCTCCCAGTCGGAATTGTGCAGCCCCCTGAACCTTCATTTTTTCTGCAGTGATGGGCGTGGATCAATATCCCGGTGTTGTGTGCTTTTCCACCGTAATAGCGAAAGATAGAAAAAATTATTGGAAAATGTGAGAGGATGGAATTTTTTAAAAGCTTCCAATGATCAAATAAAATGCCCCGTAATTGTACAGTGAAACAGGCATGCGTTTTCTACAAATATGTGACCGATTGTCTCAGGGAAGAATAGCCAAATATATGCACGGGCGTCTTTTCTCTCCTAAACATTGTAACTGTGACAACTGTAACCTTCAAGGTCAATATTTACATAAAGGTTACCGTCAGGGTGAATTCAGCAACATTGAGTTACATCTAGGCCTATTTATTAAAATAGCCTCTTTTATTCGACTACGTTTATTTAATCAACCGCTAGAGAAAAGGTGATTCATCTCTACGATGTCATGGTGCGAGATGCGCAGCAGCGGGGCCTAGGGGAGCTCGTTTAAATCTCGCCTGAGGTACCCCCCGAGCTAGGGGTCACGGTTGAAGTCATGGGGCGGCAAATTTAAGGTGGCCGCTCTTCAAGGTGTCTGTCGCCCCGGGGCGCGGTCATCACAATTCCTGGAGGTGGAAATGAAAGTGCACAGGGGACAACGGCTTGGACCCTTCTAGACACATTAGCTAGACGGCTTGATGATGGCCGAACACCGTCAGCAGAACACCTTGCTCCGCCCGATGCATCGTAGCCATTTGGCGTTCTATAATTCTCGTGTTCGCGAAACATTTTCGCGACCTCTTATCATCGCAACCGGCAAATCATTATTCGAGTTTCCATTTCACTCAGTGCGAACACTGCCGACGCTTCACAGGGCTAGAGTCTAATGATAGAGTGTAATTTCTACTTTCACGTCTGCTTTCCAGTCGCCGTGTCAAGGATGTGCACGTTTACAAAAGAGCCGGTGACACCGAATGCTAAGTGGACAGCGGACGGTGGCTGCAAATTGAGTCGTGTCATGTGGTTTATTTTTCTAGTCAGCGAGCCCGGCGTCACACACAGACTCTCCTCACACTCAGATGTCAATATGTTTGGTCTTCACTGTGAGGAATGTGCCCTCGGGCTACCGTATGAAATTAGTGGGCCGGTCCCCTGTCCATTCCTTTCATGCCCCCGTCTTAATGCTGTGTATGCTACTGTATCAATAATTCAGCCACAATTTAGTTGCAGTTGTGCCACATGTTATGGGTCAATCGTAATGACTAGACTGCCCCCTGCGTCTGACCCACCTACGTAGGCCGTATATGGCCATATCTGTAGCTCCCCTCAATGCATTTTGCTTATATTGCAGGCCTACCAGGCTTGTGAGGACCAGTTCTGACACCAATAGAAGAACCCCGGTGGTCTGTTGTCTACAGAGAAAAGGCAGGCTGAGGGTGTCAAATATAAACTCAGAGGTTCTGCCAACTCCAAGCATGTGTTGGAAATGTGCTGTTGTCTGTGCGGCTAGCCTCGCCCCAGGTGGTGGTGGTGCTGTTTGCTTCACACCCTACAAACAGAAATGGAAATCGCCGTGGAGAGTTCGGACTCGCTGGACGGGAGCAGGGAGCGAGACGAGCAAAGCGTCTGCCCTTGCATCCCGCTGAGATGAAAAGCCTCGAGCCCGGAGAGGAAACGCTACCAGGGCAGGAGTCAGCCTCCCCGGGCCTCGACATGTGGGAGAGAAACAGAATCAACCGGTCCAACTTTTCTCACCCTCCAGCAGACTGTGTGTTAGAGCTGTCAAGTGAGAACTCTTTCTAAACTTCGGCAGCTCGGCTTAAGCCGTACGATCCACGCCAAACTTCCTGGACATTTACTGCATGTCTAGTGGTTCATAGCTGCACATAACATAGATGGCTCTCGTTCCAGAAACAATCGGGTTATTACCTAATTATGTAACACCTTTATAACGATCGCATCGTGACGCGTCTGTTTGAACGGCGTCTTCGACCAACGTGTCGAAATTCGCGGCGTTCCGGTGAAATGCAAGTGTGCGCGTGTGTTTTCCGCAGCCGTTTGCCGTCGCGCCGGGCGATATTTTATTTGACAAGCAGGGCGCGGTAACATTACTCAGCCCACACACACCTTCCAGAGCCATATGTTTGTTAGCCGCGTTGCTGTTGTCGTGCCTCTATAAAACTGAAATAAGTGATGTTGCTCAAGTCGTCGGCCCGTCAGCCAGCATTCCCCGGCCCGGCCTTGGTTCTGGGTAGGGGCTGTAGTCAGTAGTTATTCATCATCCATAATGTTAATGATTACAGCATGTCGATAGTAAACCCAGGAGTTAAATGAGTTTGTGCACTCAGCTACGCTTCGGCTCGCGGTTCAAGGTCATCCCTTCGATTCTGACGGAGGGTTGATTCCCGGCTATGTTGGAAGCACACAGATCTCGTACCAAGGTCAAGTGTGCCACAATTTAAGAAGAAATAGATCCATGAAACACTCCATGTTGCGAGGCCAGGATGAAGTCAGCAGCTTTTTATATATTTTGTCCTTTACTTGTATTTCTACGTTGTCTCATAAGTTAGCCTCCTTACATTTTCGAGTCAGGTTTTTATGCTAAAGTTTGCATTCATTTTAGTCACACTCAAGGAGAAAATGCAACGCGCGAGGAGATTTAAAAGGCTCCAGGTGACACATAGGGCATTTCTCAAGCACCTGCTGACCAATGGATAAGCTGCTTGGTAAAACTAACCGTGACCAAGTCCGCTTTTCCATAAGACAAATAGCATTGTGTTTGACCAAGCTGGATTGGCAGTTCGCGTGGCGAGAGGATACACTTGATTTGGAGTCAGTTAGCAGCTCATGCCTATCGTAATGGACAATAGTGAGGGCAAGTGTCTCTCCCTCCCATCCCGTTCTCCTGGCGTGTTCCCCCCAGAGACACGAGCCTGGCCGGGCACTCTGATGGCCAAGCGTGACATTTAAACCCCTGCCCTCCGGTGGCGTTGGGGGAGGGAGAGGTCCATCTGAGCACAGAAAAAAAGGGGTACGAGGCAGAAGCTCTCCCCTCAATATGCTACACCCCCCCACACACACACGCTCGCTGAGTGTCAGAGCTTGGCCATTGTACGTGTCCTGAACTGAAAGGCCTTTTGGTAAACAATCCAGCTGTCCAATTGGATCACAATGGAAGCACATCCCATTGCTTTAAGCATCTGTTTCAAATAGGTAGCTCTGCCGCTCAGCAACACTCACCATATAGCACAACTGCCCAGCAACACTCACCATATAGCACAACTGCTCAGCAACACTCACCATATAGCACAACTTCTCAGGAACACTCACCATATAGCACAACTTCTCAGGAACACTCACCATATAGCACAACTGCTCAGCAACACTTACCATATAGCACAACTGCTCAGCAACACTCACCATATAGCACTGCCACTACTAATTCAAATAAAAACGGGTATAGGTATACTCGGTCTACACACATTGGTGCTACACGTCAACGCTTTCATTTATTGAAGTTACAAATGCACTGCAGATGGAACTGAGCAGGTAATAAATAAATAAAAACACGCAAGTTAGTGTATATTATTCAAAAATTGCACAGGTCTGTGAATACAGCAGCTCTTCATCAATACCTGATTCTGCAGCTACTTATCGCCCCCTTGTGGTCATCTGCAAAACTCATCAAAACAACAGATAACAGTTGGTCTAGGACAAACGTTTACATTTTAGAGGTATTCAATGTATTTTTTTTTTGTTATGTATGTACCAATCGTTTTATGTATATGGAATAGATAATTATTCTTCTGCATGCTGTTAATGTTCATACCTAGATAAGGACGGTAGTGTAATGTTATTTATTTTCCTTCTAATAGCCTAGGGAAACGTAAGACACAAAGGTCTGCTGAAGCGCTAATCAGCTAGGAAACATTTGCTGCCCTTCTGGCAAGGTCAAAGGGGTGACAGTTTCTGGCTGGATGTCCAGTTCTCTCCCACTCCTCCCCTCAGCCCTAAACCCCAACCCCCTCAAGGGCCCACAAACCCTGCAGGCATAATCACAGCACTCTCTGCATACAACTCCTACAGACTGAGGCCCAGGGATTGGCCAGTCCAACTGTCTGTCAACTTGACAGTCCCTCCCTCCTCCTCACATGGACCACTCTGGCCAGCGTATATTGACTCTGAGACACGGCCCACGGCTCTAGATAGAAGAAACAGCCTCTGAAACCAGCGTTGTGTTTGACCAGCTGATTGATCGGTTAACACCTTATATTCAACGTGTGTCCATGAATTTAATTTCAGAATCCATTTTGAGAGACGTGTGTACAAATATGACGTAGAGTGGAGTGTTCGGAAGATAAAGACCGAAAAAATGGAGCAGTGCAATTCAGGTGTTGGCCGGTTAGGTTGGCGTGTTGCTTTTGACACTTGACCACACTATGAGTCGACTAGGAAAGCTTTAAACATTCATACGTGTCTCTGATTCGCTAACTACTTCATACACTGTACACAGACATTCTCCCTTTAGATGAAAATGAATACATAATCCAAATAGACCTTCCAGGACAAATAACTTGAGGGGCAGTTAGGATGTCAAACACAATGTGTTTTAGGTGGTTTGTCGTTGTAGTGCAACCGTTCTTTGGAGCAAGATAGAAAGACAAAAAAGAGGTCAGCAGTAGAACCTGGTACAATAAATCACAGTGAAAGTTTTTAGACGGTTATATTCTGGTGTAAGATACTATAAATCAACCGAATACTCGCAAACACAGATATTAAAACCTAAAACATCTGAAAGTCACCCCAATACACGAAGACCTTAAATATATATGGTTCTAGACCGAACAATGTTCACCTTTGAGGAATTCTTTAAACATGAAAAAACAGAACGTTAAAGGTTTTAAGTAGAACACTTGACCTTACAAAGAACCCCTGTCTCTAAAGAAGGGTTCTTAATTAAAACCTAGCAGAAAAACCTTCTCCTTAAGTGTGCGCACATTACAACTAGCTATAAATCAAACCAATGCCATCAACTGGTCACTACTACGGATGTAGATGAAATAAATAATCTTAAATAATAAAACACACCTGCTCAGTGTACATTTAGATGAAATGATTGTTTAAGTAATCAACCTACAGGAAACACTGGTAACTACCAAACAGTATAAAATGACTGTAGAGGGACTTTCTTACTGCCATTAATGTAACTACTGATCAATACATCAAGAAGCCATGGGCTTCTACCATAATAAAAACAGTTGAAGAACGCTGACAGTTTCTGAATGAGGTTAACCCTGATTCATTTCACAGCTCGTAAACATTGTCAATTCACTGCGGTACAGCAACTGTTAAAGGCACAGGCGAGCCTCGCACTAGATTTGGCAGTTTATTCAGCTTTACACATGAACGTTATCTTCCAAGACCCATGAAGCAAAAAAGAACACAATGAAATAAACGCATTCTCCGAACGAGGACCTGTGTTTGAATGTCGGCGATTTGATGGACTCTCTTCCCCCCCAGTGGAAGGGCGTCGAGTAGAGAGAGGGTTGGTCTGAATATGCATCACAAAGGCATCCTACAGTATTGATCTGCAGTCTATCAGCAAATGTCCCCCCTCTCTGGGAAAAACAACAGCAGATTAAAACCCAGGGTGGCCAGGCAGGCGGGAGGCGTCTGATGGCCCGTTATCTCAGGCCAAAGGTCAGTGTGTACAATACGTTTTCTTTTAACAGCTTAATTTGAATCACCCCACGGTTCCACCGTGGAATAAGCACGCCAGTCCTATTGTTTAGGACGGGCTATTATTTTCACATAACGATACAGTGTTGTGTAAATGTTCTGGCACTTGTGTGAGCAACAGTATCACGTCTTACAAACAGGAAACCAAAGTGCTTTAATGTTAAAATTGTGCAAGAAATGAATTCCAACCACAAAACTAAAACAGGTGTATCCATGTCTGCTTTTGGTTAAAGCAGTTGCATCTAAAGTTAAGCAAAACACGTAGAACCATCTGTTCTGAACTACATAACTAAAAACTAATTTTAAACAGAAGTTTAATTTCACCGAGCATTTTCCAATATAAAATCTGTTAAAAGTTTAACCAATTTTAACGAAGCCAATTGTTATGAAAACAACTCAAACACTCTGTGAATCCAACCTTATAGACGACATCGAAACCCAAAATACAAACACATACAACAACAAGATGGTCTAAATAAAAATTGTAATAACTATGAGCTCATATTTCAATGTTGGCTGTGAACCTGTGAATAAAGTCAGTAGCATTCCTTGGGTTCGCTGAATTTGCGTCTCTTTGGCAGAGTGGATGGAACATCCTGACTGCACGGGAACTCAAACTGTGATGTCTGTGAATCAGAAAGTGAGAGACCATTCATTAACATTAATGTACAGCGTTAAAATGGAAGACAAATATTCTGTATCCAGATAGGAATGGACAAAAATAATTCATGTTATATATTTCACAGATTTAATAACAATTAGCTATTATCACTCCTGTAAATTAGACTGTAGGCTACAGGAGATGTGTCTCTCACTATTGTCTCTTCAATGATGAAGGGCTTTTTGCTGACGCTGTTCACCTCAGCCTTTCTTTCCTGCACACACACAGAACAAAGACAGTAAATCCCTGACTGCAGGGAGGTTGCTTGCCAAGCTCGTCAGATCCACCAGGAGTCTGCTGCACAAGTTGACGTGAAATGCTACGTTTATTGTCGCCGCGTCTACATTTGTGATGAGAGACGAATCATCACGTGGGCATGATTGAATTTGGTCATTTAATTATGTGTCTCCTTGATTCAGTTCCGTTTCGATGACCGCGCCATTTGTCTTTAACTGTTCGGTTGAATCTTAGAAACCAGGACATATAAGCGATTCTGTTGAATGCATTACCGGAATCTGTTGCTTGCAGTCTTTTTGTGGTGGTGACGTGCAACACAGCGACGTCTGTAAATATGTATATTTTGGTGATACAAGTGTGTGACATTGATCAGCTGAAGGGGGAATAGATCCCTCGCTGCTTGTGGTCTTGTCACATAGACAATTGCCATGAACGAATGGTTGGTGATGGTAGGGTTAAGAGATTTTTTTTTCCCTCATAACAAAAATAATTATCTTATCATTTAGTCCACATTTTATGGACAACAAATTGTCTAAAATATTTTAAACACAATAACTCTAAAAACTTTCATTTTCACATCAAAACTAAATCCAAGAATTGTTTTCAGGAATGCAATATAGGTCCTACAAATCAGAACAAAATACAAAATGCTCAAAATTACAACTTTAAACAATTGCATATGTTCCCCTTTTTTCTAATGGTATATAATAGTATATTTGGACCTATATAATGTATATGAATTAAACATATTACATCGACCAAACGGAAGATTAGTCAAAGTTACATCGTGCATAAGCTTCAAAATGATAATTGCTAGACGGTACCAGTTTCCAAGCTGGCACCTTGTGGCATGCATTTCCACCAATATCCATTCAGATAGCCCCACAATATCCATGTATTATGCCAGCCTCTTATTGAAAGTGAAAAACAGATGGACATTGAAGATGGGTCATAGAGATGAAAGGTGGAAAAGATATTCAACTGTGGTCTCTCTAGGGAACAGCTTATGTCCATAAAGCCGGGAGTTTTACTTTGGAACGTGTTGGTGGATGAACGAAAAAGGAGGCCCTTGTTTTTAATATATACTCTTTGTCACTAACATGGAGACAACATACAGGATGTAACACCTCATCAATAACAGCCAAGGCCATCCCAGAACCCTGTTCCCAACCTTTCATAGACTTCCCCACTGGCTTCTTATAGCTTGCAAAACTCAGGAGTGCCCTCTTGTGGTTGACACAGAGAATTATTTTCTGCTGACTGGAGACTGACTGGAGCAGTTCCACCTCCTCTAAGACTAGCTGCTGTTATGCAGGTAAAAAATGCCATAATGCCTTAAGAACTATTAGCCTATCTCCATTCTCCTTTTTATAGCTCACTAACTGACAAGTGTCACATACCATGACGTACCATGACCTATACAAACCTTTCCAACTCCAGGTCTTTTATTATTTTATTATACAAGACTAAAAGTCAGAACACCATTGATAATGCGTGTACATTAAAATCCATGGATACTGACATGAACGTATCTGCACAAAAAAAAATAGTTGTATAACCCATGGGAGAAATTGTAACAGACTTGTGGGTTAAAACAGCATCATGCCCAGTCAAAAATCCTCCATGTTTATAAAAGCCTCAGGTATTACCTGCTGACTGCTAACCCTGGTCACTGCTCCATCTTCTTCTATTTTCATCTCCCACTTGTCCCTCACACACACCGGCCGTTCGTCATCGATCTACAGAGAGAAAAGTTCAGCTCTCAATAAACGACAACTCTACACGATATCCCTCGGATTCTTGTGAATGTTCGTAGTTTGGTCACACCTGCTCCAGCCTCTCTCTCTCTGTAGTCACATCCACCTTCAGGGTGTGGAAAGGAGTGACCACCTCGCCCATGGTCAGGTAGACCGGTTCTTTCTCAAACTGCATGCTATCGTTGTCTCCCTCTTTGAAGCCCGGTGGCTGATAATCCTGTGGAGTGACTAGACACACACACACACACACACACACACACACACACACAGGCAAGTATGTATCACACACAGTTTATGTGTTTAAAAATTAAAAAAAACATTTGTATGTGTTTTACCATCATCGTAGTAGGAGAGTTTCATATTGAGACAGACGTTATCTGGCAGGGGACCCAGGTTCTGCATCAATGTGTAGAGTTTACGCACCAGTAAGATGCTGGCCTTCTTAGTGTTGGTGCAAGCCAGCCGCGACACATTCTGGCTATTTTTGCTGAAAAAATATTTAAAACAAATAAAGTATAATGAATTGTTACACTTTTTATGTTTCACTCTTCAATGTGTGTAAATGAAATGCTGCCATGCAATCATTTGGCTGTTTATAAAGCTATACCTTTCAAAGTCAACTGTAGGTCCTATTTCAGTGTATTGCACTTTGAACTGGTAGCATTCAGTGACATTCTGCAAATTGTACAAAAATTAGAAAACAATGAAAAAATAATTAATTTGTTAAGTTACATTTTGATCTAAATGAAATAATAAATGCAGTACTTAAAAAAAACGAGATGGGCTTAAATTGTTAATTACCTTTGGATTTTCTGAGTCTGTGTATATCTAAAAAATGTCAGAACACCAACCTCCAACTTTAGCGACTGAAAATAAACATGAGCTATACACTGGAATAAATATTTAAAAAATAAAAACTTACAGAGAGAACGACTGTCCGTAACTGTAGGAATACAAAACATATTATCACAAAATACTTGCATGCAATGAATAGTAAAAAAAAGATATTTAAAAGTAAAACAAATAGCTAGTGTAAAAAAAGTCAAACATATCATACCATCTAAACAAAAAAAATTGTCTCACATATTTTCTCTGAAGAGCATCAAAGCATCCCTGCATCCTGGGAGGTGTAAAAAAGTCTTAATTAGTCAAAACTGAATAAATGACAAAAAACATGATTAACGGAAAATATTACACCACAGAGGAAAACTGTATCTTAACGGGAGTTTTATTTACTGTGTTAATTTTGCATGCATATGATTTAAAAGTTTAACTATCCTGTCACATCTCCCTCTACAACAGCTCCCCCAGCTGGCCGGACCCGGCACCAGCACTCAACATCACCGGCCTACTATCTGCTCCCTCTGCTTCACGCCTTTGTGTGTTATTGAGAGTGTTTAGTGCTGTAGCGTTGGCTACCCAAGCCTGCTATTTTCTTCATTTGTCGACTACGTAGGGTAGTAAATAAAATGGCTGCCGTTTCTCCACTCTAGTTACATACTACTAGCTGGTCATGAAGGAAATGCTTCAGCATGTTCCGCTCTGTAAGTACGATGATTTTAGTGCAAAGGATTAAAATATCTCCACATAAACTTGAAGCAATTAAACAAAAAATGATCTATACTTTATTATATTCTCTGCATTATATGCAAGACAGGAAGGCCCCAGCCAGCTCTCTATTTTTCAATAAAACATTTACACAAGTCTATAAGAATGTGTTCAGACATTTGTTGCCTGTAGAATTGCTCATCCTCGTCACTGATGATATTTAGGTGAAACTGGGGAGACACTGTTTTTGTATTACCAACACATGGTTCTGTATTTCTGTGTATTTATCTGCATATGCCTCTCAGTTCAGAAAATGCTAAAATCTTTTTGATCCAGCAGCACCCTATGTCACATTAGGCCAACGGCCCTGGTGCTGTCATCTGAAGCATGGACATCCGTTTGATGTCATTGACATAAACTATGTCCCTATTTAAGTACCTTTTTCCCCTTATCTACATGTTGGTAATTATTTGGATTATGTTTCTATGTGGAGTTGTACTGTTGTTTTACTTGATTATGTCGTAGTTGTTTTAATAAAAAGTCCACTGTTCTCTCTGGGCTTAAGTCCTTGATCCTGGAAGAATCTAGGCGTGACATTGAAAAAATGAAAGGTGACGCTGGGTGTTAATTGGCAATGAGTCTCCAAAACAATTATTCCTACCACTGTACAATCTGTGTGGCACCGGGGCAGGTGCGCTCCTCCTTGAGGATCATTACTTTCTGCTCTGTGGCACAGGGAGACAAGATATGACATCCTACTTTACATAACAAAAGACTAGGTTTAAAGGAAAACAGGAAAGAGGTTTTACTTTTACCTTCAACATATTTGCTCCCATATGCTTTTTCTGGAAACAGCCCCCTAAGGTAAGTGATGCTGGAGACAGCAATGGCCAGCAGTTTCTTCACCACAATCACAGACTGCTGTTCGGTGGAAACCACATTTGGCAGCAACTGGGTGCTCTATAAAACAGTACAAATACATGATGTGCTCAATATATCATGGACATTTCTAGAGGTCTAAATAAATGGCAGTGTCGTACAGTGTGTAAACAATAAACACAGCAATAACTAAGGACAAGTTGTTTAGCCAGATTTTTACCTGACCAACACGCACACGCTGTTCAAAAGCCATAGCAGTGGTGCTAAAACAGTCGATCACCCGTTGTTCAATCTATAAAAAATAAATCACAACTTAAGCCACAACAAGTTAGCTAACTAAGATGTGCTTCAATGTGTAGGCAGCTACCATTAGTAGAACATTTCCTAGCTAGCTAGCACCAACTGACAAAAAATGCTAGCAATGTACTGAGAGGCCTACACATCTGGCACGACGTATTAGAGCAAGAAATAGTGCAAAAACGGAACATTCTCAAATAGCATACAAATGAAGCTTCTAACTACATCTGTATAAACGATAACCACTCAAAAAAACACGAAGACAGGTCGAACTTACCACAACAGTCTCGACCTTCAGCTGTAGCTAGCTAGCACGCTAGTAGGCGCCAAATAACGTTCCAGTTGAAGCAGCCCCTGTGAAGGCAGACAGGAAGCCCCGTACGAGGCAGACAGGAAGCCCCGTACGAGGCTTCCATTGGACGGGGATTGGTAACCGTTGGCGACGGGATGCGCGTTCCTCTGCCCAGACGTTGCTTGCGCCTGACAAATGTATCGTTTGTTTCCACTAAGCCCAATAGAACGCAGCATACACAATACAATACAATGCAATGACTGACCTAGAGAGAGCCGTGTAATCCGCATGGTATAGTATTATTGGTAGTTCTCCACATCTTAAAATATTCCAATGCATTGTGCAGACACCCACTTAGAAGACAAAAAGAATGTCTTACTTTACGTGAGCCTGCTTGAACATGCCCAGCTACATAAATCAATGGTTTATTTGTTAAAAGAAGTATGAAAAACACAAACCACGGACATTTGTTATTATATCTTTTTAATAACCAAAAAAACATTTTGACTACCAATGATTTGACAGTAGACGCCATGTATTCGTTTACCTGTTAACTGGAGAACTATGGACAACAACGTACAACGGCCGTATTGACATTACGTTCTGCTCCTCTGGGGTAACTCACTGCCATCAAATGATTGTGTATGACAATAACCTGCCCATACTATTATTAATTGCCGCCCCTATAGGCAATGAGCAAAGCTCATAGTATTGATCCCTCTGCAAAGGAAACACAGAACCAAACAGGTGGAGGAGTTGGTGGCTGGATTTGCACCTGCTGTATGTTGGTATTACCATTAGCTTATCGGACTGAGTGAGTATGACCTGCCAATAAAAATGACAGGTATGAAATCTGTCAATTCCCACTTGGGTAGCTGGACTGGCAGTGATAATGTGGTGTTTAGGCAAAAGTGCAGCTTTTTTTAATATTTATTGTGTTAGGTTGAATCACACAAAGCTTGTAATAGAGCAGCATACCACACATGTGCTTAATAAATCCATCATTTTGCCTTTTGAATCCCCATAAAACAGAGTCTCTAAAATGAAAGTAAATGAAATGACACACAGTGTCTTCGGGGGAAAAATACAGTAAAATGTGAAGTGAATTGCATCTCCAATATGTCACCTCACCATATTGGCTGCGGTGGGTCCAACTCTGACACTCTGTCTGACATAGATGGCATCTCTGGAGACGGTGACAAAATGTCCAGACAGCGCCGTTGCCGTTTTATTAGAGCACACAGTCTAAAAGATATCCTCTGTCCAGTCAGTGCCGTGACCAGTAACGATGCCCAGACTCAGGCCGAGGTGGAACAGGCGGAGGTGGAACAGGCCGAGGAGGAACAGGCGGAGGTGGAACAGGCCGAGGAGGAACAGGCCGAGGAGGAACAGGTGGTGTTTGATAAGGCTGTGGCCACTCTCCTGGATGTCATTAAAAGGAGCCACGGCCTTGAGGATCCCAGAGGGCCTGTCTGTGTCATAGATTCAATTACAGCAGGGACTCCAGCAGACAGTTTCCGCTCAGAAAGCACACCTTATGTTAGAGGGGGATAAGACGACGACACCTCTATCAGGTTGAACGTCTCTTAATAGAGAGACACACAATCATCCTCTTCTGATTGCCCAGGAGGATTTCAGCCGAACAACCTGCCCTCAAAGAGGAAGAAAACACCAGCGGACTCAGTTTTCAGGCTGACATGACCCGTCAACGGTCTCCCATGAGAGGATGAGGAAGAGTGACCCTTTTACTGCAACATCCGTCTTGAAGAGGTAAACCATTATTCATTTGTCTTGTCCAGGATTTTTTTGCCCTTTCGTTTTCTTTACATGTAAGCCTGTGTCTTTGGGTTTCTTTAAAATAAATACCAGCGTGAACAGGGATGCCCGGAAGAGGAATCTAGACACACCCACTTGCCCAGAGAGTTCTTCTGAGTGTCAGGAAACCAGAGACAGAGGGTCTGAGGAGGACAAAACGGTCAACTCAACTTCCATAAACGAACCTCCACAATGCTGTCATGCTTCATAGTCATAAAGCGCAAACACAATTACATTTAATGCTGAATATATCAACTTACGAAATATTTAGCACGTCTGAAATCTAAATGGTCTTTGTTCTCATTATGCATTATTGCAACCTGGGAAAATATTATTTTTGAACAAGAACTGCTTTTAATCGCACACCCTTGGTTACAATCACACACCATTGGAGTCTAGTTAATGGCATAGAGTCCTTTTTTATTTTGCTGTTTATTGGTATTTCTTGTCTAGGCATATGAAATGTCTGAAGCTTTGGGGAGTAACTGTAAATTACAACGTGATCTTGTTACAGGCTGAAGGTAATGTTACGTAATGTTATCTGTATATAGTGCAGTGGCACCCTAGCTGGGTCTGTGTTGCTGCTTTCACCTAATTCACAGCTGCAAGCTATTGCTCTCTGTCTGCCCAAATCCCTTTGCATATAGGAGTCAGGGTTTGAGAAAACCTGCCACACAGGATGTCACACATCCTGCTACACCAGTTATTATGAAAGGGCCACAGATCAAGAAGGCTTCACACAAGGAAAATGGTTGACAGTAACAGCCTATGGACCTACAACAACAGCCAATGGACTGTTCCAACAACTAAACCCTGGCTGACCACTCCTTTCACACACTCATGCACACACACTTTCATATGTTCTTTATCCCTTTCTATCTTACGATAACAGCCACTCTGTATCAACACATGTTCAACTATATTTTCTGGCAATATTTGCACTTTCCTGTTTGACCTTTCCCCATCGAATGTAATGGTTTATTCAAACAGACATGTCCCACCCAAAATCTAGTCGAGATAGCCTAATCTGTTCTGCCTTTCACCCACTCCCAACAGCTAACTGTTTTTGGAGGGGCCTGCCCTTGGTATCTCTTATCAACTTGTGCCGGCGTCTCTGCATTATCACAGTCAATATCCTACTTTTAGCCTCTGCCTTGCTCATGAAAATAACAACTTCCAAGTACTCACTACAAAGGGCGTGTTTGTTTGAATAATGAAGACATCATGCCAGCCTTCTTTGTCTTGAGTAAAATATTAACTCAACACTTTTGGTTAGATCTACACCATATATATCTAGTGTTGTCCTCATCGGGTCTGGCAAATTGCCTATGGTGTGAAAATTACTTTAGTCATCTCAATTTCGGGGAAAAAATTGTGCACAGTACATTTATGTTACACTCGGATTATATTGATGTGCTATTTTTCTGGGGAAGTGATGGCACCAGGATGCATTGTGGGAAATAGACAGGCCTGTAGAGGGAGTGTGATCACTAACATGATGAAGTTTAAGGTGTCTCCCAGTCCTCCAAATTCCCCACATCTCTCTCAATTCGATTTAGCATTTGTGGGATGTGCTGGATCAACATGTCCAACAACAAATCCACTGCAGCTCCACCTCACAACATACATGACTTGAAGGATCTGCTGATAATGTCTTGGTGCCAGATACCAGATACCTTCAGGGGTCTTGTTGAGTCCATGCCTTGGTGGTTAGGTGCATGGAGGACAAACAGCATATTAGTCATGATGTTTTGGCTCATCAGTGTTTATACTTATTTTGCCAACTAGAAGGTCCAGACGATGCTTTCTTGCCATGTTTGGCTGTAAAGGAGATTTTGACCCCCGTTTATTCCACCCACCACACAACCAAAAGTCCAGCCATCAGCTGCTGCGGTGTATTTTACCATGAAACCTTGACTTTCAAACCACATTTATGCACGTCAAACGGGCTCTCTGACGTGTTGCAGCATGCGTGTTGTGCCTGTTTGGGTAGGATGAGTCGACCCAATAAATAATTGACAGCAATTGTCTCCTGTTGTACAATGTCACCTATTTCGAGGGAGCACAGACACCTGCTGCCACACCCCAGTAGAATATTCAATGTAGAATGTTACTGTCCAAAACTTAACCCATGGTTCTGGTGGGCTGTTTTTTTCTTGTCTTGAGTGTTAGCAATTGCTCTTCAAAACGCTACTGTAGAAGTGTTCGGTCTCAAAAGGAATGAGGCATGTATCCAGTAGGCAGCAGTATAGTGTGTCCTAGTAGAAGAAGTAATGCATAAATTATGTCAGAAACCGTGGGTTGCTGCTACTAGACTCCAAAGATGTCTTAGGGTTCCACAAGATAAAGCGCACACTGCACAGCTTGCATGCTATTTGCAAATAAGTAAACTCGGTCAACAAAAAGAACCGTTGAAAAGTAGTGGGAAAAAATCACCCTAGCAGAGGATGGTTTCGATCCATCGACCTCTGGGTTATGGGCCCAGCACGCTTCCGCTGCGCCACTCTGCTTGACGGACAATGCAGGATAATGACGCTTGAAATATCTCGGAAGTTGTTGCAGCCATTGTGTTATAACCGTGCATGTAGATGGTTTGGACAATAATGAAAGCTTGTCAATAAAAACATCGTGTCAATTTGTAACATTTTCATTAATGGAAGTGTTAGTTACAGTCAGACAATGACTCAAATGTAGGTTTAGATTTTGCGAAAATGAACATATATGCATGTATGAATTTCTCATTATTCTCGTTCAAAACCACTTTTGGTAGGGTTTCCAATAACTTTTTGGAAAACATCATTCTGAGCGGACCGTTCTGACACGAAAAGGACGTTTCTGCAAAAAAAAACGTATTCTCCCAATTCTGCGTAGCCCAAAACTGTTGGACCGAGTCGCGGGACTGTCAATCAACAACCCCTGTACCATTTGGGATTCGTCATTGGCTACCCTAAGATCCTATATCATGCATTCCCTTACGTTATTGGTTAGTGTATATGTCAATCAATCACAGCTGGCAATCCCACGTGATGACGTCACAAATTACGTCGCCATTTTTTTGTCGAGTAGCAATCGTGTTGTTCTTCATACCAGGCGGGTTATAATTCGTTAGCACAGGTAGGTATTGTGGAGTAGCAGACCTGCATACGTTTTAGTCTGCGTTTTCAAGCCCATCGGAAATTCTGTTCATTCTTGGCTGCATGATGTCCGAAAATCTGTCTGATACTCAGATGGAATATGATGACGAAAAACAGGTGGGTTAACGTTTTGACACTTTTATAGCTGGCAAGCTAACCTGCTAGCAATGCTGTTGGAGCTAAAGTGGTGTTTACTTTGCTAGCATGCTAGCCAGCTTTATAGCTTGTTTATGGCATGCATTTCCCGCTTAATCGCAATGAATATGAATTATTGTGGTCGCGTTGGGTACAAAGTATGTGTTGCCACGATAAGAGATTATAATATATAACGCTTGATTTATTAAGTTGTCACGTCTGTCATTGGCTTGCGAGTCCACAGGTTATGAGATGCCAGGGACTGAATCATGCTTCGGCCTTATTGGTAAATCCTGAAGTACTGCAGTACTACTTAAGTTAAGGCTTTCTATACTTGTTAAGCGAACAATATAAGGTTTACCGCAACCTTTCCTTAATAATGTGTGTTACAATGGAGTCCAGGGACCGTGATCAGTAATTTAATAGACTAGTTGTTTAGCCATACACAGCTTATATGTGATGATGGACTGCTCCAAACTTTTCAGTCCCAACGCCGATATGCTAAGATAATAAAGTACACAGATGAAAGGCGTCTACACAGGCAGGAACAGTTGGCTTGCTTACTTTTTTCGTATTGTAACGTCCGTCTTTGATTGTGATGTGTAGATCAAACATGCCTCTTGAATTGTAGAATTGTAATTTCCCTTTACACTATTCAAGTGATTTCTGCAGCAGTCGAGCATTTTTGCAAGTTAAAGTGGGCCTTAATGATGAAGTAAAGTGGTAATACTTCAGGTTGGTCTATTAACAAATATGTAAATATACATTGACTAGGTTGTCAACTGCTTTATACTGTCAATGCAGACGTTACTATGACTAATACAATGGCATTTTGTTCCAAGTGAAGGAAAAACGCCACTTGAGAGATTAGATTGTTACCTACCAATATGGGGTCAGTGGACTCTATAAACTTTTCCACCCTAAATAATTTTCCCAACAAAGTGTAACCTGCAGTTCATGTGCTTGGCATGGGATGGCATGTTGGCTATTTTGCGGTTGCTGTTTTTTTCCAGTTATGTTTTTAATAATGTCTTTTATTTTTATTTGGGTCCCCTTAACCAACTTTATACTGGCATCTGGTTTATGGACTCCCTGCCTTACAACGCTGTCAGAGAAGGTTAAACCAGTTCTGTCTTGTGCAAGAGTCTCCATAAAGCCGTAGGCTTACTGCTTTCAAATAGATCTAGAATAAAAATTTTAGGTAAACATTTAAACACTAAAAACGTAGTTACTTAAGGGTTGTATGTTTTTCAATTACTAATATTTGACATTGATGCAAACAAACACACACACACCTTAATGGCGGCAAACAGGCACATTGTTTGGTAAGGCTCCACCTGTGCAGAGCACTTACCTGTATGGCATATTGGTCCCCTTTGAGTTGACATGTGCCGTCCGACGTGCACCACTCACTAACATGTCAGTAATGGGAAATTCAATAGATTTGTTGACTACATACACACTTTCCTTCATCTTAAGTGAAATAATGAATATGAAGCTGCTTTGCAGTCATATTTAATTCAAACTCGATCATAATCTGTTTTTTGAGTGAGTTATTTTTCACATGCAACCACGAGGGCGTGAGATCTACTGTTGGATGTAGAGCATGTAGAGCGTGACTCATACTGTATAGACGCTTCAACGCCCGCAAGTCATTTTCATGGAGTTAGCCCACTTACATGATTTAGATAAAATCCTCTCTGACAAATGCATTTTAAATGTATTTTTTTTGTTTGAAGCCTTTCTGTGTTTAGTCACCAAGTGGTTTATACTTTGTCTTTTATGTGACATCATATGTATACATATAAGTCGACTGGGTTGTATTTCTTCTGTCAAAGGAAACGTTTATCAAACAGAACCAAACTGGAAGGAGCCTGCCTTGATGTTGCTGGTGTGGTGGCAAAACCCACCCACCACCTCTGTTTTCACCCCTGCCTCCACCTGTTTGGTTCTGTGTTCTCGCTCATTGTCTATGGGGATTGCTATTTATGACATTATGGTGTTATTAGTACTTACATCTACAGATTATGTGAAGGCAGTGAGTTACCTTAGAGGAGCAGAACCTAACCCGAAAACCTGTATTAAATTACTGGTGTGCATGTTCCTCGTAAGTGTTTCAATTAAAACATCAATTAAATATTAGGAGATTTTTGCAATTCTAAAGATGTTCCCATTGAGCTGAGCACAGTTGATTGCTAATTATTGTTTACTGTTAATCCGTAGCCTATCTGAATGCTAGCTGCCACTAGATACTTATCAATATATTAGGTTGCCGGTATATCATGGTATATGACCTAGAGCCAGTAACCCATCAGCCCTGTTTTATTGGGCTCTCAGTCTTCTCTACATAGCAATAATGTTTTGACAGTGACAATTGGTAACCTGGAACCTTAAAACCATGTCTCAATCCATGAAAATAAAAAGTCCAATGGGTGCTATCGTAGTAACGGTAACTCTCATTTGGCTTTTTTTTGTAGCGCCAACTGTTGCTGTCAAAGCTAATTCTTCAAAGAGACACTGGTTAAAACGTTAAGTTTTAACCAGTGTGAGAGGTGTGGGTCTCTACAAAATGTGAAACATGTCCATAGGAATGTTGTCTTTGTCTGGACAGGATTCACAGGAAAAGAACGCCAACCCTGTGAAGAGTGAAGAGGCCAAGTTGAAGGCGAAGTACCCCGCCATGGGCCAGAAGCCTGGAGGCTCTGGCTTCCTCATGAAGAGGCTACAGAAAGGGGTAAGCCTTGGAGAGCCACAGAAAATACATGCACTTAGATTCAACATGTTTAGATTAGTGTTGGAGGAAGCAGATTCTACATGATAACAAGGAGTTGACAGAGGTCGTTGTTTTATACCTCTGTGATATGTGATTGAGAGTAGTTGGCAGTCAACATTGAAATGTCTTGTTTGTATGCCATATCTACTTTCACTTTATCCAGAGAAAACCAACTGAGAACGGGATCTCGTTTAGAGCGATGCCATATCTTACTATAATAATAAAATACATTTTAAAAACATAATTACAAATAGCAAGTACAATTTACTGGGAAGTGGGCAGTCAAACAACTTTGTGTTATGGACACAAGGTCCTTCAACCAAGTATCCTGTATCTGGCAGCAGATATGGAAATGGTTTGCAAAACACGATGACGTGTGTGTGCACAGGTAAAATACAGGATGCTTATATAGTCAAATGTTGAATATATGATGTGAAATTTAAATGTTTTTCCTCCATTGCCCAATTTCATCAATCACCACTACAGTCATACAATGACTATTCTGTACAGCGTGTGTTTAAGTCTTCTCTTTTTCCCCTAATCCAGCAAAAGTACTTTGACTCTGGCGACTACAACATGGCCAAGGCCAAGATGAAGAATAAACAGCTACCTGTTGCGGGGCCCGACAAGAACCTCGTCACTGGGGACCACATTCCCACACCACAGGACCTGCCCCAGAGGAAGTCCTCCTTGGTTACTAGCAAACTAGCGGGCTAGCCTAGCCTCCGCCCTTAAAACAAGGCCCCCGGCTAACGTTTCTTACCCGTCCTCCCTCGTCATCTTCAGGCTCCACTTAGCATTACCATATCTGGAAGAGCTTTGAAAGTCAGTCCATATTGCTTGTGGGTGTATGTTGGGGAGGAGGATGGGGAGATGGGGAGGTTGGCTGGGCCATTTCTTTTTTACCTTCTCTCCACACAGCTCTGTGACCTCTGCTCTACCGCTACACTTGTTTCTTGGTTTGGTGTTCAGAGATACATAGATGTGCAACGGGAAGCAGAGTTGAATGCACTTTGTATTATGTACAGTATGTTTTGCAACCTGAACGACACTCAAATATGCTGCGTATGATGAGGGAGTTCGGATCCACGATCGCCCCACGTTTTTAGATGTTGTGTTGTCATCGAGGCTGTGTGGGTAGATGTTTTTCTATTTTGCTTGCACACCAAATCCGGGAGGGATTGGAACGGTGGCAGATTATCTAAAGGAAAGGAGGGGTTATCCGTTGGGAAGGGTGTTAACCGAGTTGTGATTTTCTTTTCCCCCGGACATCGGTGTGTCGTGTTTTGTCAAACGAAAGTCGAGCTGGCAGAAAGGATATGAAATTGTTTAGTTTCCTGCTCACGTCATGTATTCTTAACTCCCTGTTGCTTGTCTCTTTTGCAACATGCTGTGTGGTTGTAATGTCTACTGGGCTCCAAATGGACACTATTTTAGAAGGGAGCATTTGTTCACCCAAGTTGAACATGTAGCTTCACACGAGATCAGGTCCACAGTCAAACGTATTCGAGCTATAGTCCTTAAAACTGGCGTGCCTAAATAAAAATACCAGATGAAATGGGTAATATTTGGGAGTGAAGATGGGCGCCCTGTGGATCCCTGGCAAACAAAATACGCTTAACTGATGCCATAGGTGACGGACGGGAAATAGCACGCAACCAAATGGAGCCCAAGATCATCCATTTTGCACTGAAAATATACATAATTAACCATGCCCATGGCGAAAGCAGTGGCCAAGCCAATCTGAATACCCCTGTGTCATTTTAAGGATAGGAAAAGTGGCCATTCTTTAATAATGTCCGGTCATTTAGGATATCTGGGTAGTGTATTGCAACCAGAAGCCAATTTGGCAGACAAGTAAATATACACTTTATCATGGCCCAGAGTGGCATAGCAGGCCTCCATTGCACAAATGCTGTTTCTGTATGGGTCCGGTTCTGGCCGGGTGCTATTTCAGCACACTCATTCTATGACTATTCCACTGTTAAAGTTAAATATATATATATTTTTAATCTCCCAGCTCACCTTTTGAATTTTAGACACTAACTTGACTGACTGTCAAATTGCAGAGAAGAGAACAGAACAGAATTTGCGTGTGCTTGTCTAAGATGGCGTGCATGAATGTGATACGGATCTGTCCCAGCCAGTGTATATAGACATTTTTGGGGGAATTATTTTATTTTCTATTGATTTCGCTACCTGTAGTATACGGGCTTGTCCATTCAGATTTTGGCTATTGAAATTGAGGTAATGCAAAAGAAGCTAAACACGTGTCCCAATTCAAGTCAATGATTTGTCTGTATCATTTTTATTCCCCCATCGCTTTGCATTTAGTTGTATCCAATACCCAAAATCCAGTTTGGGAACTTTAACTGGGCTCTACTGGTTTCTTACTTTTGTCTGTGTATAACTATACTTCCTTTATCTGTTCTTTACTACAATGACAGAGGTCATAATACAATGAATGTGAAATTGCTGCTGATTCAGTCTGACAAATCCTATTTATATACCCCAAAAATAAGTTCAACCACTCCTAACCTAAATAATGTGTTCATTGTAGACTTGACTACTTAAATGTATGGGGGATTTTCCATTTAGATTCTACCCGGAAATTGGCATACTCCCCTGTTGATCAATGCAATCTACATTTGCCCCACTGGCTGGCTTGAGATTGAAAGGAGAGGACTTCACATGTTACTTGAACAGAGTGCAGAAATGTATATCGTTAGTTTGCTTGTCCAGGCATAATATAAATTGATTTACTAAAATTAAAGTTGGTGAAATAACAGGACATTGATTATTGTCCTACATTTTTGTGCACTTTCGCTTTATATGGAGCAAAGTAATGTTACGACGGATATCACAGGGTATGTTTCAATACCATGTCTCCTGATCAACCATTTTAAGTCGTGCCAGAATGTAAACAAATTAAAATGAATGTCTGAACCTTGTGTTGCTTTCCATAACAGTTTTTGTTTGTTTTTAAAAACAGTACCGATGGTTTTCATGTAATTGTTTACTGCATAACTTCAACAGTTTTTCCTTGCGCAAGATAATTGAAGGGATTTTTTGGGAGCTCCCTACAAGAGGATGTACAAAAAATATTCATTTAAAGAACTAGAAAGTTTCAGTTCTGTTGGGTAGTGGAAAGAAATTTCAGTATCAGTCAGTATTTGAAATAAACGTTTACATATGAATTCCTATTTGCACTTGTTATGTTATTCTGACTTTTATGTGATATAACCAATCCTTGTATTTTAGAAGCTTACACAAGAAACCAATAAACCACCTCGACATGGTCTCTAGAATTGACCATTGCACCCACCTCAAATAGTTCTAACGTACAATATGCATGCCATTGTAGTTTTTTTGCCACCAGGGTGCAGTAAATCGTTTCCATCATCAGTATGTGGTGTCTGACCACATAGAGTTACAGGAATTAAAAAAATACCACGTCCGACATTTCCGAGTTGGAAAAAAGCAAGTCAATGCGGAACTGTTTTAACGACGTGGTAGCGAATTACCTCGGCATACTGACTGTTCCTAACAAAATATTTCCGTTCGTTCCAGTAATTACATATGTTATATATTGTCTCTAACCAGGTTTTGCATGAATGTTGGGGACATTACTCTAATTCATTTGGGGAAACCCGTTCAGGTATTCTTGACTGGTGTACCGAAATGTCAGACCGCAGTTCATGGGCATTTTCTGAACCGGCTTTCGGCATGTCACGCGTTACACCCACTCAATATGGTCGCCATATGTCACCTGCTATTTGTCAACTAAAAAGCTGCAGTCCGAAAGCGTTTCGAAGTGACAAAAAAGTTCCTAAGTTACAAATCATACGGTTGCGAAATAACTCTGGTTCGTGTCCGGTTCAGCCCGTTACAGACACAGTTCATTAATTCTTTTTTGAAATTCCAATGACATGATTATCTGACTGAGTCTCATAATGGGAAGACTTGCTGTTGATGTCAAGGTCCTGGAAGATTCCACAGCAAACCTGATAACGTAACTCAGGTCAGGTCATGTAAGCCCATACTGTATTAACTGCATATTCACTCTCCTTGTTGAATCCCACTGGTCTTTGCACTCTTGTATTCTGTGTATTTATTGTGTAATTGTATGTTGTCCTGCACGTTCTTGCTTTATCTTGACCTGGTCACCATTGCAAACTCAATTTTGTTCTCAATCGGCTTACCTGGTTTAATAAAGGTTAAACAAAAAATGTATATACCTAATAGAACCTAATATGTTTTGTGCTAACTGTGGTTACTGTTACTCCAATGATCCAGATATTTCTGATGTTTTGGGTGGCTACTTGTTTACTGTATTTGCGTCTTTAGGCAGCATGACATGGTACTACAGAAGAGCATATGCATCTGGACTGATTTGGACAGTATTTGTTTTCACCAGGCGTACACAAAGTGTATAGCAACAGCATATTTGCACCCAGTACACCGGACGCCTTAAACTGGTTGTACAGCACTTGACCTTGCTGCGGGACAACGACCTAAAACAAACATACTGCTATAGCGGCCAAGCAGCGTTTCAGGACCAGACAGTTGAATGTTCTAGACTGCCCTAGTCAATCACCCAAACTGAAGCTAATGGAGCAAAAGACAGGACTGATGTCACAAATGCCCTGAAACAACATGATGTCATCTAATATCATACGTGGACTTTCAGTATGTAACTTACAAATGTTAGATTTTCTTAAATTCTAACTCCATCGTCAGAACCTAAAAGTTCTGTGATGCCACGATCCATCCCTGACAAAGTGCTAATCGAAGTTCTGCTCCATCTAGAAGGTGATTGCGGATGCTACAAAACTTGTGGTCTCTGATCCTGAATCAACGTTCGACAGGCGGTCTAACATCTTTGCCAAGAACCACCAATGGAGGTGTGCTGGATCACAACCACACAACAGCTACACAAACCCTTTCAACCTCTCTGACGCCTACCCTCAGGGGAAGATTAACCTCTTTCTTGCTTCCCGGCCCCTTCAGTCATTGGTTCTCTAAATGCATAATAGGGAATGAGATTGTGAGTGAAGGTCAGAGTTCAGTCTGCGGCAGCATGTGTAACCACTTCATTGGTACAACCATATGAGTCTTTTATATTCACGTCAGAGAAGGTATGATCTTGTGACATGATGGGATTTAAATGTAAATGGGAAGTTAGGTTTCCACAATGACATGAGTACCAGTTAGTCTATTGATGTTGAAGAAAAACTTGAGAGTTATTTTCCATGTGTTTGGGTCCTATTGTCTTTCCAAAGCATGAATAGAAAGTTGCCCTGAACTAATGTTTTAATGTGTAGTTTAAGGCAATAATTTAGTACTTTTTAATACATCTTCTCAATCCTTCTGGATCATAAACAGACACGATGGGTTCTTATTCAGTTCTAGAACTTGACTGGCTTTTTAGGTATTTTTTGACAAAGTCTAATCTGTTTTTTTTCTATTCTTGATTCTTCAGAATGGTTTGTACCTTATGGTGAACCCTCTGTATTTGCCCTTATGAAGTATTTTCTTTATGGTAGAGTTCGATAATAATATGCCTACCTCCCAAAGAGTGTTCATACATATGCCTGGATGTCGTGAAGGGTTTTTCTTAACCATGGAAGGAATTATATTATCATCTATCCACCACTGTCGTCTATGGACGTCCAGTTCATTTTGTGTTGAAGCTCGCCCGTGTGTATTTTTTTTGTCATAAAGCAGCAAATTGTTAATTTGACCACTTCTAATAATCCTGCTATCCCTTTAATGTTTTTTTGCAGCCTCAGGTTGGCCTGTTTTACTTGCACTGAGATCTCCTTTGACCCCAGGTTCTGGGTTCACATCAACAGCTTCCAAACTCGTAACTTCTATTTATTTAGGTAAAAAGCAGAAATGACTAAACTTGTGTTGGTGACCAATTATTTCCAGACCTAACTAGATTGTGTGTGTGTGTGTGTGTGTGTGTGTGTCGTTTTAAATATGTCTGTATTAATATAACACATTTCATTGTGAATTTAATCAGCAGTACGATGTGTCATTAACCATTAAAGAGTTAGAGAAGTATGGGTGAATAATTGCATAAACAAAACAATGGGGACTGATTTCAATTATACATTAATTAACGCACGACTTGCCACATACAAAGGCTTATATATTTGGCAGAGTGGACAGACTGTAAACAGAAATAGCCTCTGTAGAATGTTTTTATTAAATACGGAAATGGCAAAGCAAAAGACTATAACAACGTTTTCGTGTCTGAGAGGGGAAAGAACAACTTACGTGGAAGTGGAAGTTTCACGTTATTAACGTGCTTACGTTATTCATACGTCACAGCCTCGCGCGTCTATAAATTAGAGGTCATTTCCGTTTCTGCTCCACTGTCCAGGTTCGCAGTCAACAATGGTGGATATCTGAGGGGTGAGGTAAACTAGTGTAGGCTAGCTTTTCCTATAACCGCTGGACGTGTCACGTTTTTTCTTTTCTTGAAAGCGGACATTTCTTTCTCTAAAGCGCCTGTTTGTTTTATATTTTTTTCTCTCTCACGGAAATCTAAGCTAAACAGTAATGATGAACCTGTCGAAGTCGTTTACACGAGCCTCGGCTACGATGTTCCACGTTCAAAATGGAGTCGGGACGTATATGCATCCTGGTACCGGGGGCTCTTTGTTTTCTTTTCTGGGTGGGCAAGCATTCAATAACCAATATTTGGCGTCTGAAGTGGATGTCCCTTTTGAAAATGTCATGGCGGAACCTCCAGTGCGACCTACAAAATTGGATGTAAATAACACAAAGTCCAACGTTGCGGATTGTCGTTCGTCAGACCTGGAAAACGACGAGCACTCCGACGACTCGCTGCCGTGTACTCCCCTGGTGGCCACCGAGTGTACTGCTGGGTTATCGAATTGCCCGTCGGGCGACGAGGTTCTGGACACCGAAACCAGACAACTTATTGACAATGTATTAAAAGACTACACAGGTCTGCCCCAGTCCCTGAAACAAAGCGTGACTTTTAGGACGATGATCAGAGTGGTAAAGGACGTCATTTCCAAGCACCACTACGCATACAATGGTACAGTAAATCCTAATCTTCAGATGTATTACATCACTACCGCTATACAAGTAACTGTTTGTCTGTATTCTTTATTAACTTTGTATTTAGTAATTGTTAACGTGGTTACAAGAACCTACACACATATGGGTCGTTTTTAACTTGGCCTTTTGTTTTAGGCATGATCTCCAAACTGGACTTGGATGGTAAAGGGGATGACTTGAGTGTCATCACGTCTGTGGCAAAGAGTCTCTTCAGTGATGGGATCACGAACTGGGGTCGCATTGTCAGCTTGGTGGCTTTTGGGGCGGTAGTGAGTCAACAACTGAAGGAGAGGGGCAAGGGTAACTGCATTGAGTTGGTCGGCCAAGAGATCTCTGCATACCTCCTCACTGCCCAACGGGACTGGCTGGTGAAAAACAAATCTTGGGTGAGTTTACTGTGATGACTATGATTTACTTGGTGGTCGAAATGGGGTGACGACACCCGTGAAATGGACTGGAATCTGTCTTCTTTCCCCAAGTATCAAAAATCTAAATGCCTTCCTTCTTTTTCAGGATGGTTTTGTAGAATTCTTTCATGTTGAAGATCCAGAGTCCTCAGTTAGGAAGACACTTATGGCCTTTGCAGGAGTTGCTGGCATCGGGGCAACATTAGCACTGTTGATCAGGTGAACTGGACATTCAAAGACTTTTGCCTTCTTGAAGCGTATTGGAATACAATTTCAAAAGGCTTAATATCGGTAACCACAGTGTGCTTTTGGTTTGAAGAGCTGGTTATGTCAGATTTTACGCCATTACTGCATAAAGGGCAGTCCTGTTTTAAGCAATAGGGCTCAAGTGACATGTTCGCGTTAATTGTCTTGGCTGAGTTGTTATTGCATCCCATCTGACACCTGTGTAAAGTGTAATGGCTGTGTAAAATCTAATTTTATTTAATGTACAAAGGACAGACGTTTTATTTTTTTAATAAATCTATTCAACGTTGACTCATTGTACAGTAACCGGTGTTCATTCTGCGGTTTCTGCATACGCAGTTGAAGTAATGACATGGAAAAACATACTGACCAAGTTCCTTTAAATGATACATTTTTGCCATCCTGAGTTCCACATGCATGCAAGGGTTGCTGATCTTATCACTGAGTTTCTTAAATGTCTACTAATAGTTAACAGCAGTTGCTTAGAGGAGCTACTATCAAAAATGCCTTGCACACTTTTTTGTGTGTTTAAATCCTGTAGACCGACTGTGAAGAACAAGTGACTCGTATATCTTAAAACATTTTAACTCTTGGGCAACTGGTTACTTTAAAGTCTTAAAGCCCACATTCCTAATGACTCCGCTCCCATATGATTATATGTCACAGTCATGAAGTCGATGAGTTTACATTTGACATGTGTCATCGCTTCCTGTTTGCACACGGCCTGTTGCGCAAGTCTGGGGACTCGTTTCACTTGCACGTCAGTTAAAAATTCTATTGTTTATTTAGAGCACTTCATATCCAAATGTAATCCATTTAGTGCACAATGGAATTTGTTCTTAAAATGTGGGCTTTAAGATTCTGGCATCTTTCAGGTGTCACCTGTGCAGTTAATTAATGCAGTCCCACCTAGTAAACTCACCCAACTAACCTTAATTATGCATTATAAAGTGACTTGAGCAGATTAATGTAAATCTGACAAGCACTTTGCAAACATAAAAGATAAAAGGACATGATTGTATTCACGTTTTTGACCTAAAGAAATAAAGGATGCGACTTTATGTAACTGCAATGTTGTAGTTATATAATATTCGACTACCAATGGCTGTTATCTGAATTTTTTTTATTGTCAAGCTACCATGGAAAATCCTGTAAGTAAGTGGTGCCCTGTACTCTGTTTTGCTGAAAATGAATCCACACTCTGAAAGGCCTTTGTTTTTGTTTTTTTACATGTAGTCTTAATACTGCCTAATATGTTTATTTACACCACACCCCTTAGAGAGAGAGAGAGCGAGTGTGTTTCTTAGAAGTTAAAGTTCTCTGGAAATTAGTGGGCATGTATTTGCGTCATTGGCTGACTACCAAAAGACCGCTTCAGCCTTGCGTTTGAAGATGATGATTAACAGTTGTAAGACTTAAATAAAAGATATTTGCAGAATGTTTTGTTAGACAGTTTCTACTAGTCCTTTACTGTTTGGTCAACTAGAACAACATGAAGGGGCATATCTACTCTCCTACATGCAGGAACTCTTATATTTGGCAACTACATTGTTTTGTTTGGCAGAATGATGACGCCTCTGATCTCTTAATTTGCTTGACCTTTTGAGTTTCTGTTAAACAGAGGGTGATCAGCATTCCGAAGTTATTGTGCATACTTGTTGCATAGTTAAAATTGCATTCACTTAAGTACTACTCAACATAGATTGTATCTGCATCTGTAAGGGCTGTGCTGCAATTATCAAGTTGCAGCAGTTCTAACAAATATGTACCACATCCTATGTTGGTGACACTAATCTACAAAGTTACAGAAGTGTCTACTGCAAAGTATGGCTGTGTTTAAAGGCTGTTTCCTATATCAATTCTGCTCATACCACATATGTGTCTTAATCAGATCCTTCATTGAAAGCAGAAGAAAGATTCTACCCAGCTGTGTGGTATCATTAACCCTTAATAATCAGAGGTTAATTAACCAGGGGTGTGTACACTTTGCACAACGTTTAACAAACAACATGTTTTCTACTGAACGTGTTTGCACAACACTTTATTTACTTCTAGGCTCATGTATTCTGATTTGCTAGGTGTGGCTTGAACCTTGGACTGTGTTTGAGTGTATAAAGCATGTGACTGTCTGACAAATAATGACTGTGTTTTTCTGCAGTAGTTTGAATCCTTCCTTGCAGCCAGTTAGTGTTTGGTTTTGTTGCAATCAAGCGTAATGTGTCCCTCAGGTGTATGTACGCTTTTGTTAATGGATTTTAAAGAAATTCATTACTGCTTAAGCAGCACTTTTATCACAGTGCCACGTGTGGACTACATCCAGTTCCAACTCTGTTACATATAATAACATCAGAAACCTCTTGCATTTTTTCCTGAGCGACAGCTGGAAACACCACCCAAGTTTTCATTGTGCATGTGTGTCTGTCACTGATTAGTAAATGGAATGGTTGAAGAGCCAGACTGGTCAGCCTAGATTAGGCTTTCCCCTGAAGCTTTAGTTGGATGGGACGTCTGGAGCAGAGATGTTAAGGACGGGAGGAAACGCGGAACATGTACTGTCTAATCAGGAGTCATTTTTACAGTGATATGGAAATCTGCCACAGAGCAGTTATTGTTTGACTTCTTCAGGGCAAAAGGAAGTTGGAGTTACAGTGTATAAGGGTTGTGACCAATATGTAAGGGATGCCATTGTTCAACAGTTCTGCAAATTAATGTCTAACTTATGAGTTTTATACAAAAAAAGGGAAGTTATATAAGTACAGTATAATGGACATATTTTCATATCTTTCATTACATTATTGTCATTAGGGTCTAGGCTTACAATACTTCGAAGTATTTAGTTTTGTTATGAAAGGTAGTTTGATAACTAGTATGTTAACATGCAATGGATTTACATTTCAGGAGGAAAAGGTTGCAAGGTGACAACCCGATACAATTCAGGTAATCCTTTAAAAAATCTCCTCATCGTTTGTATTCTGTGTGCGAGTTCAGATCTCCTCTCTTGTCTGGTTACAGCAAAAAACACCTACGGAGGTCTTCTAAGGAACCGCAGTAGGCCATCTCCATGGTGACAACTGCTCACGCCAGACCTGACCTAATCCTCCTGCCAACGGCCGCCGCCGTGGTAACCATCACCACAGAGCTAGTTGATATGGGTCTTTCCAAGCACAAACTACACAGGGAACTGGGTCTGAGCTGAGGGAACCGCATAATTTATATGCAGACACGGCACATAGTACATCATCTGTAATTACACACAGTGAATTTTACAACAGGAAGGTATTGATTTGTTCCTTTAATGACCCACTCAGTGTTACCATGTTCAGTGGAAACCAGACGAACCAGACGGCCATTATGTCACGTACTTCAGTGATTAGGCCATGTCTATTTTTTTGTTGTTTTGTCGGCCTTCTCATCTCTGCCTGTTCACGCATGTAAAAAACTAGCCAGCAACACAGAATCAAATACCTTTAACTTAGGTGTGAACTTCCCGTAGGTGTGCGGCTTTCCGTCCAGCCTGTCGTTAAGAGGAAAGCACATTGTGAATGCAGGTTAACCTGTCTTAAAAGATCACTTTACCAGAAGGAAGAAAAGATTGTACTTTATCTTACAAGGTGTGATTTTACCTTTGTTATTTCTTTCTACTTCCTGTCTATAAAGACAATCCTGCAGAGGTGTTTCACCAGTAAAATGTTACCAAGTTTAAACATGTTCGAATTATTCTGTGATGGTTTTACATCCTAAGCTGTCAAATACTTTTATGTCAATCCTGTTCTCGTGCAGACTTTCTTAACCTATTTCTTAACAAATAGTGATACTTTAATATATATATAGCAAGACCTGCTGTTTTTATGCATCCTTAATAGTCAATACAGCAACAGAAACGTCAACAGAACACACGTTTTATTTGTTTTAAACAATTCTCTTTTTCCATTCACAAAGAACCCTCGACCCCTAGTTTCGCACATCAATGCATTTGCGGTTGAGTTTATTTGTAAGTGCATGTAACTAAATACAAAGCGAGTTTGTTTTAAAGTTTGAACAATTGGCTGAATGTTTCCCACTTCCCCTTAGCAACAGCCTCAAGTGTCACGCCCCTTCTGCTCTAAATAGCAACCGTTTCCCAGAAGTCAGCTGACAAGCTTGTTTCAACAGAAGACCAGCCCCTTTTTTATATTTATTTTACCCAGTTAACTTTTTATGACATGTAGTGCAAACCAAGACATAACCAGAGTTCTATTGTGAGTTATAAGATGGAGTTTGCTCTCTTTTCTTAGTAATTCTGCTGTATAATATATCCTACCTCGGTCTGAACTTGAGACTCAACCCTGTCCCACACGTTTAAAAGTGCTCGACCATGTTTCTGTGGTGCAAAAGTGCTTGGTCATGTTTCTGCTGTACAAAAGTGCTTGACCATATTGCTGTGTTGCAAAAGTGCTTGATCATTTTGCTGTGGTCCGAAAGGCTTGATCATGTTGCTGTGGTCATGTGCTGTTTGCATGTTCTGAACTTCAAAACACCCTGTCTGTGCCAGCTGGACAGTCACTGCTGCACTGGAATACATTTCCATGTGGAAAAGGAGCTGTGGAAAAATGTGAATGCATGTGAAATAACCAAATAATTCATGAATATTTCCAAATGTATTCACGCATTAGCATACAATTGCATTTCACATGCGTGCTAAAATGCATGCCAAAAATGTATGGGTATCTTTCCTTATGAGTTGCCTTTGTTGACGTGTCAGATACACATTTTCACTTTGGTTAACACCCGGGCCACATTAATAACAAAATAATTGTTAAAAAAACCATCTCCATCTTACCACAACATTTCCACAATAGCTATATTAGCTAATAGCTATATTGTATGATCATTTCACCAGAAATTGTCACGTGTCACTGTAAATTTTGTTTTCCCAAGTACTGCTGTGATCTCGGATCCATTTCAGCCTTGGTCAGTTTTCTCGCTCTCAGAGGGAGAGCACAACAATGAAGTAGTTAAATATAGTCGATAAGGTTGTGTTCTGAAGTATTCCCGCGAGGTCTTCCCAAGAATCCCAACGACTAACAGACCGGAAGGAACAGAGCAGTGGCGGGTGACGTCAATGTTACTAAGATAACGATTAATTTAGAACACAGTGTTTTTAGGAACAATTGCTAACAGTGACTAAGTACAACAGTCATGTCCGAGGACAATTCCTGGGTTGGGTCACTGGGTGGGTTACTGTTTTGACATTGTGTTCTGTGTCTTGGGTAATATTCAACTTGGCTTTAATAACTAGTTGATCCTTTTATTAATAGTTGGCGGTGAGTGGATTATTGAAACGGGCTGCCCAGGGCTCGTTTGTTCAAGCTGTTAGGCTTCTTATCACACTGCTTGCTCAACTTGTCACACATCCCGTTGGAGGAAAAACTTTCCCATCATTTGAATCTTGTATCTATTTCCTCCTACCTTGGAGCACTGCTTTCCCTCACGCTTCCCTTATAGCTGGTTAAAGTGCTGAAGGGCTTTGGTTGTAAGCAAGGTTTTTTTACCATAATTGTCAAAATCGTCATGCAATTTCTGATTAGCGAATGTGCAAAAGTGACTGTTAATAGCAATTAATAGCTATTATCAATCATGTCCAAGTAGCTTGCAACTTATTTCCTGTATTTGCTCACTGTTGTTTAAAAAAACTCTAGGCAAATCATGTCGTCTATTCTGGGTACTGTGAGCAATAGCCTGGGGGGAGGAGGAGTTTAGGATGGGATGGTTTTGTCCATCATATTAGCCACAGTAATCAGTTTAACGGGGGTTAATGTTTTCCACAGATGTTACCTGCCGAGGTACACAGAATTGATTACACATCCTGCACACTATTTATGTCAAGCATATTGCTTCGCGTCTGTGTAGGACATGTGTCACATAGATGTTTTATGTGTTTATTTATCATGGCTGGATGAGGACTATGAAGGTTGGGGAGTTGGTTGCGGAGTTGTGCGTAAATGCTTTTATTTTACCACGACCGAACAAAACAAAGAGTAACTTTACACAGCAGCGTAAAAGGAAGCTGTTGTTTAAACAAACAAATGTACTTGTAATATAAGAAAAAAACAACGGAGCGTCTGAGCTCAGCAGTACAATAGTTGTAATGACTAAATTAGGTCCCAAACAGTCAGCACTGGTAACATGTAACAATACCACACAAAGACACGACCAAACGGAGGGAACATATACACCTAATGAGGGAATGGACACCAGGTGTGCGCAATGAGAAAACAAGAGAATTGGAGTGATTAAAGGAGGAGCAGAGTGGCTAAAAGGCCAGATAAGAAGAACGCCGAAGCCCGCTCGTAGATGGAGTGAGCACAGCTTCAGGAGGAGAGTCGTGACACCTACCTCCCCCACTGACCCCGGGATTGACCGCGAGGACGGGGAGCAGAGAGCAGGGCGATCTGGGCGGCGGCGATGGAATGCCTGCAGCTGGGAAGGATGAAGAATAGCCCTGGCAGCACTCGTCCCTCGGCTTCGTACCCCTCCCACACCTCGAGATACTGATGGCCACTCACATGTCCAGAGACGATGTCCAGAGACGATGTCCAGAGATGACAGAGGAACCTCCCGCACCTCAGATTCCTGGAGGGGACCAGCCTCCACTGGTCTGATGAAAGACACGTAAAACAAGGGAAAAAATGAGAACTAAATGGGCTAAATCATTTTTCTTATGAGGGCCTTAAATTGGTCTTATGGTCTTGGTTAGTGTGTTACCACAAACATATGGTTAAGGCCAAATCAATTTACATAGTTACCTTTATGTGTTTATTACATGGTTGTTACTCAGATCTGTCTATTTGTCCATCCCAGGGGGTGTACTGAATATATGACTAAATCTAAAATAGCTGGACAAAAAATAAAGACTGCTTCCTTATGTTTGAAACAAAGGTCCCACTGTAGACAGTTTTGGGACTTTGCCATGTCACAACTAAAGGCTTTTATCCTCCCTGTAGATAACTAAAGGATTACAACACAGTCAAAATAACCACTTTGCTTGCACATGACAAAGACAGAACCGGCTCAAGTCAGTTTACTTGAACAAGATATTTCCAAGATGGCTGCTTAACAAACGAGCCCAATACTTCCGCCTCATATTATCTTACAACAGAATTGTAAGATATTTTCAGTCTTCACCGGATGTTCTGTTTATATGGCTACAGAATAAATGATATGTCACACCACGTTTATTGGTGCAGTAATTGTTTTGTTGTTCTACTAAGAGGTTTAATCATTATGATGAGGTATAAATGAGATATAAATATTACGCCTACATGCTTTATGACTGTGGTGTGTTGCTTTTAAGCCCATGAAAGCCCTGACTGTTGATCATAAACTACATGTGAGGTTACTGGGGGAGATGTGGATTAACAGTAAATACTGGTGATTTTACTACCAGGCTAATTCTTCCGGATTCTTCCGGGTTTGTGTTGTGTATGCATGTTTCATATGCTAGCTTTGTTGTCTCTTTGTTGGATGGCATCACTTTAATATAAACATCATTAAAAATGGCTGAAGCATTTGGGCATGAAGGCTGCGTATTGGTTGCAAACCTTTACACATTTACTTCGTTTACTGCCTTATTCTAAAATGGACTAAATCACTCTGCTTATAAATATGAAAGACATGCATGCTAAACTCCTTTAAGCTACTGACAAATATCCAAGTTGTTAAATCCAAACCTCTTTTCCGAATCCCTTTTTTCGCGTGTGTTCGATTTGTGTAGAGACACCAGAGGTTCCACGTAAAAAGTAGGTACAGTACATAACCAGGTAAATATATGATGGCATGGGGCTGTTTTGTTGTTCCGAAGGCCCTGGGAACCATGGGAAAATATGCTTCACACGCCAAGCTGGTGCAGAGTCCAATGGTCAGTCAAATATAACTCAAGAGGATTCAAATACGTACCCTTACGAAACAGGTTGACATCAATAATTAGGCTAGTACTTTGAGTAAAGTTAGTGGCTGCACCTGAAACTTAAAGTTCTGAGACTAAAACTATTTTCTCCCTTAGCTTGCTTGGAACTTGTTGTTGGTGCCATAGGGTAGAAAGCAACGAGCTATTATAAATAATGTTCATCAGCGACATGGTATGTCAATCTAAATCACATTGTTTTATTAATCATTATACCTTTGTGGAATTAACTTAAACCAATTGGTGTTTAATTTCACATCAAATGATATGACAATCACATCACTTCCTTGTCCTTCATCATAATGTGTTTATTGCCTAGTGGTTTGTCGCTCAGCTGTTTAATGTCACCTGACAGGATATACTTCTTTCTCAAAACAGGAATTTAACAGCTTAGCAGGTCCTTGAGAAAGAAACAAAGCAGTACAGGAAAAGCAATCTAAGTCAAATGGGTGTGAATAGATACCTAGGGGCTAAGGCGATGCCGAACACAAACAATCGTTGCAGGTAGCTTGCAAATACAACTTATGTAATACATACACAACCGTTTAAAGGTTTGGGGTCACTTAGAAATGTCCTTTGCACATTTTCTGTCTAGTAAAATATAGTCTAATTGAAAAGAAAATTGCGTAGACATTGTGAATGTTGTTAATGCATGGGAATGGCAGATTTTTTATGGAATATCTACCTTAGCTTGCAGAGATATCAGCCACTATCAGTTCTGGGTTCCACTGGCATGTCGTGTTTGCTAATCCTAGTTTATTATTTTCAAAGACTAATTAATCATTCTAAACACCTTTTGCAAATGTTACCACAGCTGAAAATTGTTGTGCTGATAAAAGAGCAATAAAACTGAAATTAGTTAAGTGCTTGGAGCATCAGCAATGGTGGGTTTGCCATTCCAGGCACAAAATGCTCAGAAACAAGGAACATTCTTCTGAAACTCGTCCGTCAAGACTTGTTCACACAAACGATAGGTATTCCATGCAAGAAATGTTCAAGATTCTTTAAATCTCGGACATAGACCGCATATCAACAGAAATATACATTTGTGAGACGCATACCAAATAAAAAGTAGGAGTGGGGACACCATCTGACAAGCATGAGGCCATTTACTGGTCTGAGGATGTTTTGGTGCTGGTAAAATGGGAGGTTTGTACAGGGTAAAAGAGATCTTAAAGGATTAAGGATATCTTCCCATTTTGCAACCCCATGCCATACTCTGTGGGTGGCTCTTGATTGGAGCCAATTTACTCCTAGAACAGGACAATGACCTAAAGTACATCTCCAAACTATGCAAGAACAATTCAGGGAAGAAGCTGTCAGCTGGTGTTTTGACTATGTTGGAGTGGCCAGCACAGTCACCGGACCTCAACCCTATTGAGCTGTTCTGGGAGCTGCTTGACTGGATGGTACTTAAGAAGTGCCTTGTGGGAGGTGCTTGAGGACGCATGAAATCTATTCAGACTACCTCAACAAATTGACAAGTAGAATAACAATGGCTTCATTTGCGGCAAATGGCGGATTATTTGACGAAAGCAAAGCTTGCAGTGTTTTATTTCAAGTAAATACATTATTTCATGCACATTTGTAATGTAGGTTTTCTAGGATTGAACTTGAAAACGTGTGCATACTGAACATTCAATTTGTCTCAAGACATTCCCTTAAAAAATAAATGCTCCCCCACAAAACAAATTCTGCACAACAGTAACACCATTTCAGATCTACAGTAGAAACTACAGTAGGTGCATTCATTTTTAGTTAGAAAGTTGCTGTGATGAGAAACGGATGAAAACAAACAATTGGATAAAACACAATTCTGGGGGAAGTCCAGGTGCCAAGGCCAATCAAAGGCAATGCTTCGTTTTAGAATAAACTATTTTTTACAAACGTTGCGCATAATAAAACTTGTTTTGATATGGAAAATTAATGTGTGTGGGGTTTGTTATTTTGATCTGGTATTTATCTCCGAGCTGCAGCCAACATGCGTCAACTATAGATTCACTTTAAGTACTAGATAATATGTCACCTCAGGTTGGCTTGTCACATAGTTTAGTCTACACCCACGCACTGTGTCTTGATCAGGCAGCTATCGAGTTCCAAACATACTTGTCGGCCCACACAAGTTTCGGTGTTCAAGTTAACTGGAGACTCTATGGTTCATGCCAGCCACTCTATCGGGCTATTATGGGTTGGATAAGTCACCATGGACACACATTTATTGTGTTTATAGATAGACTGCCACAGTGGCACACAGTGGAACACAGTCACAAGTCCAGGCTCACAGATAATGTAATTCCTAAATCAACACTGTGTTCCTATTTCAGCTGACAAACTGCTCAGCTCCCGTTGCAACCTATGTGAACAGTCGTTATTCACTGTCACAGTATGTATAAATATATAACTAAATAATATATATCACAGATTTACATATTCAAGTTAACATCTCTGGTAGTATGTTATCCATTCTTCCTTACAACCTACAAACGTAAGTATATACACTTCAAATTGTGTTCCTGTATTCTTATTCATTTTCTGCTTTTTCCACCGTTCCATTGTCACGATGCAAAATAATCAGTGACATTTGACAGTAAATATAATAACCTTTGCAGATATTAAAATTCTCTCCACAGCCTCTGAAATGTTGGGCTTCTGTACCTGCCCCACACGCTGGACCTGATGTTTGCTTTCATCTTAAAGCAAACAGACATAGTTCGTTTACTGGCATGCAGGCTCACAAGAGCAGGCTTGTCTGTGATGAAGTCATACTCCAGTAAACGAATTCTAGCACACAGACCTGTCAATGTGGCAAAGCATATCAGAATCCATATTCTAGCAACTGATAGACGCATGATTCATGTATTTGTAACAGCGATTTAGATAGTAAGTAGATATGCAAGCAGGACACGTGTAAGTTCACTGAATGTTGGGGGAGTATTTACATTATTTGAATTTTAATGTCCTTGTTGTTTGATAATCTGCACTGTTCACACCCTCCAGGAATAATTATAAAGTGCTATTTACCTTTAACTTTTGATTGGATGGTCTTCTAATACACAAATACACTGATAATTGTTTCACATTGATGTTTATATGTGTGTGTGTGAGAGATTACGCGGAATAAACAACAAAATACATTTTTACTGTTATTCTTTTTCTGCAAATGTAATAAAATCCAATGCCAGTCCTCCGAAAATAACATCGCTATTCAAATGTTGTTGTAGTCCTGAATTTCCTTTTGTTTTCTGTTTCTTTTGAGTGGCAACGGGTGGGTCATTCAATTCCAGGCAAGTAGAAGCATGATTAGTGTTATCTGGAAGTAGATACTCCTACATGAGGTAATTGTTAGCTAGCTACAGCTGGCCACTGAACTAAGTGCTGGTACATGAATTTCTCAGGGAAAAGAGCTGTTTTTGCATTGTAAGCACCATGAGGAAAACAGCGTCAGCTGATGCTGAGCAAGTAAACATGTGTCTTGTGAGAAGTAGGACAGGGCTGGCTTTAAGCAGACCCTGGAATCTGACACAGCACACCTAAGGGTTAGAAAGGTCACACTGAATCACACTGATATATTACTTCGGCATAACATGTTGGGCCTTTTGTGACACTAGAATTCAGGTGCGTTCCGCCTCTATTGGCCATCTTTGAGAAGTTAATTCAACTCGTTTGGTGTCCACTTCAGGTACGGTCAATTGATTGGACGTGGTTTGGTAAGGCACACGCCCGTTCATATAAGGTTCTTCAGTTGACGGTCACAGAGCAAAAACCAATGGAAGAAGTTTGGAACCACCAACACTTTTGACAAAGCTGTCCACCCTGCAAACAGGGCCATTATAAAAAGGCCTTGTCAAGGGAAGTGAGCGAGAACCCAATGTTTACTTTGACAGAACTCCAAGGTTCCTGTAAGGAGATGGCAGAACCTTCCAGAAGGACAACCATCTCTGCAGAATTCCACCGATCAGGCCTTTATGGTAGAGTGGCCAGACAGAAGACATCCCTCAGCAAAAAGCACACAACAGCAGTCATGCAGTTTGCCTTAAAGCACCCACGGGATATTTTCTGGTTTGATGACACCAAGAACCTCTTTGACCTGATTGCCAAGTGCCACATCCGGTGGAACCCAGGCACAGATCATCACCAGATCAATACCATCCCTACGGTGGAACATGGTTGCACCAGAGTGCTTTGGGGAAGTTTGTGACTGTAAGCGCTGGCAGAACAGTCAGGGTTGAGGGAAAGATAAACCAAGCCAAGTACAAACCGAGTGCAGACATATCCGTGATCAAATCCTGCACCAGAGCGTTCGCCATCTCATGCCGGGGCAAAGGTTCACCTGCCAACATGACAACAACCCGAAGCACACCGCAATGAAAATGCACCAGTTACTTCCGGACAGGCCCGTTAATGTCCTTGAGTGGCCTGAGCAGAAAGCGGACTTTAACCCGATTGAAAAAACCTCTGGAGAGATCTGAAAATGTCTGCAGCAACGTTCCCCGCCCCAGCCGGATTTTGAAGCTTCAGAGGATCTACAAAGAATGAGAGAAACTCCGTGATTACAGGTCATTTTTTGTCAAATGGCCTTCTTTACAATGACTTATGATGATACACAGTGGCTAGGAAAACGCCCTGGGCTGATTATACGAAGGAACCTGTAATAGTTTGCCCTCTAGCTGTGCCGGGTGACCTTTGAACAGAAATGCCTGGGATGTTTGCAATTCTTTTCAAATGCATCGTATGCTGGTAATCCTCGGTTTATTTTGCATGCTTGTATACATGTTTATTAGCTGCCATGATGCATTCGAAAGGGCATGATGAGTATGTAGAGAACGATTAACGTCTTTATCTATGATGCACACTGCACACAACACACAACACACAACACACAGCACACAACACACAACACACAGCACACAACACACAACACACAGCACACAGCACACAGCACACAACACACAGTGTTCACACGACACCAGTGACTCTGTGTCAGGAAGTCAAAACGTCATCGTTTTGTCGGTTGCGACTGGAACTTTCACAATGGAAATGGAAGGACATTCCAGAAAAGCCTAGTAACCGGAACAACGAACAGACATTTGGTGAGAAGCTTCCGATCATGAGAAAAGACCCCGAAATTCTTTATGAGCAAAAGGAAATTACCCATGGGTGACCCAAAAGCACCTGTTTTGCCTGGCCAATAAACACGTGAATTATTGGGGCACGGGGAAGAGACTTGGAGAAACCCTGCAGTTACAAAATGGAAAAATTTAAATAAGTGTTGATATAGTCTCTAAACAAACTGCTGTGTATAGGAAGTCAGACTTAAATTTTTAATGATAGCTATAACGCATTTAAGCCATATATCTACAGTTTCATCTGATCTAAGCTATTTAACTAAGGCTGCGCTGCCCAGTAATGGGTGGAATGTTGTATAATAAAGTTTCACCATTAGCACACAACTCGTCTGCCTTCCGGATGTCCAACAGCACCCAGGGCTGGTTTGATTGTTTTAATTATTGCCTGCAGAGAGCAAAGGTTTCACATTCGTTTTTTTAATTGTATTGTTTGGGCAATACTGGTTACACATACCGGTTTGCTATGGTGCTGGCCAGTCACGTTGTCCTCAGAACAAACATTGACATTTACAGGAGAAATCCGGGTTTACTCGACGACACTCAAATACCATTTAACTTAATAATCAAATTTTAATCATGATTCTGTTTACCAGCAGTAATAGTCCGAATTTAACTAGATGTGCAGTACATTTTAAACACGCCGTTATTATATAACCCTCTTTCTTATAGACCTGCCCCGTCAAGGCATCTTTGTTGAGTTAGAATGTTAATGAAGGAACTCAGTGCCCATAACAACCGGGTGGAATCCAGTGTTGGGTTGTGGCTGCTTTCCGGGGCAAGCCTCGGCCTGCAGAAATGATTTTACATAAGACAGGCGTGGCTGTCTGAACAGCGCATAATAGAGACGTGACAATACCAGGCTACCGTCAGAGGAACACTGCACGTCCGTCTGACTTTGGCATGAATTCCAGACTAGTCAGCTGTGGTTACTAATGATGGGGCTCCCACTAAAGAGTGGCTCCCACTCTAGCTTCAAAGGGGACGAGTGACAATTTTACACCTATTTACCTATTCACAAATACAAAACGCTAGATACATCAGACGCGAATGTTCTGGACGTTTCGTCCATCGTAGTGTCTACGCCGGGAGGGCGCTTCCTTTCCCATTCAGTATTCCGTGACTTGTTTCAATCACATCATGTGTGGCCTTGGCATGTTTCTTTTAAGCTTCTGTCGGTTATTCACGTTTCATGTTGTGATATTATCTGTTGACGTACAGTCTAACTACAGGCGCTTTGTGCCCCCAGGCGTGACAGTGAGTGATCTCCGACCGTACGGAGCATCTGCATTTTTCTTTGCTTTTCTGTGCGTTTGATGTCTCTGCCTCTGTCCCTTTCATGAGTTAACTTTTGTAACTCCATTCAAAACACCATTGTCTTTTAACTAAAAAGGCCAGTCAAGTGAACAACGCGAATTCTAAACGTACAAAACAGACTACGCCAGTTCAACACGGAATGTTTTATTTCACTTTCGACCTTAGGCTTTAGGTATCGGCTGTTCATTGTTAAATCTCCAGAACCTCAGAGATAATACCTCACTATACTTTCATTACATGTTTGGGGCTGTTTTGACCTGATACATTTCTTTTTGTTTGGATTTCTCCACGTCTTTTACTTTGTTTTGAGACTCCTCTTTCGTTTTCTCCCCAGAACTATTTTGTTTTGTCTCGAATTTCACGGTTTCCAGTAAAGTATCTCTTACTTCATCGTCTCAGCTCCCACTTCGCCCCCAAACTCCTCCAGTGTGGCCTGCTGTTCGGATTTCTTCCCAAGGACTCTAACGGCGGTACAGTCTGTTTTCCACATTCCACTCCCCTGACATCAGACCGGCTGAAGGAAGAACGCGGGCGGACAACAGGGGGGGGGGTTTGGGTGGGGGAAGCGAGTTCTTGTTATGCCATTCAATGAGGCCTGTGTTTGAGGAAGAGGCCTCTGACCCAGACAAACCCTGTTAGGTCTGAAGGAGCCTCTTGCAGGTCGCTCAAAGAAAATGCTATTAGATGATATCTACTGCTCCGATAACCTGGCCTATATTCGTTGGTGGGTAGAAAAATTATAGTCATCTGTTTTCTGGCAACACGGTGCATTCCAAAACTGTAAAAACTGACAGAAATGTTTTTTATTGTGTCTGTATATTTTGTCCTAAAACGGGCTTCTTCGATAACTCTCTGTATATTTAACGTAACCGCTAGTTCATTTGTTCTTAAGAGTCATGGCAGATGCTGTTTTATATCAGGCGTGGGAGGAGGGGCAGTGGGAAGCAGGGAGGAGACATCAAACGACACGGGAAACCGGATCCCCGTTCACAGACAGAGCGTCGTGTGAGGTTCAGGGACAAAGGAAACACAATCGGTCATGTGACCGACACCATTATGACCTATTCATACCCGTCTCCATTCAGCTTTTCCTCGTTGAGTGGTATTTATTTAGACAGACTGCACGTTCAAATGTCGGACATTGTAAAAGGCATTTGTGTTATTCATACACTTTAGTTTTAGTTTTATTGCCGTTCTCGCAGTTTCTCTTTCGACGTTTGAAAAATGCGTCTCAAGGTGGGGCTTTGCTTCTTATCACGTTACACGAATAGCTGCCATAAAAGCAAATAAACATGTCCATTGAATATCCCGATCATGGGTCAAACTGAAAAATGTAATATTTGACAAAAACGCGTTTCTCGTTAGCTTAAAGTATTTGGTGTTAGCAGAGCTACTTAGGGTGTTTTTTAAACACCACAGCCTCAATTGAAAGTGACACAAGAGAAATGTACAATTCAATGTTTTATTGCCCTTGTTTATATCAACAGAGAGATCCGCATTTTCCTTTGAGTCACCAGACTAAAGGGCATTTCAGTGAGTCAAAGGGTGCAGCCGTGAACCCAGAACTAATCAGCGTCTTCACCAGCATGAAAACTGTTTTCCAAAACACTGCCTACACTTTCCCACACGCTGAAAAGCCAGGTTTCAGTTTCATCGTGAAACGCTATCATTAAAACTAGCATGGGAGAATGTTCAGTCCGGACACAGTTTGTTTACTGTAATCAAAAAGACAAGATTTTTTGGTATCTCATTCTATGTAGGCTGCTAAGCTCCCTGGGAAAATATTTTGGACAAAAGCATTTTGTCTGATATGGGTTACTTCCCTCTGGCAGAAACAATATGCTGTCTACACAGTGAATTCCAGATTATGACCTTTATGATGTTCGATATTGAAACCATTAGGTTTCTGTATTCATTTTTACACACACGAAAGAGGAATTTGATATTTAACTTCTCTATAAAAAGGTAGATATGTGAGAGCAGCCAAGTGGTGAAGTGATCATAAAGCCCACCGGTGACTCTCGCTAAGGATCGAGTTGTGTGATAATAACACACACTTGCATTGGTCCCTGGGGATGGGGTGCGGAGAGCTTGAGTGTCGCGGGGAGAGCCCCGATTCACCCACATCGTCTTTCCTGTTGACTGAGAATAACCCAGACGGGTCGGCTCCCTCACTCTCTGTCTCACCCTATGGTTTGTGAGAGACAGAAACGACACAGAGAGAAAAAAAACGCCATGAACAATGTCAAGAAACTCACATTCGTCACGAAGCGAAAGAGATCCACGTCAAAGTGAAATTAAAGGCGGACGAAAAACACCTTCGAAGTACAGAAACAACTGTAAAAAGTCAATAAGTAACTTTTTTGGAGAAAACACCTGGAAGACTTGGCATTTTATTTTTGCAAACGCCTATCCATTGTTCATTGTAAAATGGATTAGGAACCACCTTGTTCCGGGTTGAAAACACACTCTTTGAATATGTGCTGCCATCTTGTGGTGTGACCTTGCTCCCATGCTGTTTTCCTTTTTGTTTTTTTCTGTAACCAGGTGTTGTGGGCGGAGCTGAATGACTGTCAGGAGAGTTGAACACACATATGCTAGGAGCTAACGCGGTGCTCTACTCTGTCACCTTTTATTTCATGGAGTAGATCAGATTGAGCAGACATTAGTATATTACCTATAATAGCTTCAATTCAGCACACTGTATTTTAGCCTGTCAGTTTTATGTTTTAGTTTGGAATTTTGTTATAGTTTTAATGGAAGTTTGGAACCATTCTTTGTTTACAGCTTAAGAGGCTGGTGTAAAACGATGGCTTGTCTGGGATTTGAACCCAGGACCTTTCATATTTGTTAGACTGACTTGTTTACCTGTAATTAACCTGCTAGACCGGAGTCTCCTGACAGGCCAGAAAAACTCCCAAAACATTTGGATTTTATTAACAGAGTGCACTCTAAAACTCCAGTGAAAAGTCTTAGGCCACATGAGAACATAGGTTAAAAACATTTACCTGAACAGTAATTGCTCTTTGTAGAAAGATTCACATGAACAAAATAGAAACATTGACTCAATGAGAAGTATCAAAAGCTTATTGTGTTTTAAAACAGCACACAGTACACAGTGCATTAGCGATAGCACATATTAGTCTTCATCTTGATAACATGTAGTTTTAATTTTTCTCAGAGATTCAAAAAAGCACCAGCAGATGTCCCTCTTACCTTACAACACTAGCTGTGTTAACTCAGGCACTGATAAGCTCATAGACCTCCCTCCCCCTCTCTCCCTCCCCCTGTCTCTGCTCAGTGATTCAGTCACTATTGCAAAGCCAAAATAATAAAATGCTGACCTCTCAAAGTGCTGCCAGTATCCTTTTCTCAGCATAGAAGTCTGGGGGGTAAGAAGGGGAGGGGAGAACCCAGGGGGGACGCCAGAGAAAAGCAAACTGGTTGGAGGGAGAGAGAAAAAAGGGAAACGCCAATCTCGGGTTCCAGCCGCAGGCTTTTGCTTGTTGAGGGCTCCAGCACTGCAACTCTGTGAAGGTAGGTGGGAGGCTGCTGGTCTCTCTAGGTCGGGGATAGCAAACGCATGAGGGGTGCCCTTTCTTCTTTCTCTCTCTCTTTCTCTGGGTGTCTGCTTGGGGGCAATGCCTTACCCAATGTGCATGTGTCAGTGTGTGGATTACAGAGACGCCTCAGCGAACACTGGGCGACTATGGTTTGACGGCAATACCAAAGATATTTTTGAAAACACAATTTGGATTATTTTCGTGTGATAACAAATGTCACTGGGACGATAGAAGTTGCCAGGTTGCTTCTGTCATTGTCTTGGATTATTTTGCTTGCAACTTTGACTGTTGGGCAGTGAAATCCTAAGCTACTGTACTGTCACTCAGTGAGGATATTTAGCCGGCATGCTCGGGTTAAGTCATCTTATGTCTGTCCAGCGTTTTCCAGTTAGTTTGTCATTTGGGCTTTGTAGTGTTGCCTCCGGGGACAGTACATTTAGGGGAGGGGTTATCTGAACACCAGCTAACATGAACGGAGCACCTGACATTTGATCGCTGTTGTTGCTGGATCAAGTCGTCTTTAGGGCCTTTGTTTTTGGCTGATTTGTGCTAAAGAGGCAGGCAATGTGTGACTTGTGCGTTGTGACACCAGCATAAAAACACAGAGCTGATTACAATGTCACTGTACTGCACTGGAGAGAGAAATTATCACGGTTTGCTCGTATTAAAAAAGCAACTTTCTTACATCCTTCAAAGAATTACAATATTGGTGTGATGTCATGAAAACGAGTATGTGGTGTAAAACAAAGCCCATGAAGGCAATTAATACACGCTCATACAATTTTAATGAAAACAATTTACTCAGATTTCTATGGGCATTCATTTTCACATACTTCAACGCCCTGACAACACCAACAAACAAATTCAACATGGCAAGTTCTCAGTTGCTTTTAGACATCGGAGCTCCAGTGGCGTGACGGCAAAAAACCCAAGCTGAGGAAGATTTACACCGTTGGAAGTAGATGACCTGCGAAGCTAAAATTAAGCTGGGGGAGATTTGGGGATGTTACACTTGGTTGGCCCGGAGTAGTCGACCTAGAAACATGGAAATCTTTGGAGCTGTCAACCAACAGAGTGGATCACTCTTTTGGACTTTTGGATCGCCACTTTGGTTGCCATTTCATGTGGCTTGTTCTTGGAGTTCTCAACACGGTATATATTAGCCACATGCCCGGCTTGAACCAGACTGTGCAGAAACTTGGGCTAGACAGAAGTTTTGTGGAAATCGTCGTGTTTTTGAACTAGGAATGGACATCCTTGTACAGCTTGTGGACGCTTCATTCAATCGCAGGGTGCCACAAGCGGACTTGGACAAAGTTGCTGAGATGACAAATTCAGAATGAGGGATGTTAGAACTAGATGTTACTAGCGCAAAATAATACCATGCAGTTGTTGGGAAATACATGTAAAGCTATGATGAAAAAAGGTGGATGTCTCAAAACTGGTGATAATCTCTGACTGACTGTCTCTAATTGACTGTCTCTGACTGACTGTCTCTGACTGACTGTCTCTGAGTGACTGTCTCTGAGTGACTGTCTCTGAGTGACTGTCTCTGAGTGACTGTCTCTGAGTGACTGTCTCTGAGTGACTGTCTCTGAGTGACTGTCTCTGAGTGACTGTCTCTGAGTGACTGTCTCTGAGTGACTAACCTTGCAGAGCAATGCAAATTACAAAATAGGTTTTGATTAGTGAAATCAGACAAATGATAAAATTCAAAATAACTATCCCAAAATAATTTAGTAGCCAGGCCTTGACCAGGTGCAGAGAATAGCTGAGAGATTTGGTCTGGAAAAAAGTTCTTGAGCCAGCTGGCTTTGACAGGTGACAGAATTCTGGTGGGCAGACTTGGTGTCAATTAGGACCCAAGGGAGCGAAAACAGGAAGTAAGTTCAATTGACATTCAAAATAAATACTATCTACTCATTTCTCAGTTAACTAAAAACTATTTTGATTTTATTTATTTCAATCATTGGTTTTCCTCTGACCAAAATATCCAGTCTAATAAATAATGTAACTTCAACACATTAAGCACACTTGCTGAAAAGATTGTCAGGGGTTTTGATAAGTCACTTATAGTCGTTGAACAGTAAATAAAAAATAAAAAAACTGCGGCAAACTACAATAATTTGCTTCATGTTAGACAATGCCACTGCGATCCAACGCAGTTAAGCCATAGGACAAGAGGGCAAAGAAAATAAATAATTCCTGACAATCTTTAGGTCAACAGTCGGGTGAACAGGTGGCATCTTCTCCATACTCAGCTGTTTGAGACAGTGTTTTGTGTCATTGGCTTTACACATTAGAGCTACACTGTGCTGATGAGGTGTCTGTGCCGTTCATTAACATACATGAACACACGCCCTCACAAACACAAAACACACATTCAGACATACAACCCGAATACTAAAGAAAGTTGTAACAGTAAAAAATATGCGATATTTCTAAATTCTATTCACCCTGTACTACATTGAAACATTATCCCATTATTATTTTATATTTTACTTTGTGGATTTAATACATTTTCTAAATCGACACTAATTTCCAACCTGATAACTGCAACACACTCCAAAAAAGTTTGGTACAGTCGCAGTTTACCACTGTGTAACATCACGTTTTCTTTAAATAATATTAAGCGTTTAGGCACTGAAGACACCATTTGGTTACGTACGGGCATTTGTTGCCTTATTTTACGCTTCATAATAGGCTAACATTCTCAATCTGAGACAGGTCTGGACTGCAAGCGGGACATGCTAGCACTCTCGCTTATGCAACCATGTGCCTGTAATCCGTGCAGAATCTGTTTTGGCGTTGTCCTGCTGGAAAATGCTGGGACAACCTTGGAAAGTACGATATCTGGATGACAGCAAATGTTGCTCCAAAATGTGTACATATTGTTCTGCACTAACGGTGCCCTCACTGAGGTACAAGTTACCCACGCCATGGGCACTGACACACCCCCATACCGTTCTCAGATTGGCGAGGCTTGACCCATCCTTGCTCTTGAAGGACTGGGCCTTTCGTGTCCCAACTTTTTTGGAACTCGTTGCATGCATCAATTTCAAAATAAACGCTTACCTTCAAACCCATATGCAGTTGGTTAGGTAAAACATCAAATACCTCGTCTTTATACGTTTTTCTTTTTTCTTTGTGTTTATTAGCATTTTCCATACAGTTTTTTTTCCTGGAATTTGAGTTATATATGTACGCACTTTAGCACGTCTGTGGTAAAAGTGTGTTATACAATGTGCAATACCAGGGAATAGCTCAAAGCAGACTGATCGGCCAGTGAATGTAGTTCATCTATCCGTCACAAGATGCATGTCCCGACCATAATATACAGTTTGACATTGTAACTTGATCTGTAGGGCTACAAAGCGTCATTCCATAAATGAAGACGGTAAATAAGCATCACCCATTTGTCATGGGCTTGCTATTGACGAACGCATTAGGTTTCCTGTCAACACCTGGGCAGTTAAACAGCTCATCCCAGCCACTCTGTGCCCACTTAATAGTGCCCATCAAACTCTCAGTGTAGCAATATAGCACTGTAAGACTAGCAGCTCATAGTGTTACGTTCTCGATCAGAAATTCAATTTGTGGTTCTTAAAAAAGCGAACATGAAATGAATTATGGTTGCAAACCGTGAAAAACACATGGTTCAACTTACTTTTTAATAGGCACATGACTCATGTCTATGAGTCATCAGTTTTATACATGCTACTTTCCAATGAGGTATTTCCACCACTGATTGCCCAGTCTTTGTGTTTGCAAAATGCTTGAGCTCCACTGTCCAGGGACTGGTGGAAACTGTCCTCAGATCTGTGTCTATCTGCGCCCGTCCACCGGTGGGTGTGGAGGGGACATGGGTGGGACTACTTGTGGGTGTTAGCCAGTGATAAATAAGGGAACACACTTTCCACCCATCCACGATGCCAGCCTCTCTACTGTAACTCTAAACCCCTAGTCATCATCGCATTGGAACTAAGAATAGCAAAGAACTGGCAATCTCTCTTACTTCCTCGCCTTCTGCGACCCTCTCTCTTCCCCCTTTGAATCCATATATAAGTTCTATTGGACTCCATTCACATGCAAGTTGCAGAAGAAAATAGGGCCAATTTTGGCAGTGCCAGTTTGTGCATTCAAAGGCAGCAGAGTTCTCCAGGGGAAAGGTGTGTTTATCACTGGAAATGCAGTTATAATTAACATTATACCGTCACTAGGCAACACTAGGGAAATGGACTGACTAAAACCTACTGGAGATCATCCATTGAAATGACATCATGGTTGCAGGTGGAGATTAATCCCTAAACAGGCAGCACTATACAATAGGTAGCAACTCCAAATGGTTCCAGGTCGTTATATTCAGTCAACCAGCATCCACCATTTGCATTTGATCAAATGGGTGGGTCTTCTGACATGCCAACTGGCCAATAGCCAACAGTTGAAAGTCCCACCCAGTTGACTGGATCATTAGACATGATGACGTGTCCACCCACTTAACTCCAGAGCAAAACTACCTCCTGACCACTAGAGGCATGGTACTATTTGAGCTGTGATTGGTCTCATATGCAGGGCACGTTCTATTGACTGGTACTATCTGAGCTGTGATTGGTCTCTTCCCACAGACAGAGTCCTGCACTCCCCCGGGGCTGTGTGGCGTGTTTGTGTGACCCCAGCTCGAAGCCCAGCCAGCCTGCAAACATGTCTAAAAGTGACCCCCGGGACATCGACGAGGATGCCATCCTCAAAGGGATGAGCGCCGAGGAGTTAGACGCACTGGAGTACGAGCTGCAGGAGATGGACCCAGAGGTACCGAGAGAACCAGAGGGAACTCCCGCACATTCATGGATATGCACAGAATGACTAGCTCCGTGATAGCTCCTTTATCATGTCCGCTGATATGCTCAATAACTTTTAATAATTACATTTTAGTCACTTTATGCTGTGGAATCAGTCTCCTACTACCAGAAGTAGAACCCCAGTGGATCCAGAATGTTCTGTACACTGTCCACTAGAACTCTCACCTAACTGTTTCTGTCCCAGAATGCCATGCTGCCTGCAGGGTTCCGCCAGCGTGACCAGACCAAGAAGAGCCCGACGGGGGGTTTCGACCGCGACGCCCTGCTGGATCATTTGGAGAAAACCGCTCTAGAGCACGAGGACAGAGACGACCTAGTTCCCTTCACTGGAGAGAAGAAAGGTACATTAACTAGAGGACAACACAACACAATACACTTATTCACACCACTATACCATAGTCTACTCTTACATGAGTGCCTTCGAGTTCCAAACCCACAGTTAGCGATCCGCACAACCATAATATTGATATGGCAATCAGTTGTTACAACTCTACAATGGTGCTGTAATTTACAGAGGTTCTTTCACAAACTCACTGTAAGAAAGCTCCTAGAATAAGAGGACCATGTATGAAAATGTTCAGATTTCAATACGTTTGATTTGTTGAACCCCTTGAATTATAGATTAATTTCATCTCAATTGTTTTCTTTCAAATCCATTTTAGTGTCGTACAGAGACAAAATGATAAAATTGTGTGTGTGTGTGCCAATTATTTGCAGACCTAACTGTACATTTCCGTCCTTCTGTTTTCGTTTCCCTCTCTTTTCATTCTCTTTCGTCTGTGTCTCCAGGTAGAGCGTTTGTTCCTAAAGAAGGCCACGGAAAAATCCCCGAAAGCGAGCAGATCACCCTGGAGCCTGAGCTTGAGGAGGCCCTGAAGAACGCTACAGACGCTGAGATGTGTGACATCGCAGGTAAGAACCAATGTAGTGGGTCTGGGTGTACATTATCACATGAATAAAACAGTGAATGATGTACATATATCGGATGATGTGTTAGTTATGCTGAATCACCATCGTTAAGGATTTAGTCATTTACTGAATTGGGAGCATTTCTGCTTTATGCCACAATATTTTATGGTTACATTGACTAATGGGTGATGGCGTTTTACCGTTTCGTTTTAGCTACACAACCATTAGCCCCTTTCACACCCCTGTGCCACCATATAAATCATGCACATCATTCACAATATGGCCCAGATAACCACTGTTAAATGACAATAATTAAATCCCATCTGTGTCCTCGCTCCATAAGGCAAATCTGACACTAAATCCAGCCAGTGTCGCTCGTTAACAGCAGAACCACACTGAACAGGCATCCGGAAAGTGACAGGCCGAGCGTTTGGGGAGTGCAACCGTGTGCCCTCGTAGATTAGCCTGTCTCCAGCCCCCTTATTGGACACATGGCTTAGACCCTGGAGAGAATCCAGAGGAGGATTAGACCGTCGTTTGACTCTGTCACTCCTTTGTTCGTACCAGGATGTGAATCTCCAATAGCACGGTGGACTGGCTGGCTCCACCAGCTGGCACATCACAATACCTATCAGCTACTATATTTACGGTTACGGTAACCGTCGTTAGCGTCGACGCGGAACTGAAATGTTCAGACGACTGCAGACTGCGTAGAGTTGGACCAGCGTGACACCGGGACACATTTCCTCCACCCCACTCTCTCCTCACAAGGCCTTCTTCTTTCCCATGCTTCCCTGCCTGTCCCGGGTCGGAGCCCGGGGTCGGGGCCGGGGGCGGTGGGGGGGTTTGCTGTCGCAGCAGTTGGCGTGTGAGACAGTTTGGTAGAGAGGGGCGCATCTGTCACGAGACTGGCAGAGTTTCATGTGCTGCCCCCTGCTGGATCGTGCAATTAATTTAACTGGGTCTGGATTTGTAATATCACCAGTGTATTTCTGAGCTGTCCACGGTCACCAAGAATTCATTGCTCTCTCAATATCAATATAAATGCACCTAAAGGAGGGCCCCAATAATACCGAGTAATGTATTGGCCCATTATCAGTTACGCAAACATTGTGCTCAGTATTTCTCTACACGTTTGGACTCCTTAGTGCCTGGCGATAGAGATTAGAGGGCTTTCGTTCGACCGGAGACAACACCTATTTTTATCAGGTCCAGCAGATACACAGAGTAGGCGCATGTATAACGTGGTAAATATTTTTGCATTCTCATGTCATAATGACCTGCTGTGTGGCCTGTCAACACGGAAAATGTGTCCTATCGGAGCCCTCATAAATCTGCCGTCACATTTACACCCAGCATAAAGACGTCATACGATCAGATGGTTCTATACTGTGACAGGCGGAAAGCCTCAGCTGACAACGGCCTCTGACGACGATGAACTGAGGAACCATTTATCTCCGGTGTGTCGATGGAGAAATTCATGACATTGAGCCATTTGATTTGTTCGCAGCCATCCTGGGAATGTACACACTTATGAGCAACAAGCAGTACTACGACGCCCTGGGCACAACCGGTACCATCGCCAACACGGAGGGCATCAACAGTATGTATAAAGAGAACCGTCTCCCGAAGAGTTATAACCACCTTACACATAGGACCTTTTTATGCACCCACTCACCGTTGCTGTGCTTTAGGTGTCGTGAAACCAGATCCGTTCAAGATCTTCCCCGAGGAACCGCCAAACCCTACGAACGTGGAGGAGACTCTGCAGCAGATCCAGACGAACGACAGCAGCCTGTTTGACGTGAACCTCAATAACATCAAGGTGAAGCCAGTGGACTTTAGGATCAATCGGTCTGAACGTACACAGGAGACCACGTGATAGTGTGTAACACCTCGTGTTGTGCCTGTGGTTCGCTGTTTTTGTCCTAGGACATTCCCATCCCGACGCTGAAAGAGATCTTTGAGGCGATGAAGACCAACACCCACGTGGAGTATTTGAGCATCGCCGCGACCCGTAGCAACGACCCCGTGGCCATTGTGAGGACACCCCCCGCTGTATTCTGGCTAGCCGTGAAAAAACGTTAACGTTTTGCATTGTCCTTTTCCCATTGGTATTTATACATCTGACCCGAGTAATTATGTGTTGTGTGTGTGTGTGCGGCCCAGTCGGTTGCCGAGATGCTCCAGGAAAACACCACGCTGACGAGTCTCAACATCGAGTCCAACTTCATCACCTGTGAGGGCATGACGGCCATTATCAAGGCCATGGCGAGCAACAATACACTGACCGAGATCAAGATCGACAACCAGGTGAGACGCCCGGGACGACAGTTGGACAAGTGCTCCGCACACGTTAAAAACAAACCACATATAGAGGCTCCTCTGTAGACATGAAAGGTTAGCTCATTGTGTGGATATTGTGTCGCCCGCCCGCCTTCTACAGAGACAGAAGCTTGGGGACTCCTGTGAAATGGAGATTGCCACCATGTTGGAGAACAACTCTAGCATCCTGAAGATCGGCTACCACTTCACCCAGCAGGGACCGCGCGCCAGAGCAGCCATCGCCATCACCAGGAACAATGACTTGAGTAAGTATCTGTGGAACGCAAGCAGCGTCCCGCGTTTATGGCGGTCAAATTGGATAGAACTAGGTTCATTCACGTCAACCATCTTAGAATAAAACAGCAGCGAGAGAAGTCGTTTGTTTAGTTCTCTACGTGCAATAACCTGTAGGAAGGTGTTTCAGCTTTCAGGTGACCAAAAATGTATTCCTGTGTTCCTGACTCATATGTTCTTTCTTCGTCCAGTTCGTCAACAGAGAGTAAGATGAGACAGGAGTGGAGGAACAAGTTTGTGCCATGAAGTTGCTAGCCAATCAGTTTAGCCTCACGGAGCCAACGTCGCTAAAGACTGCCATTTGACAGCTATGTGCTAGTTATGTCAATAAGGCGCAATAAACCCTCACAACAGCCATGTGCCTCCTTACGCGGTCTAATAAGGCCGGCGGTATCACCTTCTGTCTCTTCGTATGTGTCCAAACATTTCATTTCATTAACCACAATTGTGTGAAAGATTTAATTCATCATAAAAGCATACATTGGTCACATCACTGTGAAGTCAAGTGTATTTTATGCCTCCAGAGTTTGCCACAGCAGTTACTTAACCCCTTCCATGGAAATGTGTAATGTGGTGCTATATCTAGGGAAATAAAAACTGTAAATACGTAAAATAAACATTTGAAATAAATAACTGTGGTGTTAGTTAACTACGGGAGATTCTGGGTCATGTGATCAACCCATGTCAACATGCACAGTATTCAACATCCATCACATCGAAGGCATGAAGTAAAACTGCACTCAGTCAAGCAAATGCAAAACCACATTTACCCAGAGTTCTTCAGAACAGGAACTATTTCATCCCTTAGTGAGCTTGCATGTTCCCCAAACCACCTGACCTATTTTTATATGCTCCCCCCCACACCATTGGGAACGTAACCTAGTCCTCTGGGCTTAAATTACCCTGCCCAGAATATACCAACTTTTAAAGGGGGAGGGGGCACCCATCTGCCCTCCAAAAAGAAGTATGAACCCTCAGCAAACAGCTGCTAACCTCAGAAGATTTTCACAGCCTCAGACTGGCTCCATGTGCGTGTCATTTTATACTACTAATAAACCATGTTTTTAATGTCACATTCAATTGAATAACCACTAGCAAGACATGAGATATATCATATAATATCACCTGGCGGGTTATTAATAGCAGACAAGTCGGGGTAATTGATTCCCCGCTGCTCGTACAGCCACATGAAAAAGGTGTCTTGACATATTGCTTGCACAGTATTTATTGACTGGCGAAGAACACTGTAATAAAGTTGTGCTATTATAGTGCACAATGTTCTTACTTGCCACTGTGGCCAATTCAAACAGACATTTAGTTTGCAGTAGAGAACAAGTAAGTGTGGCATTTCATATACAAATGGCCTACATGTGAGATAGCTTTGTTCAGATAGGTCTCAAGCCTAATGTGGATCCAGCACTTATAGAATGGTCTACAAAGCTTGGCCTCAACATGGGATTAGTCCCAAATGTTTCCTTAATGGGAAAAACACCTAGGATGGAGACAGTGCCAATCATGACAAAATTTGAATCAATGTCACTGACGTCCGATCGCCCGCATGTTTGGAAAATGGCGTAGAGATTGAAACGGTGCCGCCAGTACGGGTCACTGACCTGGGGTCAGTTCTCAATTGTATCACTTGGGGAGGGGTGCAACGTGGGTTCATCTTCATCCGAGTCAAATTCCACATTGTTATCCTTGATCCACTTGCCACTCCTGTCCTGTAGCCATCCAGCACTAAAGAGACAGGGGAAGGTTAGGTGGTAGAAAAGTGATGATATGCTGCCCTCTAGTGGTGAACTGTCAGAACGGAGTCTTCGCATTGGAAAAACGAAGCTGCAAAGAACTAAACAACCAAATCCCTAGGGCTGTCACAATTAAAACATTTAGGTTGACGATTTAAAAAAAATTGCGAGAAACAACTTAATTGTCTATATTGTTAATTTAATTCCACTATTATAGTGTACGCCTAATAACATTGTAATAATTCACATAGTGGATCCCAAGATGGTTCTTTGGATATTTCTCTCAAGACAACACATACTACAAACACAAACGTGAGAAATTGGAATTGAGTTAAAAGGCAGATTATTGAATGACAATGACATTGAATGATTTCCATAACTTTAGGCACACAATACCTTTTTAGTTTCAGATATTTATCCATCTCTCTTCTTTTTTCTGGGGTCATAGGTTCAGTCTTCTGAGTCTGTGCTGGCTTCTTACACACTTTCTTCATTCTCCCAATTGGACACACCTCTTGACTCACTACTCAGGATGAACAACAGTGTTTAGAGTGAAGATCAATAACTATAAATGTATTTTGAAAGAAAGAGTGTAGTCCTATCAATTGGCTAGCCAAAGACACAATTCATGGATTATTTTTGATGAATATATTGACTATTTCGCACATTTTAAAGGTACATTGTGGATTTTCAGAACTGTGGATTTGGTCAAATCTAATATGCTAACAGTTTTTTTTACTCATTTACAATAAATGTAAACATTACCTGAGTTGGTACTCTTGGAACTGGGTAACGACATGTCTGATTCGCTTATGTTCTTCACTGACAGATCCAACCCAGTGCCAGAAAACCTGATTTCACCATCTGGACTGGAACTAGTGGATTCTTTTTCAGACTTTGTGCTGGAAATACATTCCAAAGGGGTTATGTGAAACTGTGATTGTGTGGTCAAAATGGCTTGTGATAAATGTGTCCTAACAGGTCCAGCAGAGTACCTGGTCTTTTTGTGACAACTGTTGTACGGCACAGTCTTCAACAAGGCATGATGAGTGAGCTTACGTGTCTGTGTCAACAGGGGTGCTAAACTAGAGGACTCCTGGAGGCAAACAAAAGGCAAGGTCAAAGTTTATTGTAAACCATTATGTTTTGCTTACAGTAGAAATCCCCAGGATTTAACCAAAAAGCAAGTTGGTTAGATAAACCGTGTTACCTGTCTGCTATCTTCAGCTTGAATATAGTTTTCATGTTGACGTTTCGATATCTCATTTTTTAGTTGTGTTTTCTTCTTATAGAAACACTTCATCCCTGGCAAACAAATGATTAATGTAGACACATTCAAATGGTAGCATGATAAAAGCATTGGCCGTTCATTAATAAAAATGTCTCACCTTCTAGATGTCTTTTCCCTTTTCTGTGTACTGACAGCATGTCAACTGTATCCAAAACTGGCCGGTATGAACACACAAGGCAAGTGTATCTGAAGGAAAACAGAAATGTTATACAGATACAATGAATGGTTCTGCCAAATGAAAGCTTCCGCTTAGTCAGGTCTGGATATGGATAAATTCCAGTTCATTGCAATACCTTCCATTTTTCATCAATGCTGCCTCGTCTTCTGGGATGAAATTAGACAACAGATCTGCAACACGCCGTTTCTGGAAAGTAAACAACCAGTGAACTAGCTAGTTAAGCTCAGTTTAAAATACAAACGTTTGCTCGTTTAAGATAAACATATAGCTAAATTGGCTTACCTTTAAGATATTTAACTGACTCTGATCATTGCCCTCTCTTTTAAACGACATTTTCGTTTGCTTTTACGTTTACTTTGCCCGAGCTACTTTGATTAGGTCGTTACGGTATTTATGTACACATAATAGCTAGCTACTAGCTACTGTATTTACGAATGAGTTACTCCGCCCACACGATGACATCACTTCCAAACAACCAGTCAGAATCCTTCTAAATAAATCCCACCCATTTTTGTCTTCTTCTTTTTTTTTGGAAAAGTTGGCATCCAACTGTACAGGAGCGACACCTAGTGGACAGGAGTGTTTAACAGCGAGAGAGAAGGCCTTCTCTGTACATTATGCTAACCATCTCTCCAAGGAAACAAACAGTCGATAGAAAGACTATTAGTATTAGCAACATTTATCCACTATCTTGCTTAAGCTTGGTTCTTCAACATCATTTGTGATTCAAACTAAAATCTTTGCCAGTTACCTCCTATATGGCTGGCACTGAAATGGAATGTATTCCCCTGTCTTCGTCTCCTCCTTGCAGGAATCACACAACCAAATCTGAATATTTCTTATCAATTTCAAGGTAATATTAATACTTAAGTGCCCCAATATCAGCCGTGCAGTTACAATATCCTTCCTTCTCTCTCGCTCGGCACCACCTGTTCCAGGTTCTCATACACGTGCCATCCCTTTCCCTCCAGATAGCACAAATCTAGCCATTTGTTTTTAAGCACTGACCTTATCCACTGTTTTCCTTCTGGCATACTAATTTACAATTCTAATTCAATAGTATTATGTTTTAGAGCCTACTTAGTGAGAGAATATGCCTCCTACTTATCCTCTAACCCCCACATGAGCTGATACTAAGAGACAAGCATCCCATTGTTTCTTTCCGAAAACAGTCAAAGCTAGATTTCATGTAAAACATGTGGTCTACTCTGAGACATATGACTTCAATCTACCAAGTGCAGTCCAAGAGTCAGTGCATATAACAATCCTATCTGCCCTCACCTTTTCCACCCTCCCATCAGCCAAACGAATGGCCAGCAATTTATTTTCTTATACACATAAACTGTCAATTTATCTGTTTGCCATTTCCATGTTAAACTTAGGTACACGAGTATCTGAAAATGTACTCAGGAATGCCAAGAACTGTTGTTATATGTATATTAACAGTCCCTATTGAATCTATCCACTCTTTTCCAACTATTATCCTATTTAATATTAACTACTATTGGCTACGGAATTAGCCACAGTAGGATGACATAACGTCTGATTTCTAGTGCCACCTTTCTTGTAGGATGTGTATTCTTCGTACTCTGAGTTACCCAATATGTCATGGCCAGTGGTTGTCTCAACTTCAATGACATCTCTCTTAACTTCACCTCAAATGCTGCTACCAGGGTGGTTGAAATTGCTCTACAGTCAATTCACCGTTCTACATTATATCATATAGCTTCTGAACCAACTCGGTGCTGGTGACATGATCCCCTACTGTTTTTTTTAGAAATCGAAAACACTTTTTTATTTTGTTGCGTGAAACTTACATATAAGTGTGAGTTTTGCAAGTGTGCAGAAATTATGTTTGAACTCTATAAACTTTCCGTGCAATTTTGTTCCAATATTGCTTGATTTTCCCATGACTCACGGCAACAATACTGCATGGAACGTCTCCAAGCCAATGTAAACTGAAACGCTATGGAAATTATTATCCAAACGAGGATAATTGAATATAACGTTTCATTCCCTTGTTTTGTAAACGAGCCTAACATCAGCCTTTCGGCGATTATTTTCTCAGACAGCGATTTTTTTGAGATGTCAAAGCAATTGGCCTAAAATTAGACAGGCTAATTGGACCCTTCTCTGGTTTCCATATCGCTACCACTACAGCCTGCTTCCAACTAACAGGTAGTCACTTCTTCGTGGTATAAAGTTCCCACATGGCCCCAAGGCCCCCAAGGCATTGCCTCCTGGATGTGCTATACACATGTCTGGATCTGGATTTAACACCATTCAACATGTGTCAGAGATTCACCTGCATTGAGAAAACGCAAGTAATGTTTACGTTGTTGTTTATGTTGTTGACACTGTGAAGTAACACCTGAGTAACACCTGAGAGTCGATTAAACAAGAATACAGAATTGTTCTAGAATTGTGAACTACTAGAATCGACTCTACCGGCTGTCACGTGATCCTTTTCTTTCACGTGAATGGTACGTGAGCGTTCGGTACGTGCACCACGTGACGTAAAACGTAACGCTTTACTGAAGGCAGCCCCGCCCCCGAATAGTACGGAAATCTTTACTCTGCCAAGTTCGTATTTGTTTATACGTTAGCTAGCTTACTAACTAGATAGTTAGTTAGTTTGCTAACGCGAGTAAACAAGTTAGGGTTAACCATATATACATTTAATTAACAAATCTTACTGTTCTTCTACCGATTTATAAGGTAGCTATAATAAACCGGTGTCGTTATGTTGTATATCATCCACAGTAGTTAGTTAGCATCTAGCAGCCAGTACATAACTGGTACTTTGCAAGTCAAAACATAGGGATTAGCTAGCTGTCATTAACTTGCAGACAGTTACATGTTCCACCACCATGTTCCCCGGGGAACGGGTTCCTCTGCCAGCCGGTGGAGGCGGTCTGCTCCGGGGTAACTCCACCACCAGATCATACGGTAGTCTGGTTCAATCCTCCCACTCTCCGGTACGACAGAGACGGGTTGAACACCAAGTGCAACCAGGAGAGACACTGCAAGGGATCGCGTTAAAATATGGAGTGTCTGTGAGTAGGCATTGCTATTCTAACAGCATTTGAACCTTCTAAATGTGCAATGTTGTCCTATCAAGCATATCAACATGTATAATAAGCCCTCTGTCGTTTTGTACAGATGGAAAAAATCAAAAGAGCAAACAGGCTGTACACTCACGACTCAATATTCCTGAAGAAGTCCCTTAGTATTCCTGTGCTGTCAGACTACTGCCCTGCTGCCAGTAATGGCCTGGATAGGGCTGAAGGGCACCATGGCCAGGGACTGGACATTACAAAAGACTCGACTCAAAATGAGATCACAGAGAACCGGTCTGAAACGACCCAGGCAAAAGAAACATCTGAGCTTTCTCCAATGGATTTTCTGAAAATGATGGATGGTATGATCAGTCTGTCCAAGGAAGCGGCCGTGAAGCGATACCAAGAGGGGGAGGAAAGGTCAGTTCACCCATACAGTTTTATTATTATACAGTCTGACTACAGACCTAGTTTTGTTATGGGTTTAACAATGGATTGGCGGTAGCCAGTCAAATAAGAAGTGTTTCATGTGATTAACTAATGACACCAATGGATGTTGTCACTTCAATACTTGATACATTGTTTTGACATGCTTTTGATCTTTTTTCTATTGCCCTTTTTCCTATGCAGATTGGCTTCTCTGGAAGCGGCATTTGTCAGCCGAACATCAGACCGTCGACTTATGAGGTCACACAGTGCCACAATAACTTCATCTCCCAGAATGCACCAGCATGCCACACTGGGGGCAGTACCCCTCACCATCACCAAATGCACCAGGAAACTGAAGGAACAAGAGGATGAGATCTTTGAGTTGTGATTTTATTCCCTTTGGCAGGCAGACTATTGGACACATACTATCACAATAGTCAAAAGTGATTGACCTCCAAGTTACTCTGGCTACGATTAGTGTTATGTACACTTTAGACATGCCTGAAAGTTGATATACTGTTGAAATGATCTCTGCTGGGATGCTTTATTTACTAACATAGTAATGCACTGTTTACAATTAATTATAAGTTAGTTCCTTGAGTTGTATTTGCAAATTAGTGTGCAATCATTTATCCATCCAAGTTGTGAGTTTTTGTATGTATGTCTGTTGGACCACAGGTTGTGTGAGAAATGCTAACTTGTAGTGACTTATAGAATTTCAGGACTGGAAGTTGACAGTATAAATGACTTGTTTTCAAACCAAAATTATTTAAAACTTCGGGTGTTTGTTAAAATTATGCAATGTTGTACATTACTTTGTTCTTAGAAGAATACTGGCACTTTGTTTTAGTCAACGTATGTTTTAAGGTTGCCTTGTAATTAGTACTCGTGATGCATTTCCCGTGTAGTGTATATAAGCCTTTGTGTTATCCAACAGGAACTATTAACACACATGAACAATTTCTGCATTAGCAAAACGTTCAATGAAGGAAGAAAGTATTTGATCCCCTTCTATTTTTTTTGCATTTGCCCATTGACGAAGATATTATTGCCAACAAGGGGTTTGCCACCAAGTACTAAGTCATGTTTTGCAAAAGGGGTCAAAGACTTATTTCACTGAGTAAAATGCAAATAAACGTAACTTATTTTAAATCTGCTATATATTTATTTTTTTCAGTGGATGTTCTCTGGTGTTGCTCTAATAGGCCTGTACTGTAGCTAATTTCAGTTCATGTTTCTTTTAATGTTTCAATTTAAATGCGTGTGGTTTTTTAACAGCAAAGATTTTTCTGCACATCTGAGAATGAATGCTGCTACTGAATCCTGTCTTTAAATAAATTAAGCTGTGTACAAGTGAGGCAGTACCAGTGGCAGTGACATGTCTTAGACATAAAACCCACTCCAACTTGTTTTGCCAGTAAGGTGGTATTCTGGGGTTCTTGTCGATCTCTCCCATTGCTTGTCTGTCTGTTCTCGTGATTTCTGAGCTAATTGGTGCTTATTTCATTTGTATATTTTTACAATGTTCCAAACTGTTGTTCTGGTAGGCCTAATATTTTATTTATATTTTAAATGTTTCAGATTTAGTTTCTTCATATTGTTCAGCCTGACAGGCTCCCTGGACCTTACCTGAAAAGTCTTTTGTCCATATGTTGTCAGGCATCAATTACAGACTCCAAAGACAAACAAAGCCTTGAGTTATATAATGAGTTATATAATGATACATTCAAATTATGTAATGGAACACACCTGCCTTACTATAAAAATCTGTCAAAACAACTCTTCCAAAACTTTGGCCCCTGATATCCGTGGGGTATGTATAAACTGTTAGCATTTTTATATTGTAATACACTCTCTCAAATAAATACTACTTACACCTTAACCTCATGATAATCTTTTGACTTCATATCCATGTGATTCTGAGAGCCGTGAGGACATAATGCTTCAACTCTTCCCGGGATTACAGAGTACACTATATTTTGTTTTAGTTATTAAAAGAACACATGAGCACGCAACTTGTTTTGATGTCTGATGTCACTGTTGATGGTGTAGTTATTGCTCAATACCCAGGGATTTTTGTCATTTTTTAAAAATGTATTTATTAAAATGGCATGTTGTCAGTTAACTAACATACAACTCTACAATGTGATGTCAATACATTCACAAAACAGGCAATACACATTTTACAAATCTGTGCACCACACACGCACACACACACTGAATCTCAGGATGTACAATGCCCAAATAAGACTGTATTCTTTCATAAATTTTGTCCAATACACTTTTTTGGTGGGTCTTTCTAAAATTACTTTCTCGTACCAAATAACAGCTTTTCTTTTTTCGGCAGGTGCATGCAGAGTTCCAGTCTGACCACTAGGTGGCAGTACTCTCTTCAACCGCATTTCACGTGTTGATTTAAATCATTCATTTTCATTTTGTCAGTCAAGATGCGTTCTATTAACGTTCTCTTTCCCTATAGAACATGGGGATGGAGAGAACAATAAACAGAAAAACCTGAATAGTATAAAATAAGCAAAACGATTGCAACCCAGAAACGTTGGACATACACGTCTATATATAAAGGTCTGGTTAACATCTTAACCTGATCCAGATGTTTCAGGAACTCGGTTTGTAGAGTCTTTCTCACAAGGAGAAATTAACTTGACATCCTGCATATTCTCCATTTTTTTTTTAGGGGGGGGTAAATAACAGATCAGTGATAAACTACATTACGTAACATTTCGGCCACAAATCTCAGCAGTTGTAATTCATAGCGTGGTCACTTCTTGGCTTTTAACACAGTCCTCTTCTAAATGAACCCCATCAAGCGGATCTCCCAGTGTCTCTCTCACAACTGTACACTTGTTCACAATCTCATAACGTCCCTTCATCAATTAGTTTATTGAGGCCAGTGCAGATTTTATTGAGGTTTTTTTTGAAGGGTCCGTTTGGGTTGAAGAGCTGCGTGAGAAGCTCTGGATCGGCGTAGTGGTTGAATACATGGTTGATGCGACCGTGAGACTTGGCTGTTAGATGGGTGTCCACGAGCTTCAACAGCAGATCTCTGCATCCTGTCAGAAGCTCTGACATCACTGTCTTGTCAAATGTGAACTCCACCTGAACCAGAAGAAGTGGGAAATAAATGACTGTAAAATCTGTGTATTTCATCCGTTTCAATGTAATAACCAGGCGAACACACGTTTACCTCATAGAAGCTAATTGCCGTCATTGCTCCTTGATGTAGCTTCTTCTTAAAGTCATGGGCCAGGCTCATCTCGTCTGGGCTGAAGCGGTTGTGTCGGAATAACACGCCGACCTTCATCGCTATCTTGATCAGGTCCTTCACCACTTTCTGGGCCTCGGCGCGGTTGCCCGAGTACTCCTTGGAGACGCGGTAGAGCTCGTCCAGGATCTCACTGCTGGTGTCGTCGATGAACATCTGGACCACCGACTTATTGGCCATGTGACTCAGGACCTTCTTCTGAACCCGCATGGCCATGTCTTTGGAACTGAATGACTCCATGGTTTACCTGAGTTTTGTAAAGAAGGAAGAGAGGCAATGAGAGTTCGTGTTTGTCAATCTGAACTTGGCCCGACCAACGTTTGTTTTCGTATATGACATAAAACATTTGGCCCAGGGGAGGAACCACGGATAATACACGCAGTCCTCATTGTTCCTGTCGCATTCAGGGAGACACTCCTCCAGGGAGGTAATTAGTTCTCCCGGATCATGTGAACCTAGACAACTGTTTCAACACACAGTGTTCAACAAGATTACATTTCGTTTCGTTGCACCCGGAGCTGTGTCACGCCGCTGGGTTTCTGGCTAATGTGTTTAATTCCATATCGAATCAACGATTTGCGTCTCGAGGTACACGTGAAATTGGGCATATTTTATTTATTATTAATGAGTAATCACAACAAAAGGTGATGATGATGACGAAGATGCATGTAGATATTATGTAGAGCAAAATCACAATCCAATTGCATTCGGTTTATTCTGTTTACACGCGAAAACCTTTGACCTGGGGACACGTTTACAACATGGCGACATCGTTTTAAAATAGTTTTCAACACTCCAAACATGGGTATGCACTAACAGATAATAACGAAGGGTTAAGTCATGTCGTAGGACTTTTCTATTGTACACATGGAGAATCCTGTGGTGGTTCTTCAAGTACTAAATCACTTGTGGCCTGTGCGGGCAAGTTTCTGATAGGGGTAGGTATCTTGCAAAACACAGGCAGGTTTCTACAAGTGGACCATCTTCCAGATCGCGGGAGAAATTGAAAAAGTAGACCCTAGCCTCAGTGGTTACCCGTAATTACTGGCTTGTATCTTCTGACAAAAGAATGTTGAAGTCATACACTTAGACATTCGAACATCAATAAGACTTTGGCCCATTTCGGTCTTTTCGAATGACTTCAGTTGTTTTTTTGAACGATGGTGAATGTGTCCGTGTGCGAGCTCTCTTCGTCCCAGTCACCTATCTGACTCAAAGAAAAGCCTAGTAATTATTATTGATGTCACCCTGCGTAGTGAGTATCTGTTCTTCCACATCCCACACAGTGGTTTAACCTGTGGTCCATTGCTTCCCAACATGGGACCTCCTTCTTTGGCCCTGATCCAATGGGTTGAGCCACCCAAATGGTAGCCTTCGAATTGCCACAGCTCTGGAGCGAGCTAATTCAACGCTCCTAAATATATTACACAAGCACTGAATTTAAATGGCTTTATTCTAATAAGTCATGTGCTCCCGGACTCACCGTGCCAACAACCATATCTCCAGTAAGGTGTTTTTTTCTAAATACTTAACCAGCCCAAAACAGTTGAACCATCTATAAACAGCCAGCACACATCTGGTACCCTGGAGTACAGAGCCTTGGCTGTAGTTGGGCGTTCATTCGATTATTTTCCCGTAATGATGAGAATGGAAATGTAACAGTTTGATATAGATTTGTTTCTTTTCTTGTTGCTGTGCAGTTTGTACAGTGGGGAATCAGAGCTGTGCACATAGATCCATCTTGTCTCCAAGAAATGGAGCCACAGGTGGTGAAAAATGCTTTTTGGCCCGGGGTACAAGAAAAAGTGCACACTGTCAGTTTGACTACACTGGTCAAGTGTGTAAAGTAAGAGAATACAGTAGTTGTCTTGCTCCCAGTACAACCATGGAAACCACTGTCCTTTAAGGCTGGCTGATAATACAGTTTATCTGTACACTTCGGCACATAACAACAGTGGCCAATGTCCAAATGTTTTGAAGAGCTCTCAAGAAAACAGTCTGAAAAGTGAGTTTTCCATGACTTAAGTCGTGGCCAGGTTGGGAGACTCAGTTGAGGCCAGGTTGGGAGACTCAGCTGAGGCCAGGTTGGGAGACTCAGTTGAGGCCAGGTTGGGAGACTCAGTTGAGGCCAGTTTGGGAGACTCAGTTGAGGCCAGGTTGGGAGACTCAGCTGAGGCCAGGTTGGGAGACTCAGTTGAGGCCAGGATGGGAGACTCAGTTGAGGCCAAGTTGGGAGACTCAGTTGAGGCCAGGTTGGGAGACTCAGTTGAGGCCAGGTTGGGAGACTCAGTTGAGGCCAGGTTGGGAGAATACAGGAGAGCTGTGCTTGACAGACTGGAGATAGCACTGATTGGAGGATTACGCACAGGCAGGCAGGCAGGCAGGCAGACGGGAGAGGTAAATATTTAGCATTCCTGAGCTAGAGTGTGTGTAAGGTGTGTGTGTGAGTGTGTGTGTGTGGGTGTGTTTGTGGCAGTAAATCCACTGAATTCTCACAGGGCTTAGCAGGGGGGACTTGGGGAGTCCTTTTGACTTGTCTGGACAGAGAATGACTTCTGCTAGAGTTATTAGAAACATGAGGTCCACGACAAACTCTGGTGGCTATGACGATATGAGGATCAGATTAGAGATGTAGTCAGGACATCTGCGTTAGTCTTATGATAAGTGCCATGGGATCCTTAATGAACACATACATCCAGAACACTCATCTAACATCCCATTTACGTAAGACAATGTCCCTATCACTGCCCTGGGGCATTGGGATACTGGCCCCCAAACACCACATCCAGAAATACCTGATCTCCCATTCATGGGTAAACCTGAACTGCTCACCATCAGAAGCAAGCCAGTAGAGTTATGCAGGCTGCTATGCTACAATGAAAATGACACATCAACTGTTTCTAGAATATTCTACCTAGTCCACAAACTCACAGGGCCAATACTGAGTCCACCATCAGCCCTTTCTGTCCAATAGTGGCTTTTTCCTGCTATTCTGTCTCAGCAGTCCGTTTTGCTGTTCCAGACAATATGTGGCAAAATTAGGCGGTGCGTCACAGCAGAAACACTTCATTGGTGTTAACTTAAATGCAGACTGTTTGTCACATTCACACGTTCACTCTCTGAAGAGTTGTTTTTACAGACGACACCCTTCGCTGTCTCGAAAGAGAAGCGAAACACGGAGCCGTTTGTCGTTTCCCCTGTTTGTGTCATCTTCTCTAACTAACTCTGGTATCCTGAATTACGGTCGACTAGTAGAGGAAGGGAAAGTCACCAGTTCACTGTTGCATTGTGAAATCTCCAGCGTAAAGCTCTCAACTGGATGTCTGTCCGTGGACCAGATATCTGCCCGTGCCAACGTGACTGACTGTACGCTTATGTCTCCCAAAACCGAGACCCACATTAACCTCAGTGAGCAACATAACTTAAAGGTGCAAAGTCGCCCGTGAATACGTGACATTTAACTGTGCGATTTGTTTCACGTTATTTCTGCCAAAGGGTGGAGATACTGTATCATCCTATCTGTGCATAACAAGTACATGATGATGTCCTGAGAGGCTACCTCACCTATGTCTGAGTCCTCCGCTCTCTGGTGTGTCAAACGTCTCAGTCTCCAGAGCACGTGTTGGTTGTCAACATAGAGCCCTCAATGGAATCCCTTCATCTTATCCGGCGAAAACACAAAAGAAAATCCTCTGTGTCGCTTCGGTCTGAGCTGCTTACCAGTCCGTCTCAAGACAATTTTCTGTTGTACTTCCTCAAGGAACTAAGTTTTTATGACACACCCCTTAGTGTGTTAGTCTATCTTTCTATTTTCTTCTTCAAACTCTCTTCCAAAAATACACGGTCAAACACTTTTTCTCCTCAGACAATAGCATTTCTCTGTTGTGTCACTATTCTCCTCACTCTTTGCCACTGTCACTATTCCTCTCTGTCATCTACTGTCTCTCTCTCGTCCTCTCTCTCTCGCTCTCTCTTTCGCTCTCGCTCTCGCTCTCTCCCCCTCCCTCTATACCCTGACTGTGTGCCTCTGCTTGTCCTGACAAGTGAACACCCCAGGAAGAATTTAGCAATAATCCAGTGATGCAGTTGTTTGAACAGGGAGCGGCTAAACTCTTTTTGTGTTCACCATTGCAGGAATGGAGCTTCTGTCAGCAGTGAGCTCAATGCCCTCTGCTCAGAAGCAATGTATACATTCACAAAGTGCTGTTAATCCTAAAATGTAAAATGGTCACTTCTGAGGTATTTGGCCGTTGTTACTCTATTGACTTTAACCACAGTATTATAAGTTTGCTTTGGTCACCCTATTGCAAATTCCGACACATATAGTAGTGTTTATTCATGATATTCAGGTTGTAAATATGTAATCAGGATGTGAATCTCAACCTAACACAAATATAGTGTGTGTTCTGTTTAGGCTGAGGGCAGCCTGTTCATCTCATGAAATAGCTCTATCCAATGAGGCTAAAGCCTTTGAGCCAATGATTGTTTTCAGGTGTCGGGTGAGAGGTCAAACCAGGATCCAGTTGAACTGGAGAAGCAGAATATATTCAGGACCACAGTCTGCCATGTGGGATATTCAAAACACTGTAGCAGATGTAGCAAAAACTGAAACTGCCGGTAACCATGGAAACAGACAGGAAGTAGTGCTTAAGCGGTTTCCTGAGGGCTACCTCTTTATCATGTAATGACATCTCACTCGGAAATGTCTACAAGGATCAATCTGATGTACGTCTGCGCACGTGTGAATGTAAGGCCCAAAACTCTAACACCCTGTAGCACTTATCCGTTCTACTGGCACAGCATGTTTAGCTTAGCATGTTTAGCATGTGCATAGCATGTTTAGCTCAGCATGTTTAGCTTAGCATGTGTATAACTTGTGTATGGCATGTTTAGCATGTGTATAGCATGTTAAGCTTAGCATGTGTATGGCATGTGTATGGAATGTTTAGCATGTGTATAGCATGTGTATGGCATGTTTAGGATGTGCATTAAGTGTGAAGTTACAAGGACACTGGGCCTCCCAGTGGAGAGATACGGTACTGTATATTGGATATTTTATGTTCTAAGATACTATACCAATAATTCTTTTTTAAGAATTCCATTACTAAATTGCCGTTATGGAATGTTTAGACATAATTTTAGCTTAATGTTTGCCTACAGTTTTTTCATCTCTTTTCGTATGAGTTTTTGTAAACGTCGTTCTTGTCTTGTTTGAAATTGCAGCCAACAGTACAGGAAAGTGCCAAACGACTGGTACACAAAGAACAACGCAACGTAATTAACAACGCGTTTGTAATTATAATGTGATCCTCTCCGACACATGCCTGTTCTGACGGGTGCGTCTGTGTTTCTGTACACGCCCTGCATTTTCAATAGCTATGTTATCTGAAACTGGCCAGGTAACATATTGATAAGTGTGTTTAGGTTCAGAGAGAGTGACTGGTTTCATTTGAATCAACTGGAGCTGAACCTATCCCAATGTATTTGTCTGATGACTATGAGGGTACTGTAGACAGGATAATATTGCTGTTTTATACTTTTGCTATAAGAAATCAACATAAAAAATGGTTGTCTCTGTCTCTGAAACAGCGTGAAACAAAGGCATTTCCTCTGAAACAGATCAGTCTTTTCTTGTTCTGAGAAATACAGGCTATTCCAAGTAAGTTTCCAGAAAACGGAAGTTCTCGTTGAACTATGTGCACCGCTTCCTTCTGAAAACACACACTTTGTCCTGATCTAGTTTTGTATATCTATGCTTGTTTTTTTTGGTTAACCACGCCCCCTCACCACCTTATGTTTACCTATTTTCTGCACCACCTGTCCCCATCATCTCGTGCCTATTTAGTTTTGTTTGTCTTGACACTCACCTGCTCACTGACTCGTACACAATTTGTTCGAAAATCTTATTTGGATGCAATTGCTGGTAGCTCAACAGCTTAAAATGTTCTGTCATTGTATCGTACGTTACATTGTCACACACTTCTGGCATAGAGGTGCTTTTGTCAGGAATAACACTTCTAATAAACCGTGGGTGTGTTCACTTTTGAAAATGCAACCCATGTTCTGTTACATGGGTTGCATTTTCTGAAATATGCAAGAGCAGTGAATGTGAAGAGAAACCAGCCGTGCAGCGTTAAAACAATCGATTCCTGATCTGATTAGTTCACACTACCAATTAGCGGATCAGAATTGGGCTACCTTCGGAAATGTGCTTCCTTGAACAAGTGACAAATACAAGTGAATCGACGTCATGTTTGTGTAACGGGTGAGTAATGACTAGTCGGGCAGCGCTCCGCAGCACTTCGATCGGTTACGTCACTTGCTCTGGACATTGAATTAGTTGTTACCATCGCTTCGAGGCGTTTGCGAGGCGGTGGTAATTATATTTCATGGGTGACAGAGGTCATTGGGTTCAGGGGATCCCTGGTTCGGGCTCCGTGTGCAGCCGTTGGAGTGCGACTGTTACATTAGTTTGAACATTTGTCAAAGAATATTCACGCTACTCATTTACATACACAGTTCTGATTGACCCAGGCCAATTGCATTAGAGTGGCAACGGTATTATTATCTGTATTGGTAAATAAAGATAATGTTGCTTCTGAGTTTTGATGCAATGGTGCATCGTAGCTTGGGAGGGTACACTGATGAACCAAAACATTATGACCACTCACAGTTGAAGAGAATTACGTTGTTCACCCCCTAACAATGGTACGTGTCAGGGTCTGGGTAGATTAGATGGTAAACGAACAATCAGTATGCGTGGTCACAGTGTTGGATGGAGGAAGGGGCAGAAGTAAAAAAATGACTTAAAGAACATTTAAACTTTTAAAAGTTCACCCAGCACATAAAGAAAATGACTGGCCACTCCGCAGAGTCTGGTCCCACTCTAGGTTTCTTCCTAAATTCGACCCTTGAATGAGATTTTCCTATCCGCTGTGTATCAACTTGTTGATGCTTGCTCTGTCCAGTTTCAGGCTGGCTGTCGTTAATAGCACCTTGTGACGTTGTAAATAGGGCTTTATAAATAAACGTGATTGACTGATTGATTATCAAACGGTTAGGAATAAATACCATTTGTTGCCAAACCCCGTAGTCTATACCAAATCAAGGTATTTTTTCGTCTTCAAGGTATTTTCTCTGTGCTAGGATTCGTGTAACCATTGGCACATTACTTGGTTGTGTCGAAACATGTTGTCTGCCAAAGTAGCTTATAAGCAAATGCCTCCAAAGCCGTTGGATGAAACTCCATCGTTCAGCATGACAATGCCCCTAAACACACTGCCGTAGCGGCTAGAGTTGTCAGGACACAAAGCGGAACATTCTAGACCTGCTCATTGAACTGTCCTCCCAATGTAAATGATCTCGTGCATCATGCTGCAAACCACAGTTGCCATCTATTTTACTGACGCCAGCGTTGTCAGGTCTGGCACAGAGTCTGTATATATCTATATTCACATTCCCAGAAGACAGGGCAAAGTGGATTGCAAATGTAGAGCCATGGAAAAGAGCGTGCAAATTACGTCAACGAGACGGGTCCAATGTGCAGGAAGCACACGGATACATCTGCACTGACGAAACTAAAACAATTAGCGTGTCTTAAGATCTCGAAAACTGCCGTGAAACGCGAAACAAGTTAAACTACCAACTTCTTTAAATGGCCTTTCGGCGTTCATCTTTATGCATTAGATATGTTGAGAACCCAATGTCATACCACATATAAGTTTTTAACTGAACATAATGAATTGTGTTTGTCTTTGCTGTTCTATTCTCTATTGTAGCTTCAACAGAATAACCCATGTAAATACATTCCACTAAATGTCCACAAGGGGGCAGTGTTACACTGCTCTCCCTTTAAATGAAAACACCATTGCTTAGTATCGGAGGCGGGAAGACAATATGTAACGCCACTGGAAGTTGAATTACAGCCGGTGTTGCTTGCTCTATTTGCAGTGGCTGTTGCTTCTTTGGCTACTTCACATCAAAAAGCCTGTTGACATCTCAGGACAATGTCGGATTGATCAAAGATCTTTCGCCCGCTTTGTCTACCACTGCATCTTGAAAAAACTGCTCCTCCGTGGTGTTGGCTGGATGTCATTTGCCACCGGATGTGGGAAACGACATCCAAATACTCCAATACAAATGCATTTGCCTAATGACCCGTATCCGATCCGTGATAATGCTTCTTCAACAAGATATATTGATCTATTACAACTTCAAATAGTCTCCCATCACCTTCCACATACATTTACGTGACATTATAAAAGGCATTTGGTGAACTTCCGTAATTTCTTTTGTATTCTAATAAGCATCCTCCAAACGAACGTTTCCCAAACAAGTTGGGTTCCTCGACTTCCTATTTCTCCCTCCATCACCGCCTTTCTTCCAGGTGTTGCTGTCTTTTTTAATTGCTTCTGTACAACTGTGCAGAAACAAACCCGGGAGGTCTTACGCTGCTGCCCCCTAGCTGTGCTGACATCGCCAATCAGCATCTCTCCACAGATGCCTGAGTAAATTATATTAAAGAACTGACTCATGTTATTTAGCTGCGATAGTTAGCCAGCGATATTATATTCAGTAGTGCTCATGTAGAGGGAATGACTGGTGAGCACTGGTGAGCCAAAACATTATGACCTGATATGCTCGGATTAAGATCTGAGGAATTTGGAGGCCACGGCAACACCTTGAACTCTTCATCGTGTTCCTAAAACTATTCCCGAACAATGTGTGCAGTGAGGCAGGGCGCATTATCCTGCTAAAAGAGGCCACTGCCGACAAGGAATACTATTGAAGGGCTTGAGCTGGTCTGCAATAATGTTTAGATGTGTGGCAGACTGGTGCCCACTAAATGTTCTCAGTGGGCCAGGAATCGTTATATTAATTATGAAACATTAATTGTTGAGGGTTTTTAATGGTGTTTTTGAGAACTAACATTCGAAAACTCGTTCGGAATTACTAAGGAGTATTAGCAGCCTGTAAAATGGTATTCCGGCCAGCCCTAGTACTAGTACTAGCTTATGGATTTGCTGTTCCTTCCGTGTTATCCCACGAGAAGCAGTATCAGTCACCATTACTTTCGTTGTGAGGATGCCAGCCCCTGTGGATTTGACTTGCATGGTGCCGATTCACAATGACCAAGTTCTGAAGGATGAATGGTCATTTAAACATATTCTGCATATCACCTAGCAACGCTACTTCTTTAATCTGCCTCATAACGAAACACATTTGGGGCTGCTAATTTGAACATATCCTCTGATTTAAATTGGACGTCAGATGGCACATTGCTTCACTTCCACCAATGACGTCGTTGGAGAGCTGCCGTCGCGGGGACTTCTTTTGGACTGTAGTGCTTTAAAAAAACGTGTCTGTAGACCGGTGTAATAGCCTAGCATTCAGTGTCTACGCCGCCCCCATAGTCTCTGATAAAAAGATAAATCCTCCGGTCTAACGTGTCCGTGACGGCACAACAGCTGTATCTATGATGCACAGGATGGAGCTAATGGAAATCTCAGCTATGGCGCTCTGTGGTCGGCCGCTTAATGGCAGCCGCGTATCCAGCTCCCATCTCTCGTTCTCCACCCTCAGCACTTTTCCGCCTCGGCAATGTGGCACGCAGCGGCAGCAGTAACGGCTACGCCAGCTGAATGTTAACAGCGATGAGGCCGGCAGGCTTATGTGACTCTGTCCTGCCGGGACCCATCACGCTGCCTGCTCGCTCACTTCCCGTCGCTCGCTCTCCTCTACGTTTAGAGTTGGCGGCTCTCTTTCCCTGTAATATTTGTCCGATTGTCTGTCTGCGTCTCATGCATTTCCGATGGGTGCTTTTTCCAAACCTTAAGGATTACGCTGGGGCCTTGTTGTGTGCAGGATGTTTGTTTTGGAGTATTTCCGTTCTGTGTACTATATGCGGTTTGTGTATTCATCATGATGTGGCAGACGTTATGGTATCGATCCACCGTTTTCTCCCTTCATTAAAATGGAACTCTTTTGCAGTTCTAAATGTCTGAACAGTTTCCTTCTTGTCCTGCATCTCAGGTCGGAAGGATGACAGTCTTGGTGGTGTAAAACATACATGATCTTGGTGGTGTAAAACATACATGATCTTGGTGGTGTAAAACATACATGATCTTGGTGGGGTAAAACATACATGATCTTGGTGGGGTAAAACTTTATAAACATGCACTTTCTATGTTACCCAGTGATTGGCATATGCCAGTAACACCATGTTACCCATCTACTAGTTATTTCCCTTCTTTATGAGACTTTGTAACATGTGTTACGTTATTTTTCGAACGCCTCTGGGTGTTATACTCTATTTTTTAGAGGGACTATGGGTTAACAATTATTAAACAAAAAGTAACTCAGAATTTAGGCTTTTTTAAACAAACTAGGGGGAATACTTTTTTTCCACAAGCTCAGACTTTGTTTTAAATTTTCGAATCCCACTTTGTAACGCAGCAACCTCGGGTGAGAAATCCCAGGAGCTAAAAACGTCTTCAATCTCCTGCATTGTTTGCCATTTTCTTGTTTCACAAGTATTAGACATTTTTCTAATCTTGCCCTCTTCTCTCTCTCTTTCTCCCTCATTCCACACTCACTTTCCACTCGCTTGCCTGTCCCAAACTCTATACTCGCGTGATTAACCCTCCACATCTTTCTCTCTCATTATCTCTCTCACACTAAATTCTCTCTCTGGGATCTCTGCAGAGATGATCACTCTTATTTTCTCTCACTCCCATCTCTCCGGTGATGATATACTCTAGTTGGCTTGGTTACATTGTTCAGGGGCCTACAAAAACCCAATTCTCCTATCATCCCATTTGCTCCGTTCAATATTTTGGTGCATTTTATAAAGTGTGATCTGGGCCGTGCTGTTATGCCTTTGTATTTGATATGTGTCAGTTTGGTGAAGTTAATAGACCCAGACAAATCTCTCTCTACTAGGCCTTTTCAATAACAGCCAGAGGAACCACAGTCTTCTAGATGGTGCAGGAATGGTGTCAAGGCCTAACAAAGGCAGTTGTTATATGAAGGGAAAAAACACGCTGCTTAGAAAGGGAAAGAAAATCCTAGAGTCTGCATATAAATATTCCATTAACTTTAGCCGGCTCTATAACAGTATGTTTATGCATTCAGTGCCCTGGATTTGAAATGAAATGATTGCAACGGGAATAAAATAAAATAACTGTTTCCTTCCATTTTCTCCCTCCTCCATTTTTGGCGCGAGTGATTATCAAGGGTGACACTAATCCAATTTTGGCTTGGCTTGTGACAGCTCTAACATGTTTTTTTATAATGATTTTCTGATTCCTCCTCCTGTTCATTCTGTACACGTACACACACACACACACACCTCTATTTTTAGTATTTCTGAATCCTTATCCCATTATCAGGTTATTAATATGTTTATGGTGATAACCAAAATGACATTGATACTATAAATTGATCAAGGATCGAACAAACTGTTGCAAAACAATTTCCTAGGAACTGCAAATGGTCCGATCTTATTGGTCATTTGGATAATTTATTATAACCTCCCACTGGAACAATTGATCTGAGAAAACAACAACGTACCAAAATAATTATTAATATTCAGGATCAGGTTTTCTTGCCATGTCTGTTGACACACAAGGACTTTGTTCTGACCCATAGCTGCCGCATTTTAAAACGCACACGAACAGTGCAAACAGAGCAACACACACAACACGAACAGTTGTGTGTATGTAATGGGTTAATATAGAATGTGATACATGTATCTTAATGGTGCAATAGAGCAATGTCTAGATGTGTGAACATCTAGGGGAGGATATGTGTGTTGGTATCTAGAGTTCGAACACCCCTCCCCCAACCCCAATAAATAGCCACGTGGCGCTAATACAAGCAGCCGTGTTTTACATTTCTCGCTTTTACATATGTTACTTTAATCCATTTTCCCGTCCAAGACCTCCGAAAATCTGTGCAAAGTGGATAATGTTCCCTCCATCAATCACACTTTCCCCGGCGGTAACTATAATCTCCTATTTGTATTCCTTTACGTCCGACGGGAATCATTTCCCCATGTTCTGTTCCCCGTCGGGTAATGTCTTTGGTTTAGCATCACGGAGTGGCAGCGGCTTAAAAGAGACAAGGTCAGGGAGTCTTTTGTTCCCCTGAGAATATAGTGCACCGACACGACACGCTGGAAGGATAGCAAACACAGATCACCACAAAACAAAAGTGAACACATGACCCAGACTGGATGGGAGGTAATTACCACAGACACTGATGTCCCAAGAAGTGGTCGTGGCGAAGTGACGGGTGTTTGGGAGGTGTTTGATCAGCTCAGTCTGTCCTGAGGGTTGAGAGAATTATCACTGTTTGAGGACGTTACAGGAAATGGTGTGTGTGTGTGTGTGTGTGTGTGTGTGTGACTGGGTATTTGAAGTGAAAGCCCAGTGCAGCTAAAACAGCTTAATCAGCACGTCTGTGTGATAGTGAACGTGTCTGCTGCATGTTTGTGTGTGTGTGTGTGTGTGTATCACATGTCAACACTACAACAGGACCATGTCTCTATGACAACGTGCTGCATGTAATACATCTTCTGTGTGTGATCATCTTATGCCCATCACACTCATTCGTAAGTGTCCCTCTTGTCCTCGTTATCTGTCTTTTGGAATTAAGTGTTGAACTCATCTCTTACTGGTGGCAGTGTTCATATTCTTTCATATGTTTCATACGATCCATAGACACAATATGAAGCTGTGATAACCTTTTCAATACCTAACGTCTTATTGCAGATAAACGACTAGTTTGTAAAACCATGCTCAGACATTTTGATATTCAGCGGTATGGACCTTTGGTTCCAGTTATCACACTGCAGTTCACACTCAGTCAGAAGCCTCAACTGAACGCCACTATTGTTCAGGCATCAATTAATAACGTCCCTCTACTAGAGAACAATGCACATTACGTCCTTCTGAAGGTTTCTGGGACAGACTGTAGAAATCTTTCCTCTTGACTGGAGCCTCAACCAGGCACAGGACGAGGCAGACCGGCACATTAGTTATACCGCCTCGGCAGCTACGATGCAAGGAACTCGTTCAGAAATCACGGCTATTATTTGCGGTCATGTTTTCCTCGACCTTGAAGAGAGTCGTGCTGCACGTTATATTCTGCGTTCGACAGCATTTCTGGCTGTGTCAAAATATGCGTTTGGATCAAAGGAATTGGCCACATTTGGAATTCAAGTTTATGTTTGATATGTTGTTTTCTGTATTGTGTGTGTGTGTGTGTGTGTGTGTGTGTGTGTGTGTGTGTGTGTGTGTGTGTGTGTGTGTGTGTGTGTGTGTGTGTGTGTGTGTGTGTGTGTGTGTGTGTGTGTGTGTGTGTGTGTGTGTGTGTGTGTGTGTGTGTGTGTGTGTGTGTGTGTGTGTGTGTGTGTGTGTGTGTGTGTGTGTGTGTGTGTGTGTGTGTGTGTGTGTGTGTGTGTGTGTGTGTGTGTGTGTGTGTGTGTGTGTGTGTGTGTGTGTGTGTGTGTGTGTGTGTGTGTGTGTGTGTGTGTGTGTGTGTGTGTGTGTGTGTGTGTGTGTGTGTGTGTGTGTGTGTGTGTGTGTGTGTGTGTGTGTGTGTGTGTGTGTGTGTGTGTGTGTGTGTGTGTGTGTGTGTGTGTGTGTGTGTGTGTGTGTGTGTGTGTGTGTGTGTGTGTGTGTGTGTGTGTGTGTGTGTGTGTGTGTGTGTGTGTGTGTGTGTGTGTGTGTGTGTGTGTGTGTGTGTGTGTGTGTGTGTGTGTGTGTGATTTGTAGGTCCCTTTACATGTGTCAAAAGGTGGTTGGGCTTTGGCTGCAATCTGTGCCAGTTAAGGGACTTTGCGGGTTCTCCAAACATAGGGGGAGATGGAAACCAGACTGGGTCCATTTTTGTAGAATGGACTAATGACGGGCCTGCCAATATGGCACAAATCCCGCACTAATCCCCTCGCTTTTCTTCCGGTCTGTTTGGTCTTCTCTAATCTTATTGGACAATTTTTTTTAATGGCTCCCATTAAAAAACGCCACCGTAATACTCTTGCTTTTTTAAATTTCTATAAAGTGTACACAGCGAAATGAGACATTAATTTGTCGTAAGTAAACATTGCTCTTGCTGATTTGTTGAATGCACGAACACTATCTAGTGACTGTGGAGGGACAGGTAACACTGGTTCTGAGTTGGTATGAAGTGGTGTTGGTATTTGTTAGTGGTCAGATGTAAAAGCAATAAGCGTCTTGACTAGCGCTTCCAACTGACTACTCCTAAGCTGGGAAGGTTGTGTAGACAATCGGTTTTTGGCACACGCTAGAACGATCCTCCTAATCGCACTATTGTTGACTTATACAAGCGATTTCTCCTCTCCATTTCCGATAGGCGTAACGCTAGCTAGCTGTGGGTGGTCAACAAAACTCAGCGTGAGGTGAGTTAGCGATGAGGTGAGACGAGCAAGGTGTCCCCAAGGTGTTGTACTGCTGCAGTGAGCCAATGGTTTTTGCCACAATATTTCACTATTTCACAATAATGTCATGTAAAGATCCAGAGTCCGTGGAATCCAGAGAACCATGTTTACAGTCGCCTTGTTCTTCTAATGTGTTCAAACCCTACTGTTGAATTTCTGTAATTCTTAGTTTGGGGCTTTAGGCTCAAGTCTTCCCATTTCCGTCACCCTGGCAGCCTGGATAAGTATCCTTTCCATAAACACTATGATTATTCCTGAGAACACTAAGCTTAAGACCAATTATGTAATCACACGGAGATCGTCGTCTGACAACTGTATTTGGAACGTGTCTGTGCCAGAGGAGGGGGGGAACTCAATCGATTAATTCAAGTGTGCTTAATAGTTTTATGCCACGGGAACCTGCCCCTCGTTCAGTCGGTGAAACCTCTCATTTGATTCTCTTCCCAGCGACCACCCGGCACATAGTAATTCTGTCACCCGCAGAACGAGATTACCATTAAATTCTGAGCCTCCCTCCACACGTTCTGCCTAAACCAACATCGGAGCTCGGGCGGTGGGGTGGGGGGGGGAACGGGGAGGCGGAAACGCCATTTCCACAGCTATTGTGTCACTGAATGCTGGGTAGTGAGATAAACCAACCCTGGCGCCGTCTACTTCCCTCTATGCCAGATGCTGTGACCTGCCAAGGCAGACACGTGCCACCCTCCCTGCGCCACCTTCCCAGTGCCAGCTCCCTCACAGACGTCTGTGTGTGGTTCCGGCCTCCTTTTCCAGTCAATTTATTCGCATCTCCCCTGATCCAACCCCCCGGGGAGAGAGTCAAGGTGTTTAGAATCTAAGAGCCTGTTGACGGGTTGCTGTATGGGAGACCGCTGCTGCTGTGCCTTTTGTAATGGCCACACTTCAACCTCCGTCACTCTGGGAGACGTTTGGGAGAAAAGAGGGGGACAAATATCCCTGGCTCCATTGTCATTATAGCCACACACAGACAGAACGAACGGAGCTGAGAGTAAACAGTGTTCAAGACGCTTAGAAGAATGCCCAGGGCTATCACCTGGTTTGGTATCAGTCTGTCAGAAGCATGTCCAGGTCTTTCACCTGGTTTGGTATCAGTCTGTCAAAAGAATGTCCAGGTCTTTCACCTGGTTTGGTATCAGTCTGTCAGAAGAATGCCCAGGGCTTTCACCTGGTTTGGTATCAGTCAGCTATCAGAATCATCTGAAGCTACAGTAACATTTATTTACTGACAAAATAGATTACATTTATGAAAGCATTATAATGGACCCATTTCACTCTGGTCATGTAGAAAAAACGCCCATTTGTACAACTACTTTCTCATTTTTTAATGCCCATTTTTACAACTCATTTTCTTGAGCGTTGAGTATATTTGAAGAAGCCTGGTGACTTCAGAAGACGCAAACCGAAAGACCTTTGCTCAGTCTTTGAAATGGCTTCAGCTGCGAAGGAATTCCGAGTGCGATTCTTAAGGACCTTTGGTCAGTCTGGACGTTAGTCCGGGTAAAAATAAATGGGGTAGAATTAATCATTTCTGAAGGGTTTATAAATGGTTTATGAAGCCTTCACATAATATTGCATACTCCGTTTAAAGAGTGACAGAAACAGACACTCAGTTTCAACATTTGAAAGGATTAAGTCTAGGTTGGTCATTGTCTTCTAAACGAATCTATGTTTAGAGCCATTCATTCAAATGCACATTTATTATATGCAATGCATTATGAACAAAGTCCAACACGCATAATGCAAACCAATTATTTCGCTCTTGGCCTCTTTCTCAAAGCAATTAACTTCACTTAAAAAATGTCTACGTTTTTTTTTATGGCGAATTACATTGCTAGTATACCCAGGGGCATCTGTTCAATATTTCATTCACAACTGTGAAAGTCATTAGATGAGTTTTCTCCTATATTATTCCAAACTTTTATCTGACCCTGCATGGAATGAAATATCAAACATTTTCTTTTGGATTTGAGGTATTTTAGTTATTTTCCATTGGTTGCCATATAAACACCACTAGGTGAAATTAACGAACAAAGATGATTTGATATCAACGGCGATGCGGGGGGGAAGGTTTATCTGCACTGTAATTTCTTCATACGGCCACACCAAGACATATTGTATTACCAAATACACAGAACGGTATTTCAGCACAGAATTGTTATATGCTACAAATGACTATGTGTTCAAAGTGCAAGACAGTCATTTGTAATTTGAGGGTATTTTCATCCACAATGGACTCACCATCTAACAGTTACAACATGTTTGGTTAAAAGCCCCCTTATTTTAGCGCCTACAGTATTTGTTCAGATGTTATGCATAATTATGTCCAAGAAAAGATCTTTGAAGAGTTATAAACGGTAGTGCATCAATGGGAGTATAACTTTCTGGGTGTGAAATGTGGGAAGGAAAAATGTCGTCGGGAAAATAGTGTAGTTTACATGAGCAATGTGTTTCATTACCCGTAATTCAAACTCCAGTGAGACCAACGTCTGCTCTCAGATCAGTCCCCGGGTCCCGTGGAGGGGCAGTGTAATTCACCAGCGCCGTCTGGGCTTCGGAGGTTTGCAATTAAATATAACTGCTTTGCCTTATTGCACTCTAGCGACTCCTGGTGGCAGTTTGGATTCGGACAACGTGTCCCTCCCAACGCGTTTGGTTTCTGCTACAGCCTTTCTGGACGGGTGAACCGTGTGATAAGCTCCAGAATGGCAGCGGTTGTGCCTCGGAAGACGGATATTTTGACACGGACTCTCCCGCTCCCGGGCCGGGAGTTCGGAACACAAATTGGATGTCACAATATTCAGGGGGAAAAGTAACGCTTATACTTTCTTAAAAAAGGTACCCATAGATGTGGGCTTTAAATGGGTTGTGTGGAACTCTCTTGCAATTGCTTATCCCACCTGTCTATTTGACCTATCATCCAATTCCACATCCCGAAGTGACCGGGACGTTTGTCACCATTTACAGTTGTAACAGTATTGATTCCCATATAAGCAGAACCAGGCCCTCTTTCCCATGGTGCAATTTCAACTTAACTCATGCGTCAATAAATCAATATGGTCCAATGAGGCTGCGCTGGCAGAAACACTCCCGAATGGATAACCAACTAAATGAACAGCCCAAACCCAAACCCGAACCTCCATCTCAGGGAAACCAGACTTCAACGGATGCCTCTGAGAGCTTCCGACCACTTTCTCTCATCTGTTTGTTTGTTTGGGTTCATACAGGCTTTCAGTTCAAAGTCCTCTTTTAAGATGTTGCCGTGTTGCCGCTCTTACTCCTGGTGATTTTCTACAGCCCAGATGCACAATAGAAGTAATCTGGTGCATATTTGCACAACTGAACGGCTTTATATAACCAATGAGCTTAAGGGCACTGCTAAAGCAATTCGGATGCTTATCAGATTTTGGGTTTCAGACCCAGGCTCGTTCTGCCTTAACGAGATAGAGGGCATTATTCACAGTCTGCTATTGTGGCCTTACTTATAAAGTTCTATTCCCTGAAAAGTCTTGAATGTCATTTGCTTCTGATCAACGGGCCATTCTTACGACAAACAATATGAAAGTGTATCTTCTCACAGGTGTTTATCGGTTCTGCACTAGGCCTGCTGAATGTGTCTACGATATTTGCATTAAAAGGTATAATGACGTAGAACCCCGCACAGGGTTCCGGGGTTTTTCTCACCCAAGATTTAGCTTTTAATATCGACTAGATGCTACACACTATAGACAACATAGAAATGAAAGCAGGAAGTTGCTATTGACAGAGAACAGAGATTCCCACTTTGAGGTTCCCCGGTTCAGTGACCGTGTCTCGTCCTGGAGGCCCCCTAAAGGAAGAGGAACCACTAACTAGCTGATCTGACCGCCATCTATTATTTAGCACACGATAAAGGCTGCAGAAAGCCAGGAACGGGTCTGATGGGTCCTCCAGAACCGCAGGGGGGGATGCAAAGATCACGGAAATGTTGGAGGGATAGAATGAAGAAACGAAGACATTACTGTTCATTCCCATCTTTTAAGATTATGTCTCACATGAACTCTCTGCGTTAAATTGTTGTTTTGCTGCGGGATCTCCTTTCTGCTTCTTGATCTTTTAGCTAGGTCAACAGAGCAGTTAAAGGTGATGTTAGAAGCTCTTACGGCACGCTGGCTGGAGCGTTAGAAATTTAGTTTCAATGCCTTGAGGTAAAAGAAGGAAAAGATGTTTCACGTGCGCTATTATTCATGTGCCTATGAAGAGGTCTTTGAATAAGCAGGATATTTATGCATCACAATGTTTGTTATTCAGATTTGTCGAGTCCTAATGCCCATCCTAGGACGCTGGTGCTCTGTGCTATTGAGATGGCCTGGACCTAGAAATGCAAACACCACAACAAAGACAAACACTCCACACCTGAGAGGAATAAAGCATTGACTATTTACATTCCGTTTTGAATATCATATTTTTGGTCTAATTCAACACCTACGGCTCGGGAACGGGAGAATAAAGTATTTCACAAGACCGATGGCATCAAATCCGAAGAGGATTTAACTTAAAGCCCCCACCCCCAAGACATTTGATTGGATACATATAATTAAGTTTATTTCCCAAACTGTATGGACCACAGGGTTCCCGTAGAAACATATTGGGGTAGAGCAGCAACCAAAAGTTCACATTGAAAATGACTAACGATCACTTTATCAGTTAAATATGTGAACATTTGGCAATATGTACCAAGCTAGTGCTTTGCGTGCTAATGAACATCTGACCTGCATCTGTCATCACTTTTTTCCTTGAATCATCTGTGGCTAGCCAGCAAAAAAAATCTAAATCATACCACGATTAAAAGATAAATGGCCGGGTCTGAGTAATATTTGCAATTCTTTTCGAATATTATTCTCACGAATGGCACAGGGCCTTGTTTTTCGGAATATATTTTTCATCATTGCTGAATTGTAGTTTTGGATCCTCAGAAAGCCAGTCGTCATAATAACCAGGGCCATGAAGATAATGAGGCAATACCAACGATGGCCTGTTGACCGTAACCTTTACGCTTTCCTTGATGTCAACACTCGATCAATAAAGTAATGGCAACCATTTCAAACACGAGGACGAAGGATCATCGACCACCCGACTGTGACCTTTCGAAAATATCCTTAAAAATGTCTGGGTTTAAAAAGATAGCGTATTCACTTCTGTACAACGGCGTAACCTTTGTCCGTATATAGCCGGGAGAAAGTAGAAGAAGTTTGGCTCAAAGTATAACGACACTAAGTACTATATCAAAGTTCCATGACTTATGACTCCGTCTTTTCTAAATGGTCGTGTTTGTCTGCAGGGGGTCCTGCTGGGTGGTCGTGTGTTATTAATATTTGATGGAGAATGATCGGGGTAACCTTTAAGACGTCCCACAGCTATAAAACTCCCTTGTGACCTTTTTACAGACACCTGGACGGACTTGCCGCCACACTGGCTTATCTGCACTCCTGCTCCACAAAGCAGCCGTGTATAAAAACACATCATACAAATGATAGACGTTCGGCAATAAATCACTCCGCCAATCAACATTTCTTTCGAAAGTTCCCAACGGGTTAGAAATCCAAATTCACATTGTTTGTTCCGCATACGTGATGTAATTTGGCTTCAGAGGCTCTAAGCCCTATATATATATATATACACACACACATACGTGTATATTAATATATATTATTGTCCCATTTGCATAATGATGCATATGAGATGCGTATAAAATAAAGCTATTATTAAAGTTACCGCCTTGCAGACAGGTCCAGGGTTTGAATTGGATTAGCCCAGGGGTCTGTGGAGGGTACCACAGTTGGCCAGAACTGCCTGGGGTTGGGAGGTTAGTAATCTAATATTGCTGTTTTGTCACACTCTACTGACTCTTTGTGTTGGCTTGGGTCTCTGGACTTACGGCAAGTAAAGATTCCAGTCCGGACTTCCCCGCGGACAAAGAAACAAACAAGCAAAGAATCAGAACAGGTTTCACACAATGTTGAAAACTCTTTTGTGTTTTGCACAACCGTTCGTTACGTGAGGCAGCGGGCAATTGTGCTAGTAATTAAACTCCCTCCAGGACGCCGTACACTCTGTCTATCCCAGTTACAATATCTCGGCATAAACCCTCTAGCATTAAAATGCTCATGTTTAGGAACCGAGTGCCTTACTTTCCAGTGACTGTTTGTCATTAGCATATGACCAGGACATGCTAAGATGGATCTCAGACTTACGATGAAGATAAAGGGGTGGAACACTCCCGCAACATGCCTTGCAGCTCGACTGAAACAAATTACTTGCTTCAGCTGAGCACGGAAATGTGCTCACAAGTCCCAATGAACGCACGTGACACCAATTCTCAAACTGTCAAGATCATTCGGACATTTTAGAGGAGCACACTACAGCTCGATGAAAAACTAATTATTAAAGGTGAAATACTGCAGAGTCTTCGAGGTTCTCCAAAATTCGTGAGGGTCTTGTCTAGATTTTGTGTAACATCACCTCATTCACTCTAGTCCTGGACTCTGATTTGTTGACATTTGAAATAAGGTCCCTGGGAGAACATCCCTTTGTTTGGAATTGGAAACCTGTATTACAATTTTAAACGTGGCACGTTATACATACACGTTATAAATACTTTGGAGAAGGATACAGATTGCTTAAATCCGAGTTCTCTCGTTACCTGTATTCGTAATTCTAAAAACTGTTCCAATTGACACACAAAGTTGATGATTATTGATGAACAAAAGTGAAAAACAAGTATAGTACATCTCATGTAAAAATGTTTGTTAATGTGTACCTGATGTAAATCTTTACCTAATGAATGTTTGATCGAATAAACTAATTGAATGCTTTTTAGCAGATTCCCAAACCGAGAATTGAAAAGGTCCAACACAGTCGATTTTCTTCACTATGAAAAAAATGTCCGATGGTCTTTCTCTACCAGTGGCCCTGACAAGATTGTCGGCGCTGGCGAAAACTGTCAAGCACAGAGAGTATACTATGGTTCTCCATGTCAGCATCATTAATGTTAGGATGGTACAGCGGAGGTCAGCAAGCTTTAGCTCGGAAACAAGCTAGCCCGACGAGTCTGACTCCATCCCATATAAGGGTCACTTTGAGCTTGACAACAGACTCGCACTCAATACATGGCTGAAAACAAAGTAACATCTCTGCAGAAGACAGCAATTGCCGATAACTGGTTCTCACTGGCACTCAACCACAAAACAGAGCCACGTCTGAGATACTGAAGAGTGACAGACTCCGTCCAAGTCGGTGCACTCCTTTTGTCAACCAGCATAGCAGGTGTCCTCTGTGGTCTGACAATAGAGGTGACCCCAGCTAGCAGGCTTTTAGCCGCCATGCTAGTTTAGTGGAGTCTGCCCCTGGCAGTCACTCTGGCTCAACGTGCCTATTGGGATCGTGCCAGAGGCTCGACCTACACTGTCGTTCGAAATGTTTGGGGTCACGAATAACGTCCTCGTTCTGTAAAAGGCTTTTTTATCATTAGAAAACTATTTTGCGATCATGTGAGCACCGCGGAAAACTATTCCTTTCGCATTTTCTTAGCATGGACAAGCATGGAAAATAGTTTCCAGCTACAATGGTAATACTTTGTATTTCAGATCATCAGATTTTTGTGTATTTTAATGGACAAAAAATTCAAACAAGGACCAACAAGGACACTCCCAATTGATCCCAAATGGTGCATTGATGTTTTTCTACATAATCCTTGGTTATATGATCACTATGTTATCTGTGTTTGACAGTAGGTCTTGTGGTCGTACAGTCAGATTCTGTCTGAATAAACTGCCCATGGCCCTTGTGGTCTCATTTGGATGTTCTGACCTGCTGAACACTTAAATATTGATGAACAATGTGGCCTTAAAAGGTCATGTTCTCCTATGATCTCGACTCAACCCCCTGGAGTCCTGGTTCTCTTTAGATTGCCTCCCAGGTTCCACCCTATCCAGGGAGTTATTCTTTGCCGCTGTTCAAGATTTTATTATTTGCTCTTTGGAGTTGCCTGGGTATTTGAATCGTTGCTCATGTGAGAAGGACTTTATAAAACACATTTGACAGCGCGATTTCAGAGGAAATATCAGAACTTCCTTTCCGGTGTGTTCCAAACCTGGCAGGGTTAGGGTTAAGGTTAGGTCTAGAGTTAGGGTTAGGGTTAGGTCTAGGTCTAGGGTTAGGGTCAGGTCTAGGGTTAGGGTTAGGGTTACGGTTAACAGACCAGACGGAGAGTGTGGAGAACCTTCCATTCACATGTCATGGACATTAATAGGTCTTTAGAACATGCTTAATCATACAGTTTTGTAAGACACATGTCTATACTGTGTGTGTTTGTCAGCCCAGGTACACGACTGGTGTGATGACCAGGAGAGCATTTAGACTCTCACCAAACTGGTACAGATCTGTCCCTCTTCGTTCCTCTTCCCTGGGCGGCGCTTTTATGATTGGGCTTGTAAGAAACCTGCCCTTGTTATCAAAGAGTGATGACTGCTGGGGATTTGGTGCCAAACATTTGTCTCTCCTGGTGCCATTGATTGTAGTTGACAGTTTTGTTTTACCCCAGTCATTGAAATGTCTTTTATTGAAATATCTATTGGTGTCTTGAGACGGTTTTACAAACGTGACTATGTTTCTTTTTTATGACATGTTTAAATACAACTGAAATTATTTGAGTAGATATGTGGCCTGTCAAAAGACAATATTGTGTGTGTGCCTAAATTGACATTATTCTTCTGCATAAATACTTACTTTCAACTTTCAAATAATGACTTCATTGTAAACTGAAGTGATAACAATGAATAAGAAACACAATAAGTATATTTCTAAAAAGTCACTATAAAGAGGGACAAGACATAGAACTAAATACCTACAATTCACAGAGAAACATGTAAAAAAACAGAGATGTACAGATAAAGAAATCATTATGATAGATACCATCCATAGTGATAGATAGATTAACAAAACACACAGATAGATTAACCATTTATAAAAAAAAGTTTTCCACAGAGCTTAACATATATGAAAAACGTATAGACATTAGAGATGGATACAGCTTTTATAGTGATTTGTAAAAACTACGAGTATTCACCCGAATTAACTATTCAACATATTACAATTATATTACATATGACAAATTTACAGTTGTGTCATGTTCTGTCAGTTTAGTGGACTTGTCTGTGCTCAGAGTGATATTGAATGCGTTGATAATCATTCTATCCGAGCTCTGATTATTGCATTTTAGGAACAGTATTCCAGATTTTCGTTGAATGTTCCTTTGTTCTCGAGTTTTTTCTTCAGAATTGTACTATCTGTGGAACCTCTCAGAGACCAAAAATCATGTAAAATACCTCAATTTCACACAGCTGTACTCAATTAATTGAAATTGCTCACTTATGCAATCACTTAGCTTTTGTTTTATTTTTAGAATCAATGAAAATATTTTAATTGTCCATTTGACATTATCTGCGCTTTTGTGTGCCAAAATCATTGAATCAAATCCATTTTAGTTTCATATTGTAAGACAATGAAATGTAAAAAAGACAATTTCTTTCGAAAGACACTATATGCACAATAAAGGTACAAATGTAATCTATATTTACTTGTGTCAGGCTGAGTTCCCTGTTGGAACAAAGCTTGTAGCATTTAGGCAAGGCTGTGATAGCAGCTGGTGGCGGTCTTATGTTCTAGCAGCTGTGGTGACGTTCCCGATTGGGAGATGGACGCCTCAGTGGGCTAGAATCTCCTCCAGAAGGTAGTGCATTGGGTTGAAATTCCTTCCTTTGTTCTCAGATGTGGATTTCTAAAGTTTCTCCGATCACTTTCTCCAAACCACTCGGTGTGATAATAGACTTTAGTTACAGTTGTTTAATAGCTGAGTGTACTGGGACAGTACTGGACAAAACATGTCCAATCAATGGCACTACACAATGGTTGGATGCAAACATTATAGCCTATCCATTTCTTAAAACAGCATTGAATAGTAATTCATCATTACCTTGTGTTGAGCATTGAACACTGTATCTGTGTGGTCTTTCATAGCAAGGTTACGTTATAAACAAGTCATTTTAACACTCCTGGCTTAAACACTGTAACTGTGAAGTCTTTCATGACGATGTTACTTAATAAACAAGTCCTTGAAACTGTCCTGGGTTCTCTCCTATCACAGTGTCTTCTTTTTCCCTTCTCAAATGCCACACATAGTTTCAAGTCAGTTGACCTTTACAATAAAGCATTGCGGGCAGTCAGTACATACATTTGTGTAATGGCTTAGAGGTATTTCCTCAAGGACACACTTGCATATAACAAACATTTAGGATGCAGGAAAATTGTGCAGAGAATGGATCATGGAAAATGTAATGCCATGCTAGGCATTAGCTGAAGTGTAGTTTTATGTAACAGATTTTGACATTTGCCATTAACATTGCTACTCAGGCTGCGTTTACACATTCAGCACATTTCTGATCTGAAGCTCAATTATCGTCTAGATGGTTGATCTGATCGGTCAAAAGACCAATAGGTGGAACAGAATTTGTGTGTGAGCATAAATGTTGTAAATAAAGGTTCTGTTGGCATGGACTAGCCCAATAATTAATAAAGGGTTGTGCATGACCCATAGGTTTGTGTGGAAATTATTATCATTTCAGAAACATAACTAAATAAGATATAAAAGGCAAGTTCGTGTAAAGAAATCGATTAAATTGAAGTAAATTCATTAGGTGCTCATAAATGGATTTCACATAAATAATAATTATGTTCATGGCTGGAGTAACTGGGATGTTTTGGAAGCCACACCCATGGCCACACCCATGGACCCACCCACCAATGATCACACCCATGGCCACACCCATGTCCACACCCATGTCCACGGCCACACCCACATATGATTCGTATTCAGGGAGAAATCCATTGGTTCATATCCAGACAATGTCTTATTTGTTTTCACAGACAAGAGCTTCAGGAAGGTTTAACTTTGCTTTTGCTCTTCTCATCTCGTCTCATTTAGTGCGTACTACTTTAACACGAACACAAAAAGTGTTTATAACAATTCAAACAGAGTGAGGTGCATTCAGAAAGAAACCAATCGAAATGTCCAGGTAATGTTTTCAGGTGATATTTAAAATAACAGAGTTCTGAGTTCCTGTTATATTCCATATTTAAACTTTAAAATCCGTCTAGCAAAACGGAGGCATATGTTCAATAGGAAACCAACAGATGGATATTAGCCAAGAATGGGATATCGTTTATTAATGTTTATTCACTTCTACCGTGGCAACTTTATTGCTAACTCGATTGAGCACCTGGCTTTAGAGAGCCCATGTCAACACGATGGACAGATGGTTCAACTTTCATGTAAAGTCTCCAGCATTACCATCACTACTGAGGGCTTCTACCACTGCTTCTGCCACAGCTTCTAACACAGCTTCTACCACAGCTTCTGCCACTGCTTCTGCCACAGCTTCTACCACTGCTTCTACCACAACTTCTACCACAGCTTCTACCACAGCTTCTACCACAGCTTCTACCACTGCTTCTACCACAGCTTCTACCACTGCTTCTACCACAGCTTCTACCACTGCTTTAATCAATGGGTGGGATTTCTAACTTCCTTTGGGGTCATTTAATCATCCTTAGAATCTTACCATCACTACTCTCAGCAATATTTTAATATGTTCCATGTTAAGCAGCCATATTTGTTCTGTCACAAAAATGTTCCTTCAGGTTCTGATGTTTCTTAGTTGATTATAAACATGATTTCTAAATGGCGACCTTTGAATTTCCTCCATCCGTCCAATATAGAGAGTAAAAAACACACGTAGCCTTTGGACAGCCATGGGAAAGGACTTTTAATAATTGTATACCTCTGTTTGCCTCTTGCTGCTGAGATCTGGGGATTCGCTTGATTGGTAGTCGGGCGGCGGGGGGGGCGGGGGGGAATTTGTTTGTGGTCACTGGCTATCGATCTTGGCGATCAGATAAGGAAGCCCAATGACAGGCTGTTAACCTCAAACTGTTAGAGGATTAATTCCTTTCATCTCACGTCAACCTTCCACCGCCCCGTTCACTCCCTCGGGAAGCCCAACGAACCCCAGCAAGGACAGGGTAGGTTAGCCCCCACTAGATACACATTCAGTCCTCCACCACGCTGTCTTCAATCCTATTATTTATAACCGTGAGAGGTGAGGTAGAGGTGTGTGGCAGCGTGGGTTATTACCAATGGCCGTCACGCTTTACATTTCCCTCACCTTAATGCTCAACCGGTCCTTAAACATTGAACGACGATGAACTCACACAGTTCTGGGATCTGTACTCATTTCAACGCAATCAATGTTTATTTTAAACGCGAGCCGAACTGCTTTGAATGTAACTCGCTAATGGGACTTTCTGGAAACTTTGGAGGATCTTTGTTCCAATTCACTTTTCCACTTTATTGAATGTGAACGTAAACGCGTCTTAAATTGCAAAGAGTGCGCCCATTATTGTACCATTATCTCAGGATTTATTCAGTAGAATTGGAAAACCATTTCCGACTCGTGGAAACGGGTTACATTTTGAGCGTGTGGCGCGGTGCATCAATAATTAAACTCCGAGAATCTGTCGGCACCTCATACAAAATGATACGATTATGAGCAGAAGTCGTCTTTCTGTTTTCGTCTCCCCTTAAGAGCGCATTCCAGTCACATTATCATCAATATGAAACCTCATTCTGGCTGAAAAGTCCCGCCTTACAAACGAACCACCAAAACAAACAAATCACATGTTTATAAGGCAAGAGTCCTATTAAACTGTTGCCAATTATCTCCGGGAGAGGAGATGATCCAAAAGACCTGCTGCAAACCCACACCCGGTTTTAATTGTGACTGGTGGAATTATGTGAAATGGTGAGGTTACTTTATATAAACAGCATGTTTTTCAGGTGCTCGGCAATGTCAGCTTGAACAGTGGTTGTGAGGTGCGAAAGCAAAAAAAATGTGGTGAAATTAATAGGGAAATGACATCAGAATCACAATGAACGTGACTGTCATGGGGAAGGGCGATCATATTCCTATGTGGTTAGTGCAACTTTCCAGAGGGAAAGCCCAAGTACACCTGCTCTCAATCCAGTCTAATAAAGGTAGCCATACAGAGGGACTTGAAGCCTTCTTGGAAAGGAGACGAACCAAACACTGTGTACTGTGTGTTTATCTTTAGCCACTTCACTTCTTCACCCTGAGTACAGTGATTTCCCAGCATCCAGCAGCCTCTCCATTTACTCTTTTTGTTAAGATAATAGCCGCCTTCGGGACGTCATTCTTGCATTGTGTCTGTGTCCTGTGCTCCCGTCTGCCACGTACGCTGGTGGAGGATGTGGGCGTAGCTCCAGGACAGAGACACAGGGAACACGTCTGATGGCGTCTCACCCACCTGTTGGCAGCGACATGCAAGTGAAAAATACCCACCTCATAAGACGGTGTGTGAGCTCAACTGCACAAGCCAACGGGCCAACTTCAGAGGAGATAGGAAAAGGTCAAATTTGAAATAACCAAAGCGACATTTATCACATGAAATGCATATGGTCGTTAACACGTTCAATTGAGTCTCCCGCATGTTTTTTTTCTTCTGTTACAGAACATTCCGTTTAATTGCTAAGATAATTTCTATTTATTCACAAAGTTCTGTCGAATCACATGTGGGGGTGGAGGTGTTTGTTGTGTGTGTGTGTGTGTGTGTGTGTGTGTGTGTGCGGGGGGGCAATATAACTCTGCTCCATCCGAGTGAGAGAGTTGCCTGGATAAAGAGACGCTCCCACGGTTACTGTAAGTGGTTACATTTACAATTTGCGCATTGAGCAGACGCTGGTTAGACACAATGGAGATATTAGTGGTTATTCCTTGTTATGTTCCTGTTATGTCCATATGCTATTTGCACACCTGTGTTCTGTGTATTTATCGTGTGAATGAATGTTGTCTTGCACGTTTTTCACCTTATTATGTCCAGGTCACCGTTGCAAATGAGATTGAAATAAAAAAATTATTAAAAAATTCCCCTTCAAACACTTGTCCAGAGTTTTGTGTCATTCTATGTGATACAACAATGTCCAGTACCAGTTCGCTTATAACAAACCCTTATTAACCAAATGAAGTTAAAAACATAATATTTAAACTGCCATGATTATTAACAGGCAACTTTCTAAAACCTTTATTGGCAGATCATCAGTGCCAGGTGTTTCTCAGTGTCAAAGGTTAAAATCGCCAACTGCAGTTCCTCTGTGATTATGTCTTCACATTCACAAGAGTCTTTCATTCTCTCCTGTAGCTTCAAAGGAAAAATGTCCGGATGTGCAAGTCATTGAGTTGGTAGAGATGGTGAAAACCAGTTCTCTGTGGACACTTCTGGCTCGCGATTGAATTTCCTAATGAATACTTGATTTGCAACTCAAATGAAATGCGTATGAAAAACTCTAATCTGTCACCATATCATAATGGTGTCACTCTCCGATGGGCAAGACAATACTGGAGGTTTGGAGCGCCATTCCGTTGAGAAATAAAACAGGAAATAGAAAACCTTCAAAAGAATGTACTTTAACAAACACATTTATTTTGTGTTAAACATGCTGACCGTGACGCAAATAATGAACTGAATTCACGACGTTTTTCTTCACAACATGAAATTATGCTATTTATGTATTTTCCTATTTTCACCAGGGCCACCTGATGTCAAAGTGTGAGAAATTAATTAGAAAACAAGTTTAATGTTCATATGAGATGCATTCTGATTTGACATTGTTCAGTAGTCTTTGCTTTTAATCACTTGTAATAACTTCTTGACAGCCACACAGCAATTAACTACATTAAAGTTTACAAAATTAAAGTAGTTCATAATTGTCTCGGGTCCATAAAAGACTTTTAGGGATATTCTTGTTCTGTATGCAAACAAACAGCATTGTGTTAGCAATGAAAATCTGTCAAACCTAAGCTTTCAGCAGCAAGTCTTCTGATCTGATGGGAGCTGGCCTTTTAAACCAACCAATGATATTGTTTGTATGTTTACAAGGAAATAGATTTTCCAGGCCAGTCAACCACCAGATTCAATGGAGCTCTCTTTCAGTGACACTCATTCAATTCTTATAAGCAGGTATCACTTGGACAACACGGTAGCTGGAGCTCTGGAGCGCTGTTTGGCCCATGAGTAATGATGTCTTGACTTATTGTGTGGAGCTTGGTCCGGTAGCCTCGTGGCTGGATGGTTGGACGCCTAACTGAGAGTGACAAAACAGCACCTGCAAATGGACGGGCTTCTCACCGAGGCAGGTTCTGCCGGCTAAAATACGTTTATGGGAGAAATCAAAACCCCATCCCACTGTCATTACCTGGTTGCTAAAGGCCACACTGGGAGGTGGCAGAATCTGAATGGTTTAACTAATGCTATTTCCGCAACCAGGTCTGGAAATGTGATTTTGTTTGGTTTCATTTGTATTATGGTTTTTCCCTGTGAAAAGGTGAGGTTGGGAGGAGGGAGGAGAGGTTTGTATTTTTTATATGTAACCTTTATTTAACCAGGTAGGCCGATTGAGAACAATTTCTCATTTGCAACGGCAACCTGGGGAGCAGCTGGGATTTGAACCCAGGACGTCATACACACAAAGCATGCACTCTACCACTGAGCTAACAACTGTGGGGAGGAGAGGTTGGGAGGAGGGAGGAGAGGTTGGGAGGAGTGGGGAGAGGTTGGGAGAAGGGAGGGGAGGTTGGGAGGAGGGGAAGAGGTTGGGAGGAGGAGGGAGGAGGTTGGGAGGAGGGAGGAAAGGTTGGGAGGAGGGAGGGGAGGTTGGGAGGAGGTTGGGGAGGTTGGGAGGAGGGGGAGAGGTTGGGAGGAGGGAGGAGAGGTTGGGTGGAGAGGGGAGAGGTTGGGAGGAGTGGGGAGAGGTTGGGAGGAGTGGGGAGAGGTTGGGAGGAGTGGGGAGAGGTTGGGAGGAGTGGGGAGAGGTTGGGAGGTGGGGGAGAGGGGAGAGGTTGATGAAAGACCAAAGGCAAATCTGAGTCAGGAAATAAAGTCCCTAGCTAGACACATGAAAGTGGAAATGTGCTGGAAACAACATTTCATCAGTGAGATAATAAGAACAAAATGACAGAAGGCTGCGTCACATGTGTCCGTACAGACTGATGGGGTTAGCGGGGTTAGCACGTCTAACTGTAATCTCAACTGATGGGGTTAAGCACGTCTAACTGTAATCTCCAAGTTCAAACCCCTCTTATAATTATAACTGATGGGGTTAGCACGTCTAACTGTAATCTCCAAGTTCAAACCCCTCTTATAATTATAACTGATGGGGTCTGATGCACGTCTAACTGTAATCTCCAAGTTCAAACCCCTCTTATAATTATAACTGATGGGGTTAGCACGTCTAACTGTAATCTCCAAGTTCAAACCCCTCTTATAATTATAACTGATGGGGTTAGCACGTCTAACTGTAATCTCCAAGTTCAAACCCCTCTTATAATTATAACTGATGGGGTTAGCACGTCTAACTGTAATCTCCAAGTTCAAACCCCTCTTATAATTATAACTGCTGGGGTCTGATGCACGTCTAACTGTAATCTCCAAGTTCAAACCCCTCTTATAATTATAACTGATGGGGTTAGCACGTCTAACTGTAATCTCCAAGTTCAAACCCCTCTTATAATTATAACTGATGGGGTTAGCACGTCTAACTGTAATCTCCAAGTTCAAACCCCTCTTATAATTATAACTGATGGGGTTAGCACGTCTAACTGTAATCTCCAAGTTCAAACCCCTCTTATAATTATAACTGATGGGGTTAGCACGTCTAACTGTAATCTCCAAGTTCAAACCCCTCTTATAATTATAACTGATGGGGTTAGCACGTCTAACTGTAATCTCCAAGTTCAAACCCCTCTTATAATTATAACTGATGGGGTTAGCACGTCTAACTGTAATCTCCAAGTTCAAACCCCTCTTATAATTATAACTGATGGGGTTAGCACGTCTAACTGTAATCTCCAAGTTCAAACCCCTCTTATAATTATAACTGATGGGGTTAGCACGTCTAACTGTAATCTCCAAGTTCAAACCCCTCTTATAATTATAACTGATGGGGTTAGCACGTCTAACTGTAATCTCCAAGTTCAAACCCCTCTTATAATTATAACTGATGGGGTTAGCACGTCTAACTGTAATCTCCAAGTTCAAACCCCTCTTATAATTATAACTGATGGGGTTAGCACGTCTAACTGTAATCTCCAAGTTCAAACCCCTCTTATAATTATAACTGCTGGGGTCTGATGCACGTCTAACTGTAATCTCCAAGTTCAAACCCCTCTTATAATTATAACTGATGGGGTTAGCACGTCTAACTGTAATCTCCAAGTTCAAACCCCTCTTATAATTATAACTGATGGGGTTAGCACGTCTAACTGTAATCTCCAAGTTCAAACCCCTCTTATAATTATAACTGATGGGGTTAGCACGTCTAACTGTAATCTCCAAGTTCAAACCCCTCTTATAATTATAACTGATGGGGTTAGCACGTCTAACTGTAATCTCCAAGTTCAAACCCCTCTTATAATTATAACTGATGGGGTTAGCACGTCTAACTGTAATCTCCAAGTTCAAACCCCTCTTATAATTATAACTGATGGGGTTAGCACGTCTAACTGTAATCTCCAAGTTCAAACCCCTCTTATAATTATAACTGATGGGGTTAGCACGTCTAACTGTAATCTCCAAGTTCAAACCCCTCTTATAATTATAACTGATGGGGTTAGCACGTCTAACTGTAATCTCCAAGTTCAAACCCCTCTTATAATTATAACTGATGGGGTCTGATGCACGTCTAACTGTAATCTCCAAGTTCAAACCCCTCTTATAATTATAACTGATGGGGTTAGCACGTCTAACTGTAATCTCCAAGTTCAAACCCCTCTTATAATTATAACTGATGGGGTTAGCACGTCTAACTGTAATCTCCAAGTTCAAACCCCTCTTATAATTATAACTGATGGGGTTAGCACGTCTAACTGTAATCTCCAAGTTCAAACCCCTCTTATAATTATAACTGATGGGGTTAGCACGTCTAACTGTAATCTCCAAGTTCAAACCCCTCTTATAATTATAACTGATGGGGTTAGCACGTCTAACTGTAATCTCCAAGTTCAAACCCCTCTTATAATTTTAGCTGCCTCCTTCATGGCCTCTTAATTCAGCCTCCTCAATGAACAGAGCTGTGATGGAGCTTTTGCCATATACTGTGACAGATGTTTCAACAGAGGTTCTACTTCCTGCGGCAGCTTAAAAAGTACAATCCGTCAAATACAATGATGATGAACTTTTAGACAGCCATCATTAAGTCCATCCAGACCTCCTCCATCACCGTCTGGTACCTGCTCTGCAGTGCGGGTCACTGGCTGCAATCTGCCGTCTCTACGCCACCTGCACACCTCCAGGACGCTGGGGTGGGCAGCAAAGATTGAGCCCTGGAAATTGACTGTTCACAACTCTGGCAGAAGGCTGAGGTCTATCAAGACCAAAACCTTTACAACAAGTTTCTTTCCTGAAGCAGGCGGCCACAGGAACATGCCCCAAGAACCCTCACTAACTGACCACAGCCGGCTCCCCACATTCACAATTACACAGTCCAAGGGTGTGACGATACACTTAGCTCACGAGACAAGATGAAACACGACATCTGGCACGACATCTTGATGCAATATCTACTTGTCATAGGCTAAAGTTCATGGCGCTGAAGTGCCTCGCTCAGAAATATCTCTATGGGATTCTGCATGGACAGGGAATTCATTCAAACGTTCTTCTTTCATGGTATAAAGCGGATTATTGTCAGGTTCTCCATACTGACTGCTAACATGTGGTTCACTTGATGCAATACATTTGATGTGCACAATGGCAGCATGGTTGTTAATATTTGTCTGCAAAGACAGAAGTGTTAGAGTGAACTGTCAACGTACAAGGTGTGTGTGTATTGCCCACCAATTGTTAGAAACAAAGCCGAATAACTAAGAGTGACATTCAATTACAGTATGCTAATATAATTATTTTGCGTGTGTAGGGTTTCAACATTAAATTACTTAATTAACTGTTAGGACGCATTGCCATCATAAGCAGATTGCTAAATTATTTGTGCATTGATATATAATAAAGATTAAATAATTATTAATATTATTATTATCAATAAAGATAATGGAGTTAAGTGAGGCGAGACTCTTCATCGTGATTGGACGGCTGATAGATTAGGGAGAGTAAACAACAACAAGAGAACTAAACAAAACGACCTCAACAACCTTTTGGTTTACGGAACCTTTAGGGTGGACCTTTTGGACGTTGATGTTCTATCATTAAGGTCCTCAGGTCATCTGAATCTCTCTGGCCACGCCTCTTGACCTTGCTTCTGTCGTAGACGACACGCTGCACCTTTTTAAACCGCAATTAAGAATTTAATTAACTCCGGCTAGATGTTAACGAGAACTAAAGAACACACCGGCAGTAAAGGTAATTGAATTTTTTTGGGCCTCACTGCAGTCTACCGTGTCATTGGCAATCGTTAAGGTAGGACTTCAGGTTCGGTGCTACGGTGGAAGTCCCTCGCAGGAAGAACAAAGTTTTAGTAGCTTACAGATTTCAGGAAGGGTTCACAAGGTTGTAAAACTCATCTCCTGTTCCGTTGATTGAATTTAAACACACCCCAGACCAGGGAAGTCAAGGCGTGTGACCTCTATTGACAAGTTGAGCAGATAGAGAAATGTTTACTACTTTACATTAATGCCAAGGTTTTGCATAATAATATGCAACAGAACAACAGGGTCGACTTGGTGGCAAAAAAACAGTCACCGTGGCAACGTCTCAGCAGAGATGACTCCAGGATGCTGGCCTTCTACGCAGAGTTGCAAAGATAAAGCCATATCTCAGACTGGCCAATAACAACAAAACATTTAAGATGGGCTGGAGAACACAGACACTGGATAGAGAAAGATGGGGAAAAAAGGGTTATGGACAGTCAAATCTATATTTGAGGTGTTTCGATCAGATAACTCCAGATTCTCTTCTTTCTGGTGAACGTCGTAACATTTCGGGTGACTTTACAACCAATCACAGTCTTTTATTAAATTGACAGAGTAACAGTCCGAGTTAGATCATTCTCCTCTGCAAAGTGAACATGTAGTACCTGGTATTGAAATATCGATCTGATTTATTGAGCGCTGCTTTGTTCGACGTGCAGAGCAGTAGCCGGTTTGTAATTGGGATGTGCCTGTACGTTAGAATATGATCTAAATCATCGCCAGTCTTTCCTGACTTTGACCCACCTGGCTCTCTGGGCTTGGATCCCGTCCTTTAAAGGCAGAGCGGGATGCTTCTTTTGTAGGTCCCAGATCACTCCATTGTGCGAGGATCCCATTAAACCACAAAAGGTGACTTTCCCTTTCAGCGCGGTGAGACATTCAGACACACGGCGGCCCCCCTCTGTCAGGTCAGGAGGGGGGTGAGCGAGGGGAGGTTGAGGAGGAGAAGCGCCAGCCGGAGAGAAGAAGAGCTATTGATTGAGTGAGCCGGCGTCGCGCCTCTCTCTCTCTCTCTCTCCATCCTAGCTTCTTTGTGTCTCTTGTCAATCTCCTCCCCTCCGCACCCAGCCCTCCGTCTTTTCCTGTCCAACGGTGATCCTCCACTTCCTGTCTTTCCACGGAGCCGTGGCCCTCATTTAACTTCATTAACCGGCGACTGACAGGGAACAAACAACGGCGCTGACCCCAGACCATCTCCTCCATCTCCCACTCCTTACCTTCATGTGTCCCTTCTACGCAGCGCTCCCGGTCGTCTCGGTTATAATGCCAGTGTTTCACCTCGTGCTCCCTCTCCTACAGACAGAGCTCTGTCGTATTGAAAGCCCCCTGACAGTCCGTGGCGGGCGGAGGCCTGGTATCTCTCCCCAGACCCCCACCAAACGTCTGTTCCCGTTCTATCAAGGTCACCCCTTGCCCGGCGACAGACAGCTCCTCCCTCCCACTGGCACAGCGGGGAGATTCTTTTCTCCAGAAGTGACAGGTTTTTTCTTCGAGCAGTTCCGTGTCCCTTTTCTTCTCAGACGTGGGTACGTCTCTCCTAGAGGGGGGTTGGATCTAGAGTTCACAGTAACGAGCGCAGTCGTGTACGCATCTCAGTTGCTGAACGCCAAACATTATACAGGATCCAATACGGTATAATGAAGAATAGATGAACAAAATGCAACCTCCCCGGCTTGGACTTCATTTTTATTAGTCTTTAATTGGACTGTTATGATTTGAAATTTGAGTTTGATTGACTTGACATTCGGTTATTTCATTGTGCAAAGGCGAAGATAATGTGCAGAGGCAAGGCAGGACGTCACTCGTGCTCCAATGAATTTTGACAATGTCTAGAGATGTTACTGTAGTTTTCTAATTGTGGTCTTGTCAGTCTCAGTGGATGGAAATTAAAATTATACACAGAATCTTGCAAATGTGCGATGTCATTAACTTCACACCTGAGCAGCTCCGCCCAACAGCCTTTGCAGATACTTTGGCTGCGAGGTGAACGCAAGCAATTAGTGTCAAATCATCGTTCAAGACTCCAGGCACGCAAACAGTCTGCACAGCAGAAAGGCGAATCTCGTGAAAAACTGAATTTCCGTCACAAATTCAGGCAGTGACTAAAAATGGCATGGCTGAAATGAATGCACTTTCTGCTAATAGTTGATTGGCTGTATATGATCTGTGTTAATGGACTGAAATTGTACCGGATTGACTGAAGTGAAAATGAGAGATTTTTTAGATGACCTCAATATCGAGTTGAGGTCTCCGTCATTGTCTATTTCCTTCCTACACTTTTCTCTCATTCTCATCTTTTTCGCTCTCCCTCCCTCCCTCCATCCCTCCCTCTCTCTCGGAAATGACACATTCCCAACAACCAACCTGGTTACAAAATGTAATTATATGACACCAATCTGTGTGGTTCTTATTCTGCATATTGTTTTGATATAGCATTAGCGATTGACATTTGAAATGTCTTGAAGTGATCTGTTAACGGGACATATCGACTGGGAAACTGATACTGAAACAGTCTCTGGAGAGACTCTGGCTGGCTATATAAAAATGTTCACCACACTTGCTAGCAACTTAAAATATTTACTGAGCATAAAAAGTGAGAGATTTCTGGTTCAAATCCCAATACCGACAATGTCAAAAACCCAGTCATTCTTTTCTAGAGCAAGACAGTTCACCCAAACTGCTCCAATGTTGTTACTGCGAATAAGAATAGTAGCAAAGTGAAGAAGTTATAGCTGAAAAATAAGTTGAATGATTAGCCACTGTTTGAAGACTAACTCCCAGTGCACCTGTCGGTTCTCCTCCTTTGCCTCCAGAACACAGGACTTCCCAATCACCATGAACGTAGCACACTACCCGAAATACTAACCACCTGTAACCCGACTGGTTTTCATAAATGTGAAACCTCAAAAATGTTGTCCCATGTCTGCCGCATAATTAAAAAATGTTTCACATTATTCTCTTTGATCTCAATCTAATTTGTTAAGATTTAAAACAACAGCGGTGATAGGACAGACCCCTGGAGAGCACCTGCATTTGCTGTCAGGAAATCCAAGAAGGCTCCAATCAGGAAGATCCTTTGTGGGTGTCGAGATAAACATCCCTTCATCTAAGAGTTCCACGCGGTGCCAGAAGTCTGCAATTCAGCAGCTGCAGGGAATCTTTACTTGTTGATATTGTTCATAACACTTTTTTCTATCTTCCTCTGTGCTATTTTGCCCCTCTTAATCTTTTCTTTGTATTGGCCATTTTGAGATATTGCTTTTTCTTAGCAATTGTGTTGAGAAGGCAAGAGTCCCCTCAGCCAATGCTTTTCTAGAACGTTCTGGGAAACAACTTTGCTAGATTGTATGCTTTATGATTGTCATGCTATATTGAAGAGACAGTACAGTGGTGAAAAACAGGAGTGAATCAAAGAGCAGTGAGCTGATTTTTAACATAATCTAGAACTGGCCCTACAGTATGTCGATACTTCAGCACACAGACTTTTGTCGCTCATCTTTTTTCTTCAAAATGATTGAAATCCGGTTATTGATCATCCAAATGTAATTTGTCCAAGTTTTGCACTGCGCCGGGATCAATGTCTGAGTGGGTCTGCTGGTAAACAGATTAAACCGTGGAGTAATGTTCATCTAATTGAAGACTACTGTCAAGGCAAATGTATTGCAGGTGACAAATGTCAGCTCATGTTTCATGCCGCCGTACAATTCCTGAGGGCTACACAGCACCATACCTCCCCCCTGCCCCTTACCAACACCCAGCTATCCCCTACATCTGTATCTAATGTACACTCCGTTATAAGGATCTCTAAGGTTTCTGCCTGTTTGCTCAAGTTGGACCACTGACTATTGTACAACTCAGGAGCTTTGGTCTGTAGGCTGTGCGAGTTCTGCAGATGTGTCGTTTTTTGCCTGAGCATCAAGAAAAAACCCAGAACATATAATGCTTTGCTCAAATATTCATGTTGATTTTGGTCGATAACTGAACTGTCAAAGTGAGCAGAATAATAATTAGTTCAGATCTCCACGAACAGGGTTAACTAGTACCCCTCGGCAAGACATGTTCGTGCGGAGGTGGTTTTAGTTAACTCTTTGGACAAAGTACGTTTGAATTGTCCCCATTAGTAAGCCAACGCACTTGGTAGGCTGGGGTTTTGTTGTTTCGTATTCCAATGTCCCCAGTGTCTAAATGGCTAACCTGGTTCTCTCAAAGTCAGAGGCACGGACGCCAGGCCGGCTTTCAGGAAACAATGATGGATGGGCAACGCATGGTGGTGTGTGGAGAGCAGGGGGAGTATTCAATTAGTGCAGAGAGAAATGAGCCTTTAATCCACGCACAGAGAACCTGGCAGCCCCTGAGACATGGCAAATTGAAAAGGCCTTCATCTTAGATATCTGACTGGCTCATACCTCTGTCCCAATTGGTCAGCATGTTGTCCTCTGTAATTATTTACATTCTGACATCACATTTCAACCGACCCTAAAGTGATTTGAAAAGAATACGTCGGCGTTTTGTGGATTGATGACCTAAGTCTCCCGACGTATTATTTTTTAATGTGTTTTTTATTAATAACGAACTTTGCTCACTCCTGGCCAGGCTTTGTGGCAAACCCAACGCCTGTTCCCATTTGATGAGTTCCACCTCCAAAAAGCACTAAGAGAACCACTCATGCATACCGATTAGCAGTTCTGATTTATCAGTCCTCAACGAAAGAGAATCAGGGGAAAGTGCAGCTCCTTCTTTATCCAATACAGAGCCGATATATTTAACGGTCCATATATAAAGACTGCAATATCCACTGCACACTGGCACTAATCGTTTGAATGCACTTCAGATTAGTATTTTTCTGTTTCCTTTGCCCTCCTGTTAATGATATGCGCATCTGTAGTCAAAAGGTCTCTGATGCAACAATCCCCTGGTCTTTAATATATGTCGTTCTCCAAAAAGAAAATATCTGTTCTGCTTTCATCAGGGCACTTAACCCCATGCCAACTCGGAAAAGTGCACCGCTAGGCTACAATATAAAACACATCAGCCGCTCCATCTTAGCGGCTGCGGGGCGTCCGGACATTTGGCCGATCTCTGAATCACACCAAAGCTTTTCACCGCTGGGGAGCGGTTGCATATATATGCAGAGAAAAATCTGACCTACTCACATCTGTGGTAAAATATACAACCATGGATATGTTCTGTTCTCTTGCTTAGCTAAACAAACACGAAAATACAAAATATATGACCAAGCATTTTTTAAGAGATTGAGAGATAGAATGGGGAAAGAGACTGGGAATGATTTTTGCTTAAAGAGAGACCGCTTCTGTTTTCCCACAAAGCAGAGGGAGTGGCCAAAACAGGAACCTGCCGGACGGTCGCAGAGGAACAGGACCATCCAACATGGCGGCTTGCCATGGTCAACCAAGGAGCTGCCCTATTGTCCGCCTCTGCTGCGTTCTTCTTTGGTTGGTCATTCTGTCATGTTTTGGTAGACATGACAGGTGTTGCAAGATTAAAAAATTGGTAACTTAAATAAACAAAGCAAATAAACAAATAAAAACAAGATACAAAAACCACTTACGCTAACATTTACAAATGACCAACTGGGAGGAAAGAACCAACTAAATACACAGGTACACTGAGGGGAAACAGGTGAGCATGTTAGAACTGATTGACTGAGGGAAGACAGAAAGGAAGAACCAAATAAGGGCATGTGGAGCAACGAAAGACCAGCAGAGGGCAGAAGCGGACAAGACGAAACTGAAATGAACTGGAACCCGGTCTGCTGGGACTGTTACAGCAACTTAACACAAACGAATAGACAGAGCAGCAATAAGGTTTAAACCTTTATAAACCACTTTCAGCAGCATCTAGTCTCACATCCATGGAGAAACCAGCTGCTTAGGATCCGAGGCAACGCAACAGTGGGACGAGTTGAGCAATGCTGCTGTCAACACTGATGTTGTGACCGTTGTTTAGTTGGTCTAAACTTTTGTTTATCAGTTGTTCATTGTTTAGTCATTGACTGTTGTTATGTTCTTTTTGATGGCCTTCCAATACGACAAGCTGATCTGAGCTCGGTTGGTGAAAGCCCGTGGAAATTTTTCTGAATATGAAGGAATATGTCATCTTTACTGAAGACGTGCTCCAGTGGACTTCTTGTATTAAAATGTCTCAGCTGGTGACATATTTCTATAGAAATAAATATTAGTGAACAGAATTGTGTAATTATTTACCACAACTGAAAGGCAGCGGCGTTTTGTCACTGTTTGTCATTATCTCAGCAGTCAATGAAAAACAAATTTTAACCGTGAGGACGTTCTGCTGGGAACTCCGCTGAAGGTTGAAGCACACTGAAAGCTCGAGAAATATAGTTGTCAGTGACATTACTTACCTACTTACCTGGCAACAACCCCAAGGGCGTTGTGAGGAGTTGTCACTAACGATGAGCTCATGAATATAAGCTTGTCTTCCAAATTATAATGTCTTTCAAACTTCCTGGAATCAGCCAAAAGTGGTTTGTACCGACCCATCAGTGGACCGAGATGGGACCAACCTAAAACTGCCGCCCAAGGCTCATCAACACACATCTGGTCCGTTCAGACAGGTCTACTGTAGCACATATCTTTATCAATCTAGCTATGTATCAATCTATTTTAATCTCTAAAAAGGCTATGTTTGACATGGAAATTAGAATAATACTATACGAACGGTTATATTCCTATATAAGATATGTAATTAACACCGGGGTGGGTTGTGTTGTTGTTGGATAAGAGGACCTTCAGTTATGTGAGATATAACATTAAACACAGAAACTATTCGACATACGGTCACCACAGATTCATACGGTCACCACAGATTCATACGGTCACCACAGATTCATACGGTCACCACAGATTCATACGGTCACCACAGATTCATACGGTCACCACAGATTCATACGGTCACCACAGATTCATACGGTCACCACAGATTCATACGGTCACCACAGATTCATACGGTCACCACAGATTCATACGGTCACCACAGATTCATACGGTCACCACAGATTCATACGGTCACCACAGATTCATACGGTCACCACAGATTCATACGGTCACCACAGATTCATACGGTCACCACAGATTCATACGGTCACCACAGATTCATACGGTCACCACAGATTCATACGGTCACCACAGATTCATACGGTCACCACAGATTCATACGGTCACCACAGATTCATACGGTCACCACAGATTCAACTCATTCACTTGCACATTCTCCTTATGCATAAACAGTAATGGGGCAGATTTGCACTGAAAAGAAATTCACACACATACACGCAGATAACAATAATCCCAAAACATAAAAAATGAACAGAGAAAAAATATTTTTATGAGTTAAGATGTCTGAATACTGTTTTAAGGTCTTTAATGACCAAGCACTTCGACACGGCTTCCACAGCAGCCACCATTTTGAGATTAATTCTTGTCAGCCGTTCTGAAAGTCTGTTGAGTGGCAGGCAAGATAAAGCATGCCATTATTGGAGGAGCGGTCTAATGTGAATCAGGGTTATTTCAAACAGCCTTGCTGAGTCAGGCACAAGTCAGAGCATGTGGCCCGGCTGTTCAATGAATCAAGCAGGACGGGTTGAGTCTGTTCTCAAATGCATTGTACCATAATAATGACAACTGTACTAGATTTGAGAGGAAAATTATCAAATGAGATTCAACCAGAGCTGTGGTGATAATTCAATCATTTTTGTCATTTTTATTTCCCCAAGAGAATCCTGAGCTTGGAAACTGGACAGAATAAGAATAAACAAATGTCGCTCTTTGCCAACCTCATTACACACATGGAAGACTGAATGAGGTGAAGTCTCAGGTTTCAGTTTATAGAGTCAAGATTGTATATATCTTGCAATAGCTCCTGGTATGTATTGTATCGTCATTTTAAAATCCATCCATAAAATCCTTCATGGTCTATGATATGTAAATTCCAATACCTTGACAAAGGTGAGAGTAAAGCAACTGTAAAACATATTTAGTCCTATGTGTGTCTCTGTTGAGTGATGTTAAGTTAGTAAAACTATTTTGAAATGTGAATGTTGCTATCTCAGCGGTAGAGTACAGGCTTTGTACGTATGATGTCCTGGGTTCAATACCCAGCTTCTCCCCAGGTCGTTGTTGCAAATAAGAATTTGTTCTAAATCCGCCTACCTGGTTAAATATAGTTTAAATTAAAAAATGTATCAAATTATTTTTTGTTAATTTATTATAACCACTACCTGTTTAATAAATAGTCTCAACCCACGATTAAATGATGTTCTTATCACAGTAACTCAGTAAATTATAATATATATATAACATTATGTGGTCCATATTGTGGCCTGTAAGCAGTATTGTCTGATCATTAACCCGATTTACACGATCTGGTTCTTTTTGTTTTCATCTTTTTCATTAACAGTTGGTTTAACCGACCATGAATAGCTAACGCCCAATGTTGACATATGTGTCTGTCAGAGCGTGTTCGGCTGATTCTCAAGGAACCAGATGTCATTAGAAATAGATGTCACAGCATTCCTGGATAAATTGGTTAAGTCTGCAGGAATCTGCTGACTTCCATCCATCACCGGCCTGTGGAGACGGGCCACGGATGGATGGGCTGTTTGTGGACGTCTGCTCCACTGATTCCTCCAGACGGATTGATACAGCGGCCGCACAGAGAGACGTAAGCCTGAGGTGAGGCAACAATGGCTAACAGTTCGCCTCAGTACCAAATTACGCTAATATCAATTCAAACTAGTGTCATTTATAAGGTATAACACTTCATATCGTATGCTGTCCACCAACCCATCACAGTAGGAGTGATGGCGATGCCTTGCATGTTTTTTTCTTCCCTCGTTTCCAGCCATCATTTATTGATATGGTCATTGACTCTGAACTAAACATTAAAGCACCGGTTCTTTCAAGCTCTTTATTGGAAATATGAATCTGGTCCTAGAAAAAAACCCGCTGAATATTCATCCTGGTTCAGTACCTAAGACCAGTTGTTGGGTTTATTTGACCATAGCATACGGCGTTTATGCTCAAATAACAGGACACCGTTTTGGTTCCTCAATTTCCAGTCTCCTTTTTGCGTCCATAAAGATCTGTATCTCCCTGGCGTGCAGAAGGGCTAAGATGATAGACGTGGCCTGTTTGGAACCAAGTACAGAGAACTTCGAAAAAAGATTGGGGTTTCATCACTGGATGACGCTGACAGTCTTTAACCTAATATACATAACACATATGGTTCCACACCTGGACACCTCATGAGGTGACATATATAGAGTATGTTCAGGCGATTGGCAGGAGGCACATTCCTTTTCAATAAATGTCTGATTTACCTGAACATCATAGGCACATCAACATACATTCATCTTGTGTGTACCTTACTTACATATTGTTTATTATGCACGTCATTGGCCAAATATACAGACGTTTGTGCACTTCTGCCGGATCTATACCAGTTTTCCGATAACAGTATAGAGATTATGTAGAAAAACAAGTGTGAGTAAAGAATCTAGCTACTTCAGAGGACTGTGTATCCGTCTTCCTGTATTGTCTTGACAGATGCTCCATAATAGACAACAGTCGTGCTCTGCGCCCCCTCTTCAAAACAGGACAGCTGTGTTTCCAAGTTATTAATCAAACCCACTTCTTTCACATTGGTGTAAAAGCGAATAAATGGCAAATCATTATAATGGTAATTGCACATTGCATTTATACTCGTCATTATCTCTTATAGACGCTTGCAATTCTGTCCTGGGGACAACGGAGATGTTTTAGTGACCGAACAGACAGGAGGCCGAGTGTGTGACATAAGAGTCCGAAATATTGTTATGCAGAATGGATAAGGTCTGCATGGGGCTCAAGGTGCGCTAATCATTTAAGTTATTCCATTAAATTATGCTAATGCTAGTTGGTCTTTCATTCCACGTGTTGACGATGAAGTGGCTTAGTGAACGCTACCTCTGCTCTGTATTCGAGAGTCGTCCATTTGAATATCGTTGCTTTGTTATTGTTGATACTTGAATATCATTATTTTGTAATTGTTGATACTCGAATATCATTATTTTGTAATTGTTGATGCTCGAATATCATTATTTTGTTATTGTTGATCCTCGAATATCATTTTGTATCTTACTCTGTTAGTTGTATTTTCCAATAGGATCATCACATTTACATTAGCAGTGTGGAAGGGTAGAGAAAAGCATGTTAGACAAAAAGTTGAAACGCTCGCCAAATCAAAGTGTGTATTTTCAGTAATTATGTTTCTTTTTTAGTTTACTGTAAGATGAAATACTACTTAAAATGCAATGCAGTAAAGTCACAGTGCTTTGGTGGGCTAGTAGTTGTGCTTAAAGATGAAAACATCTTAAGGCCATCATGTCACTAGCTACAGCTCAGGAATTCTCTCAAATAAACGTGTACGATATTGTCTTAGATCCGTTTCTCCAACAAACCATTCAAACGAATTACATTTTGCATCACGTTTTTGAAATCCCGAAATTCTTTCGTTGATTTCGTGCGGAATCACTATAAATTGTGAAAACCCTTTGAAATCCCATAGCGGAGTAAAGGTCATATCAATGTTGTTTAACAAGCCGGTCGTCTAAAAGGCAGTGTCCCGTACCTGTCAGTCTGCGAAACAGGCCACGTGTGACATCAATGAAGTTTGATTGAAAGCAGCAGAGAGGGGAATTAACTGCCTTCCATCACAATCTCTCCCTAATTCCCAATGTATATTCAAAGCCATGTGTAGTTCCACTTCCAGTTCAGAAGGACTATCTGAGCCGCACATCTACTGTTGACTCAGGCATTAGCAGGTTGGAGACAGGTGTGTGCTGGGAGGAGGGATGTAGACAAGCGAAGTCTGACCTTCAGTAGGAGAGTGTGAATGACAAAAGGAAGGTGGAAACTGTATGAAATGAAAACGCGCTCACCATCGCGACTCACCGAACCCGCGGAAACGGCCCGCACACTGCACAAAAGAAAACATTCACAAATACAGAAACGGAACATATGAGAATTAAGCGCAACCAGACGCACAAACAGAGGCGACTAAATACACGCGCCAATGATCAAACGAGGGGCAGCCGAGAACCATGAGAAAGTCATTTGGGTTGGGTCATTTGCTGGTGCTTAAGTCAGGAGGAGGGCAACAAAAATAACGAAAAAGAGGACAACTTGCCCTTCTAGTCGTCACGTTTACGAACAATTGTCTTAAAGATAGTAGGCGTTCTGTATAATTTACTGTCGTATGCATCATCTCCATAAAGGAATGCCTTTCACCGATACGTAGATGTCTATTAGAGGGATTTCTCCTTATGCCTTATAGGGATTTGTGTCAATATGCACTAAACTATATGACCATGTGCCAAATGTGTTGTTGGTCCTCCACGTGTCACCAAAACAGCATGACCTCCGAGCCATGGACTCCACAAGACCACTGAAGGTGACCTGCGGTATCTGACATGAAGACAGTAGCAGCAGATCCTTCAAGTCCTGTAAGTTGCGCTATGGATCGGTCTTGTTGGTCCAGCTGCACATCCAACCGATACTCATCAGGAGATCTGGGCAATCTGGATTCCAGGGGAATACCTTGAACATCATGTTACGTAAACCATTCCTCATAACCAGGCGCCCTGCAGTGTGACAGATGGACAGAGGTCATCACTGGCACTCAGACCGATCTAAGGGAATATTTTATATAACTTGACACATTTCCCAATGCAGTTTCAGATTTAAGAAAAAGAAAAATATTTGAAACCAGATCTTATCTTATCCACATGGGCTTATATTACTGAATGCATGTGCAGTTTTTAGTACCGGTAATACTTTACATTTGGGATTGCATACATTTCAGTTCCAGAGGGAATGAATAAAGGAATATTATGCAGTCATAATTTAAAACCCTAAATATTATATGAAGTGCTAAAGGGATTTATAGGCTCAATAATTAGTTCAGTTTAGTTAGTTTAACAGCACAAATAAACAGAGAGGTTCTCTTTCATTTGTCCATATTAGCACAGAAATCAAAAGGAATGGCATTTTCTGGTGCTAAATGCAGTAGCTGACAAGGCTTGACAATGTTTTATAGTTGAAGTTTGGATCATAATGGACCCCTGTTGCCTCGTTTAGGGTTAAATAAGGAAATTGTGACTATTCATGTATCTGCTGTCAGAGCACATGGAGTGCTGTATAGCCTGTGGCTTCACTTGATTCATCTAAACAGAAAAACCCGACACACCGACGGACAGTGACTGAAGCACGAGAAAACGCCATTGGAAATCTGCTGAATGGCGTGTTTTGACCTCATGCATAGTAATGCTTTGTTTCTCGGAAAATGATGAATAAACCAAATCTCGAGCGCGGAAGAAACGGCTAGCTGGAAACGCGCCGGCATTCGCCGCCGATGGAGCATGAAGGTAGAGCGCGTGTCTTACTGCAGCGATAATGAGATTGCGATGCAAAGCAGAATGCTTCTCTTTAATGATAATGCATTTGGGGTACGCATATGGCACATAACAGATGACTACAATCGCTCAGCTTGGCCCAGTTGTTATGGAGTTGTCTCTGAATTCTTTCGAGTAGGCCCGCGACTCAGCTAACTTCCATGTCGTTTGATACGGCCGAAGCAAATGTGCCCGCTGATGATACGGCCTGGGAGTTTTTTACATGGGGAACGAGGCGCTCGAGGCTTGGTTATAGTGAAACTCAAATTCAGGTCTTTATTTTGACAGTTCGTTGCGAAAGTGATATATTTGTGACCTGGAGGCACTTTTCAAAAGTGCTCCAACGCTCATCAAGTGAGGGGTAATCATTCCCTTTAGATGTGCTGGTGTGGTGCTCCCATACGTTTAGCTGTAAGAGTCAGGGAATTATTGTAGCAAGCAAGACAACCTTCTCCAGAGCTTCCTTTTCGATTCTCTTGCATGCTCTAGCTATATGTGTTGTGTTGGTTGAGTTACTGCAGCACTCTCTGTGAAATTCAACATTACCTAGCACTTGGTTCGAAGGTGCTGAATTTAAGTTAAATCTTTCCACTGCTTTTTCTGCAAGATGTCTCTCCTTGCAACAGTTCTTGTCATTGCAATGTACTCTGAATAAACGCTGACCGACTAGTTTCAGTAAACGGCTATCTTATATATTTCGGTCTGCTACCTGCATGCACACCATGTATGGAACAGGCGTTACACGATTGCATCCACATGTGGCCTTGGATACACTGCTAGCAATACATCGTGCACGTGCACACACTGCATGTGTGTATTGTGCTACTGCGGTTCGTTTTTCCAATTTCGCCAGGTGCAGCAGAGGAGATGTCAAAATGTATTGACAGTGTCACTGATGTGGTATAGCCACTCCAGGCTGACTATAATTACGCATATCATTGATTCGTGTAATTATTATAATTTTATGCGACACACAAAGTACGACGCGCACTTAAAACATAACTGTGCATTTATTTGAACGACGTTGTTCTCCACGTTTCATTATCACTTCGCTGTTAACTTGCTCTGATGATTAATTGCAGTGGAATAATATAACAAATATGCTCTTTCAAGTGGCATGTAGCACTTCTTGTAGCATTTCTTTCGAGAATACCTGAATTAGCAATTCGTTCTGCATTTGTCCACGCACTTAAAGCCCACTTAACCTCTGACGAAAATGCCAGTTTACCAAAATTCCAATGTGAATGTTTCCTTCCTACTTCACTTGAATATCGGGGTACAGGATTGGTACATTTTATGAAAGTGTAAAATATGAGCTCCGATTGGATGCAGACCATTAGATGTCCGGCAAATATGCCTGTGTCGAAAATGAAACAATATGCAAACTGTGGAACCGTAGTAATGAACAGACTATTACACAAAGCCCAAAATTGAGATGCTAAAAATAATTTGGTCCAAAAGCCGTATTTTATAGACAAAGTCAACGGCATGTCTCTCAACCAGCGGCATACATGAAATAACTTGTTATGCCTAATTCCTTCCTCCGTTACCCGCCCGTGTGTGCTTTGTCTCCTCTCCCTACATGAGTGGAGTAAGCAGCCTCCTTCACGCAGGTTCTGGGGGCTGTTAAGGAGGCACTGTCTGCTCTGTCAGGAGTCCCTGGCTCTCTGTGAAGAACGTCTGGGCAACACAATCTCACATGGCATGTCTCACTCCAACACTCAGCATACGTGCACACACAGAGTACACGGCTGTGATTGGATGTTTGCATTCACTCATCATGGACATGATCGTCATGGCAATATTGGGATTTTTATTACTTCTTAATTAGTCTACTGTTCTTTTCTTGGGACAGAATGGTTTTGCATACATACATACATGCATACGTACATACATACATGCATACATGCATACAAACATACAATATTGATAGAAAAAAAACAAGACTGCGGTGCTCAAGTTTAATCTATTATGGGTTTTCTTTAATTAACGCCGGGTCAAAATTGTGCACACAAGGTCAAAAATATGCACAACTCATCTAATATTTGGTTGAATGTCCCTGAGCAAGTTTCACCTTGAGCAGACGCTTTTGGGAGACGTCAACAAGCTTCTGGCAGAATTATGGTTGGATATTTGCCCACTGTTCTTGGCAGAATTGGTGGAGTTCAATTAAATTTGTTGGTTTCCTGGCACAGACTTGACTTTTAAGCACGGTGCATACATTTTTTTCATAGGGGTGAAGTGCAGGACTTTGGAAAGGTCATTCAAAAAGTTTAATTTTGTTAAATATATACTCCTTTTTCTAGGAATCCAACCGATCGTATAGTGGATTCAATTAATTATGCAACCCGTTTTGATTGGAGGGAGAAGGCTGCTTTTTATTGCTTAACGCAGATAGCTCCGTGACTGAACTAAGATACCTCTCATGTCAGGTAAACCAATGGAGTGGAGTGCAGAAAGCCAGGCACAGCATAAATCACGTTCGGTTTGGCGTTTATTTACACAAAACAAAACAACCACGTAGCACGAACGGAAAAACTATAGATGAAATGAAAGGTTGACACAACACTCACCTACAAAGACACGTTTCATTATATTAATCACAAGCACCCGTGAACCTAACCAGGGGCCCTAAATATCCCACTAGATTTCTCCTTTTAAGAGGTGTGTAATATAATCATTCAGACCAAGAAAAAGAACAGTTCAAAGAAATCATTGAAATCCCAATATTGCCACGACATTTCTGCATGTACACATAAACAGGGCACCAGGGAGACAAGTCAACAGATATAGTTTGCTAGACATCACGTTCTATCAGCAACGTCATGGAAATCATAATCGTACAGAAATGTCTGCAGAGACCGTCATCTGGCATATTATTTCCAACACAATATGGTTTGAGATATTCTATTCTTAATCTGACATACAGTACATATATATTTGGGGTAGTATGCGAATTGGACCGGGTCTATGTCGACCCAGTACAAAAGTAAACTTAAATGCATCACACGATCTGCTGCTACGTGCCCTCCATCAACGTCATGGCTGGCCCCGCCCTCCCGTATCAGCTACTGTTAGACACATACTCACGTCTACCCAAGAGGTTATTTCACAAAAAATAACTATTGGAACAAGAAGTTGAAGAACAAACTCATTTATATCTTTGTTCTATTAAACAAAGTCTTAAAGCCAATTTGATTTTAAAATAAGGTACAGCAGTCTTCGAAAAACTTCTATCCTAAAACAAGGAGTGTTTACTTACTAGAAATTGCAAATGAAGGACATAGACGTGTGACAAACATCTCATTAACTTGATATGTAAAGGTTGGACCTGAAACAGTTAATTAAATAATGAACTGCAAACTCCATATCCTCACCCAAGCAACTGCTTGATTTTGTACATTGTAGTGGTCATCTTCAAAATTGTTTCTCCGGGCTGCAAAAATGTTCATGTAAAAAAGGCTTTGAAAATGAAAACCCATTAGCTTTTTGAAAATCAGAAGGCATAAGCTTTTGATTTTAAAAGCCTTTCACCTCCGCGCAATAGAGCACTCTCACTGCTCTTATGAAATTTCACAGAGGAAAACCATTTCTCTATGGTCATATGCAGGGCTGTGTTGATGCACAGGGGTACGGGGCCCTTATTCAGGGGGCCCTGGAAGGGCCCTGGCCACTGGGTAAAAAAATAATATATAATATAATATGAAAAAATGGCAATTTTGTGTTTCATAATTTTAGTTGTCCTTACTGGCAACGGCCAATGTGACAGCACGTTTATTTATATAGCACATGCACAGAAGCAATTCAATGTGTTTAACAAAGGAAAAAATAAGAAATCATAAAATTCATGCATTTTTATATTCGTAGCAACCTGTTTACCGGAATCGTGTACATTTAAAATGTTACATCTCAGTATTAACTGTGCACATTTTAATCAAAAGGACTTCAGTACCTTTTCAGGTCTTTAGAACCTGGCCAAGACTTTCATTGAACTTCCTGGTCTTAAGAACTTTATTCAAAAACTCTTCATCAAGTTTCTTAAACTTTTCCTGAACAATCTTTTCTGTGCGGCAGGGTGCAGTGTCCCGCTGCACATTGTCATGAAGGGGTGCACCTGGTCAACGTTGGTCAGCGTTATTCGCTTCGCTGGTGAGTGATCACAACGTTTTGGCTCATCAGTTTATTGTCCTCGGACGCTTCCGTCACATCTCTTTTATTCATATCTTCGCCGTGTGTGTTTTTAAAGTAACACTGTTTGACGGCCGACCTGTCACAGTGACCGTTGCCAAGATGACAGTTAGTGACAGGATTCATTTAGAATCCTCCAGTTGCTATGATATGGTACCAAAGCGCTGGTCGTCAGGGCAACCGCACGAGGCTGCACCAGATGACATAGCAGAAGCTAACTGAACAGCTTGTTTTCAGCAACTTTTTATTGAGTGAAATTTAGCACATATTAATGAAAATGTTTATCATAAATCATTTTCGGATCGCTGGTCCTCCAGCCATTGTTCTCAAACTGGACATTTGTCACGTGTCCTTTCGGACGGAAAAGACACGTGACTCATCTATACATTACTCACCTAACCTTTGAGGTCACTAAATCTAGCGCACCTGTAGCACATAATCCTGTTTTAGGCGGTTATGGTCTTTTTACATAATTTGCATTGTTTGGTGGGCTGAGAGTTAAATGTGTATTCGTAATCCAAGTGGTTGTTGTAATACATTTATTTTGAAAAATATGAAAAAACGTCAAATGAAATCTCAAAATTACTCAGGACGTAGCTTTTCTTTGTTGGGTGTTGCCACGATGAACAGAAACGAGCAATGATGTGAGGTGAGTTTTGGAGTCTGTTATTGATGTCTGTCTATATCTGTGTCATCCTTCCTCTGGTTCGAGGGAAATCACTGCGTAATATTTGCGTTGAAAAAATAATATTGATACAAATACTATTAATACAAATATTAAGTGTCGCTCCCACGAGCTGAAACAAATATCACAGAATACTGCATTTCTGTCATCCTGTTACTTTAAAAACAACTGTGTTTTTTTATACTCTGGGGTGACTATTTGTGTGAAATATCTGCTCCATTCTGTGGCTACCTGTTAAAGCCGTTGGCTTTCGGGCAATCACTAGATAGGACTATTGATCCACTGAGTGTTTCTGAATTGTCACCAACGGGTAGAGAGAAACACACTGTGACCACTGCAGAAACAGGTTAAATGTTGTACACACATTTATTTACATGCCTGTTAGTGAGTATTCCTCTTTTGCCAACATTATCACATTCCCCTGACATGTATGTCAAAAAATGGATTATACAATGTGATAATTGTACAAATTCACCTAGTACACCATGTCGCTGTATTTTCATGTAATACAATGACGCAGATATCTCAGGTTTTAGGGAAGATGTAATCAGTGTGCTGACTGCAGGGGTGTCCATCAGAACTCTTCAATGTCATTTTCTCTACCACACGCCACCTCCAAAGTCGTTTTAGCAAAGTTGGCAGGCCATTACAGCTAGCATCAGGATCGCAGACGCGTTTCCGCGCCACTCCAGGATCTTTACATCCGGCTCGTTCACCAGAAAGATCATCTGAGACCAGTTTTCCGAGCAGCTGACTGAATATTTTTTGGAGAAACCAGCTGGAGAAGTGAACTGTTCGCAGATGTACCAAGCAGATGGCAGACAGGGGATCTGAAGTAATATGGGCGAGTGTTTTTTGCTGACAACAACCATCTGAACAGACTGCCCCCTAGTGGTGACATGGTCATTGTATGATCTTAAGTAATCTACAGACCACAAACAGAGTGGCGTTTTGTCATCGCCAGTTGATGTACCATGAGTTTCTTGGGCCCATGGTTGCGCCAGTAATCTGGCGCCCACCTCTTGTCACAACAAGATAGGGAAAATGTTGTCTGGGGCCTGTACACAATTCCTAAAAAGACGAAATCAGGAAAATGGCAATGTGTTTAACCTAATTGGTTACTCCGAATTTTAACAGTAACTCAGTAAAACATTCAGAATGACATGTCTGTGGATACCGCCAAGAGAACGCCTTAAACGTTAATGTATAGCTTATACGTGAGCACGGAAAAAAGCACTGTGGGGAATTGGGAAAGAAACGAATCTGAAATGACATGACTTGTAATGGTTTGAATCCATCTGCTTTAAAACGGTGTATATCCAAATCCAGCAGGGGCTTTAAGACACAAAAATCGGGTTTATTCTGTTCTAAGGTGTCATTGCTGCAACTGAGAGCATGTCTTATTCATGCTCGGCTTACTGGGTAAAGATTATAACAGATTTTCAGAGGGAAATAACCTACACTTATTGTGGTCAAAAAATATATAGTTTCTGGGAAACAGAATAAAAAGTTAAAATGTAGGCAATAGAGCTTGTGGTGTTTTCATTTCCTGTCCATGTTTTTTTGTTCAGGCGACACGTCAGATTTTGTGAAACATTTTAAAATTAAAGGGATTTATTGGAGACAATAATAATAAAATAAACAAAAGTATGTGCTAAAATGCATGATGAAAAGGTTTCTCCCGTGCGCAATTTGTCTCAGTAGCCTTTCCATATTTAATCACTGGCATTTCCGTGGCATCTAATTTGTCAGTATTACGTAATTACACGATTGAATATGTAATGGCTAATTTTTTTTGCATTATATTTGTATGCCGTTAGATGTTAATAGCAATCTATCCATTATCGCTACATGAAGTTACCGTCACCCCAGATAAACAGCTCGGTTTTTAAGAGGTCCATATATCACCAAATACTTTTTCCGGAAACAATTTTTCAGGCATCGTGTGATTAAAGAGTGAGCATTTAGACTGATGTGATTAAACACAATTATGTAGAAATAAAAAATGAAATCCTGTGAAATCCAATCAGTTAGCATTATGTGTTTCATGGAAACTAGTAAAGCCCAATGTGAAAAGAAAAATGGGTATTTCTCTCCTTAGTTCCTTGGTTCCTTGGCTCCCTGGCTCCCTGGTTCCTTGGCCTGTGTGTTTGCGGTATTACAGTAGGAGGATGTATTGTACTAGCCTGGACGATTCAACGCTGGCTGAGTGGCTTTTGTCCCGACCAAGTCACAGCTTTCCCTGCTCTGTGAGTCAGCTGGGTGGCGTCGGCCAGGCTAATGATATCATCGCGCCGCATTCTTGTAAATCGCTCAATGTCATACACGAGCTTAGTCATTCATACATTCTCATACGGAAATGTTCTCTGACCACGTGTGTCTCCACACCAGATGTGCAATATGACAACAACGTTTTGAATCATTTCTTAGATCTAGCACTGCGCGATAAATCCCTATAAATGTCATGTGGGGTCTGTTAATTCACACACTGAGGGGAATACTTTGCATTTCTCGAGTTCGGTAACAATTAATTGGCGTCCACCTTAACAGTAACAAATATTGTGAATTGATGTATTGGGGAAACACTGCTCAAAGACAAACAGGCCTTTATCAGCTGATGCTTTACCAGACTGCTCAAAAACAGTCAGTTGCGAGCTACATTACCAGCTCAAATTAAGATGTGCTTGCCGGTCTTCCAGTAAGTGCTTGACCCCGTCTTGCTGGAGGCTGCCGTCTCATTGAGCTGCATCAGGGAGTCCAATTGATCGGGTCCGCTGCCTAAATTAAGCCGTCTCCGGACTAATGCGCCGCCACGGCAATATTCACACGGTGGACTTGAGTCTGGTTGTTGTGCACAGGTGCCCATAGACACACATTAACACTCCCCTAACACTCTTAAAGCTATCTAAAGATATCTTTATTCTCCACTGTTTTTAAGTAATTAAACAGGCGGTCCAGATGTAGTTGACAGTCACTGTCTAGTGTTTCTATAGCAACCCCCCTCCACTTTTTCTATTCTAATACTTTATGCCACTCATTCTTGCCAGTTGTAGTTAGTGGTTATGTTCGATTCACAGAAGAGTTTATTGCAATTTGATAATTGGACAAGCACGGATCGTTCGAGTTCCCTCAAGTTTCACGGGGGTGGTTTGATTTCTGCATTATCATTTCTTTTAAAGAAACACATTTTGGCCTTTTAAATATAATACAGAAAACACACCAACTAACTAGGTTAAACGTACCTTATCTCATATTCAGAGCCTTATGAAGTATTCCGATCCTTTCATTACGGTCCACATATTGTTGTTTATTGACTTAATTTTAAATGTATAGAATATATATATATATATATATATGTACCAGTCAAATGTTTGGTTTATCCTACTCATTCTAGTGTGTTTCTTTATTTTATTTTTTTTACTATTTTACACATAATAATATTGAAAACATAAAAAAGGAAAAAAGATACATATCTAATAATGTAATTCTGTCATTTTATGCTACTCTGTCTCAATAAGTAGGTAGATTGATTTTTGTCAAAGCTAACAACATAATACCAGAATATTCTCGGTTGTCTTTTTCCTTTCTTTTTGTAACCTACGTTGGACACTTTTGGTAGTAAACTCATAAATAAATTGTGCTCCATATTGAAAGATGTCTCTGTAAGCAATACACCTTATTTATACAATCCAAAGTGGATCACAAAGCCCAGAAAATATCTGGGTGTAGCTGATAATGCCGGCGTTGTGCAGATCGCTGCAATTGATTTGAATAGCATGTCGCTTGAGGAGGCCCATCCAGACTTAGACAGACGTCGATAGCTGAGAGGAGGAAGTAATTAAAATGGGTAATCCCCGATGAGAGGGCATAATGAGGGCTTCCCACCGCCTGTGTCACGGCTCCACAGAGTGCTCTATTATTATACGAGTACAGAACAAGCCATGATATATCCATGGGGTGCTCGAGGGCTAGATCTTTCTCGAAATGTTCTTTGGTAATGCTTTTTTATTGGCCCTGCTGTAATTTCATCAGGCACATGTGCGCCTCTCCTTGTGTTGGGATTACTTCGTATCGATTCGTCTCGTGGAAAAGATGCACGGCGGCACTATTGTCAGGCGAGTCTCAGTTTTGATTTGGATGAAAGATCGGCGGCGTGATAGGGCTGTACAGTGTGTCCCTGTGAAGCGGTGGTTTGTGGGAATAGCAAACGGGGGCGATGTAGCAGAAATATTGCATGCTTCCATCTAACTGAAAGAATATGGTATAACTTCCTGGGTTTAGGTTGAGGCCATACATATCTATTAATATCAATTTAAGTGGACTTAAGTTATTTTAAGCAGTCTAGAATAAGCAACAACAAAACGCCAGTAACCATCATGCCCAAGTGGTGTTTTGTGCAGCACGGCTTCCCTCTGTAGACCACATTGCCTGTGTAGACCACATTCCCTGTGTAGACCACATTCTTTGTGTAGACCACATTCTCTGTGTAGATCACATTCACTGTGTTGGATCACATTCTCTGTGTAGACCACATTCCCTCTGTAGACCACATTTTCTGTCTAGACCACATTCTCTGTGTAGACCACATTCCCTGTCTGGACCACATTCTCTGTGTAGACCACATTCCCTGTCTGGACCACATCACGACTACACACAAATTCACTTGTAGTGCAATCAGATAATATAAAGGCCTTGCAAGTTAAAGGAAAAATGGGTACAATACTTTGTTTAGCTCGCACACCCTCACGCCACACTTCACGTTCTGACATAGTGGATATGGTTTAACACGCCAAATATGTGAAACAATGTGTGAAAACAAATCTCACTGCCCTAAACATCTGTCAAAAATAAATACAAACCAATTTGTCTGTGAAACTGGATGTGCATGTTCAGGAGAAATACCTGTCATCTGTTCTCAGCTGTCTGACAGAGTTTGACATGCATTGGAAATTACGAGTTTGGGTTAAATCAACCTGGAAGCTCCATATTGGAGTGAGCATTCGAAGTTAATTCAGAGGATCAATGGTGTCTTGATTAATTGTCTCTGGTTCTCCGTGTGGCCAGTTTTCAAAGCAATTTTAAATAGATCCTAGTAAATATAACAAATGAAAAAGGTTATTAAACAGTCCATAAGTTATGTTATCTTTGCTAAATGACTGGTAGCATTTCAATCCTCGTTGAAATTCTAGAAATAAAGATGGTTTCTGCATTTGTCGGCATATATCAATAAATGTGATGGTACAGTTTATGAACAGTAACTGATCACATGGCGTTGCTGTGTCCAGTCGTTCGTATGCTAGGACAGGAAACATCTATAAAACTAATTGTCTCACTGGAGCATGTTTCGGTATTCCGTTTAGCTAGTACCTACAGGGTGATGTGTAGGAGGAACCCTGCATGGAGATATGCATCTCATTGTTGTTAATGAGTTCAAACATTCAAGTGTGACTTCACATTATCTTGCTTTGAAACCAATAACTTTTTAACAGCCCCTAGGTGTTCAGATGGCTTCCTCGCTCCCATGCTAATTCCGCCAGTCACAAGCCATTGACTGTGGGTACTGGAGTTTTGGCTCTGCTTGAGATCTGTTTGACCGCTGCGGAGGCAGATCGCTTTAATAAAAAACGCATCACGGAAGTGATGTGGATGCCGGTTTGGAATTAATTACATTATTGAATAATGGCATATCATTTTGCATATATTATCATGACAGGTTGGCAGTTGGTGATTTATCAGATCACAATATTGAGACAGATGTGCTGTTGAAAAAGCTGAAACATGCATGGTTAATCTGGATGAGAAATAAATATACAGCAGGTTACTTACTACATATTAGTGCAAAGCGATTAGACACACAAGGGTATAAAATATGTCCAAAAAGGCCATTACGGCGCTTCTCAGCCCATGCAATTTTGTGTCACTTGATTTAACCAAAGGTTCCATAATGCTATTAAAATTACCAACCAGAGGGGCATTTTCAGGGCATTTTACAATTCAGCAAACTCTGGAAACGCTGAATATGTTGTATTATATAATAACATTTTTTACCTTTTTTATTTTTAATAGTCTTTCTTTTCAATTTCCTCAGTTCATGTTGGAGAGAGACGGGTTACTATAAAAAAGAAAAAAGAAAATATTTAATTTTATGGTTGCTGGGTAGACAAAATCTATCAACACAAGGGCCACATCATTGCATATACGATTTGGGCAGCATTTTGAAATGACAGTAGATTCAACCAATCAAAATTTGACTTAATATGGGCGGGGTTCTGGAAAAAGCCCACATTGGCTATACACCACACACCTCGTTCCTAATTGTTCACGTACACCCTAATTTCAGCCAATAAGCATTCAGGATTGGAACAATCCGTTATCAAAAAGGCATTAATCTTCTTATATATAAGTAATATATAATATTCAGATTCATTCATAACCGTAAATATTTAAATCTCATCTGGTATATTATAACAATATAGAACATCCCTTGCAAATTACAGACCCCAGCCCAATAATGACAGTTCAATACGAACGGAACGAGGGTGAAAGAGAGAGCAAAGGACAGAACGTGTACCCAGAGGGGAGTTGAGAACCTAATTATAACTGCATTTATCAGTTCTAAACCCTGGACTGGATGTGACCCAGAACGTCCCAATCCCTCTGCTTTTTGTGATCCGTCAGCTTGTTCTTTACACAGAGAGATGCCGTAGCAGGACGTTATGCCAAACCTCACTTACGCCCTGCCCCGCACTTGTGTGACTGCCATTTCTCTCCTCAATCCAAAAATAGCTTTGATGTCAGAAATTCCGATTAATATCAAACCCTTAATATCCGAGGAAAGCTCCATAAAAAGGGAAATATTTTAGATTTAGGAAGCACACATTAGAAGCCAACAGTGCCAGAGGCTTATCAGAAATAGTACAAAAAAAAGACACTACTCCAGTTAACAAAAAAGCTACCGCTGAAAAATAAAGCAAAGGTAATTGGTTGTGTTTCGAGTGACATATTTGACATTATTTTTTAACCAGGTAGTCCAATTGAGAACGATTTCGAATTTATAACTGCAACCTGGGGAGCAGCTGGGATTTGAACCCAGGACGACATACTCAAAAAGCATGCACTCTACCACTGAAGGTTATAGCGTAGTATAACTGTACAGTCCTTTGGTTCTCAATCTTCTCGTTTGGTTTTCAAAGAAAGTCTTAGAAATTAAATTGTCATTATTCAACTACTACAGTAATCTAGACACGGGACAATGGGGTTTCTTTTTATCGAGTTATCCACACGAATACTTTATAAACAGTAACTCGAAAACAAAGATGTAGCGACTACCAAGAGTTCTTGTTTTTATTATATGCAAATTGAGCATTAGCAAGTTAACCATCCTTTATTCATCTTTTAATCTGCCCTCCTCAAAGTCTTTTAATCTCTGTGGTAAAAGTAACTGGGCCCTATATTGTCTGATTCCTAAATTGACTAAATGTCAGGGACATAAGTCAATTTAATACTACGCCTTCCAGATTGAAAAAAACCTCCCCCTCTTTCTAGTTTCCTTGTGCTGGACGACAGATGACAGAGTTTTTGTTTGAACGTCCACTAAAGCACACTGACTGTCCAGAATTGGTCTCAGCACATACCACACCAGGTTCCGGGGTGCCCACGGTAGTTCTGGTTTAGGTGTTTATCACCAAACTGACTCTCTGATGAACAAACTCTAAGCTAACATTTAAATAGCTTTAAGTATAAGAACCCTATCCCAATATTCCTGCCGAAAAAGTTGATGCAAGTCAGATGGTTTTCCTTGATCACTTGCTTCACCATCTCCAGAACAACACTATATTCATACTTAAGTCTATTGACGAGCGACAGGATTCAACACTGTATTCACCTGCGGTAATAATGGAGACAGTATAGGAAGAACCAAACCGTCAATCTGAATCCAATTCGGAGGTTGTGCTGACTCTCACACAACAGTTTGGCTTGACGACCTTCCTGCTTCGTTTAGCTGGCTTGGGATAAAGCGCGGGGTGTGTCATCATGTCCCATCAGCCCGGAGAAACGTGATTTTAATTTGAATCCCATCTTGCTCACCAGACTCCATAGCTGGAGGCGAAGTTCAACCTTAAACCAAACTCATTCTTGCTCGCTTATTGTTGAATATCCCCTACTTCACCCCGTCTGAACTTGATAATATATTTCAGTAATAAAGAGACCTGGGAATTCATATTGTATGGGAATTATGCACTAAAGATATTTACTTGATTTGATTTAATGACATCATTGGGTACTTACCGAAGAGATAAACGTTAAAAAACTTCTTTCTGCGTTCAAAAAATGCTTAACAGTCTGTTGGATGGGTGCTTCAAAAAGTGTTGCACCGCGATTAAACTTTAATCACACATTTCATGGCTAGAATTTGAGGCATTGAGATCTCCATAGCTGACAGGGAGAATTGCATGGGAATTTAGTTTGTTAATAAAAAAGATCAAATGTCTTAATATACGAGCAGGTGACCTTTGTCTTGTCCTTTATTCCATGAATATTGTTTCTATTATTAATACACTTTATAATGTTATGTGTGTGCCTGAAATCAACCTTGCCACCTTGCTTTGAAATGTATAAAATGTGCTTGTTAGAAAAGTTTAAATACTCGTTCATCATCAAAGCGAGCAAACTTTTGTTCAGTAACACAACATAAAGGGGCTAAATATACGTATTGCTGCGCATTGTGCTTTGGTGTTTGGGCTAGAACAAAATATCACCGGAACCACAAGGAAATGGACTGTTAGTTAGAAGTGAACAAATCACAAACACACACCAGTAGCGGAGGTCAAATTCGGTCTATTGTCAAAAAGCAGGGTTAGCGACAAAAGCCATCTGACAATAAACACTTTGGTATTTAAGTTTTTTAATGCAACATCTGGAAACTTAACGAGTTACAAAGAAGCCATTTAGTTAAAAAAACCAAATTGTATGATGAGCCAGATGTGGCACGATTAACAATGTTCAGTAAACCCCTTTTTTACTGTAAATTGTTAGATGCTTTTCCAGCCAGTCCCCCCATTGGACAGTTCTTGTGAAGCAGCCACAAGTTTGAGCCCAGAGAAGAGTAGCCAGACAGGGGGGAAGCGGTACTCTACCAGCATGACGTTCGTAACATTGGTTCCGTTAGCCAGATGTGTTACTGGTCCTTACTTGATCGCCAGGGTGAAGAGTAACATATGTTAGAAAAATGACAGACTTCAGAAGCTTCAGTAAGGCCAGTCACAGATGGGACCATCCACGTGGAGATGTTTGGCTTGTCTCCACCTGGTAGGACATCATCTAGGATGGTTTTACAGAGCAGATGACCACTTGTTTACCACTGGTAGCCCGCAGGTAAGGGGATATCTGTATCAACAGCGTTTAACACATCCCTGCTGTGTTAAATAGCAATACCTGTGTGCCTTTGCATCAACGTTGTCATTTCTCAGTCGCCCGGCATCGCTAAATGGTCCCATGTTATTCAGTTTAGTGCATCCGGAGTATCCGAGCTCTATAAGGCAGCGCTGGCACAGATGGCCAACGTATTCCCCGTCATTACCTCTCGCGGAGAAATCAACAGAACAAACGTAACACAATTAAAGAGAAAGTCATTAGTGCCACGCTGTCAGTGAAATGGAACTGAGCGGTGTAATTACAGAGATTAAGTTGGTGACGGTTGTGACAGTGGTGCATTCTGGGACCGTCCATACCTGCTTTTAAATGAACGTATCTCTCTCCCTAGGTGTTGAGACAATGGACGGCGATGATGCTCAGGGAATGGGTGGGTAAAACGTGAGCGACATTATGCAAAAGCTTCAGGTTTCAGACAGGTCAATTGGCTTCATATAAAAGGTTATAATGCTATTTAAAAGGTTATTACATGATCATAAAAAGAAACTCTATTTAAAGCATCATTTATATTGTGAAGCAGCATTTTTTGTGTGAATTACCAGAAAAGCTAGACTAATTCTGATAGTGTCACCACTTTTTCCTGGCATTTGCTGCTCCTGTGACATGAAGAGTTCACACCACATATGAGAAATCCTGACCTTTCACATGAAATAGCTCCCGGCAGCCATCTGTCATCAGCACAGTGAGATTAAATCCTCGCCACAAGATGGACGACTACACCTCATCTCTTCTAGCAGCAGCGTAGTGACTGTATGAAGTGTTCTTCAATGATACGTCACCTTTGTACTTGGTCACATCACGTTTTCAGCAGTACAATGTACTGACATCAGCTTAACCTGAATAAGACGCTAACCGCTATATATAAATATCTCAAATTGCTTAGCATTATCTAGTTGAAATGTAAATTGTTGCTTTTATTTTAAAGGTCTAACTTGGTGAAGTTGAGATTCTAGATTCTAGATTCTAAAACTGTAATAGTGTGTGTACTTTATTAGTGTGTGTACTTTATTAGTGTGTGTACTTTATTAGTGTGTGTACTTTATTAGTGTGTGTACTTTATTAGTGTGTGTACTTTATTAGTGTGTCCACAACCTGGATATGACCATAACCTGTATATGACCATAACCTGGATATGACCATAACCTGTATATGACCACAATCTTTCTATGACCATAACCTGGATATGACCACAATCTTTCTATGACCATAACCTGTATATGACCACAACCTGTATATGACCATAACCTGTATATGACCACAACCTGTGTATGACCATAACCTGTGTACGACCATAAGAAGTAACATAGGGTATTTAGGGGCGAATTCTCCTAAAAATACAGCCACATCTATTAAGCCTCTTCGTATAGTATATTAAGCAGGTCTATGACCCCATAACAGTGATAGCCTGTGAAGTCACGCTCAAACTAAGCAGTGAATAGCTTAATTTTAATATTTTTAGCCAACGATCCAGGTTTTATGGCCCCATTCGTCCAGAGCAACACCCAAGACATCACCCTGAAATGCACCAGAGTCCAATTATATTCTAATGAATCCTCAGCCTCAGCTCAGAGTTATTTCCTGACTTTTACACACAAATCCAGTCACCCACAACTGGCCTTCAAAACTCCAGTATGTCACCATAAGCCTTGCAACACAGTATTATATTTCCCCCCCCAGTCACGGGTGGTTTCATGGCCACATGACTGGCTTGAGTCTGGAGTCTGATACTGCCTCAGATCGGTGGTTGGAGCAGTTTGTTGAAAGGGTATTATTGATGGAGTTGTGGGTTCAGCTCAGATGGCTGTTTTACGTGCATGAATTGTTTGTTAATGTTGGTTTTGAATGTGATTCCAGTAGTTTATCTTACCCACATATATCATAAAACTGTATTACAGCTGAATAGAAAGAAATACAAAATGTGTGTTTAAAGTTAAGTGCTTGCAGGTTTTTATGGAAAATGATTTGCCAACTTACAAACAGTATGAGTTTAAAGATTGAACACATCTACTCATTTAAGTGTGTGTGGTTATTTTTTACGATACGGAAAATTGTAAAAATGGAAAAAGATGTGTCCGTATTTCTTTACTTCTACTGTATATTCACAGTTTCTTCGTATACTGTAAATGTTTATGTGTTCTAGATCAGAGTCGTGCAGGAATTTAGTGCCAACCGACGTCAACTTTTCACCCTCAGATCTGAGGCTAATGTCGCGGGTGACAGAAACACCCCTCTATTGTAAGGGCTTTTCTAAACCCGGAGAGAGTTGTGGCTGTGTCATATAGCCGGAACAGATCCAGGAAACAGGCGGTTATGAAGATTAGAGAATGAGGAGACATTTTCTAACAGTTAGTATTTCTAAACCCACTGTCAGTCAAGGATGATATTGGAGCATTTCAAAGGTCAGAGGCCTTTGCAATGTCTTTGGCATTATTAGCCACTAATTTATTCTGCCTTTAAATACCACTGATGGAAAATGAACAGGGGCAATATTTGGCTGAACGTTTTAATTTTATTATGTGGTAATCTATACAGGATCAGAAAGCACATTTTTACATTTGCCAAATGTTTAGGTGCTGTCATTGTTATTTGAATACATGTTTTTTTATATTTGTAGGTTTTCAGATGACCTGTCTGCAATACGTTGTATCAGCATGACTCACTAATGAATCCTGAGGCACACAGGGTGGATTCGAATCTGTTTGGCAGACCCATATAACTGCCACAAAACATCCTCGTGAATAACAGACCAAATCCGTTTATCTCAGTCATAATCGCATCTATCAGGGTTTGTGGGTTGCCTGACTAGTGAGGATATTTGAGCAGACTTTTCGCATCGCATGTTCGTTTGCGTGAAAAACATGAATGGATTTCTTACAACTCATTGTCTCTCCCGTCCCAATACTCCGGTTGTTATTCTGGGGACGCTGCGCTGCATTTCAAGTGACACAGTGTGCTGCTTTAAGAGGCTAAATTATCATACAGATAATACTAGTCCCTGTCATAGTCTGTGGGCTTAGATCAGTCTAATGGAGGGATTCGAAAGTGCTTTTACAGTCGACTAAAAAGAGTGCCGAGGTAACGGAGGGAAAACATGTTTGCACACACCCTTGTCTCACACACAGCAGTTTCCTCAATACAATTTCAAACCAGATGAGGAAATACATATCTAAGGTCCGCCAGACACAGAGATGTGTGTCCTGCCATAGAATTGATTGGTGTTGTACTAAAGAGCCAACTGCTGTTCAATTGTTAAAACGCATCCACTCGGGCACATATTGCCTTTTAGCCTCCCGCACGGTCCTCGGCCGTTCTGTGTGATTATAAAAGGACAGCTTCCGGTCTGCAGGCCAGAGCATCACCCTAAAGCCCCACCTCTTCATCAGCTGTGGAGCGAATGAGAAACCTGCAAATATGCGTGATAGCCTCTGACACGCTATTCCCATATCTGCCTGATGCCTGAGTAACTAACAATTCAGCCCAACCATTCCAAGTGTTTCACTAATGGGCAGTAGAACTGCAAATTCTGCACTTTTGTTTAAATACCTGTAATTGGTACTTCTGCCTCCTGGCTCATTTCCTCGTAGCACGAACATCCGCATCCGACAACGTCACTTTGCAGTGAATGGCATCTTTCCATCGTTCAAGAGCGCAGTGTGTTTTACACAGCTGAACACCTGGGAGGATTAACATTAACAATGTTTATGTTCTTAATAACATAATAAAAGTTTATTTTCCTGCTGCCGTTTTTTGTAAAAATGAGCCAACAAGAAAGTGCCACAACGAAACCAAACCTCAACAGAAACAAACTCAACACCGACTAAAAGTCCTGGATCACCCTAGAATAATACAGCTGCTCTGTCCTCATACCACCAATCATAAAGTTCTGGATCACTCTAGAATAATACAGTTGCTCTTTTCCAAGAACTTCAATTGAAATATTTAAGACAGAGACCTGTGGACTGATTTTACATCCAGGTGAGTTGATTTTCATTCATATTCGGCACTCTGTGAACAGATGCATGTAGCATCTTATATGTGTACAGGATATATTCAGTGCACTAAAGGTTCGGTGGTCTAGTCCTGAAGATTCAACTGGGAGGTCATCAGTGTATTCATAGCTGTATCAAGTGTGTGGCATAGTTCACAATGAAATAATCAAGATGTAGAGCACAGCCAACACATTTGACTAATCACACACGTTTTTTTAACGACCTGCTACGTGTCCCCCAGCTGGTACTGCTAGCTTTTACCTGGTGGTATGTCTTCACTTTTTCGATCCTTTTTCCATATTTTCTTTCATTCAGGGCTATCTCTGCTGAGTCATATGTCAGGCTTTTCAAACGGACAAGTCACTGGCTCTGTCTCCCATAATCTTTTTCCAAACCACCTGTCAGATAGAGTAATACAATTTGTCGTGGAGCTGTATACCGACAAGGTTGATGTCATTATCACTGTGTTCAGGAGGGTCCAGGAAAGCCAATCAATATTGGATATTTGTCTTGTAAATTTGTTAGTACGTTTGGTCACTCTTCCTTTACTGGCATTTCTGGAAAAATATCGCTTAAGTCTCTTGATTATATTAAGGAGATTTGTAATTCAGTTTTTAAATTTCTTTGGTTTCGGACAATTCAATAGAACAGTACTTTAGAAATAACAAATTTTTTTGTGCTAAGACTTTATTCCATTCTTTTGATTGCTTTACCTAGAAGGTATTTATTACATAAACCTGTAGCCACCGCTACAGTATCTGATTCATATACATGAGGGGGATGAACGCTACAGATATTGGAGTACTCCACCTTATATTGTACATTAAAGGCAATCCCCTGATACAACTTTCGCTTCCCTATGTAGAGCGATTTGTGAAAACTCTGCTTGGCAGATCGGTCTCCAGTGAAATCATCTCAGATGGCTTGAGCTTACTGTGAGAAAAACGGCATGCATAACAAATATCGATTGAGAAAGAGAGCAATCGATAAGCCACGGTTGGGAAATGAAATAGGCAGGTGAAACACACATAGGCTTGTCCTCTAATCCCCGTGCAGTTGCTAAGCTCAAGCATACGTATTTATAAATGCATTTTTTAACCAGACACACACACACACACACACAAAGACAAGAAGCCCATCGACCCACATCATCAGAGCTTCACACACACCGTCATGTTCTATCCTTCACACTGGCAACATGACCTTTCCCGGTAAATTCCAAATAAAAAAACGATAAAAAGATGAAAACCAATGGATTCTACAGGCTGAGAATGACGGATGATAATGTTTTCTATGACATTAATCAAATGAAAGAGAGAGAACAAATGACAAATGATTAACCAGGATGAATAATCGAATTAGGATCAGCAAAAAAGTTTACGGCTGTTTTCTCAAAAGTGGTTTGAGAAACAATGTTTTTTTACAAGCCTGACTAGACAATCTAAGTCATTAGTAGAAAACGTGGTAAAAAAAGTGGCAATGTATCTAAAATAAAAAAATTGGATTGTAAAGTCTGTCCTTAAAAGAGAAATGGACTCTTAGATGGGATATGCGTTATTTTTGTCAACAGACAAAACAGTTTTTGTGAATTGTGCAAAACTTAAAAACTTCAAAGCTTTGCAGAACACAGACTTTCCGAGCCGTAATAATTGTAAAGGTGTACGGTGAAAAGACTTCAAAAGTGCAGAACTTCAAAACATAATGTCCTTTTAGAAAGCTTGTAATGGTTTCTTTCGACAACACAGAAGGGTGCATTTTATTAATGCACAGACAGACCATAATCGTAAATAACACCTGACTGAGAACAGAAAATGGGTGCCTAATTAGGTGAGATAATGAGCAAACAGGAAACAGGTGCGTGTGAATGAGTCTGTGATGATGGGCTGCGTTCAACATTGCTGACAATTTGACCGCTGGTAAGAAAACCGCTAATGCCGAGATAACCGCTAATGCCGAGATAACCGCTAATGCCGAGATAACCGCTAATGCCGAGATAACCGCTAATGCCGAGATAACCGCTAATGCCGAGATAACCGCTAATGCCGAGCGCCGGAGGTGCCGATTCAGGGACAGGTGGTCACGTCACAATGATGTACAATTATGCATCGTCTACAAAATTCTAATTTGTAAAGGACGACTTGAACATTCTGCCAAGTGCTTTATTAAAAAAATCCAGAATTCTAAACGCATTTAAAATATTTAGAAAAAAGTCCTAAATGCCAGTTCCAATTATGTCTTCCTTTTACTATTAATGTGGCAGTAAAATTTACTTTCCCTGTCGTTAACCTGTAAAACATATTGCGACACAAACAAACAACTACCACGTAAAATATATAAAACTGTAGCACACCTACTAAAGCCAATGCCAAAAACCTCTACTACAAAATTACAAAAGTCAATGGAAAATATAATCCTCTTAACAACAAGCTATCATTTTTCAGACAACAGGCTCAGCGAAATGTCCTCTTAGCATTCCGCGTCGAGTGAGACTTGACGTGAGAACGTGTGGTTTTCAATACAACTTTATCCAATTACGGATCATGACATTAAATAATCCTATCACATCTGTATCCGGCAAATTGCTTATATCCGTAACAATACCCAGTTAGTCCGAGTGTGCGGAACCGCCCATAATTCCAGTCAGGGTTCATTCACACACATCCGATCCTGCTCTCTGACGTGACGTTGAATTGGTTCCATAAAGAGATAGACACTTCCCTCTAACAAGTGCACAGAGCACTCTGGGTAATAAGGTTAGATAACAGCATGCGCACGTACTGTGTACACACTGTATGTCTTTAGTAATGCTAAGCCAGTATTTGTGTACTACTCAGTAAGGCCACTGTACAACACATAGACTGACATAGATATGCTATTCAACGACACACTCAGGATCCACGATGGGGTTGGAAAATAAACGTCGAAATAACCATGAACGCGCTCACACGAAATAGGCACAAATACTCAAAACGCATTTGACACACTTCCGCTCAAAAGAGCGACGAACGATTACTGGCTTGCTAGCGAGCTCAACGCGACACACACGGAAAACGCCTCATTTTCTCTAAGTGTTCTTAACTCGGAACGAAGGCTCACACTTGAACGCACGCGCTAATCTCAAGTGAATTGCGGCACAACAGTCTAACAGGTCCGCGTACTACACACCATAATGTCACTCTGAAGTTGGTAGCTCTGTTCAGAGGAGAACGGGGTACCTGTAAACGTCGGATACGGCCGTGGAGACTTGTAGCTCCCACTAATTAGAAAACAATCCCTGCTGGGAAGCACACCGGACTACTAATTCACTGGGGTACTGAAACTGCTAAATACGCGCTGGCCTTTCCTAAATGCTACTCAATTCCAGTACCAAACGCCTAGCCTTATTCACCCTCGGTTTGGTCAGAATTGGGTCTCTGAGATATTGCATGTGACCAACTCGTTTCACCGACCGGCTAATGAACTGAGGGCACGTTTTCGTCCAATTGTTCTCCCTTGTGAGGATGATCGATCATTTCTGATTCAGCGCAGTGCACCGATTTGACTCACCCCACACACACACACACACCGTCTACCCAGAGTGCCGGGACACTACCGGGATAATGCACACGTCAAGCCGGCAGTCATAATGACTCCTGGGTCTGTTCGCCGAATCACGTGACGTCCATTGATTATTGTGTCATTATTGCGTCGGTCAAATTGCTATAATTACTAGCGGGTCGGCTAATGAATGGATTTGTCGCCCAACTGCAATTAGCATATTATGGATCTCATTTCCAAAAGCACCCTGGCAACGATAACATTTCCCTCAGGTAACAGGTAGCTTTTAAACCTCCTATTCGCCATTAGAAACCGGTGACACAGAATCCACGATTGGCAATTGTTGGAGTTGCAGTGTTTTATCTGCTCTTCGGGGGATGGAAAACGGCAGAGAAGGTGTCTCATTCAGGTTCATCCATTAGCCCTTATAATGAGGCCAACATAACGGAGATCCGCCTAATAACCAATAACGTGCGTCCTCCCACTCCCCGTCTGAGAAGTGACTGGCTCTCTCAATAGTTATGCTGCATTTTCAGAGGGTATTTCTGTCTGTAGCAACGATTTGGAGGTGTGTTTCTGACAATGAGAGTTAGTGGGCTTGTTAATGGTTAGGCGTCTGTAAAGGTTCACTACCATTTTGTAAATAATGCCTGTGTTTATTTGGTGTCTTCCTTCCCCTTTTTATTTCTCTATAATCATCAACCCCCTGAGGTTTATGCTTGTATATGACTAACTGACTAATTTAAATATTGCAATTCCTTTTTGCAAGACCTCTGCAATACCTTTTGCTAGATAGGTATGGGTTTTTGGTGACACTACTGAAATTACACTACTCAAGTCATTTATTTTGTAATGGGGTACTCAGGAATTCTGCCAATCTGAAAAAATAAATGGCAAAGTGTATATAATATTTCATTACCATGTCATGACACGCTAAAAAAGCAAATGTGAATGCGTGTGTGAAAATAATTGGGTTTACCATTTCGAAATTAAGTGTTTCAAGACTGTCAAAACAGGAAGTGAAAAGCAAAAAAATGTACCGTGTTCGCATCGGCATAGACACGTATTTGGTTGTTTTTACCCAGCATGCCACTGGCCATATAACATAAGCATCTGTTAATGATACAGATGAGATCCCCTGAGACTGTTTCTGAAACTGTGCAAAACATTTTCACTTGTTCAAAACCAAAAATTCTGCCCATCTGACTGTTCTTGGGCAATGCATGCAGGTGACAAAGTCAGAGGAGGGGGTTGTGGGCTGCAGGTTGTGTGTTGCTGTGGTTACAAGTGGTCTGTGGTTGTAGGGTCAGTTGGATGTGCTGCCAAGTTCTCTAGAACGATGCTAAAGGCAGCAATTGTGAAGAACTGTGTTTTGGGCAGATTCACATTTGTTGGGACCATATATTTTATAATGATAACAGATAACTGTAACGTATTTTTGCCATACGATGTTTGGACACAGCAGCGTCTTCACTCTGTGCCAAGCCCACCCTCAGCTTTTAGCTAAGTCTAAGCAATTCTGACTTTATTTTGACCGCTTGGGTCTTCAACCGAGTGTTTTTTCCATATTTTACTCATCGCTAATTCGCTTTGATTGAAAAGGTTAATCTCTAATTGTGCTGCTTTAAGCTCCAGGCCTCGTGTGTGATACCACAGGACCCTCTCTCTCTCTCGTGCCGCCGCTGTCGCGCATGCTGAGCAGCTAACAGAGAGAAACGATGTTTACGCTCCGCAGACAGACGCCCGGGTATCGCTACGACAGTAATCCTGTCATGTTCCATCGGGGAGGGCGAAGATGAAACCGTACGCGTTCACCGGAAGGTCAGGACAACCTCGCCACGTTTCCATAAAATCACAGGTTGCCGGTCGCTCGCTCGATTAAATTGAACTGCCCTGGTTTCGGTGACGACCGTGGATCGATTTTTTGCCGTGACCATGTGTGTGTTATTTGTCAAGCTCGGTGTCACTTCCTGGTTTGTTATTGTAGTCTCGTTTATACACCATCGGACCAACTGACAAACACCTAACCACCACCTCACACTCTCCTACCCAGCCTCGCTGATTTGTCTTCTTTTTTTTGGCAATGATAATGAAGTTAATGTTGATAATGATAATGCCTGAGTGGTGGGTGGAATTCAAAAGACAATCCATACATGAAAAAGTTTACACGCATGATCAATCAAAAGCGATGGGCAAAAAAGTACAATTAATATAAACAATATGTCCTGAATAATAATCAGTTCGTTGTATCTATTTAAAAATGTATTTAAAAATGTTTGCAAAGTTCATTTGCATGTATCGCAAAATCAATGAAGCCCTTACTGACTTCTGATCATTGGAGAGTTTGTTTCCAAACAAAATATGCACTTTAGTGTTTTGCTCATTTTGATGGCCTTTGTGTTTTGCAGTGTACACAATCAACCCTAAGTGTGAGTTGATATTGTTGTCGATATGCAATAGAGATATACAGGCTGAACTATGTTCCTATCTGCCACAACATTGCAAGATATCTAGGAGGCATTTTTTCTCTGGCTTGTTAAAAACTACAGGCGGGTGGGTACCCTTCCTGGTCCAACTGTGATCTGCCCTCAAACAAATACCTGCTACAGGTAGCCGGAGGGTCGAGAACTGAACCAACGGAGAATAGGACAGTGTTTTTCTACATTTACCTATAAATAGCTCGCTGGCTACTCTAGGACACATCACAGTATTTTCCATGTCTAGGTAAAACTTGTATTTGTACTCAACATTTGACATGTGTTCTAACAGTTTTTTGTGTGATTTTGTATGACTTTTATTTCACATTAAACACAGTTACAGTCAATTTAGACATAAACTTGTAAAAAAAAGTATTGACAAGGATTTTGCAGGTTTTTGTTTGTAATCTTTGTGTAAAAATATGGAGAAATATCACCAAGAACCCAAAAGACATTTGCAGGACAGGGTTTTTATCAGTGCCCGGGGGTAATACCGGGTTCCTATTTGAGCAGAATGGTTGTGGACGAGTTACCTCAACTGGCTACAACTAAACCTTCCAACAGGCACTTTCATCAGTAATCTCATATTCCCAGGTGGTCTGCCGTCCCGCTATAGGTCCGGTCAAACCGTGTCTGGCATCACATGAAAGCCAGCTGAGGAATGTGGTACCGGCCCATTAGAATACTGGCTCCCAGACATTTGGACTTTTAAGCTCCGGCCGAAAAGAGTGCAATTTCGAAGAATCTGCTTGGATTTAATTTTCTTCGAAACTCCCGAATGTTGAATTGAAATGACCTACTTTCTTGCCGTTTAATGTATTTATCTGTGACTGAATACACACACACACAGATAAAATATGTACTCAAATCTGTTGAGTGCATGTTATAACACTGAGTTCCCAATTACCCAAAGGGGGGGGGGGGACATCAAAGCTAATGCCTAGGTATTGAAAGGTGACCGGAGTCTGTGGGCAATCTAGACACAGAAACTGCAATAACTTCTGTGGTTTCCTGGGTTACCGTAGTGTGTCACGTCAGGGACCTGACAAACAGCATCATCTTTACAGCCCACCTGACTCCAGAATCAAATCCCTGGTGGCGCACCTCACATGATGACACTAATGACACCCGGCTGTGGGTGCTGGTGAGCCTGACATGAGACACACCGGGGCTACGTAGCACGCCATGCCACACCAGACTGTTTATGTTCGCTTTAATTGGAACCTGTGGCCCTGTAAAAATTCAGAACAATGCCATTTTCAGCTCGTTCCCGTTCGAACGCAGTCAGCCATCGGGCGAGAGAAACAGATTGGGACGGCGTTGGCATGGGGAAGAGATAAAGACTAAGATAGGAAAGGAGAAAACACACAAATTGGAGCTAAGAGTCATGTTGTATCATTGAAAGATTGTAGGTGCCTGTTTACAGGGAGTCTAACTGTATTATTCCTCTGTCATATAATCACACTTGTTCATTTTTTTCTGCCACTTTGCCGGATTGACACATTCATGCGTTCGTGTCATTAGATCAGTCGTTATATCTGAAAATAAAAGGCGTCATGGTTAGCATGCCTCTGAAAGGATGTCACTCGTTCTTTATAAATAGAGCCCATTTCATCTGGAGATGAGAACTTGCAGGTTAGACGCATAAACAGTTGCACTCAGCAAGCAAATTAGCCGAGAGAAAACAGCCTTTGTGTGGGCGGGAAAGGTTAGCACATCCATACGGCATAAACAGAAAAAGCATTAACATATTTCACCGCCACGCCATCAAATGAATGTCGGTTGTTGTTGAAGTGTTGCTTTTATTGCCCACACTAAAGTGACATTGAAAGGAAATAATAAGGTGAAACCACTCGAGCATTCATTCCACCTAAATACTAATACGAGACACAGTGGTTTGCATTATGTATCTCACTATTATTTAGCTTCGTATGATATCATTTCACATCCCGTTGTCTAGCGGCGCCCATGTACTCCTGACTGTGACGAAATGATATAGCAAGATAAAACCCAGGGCCCGTATCCACAAAAGATCTCAGAAAGGTCCTTAGGAATAATGAACAAAAACTATTGCAAGACAACAACAACAAACTAGAGTTTACGAGTACCACCGTGCTTTCCTAAGAGAGGGGAACAAAGTGCACCAGCTCACATTTATGCACGCGCACAACCTGAACACAAGTTCAATCCCCCTTTAAGTCCGACCTGTGCAGGCTAGAAGCTGTATCATCAGCATATCAGCAGGTTCGCTCTCAGTTCATTCTAGCAGCAGCTAGAAGCTCCGGATTGTCAAGCGGCAGTATTGTCACCAGGTCTGAAATAAAGACAGTACCCAAGTCAAGCCGCTCTGCCTAATAGAGGAATGCCAGTGACATATTTATACACAAGCATTGTTTAAAATAAAACTCAGCTCACGCTTTAGGCTTTTTGAATTGTGTGAAATAGTTTTTCACCCCGGTTCTCATGTATACTTGGGATTTTTTGATTGACACTCCCAAACCCAAGGGAACAACCCCTCTAATCTTGTGTCTCAGCCCACATAACCCATGTAGAATATTTGATTTCAGGCAGCGATTGGAACCGTTGATCTGCTGTCAACAAGGCTGAGATTAACTTCAGGCCCTTGACTTTCTGGCCCTGACAGAGACATGGATTACCAAGGAAAACATTGCCACTCCGGCTGCACTCTCTCTTTATGACTACGTTTTTTCCCATAGTCCAACAGTATGGGGTCATTGTGGTGGTATATATATATATATATAAAATATCTTTCTGATATCGTCCTTTCACGTGAAGGTAACTTCAGTAGCAGGCTTCAAAATAAAAGACTGCAGACATGCAGCTAAAAAATTCTCCACCAGTTGTGACCGGGAAAACATAGGGAACAGTGGTTGAGCACTAGAGGGTGTTCAGTAGACAAAAATACTCTTAAATAAGAGAGGACGCAATTACGATTTAAAAATGATCCTAAACTGGTCTAATATCTTCTCTGATTAAATATGTATCTCTAATCATCTCCCACCTCACTGTCCCTGTGAAGTTAAGATTATAGCTGTGAGCAGATGATGAGGATGTCACCTCCATTTGCGAAATGTCCTCATTTCGACGGTCCGTCACCGTGTCATCATGTTTTAAATATTTAAACGCAAGCAGCACCGGTATGTAATGCGAGAGTCTGATTCGATCAAATGCATATGTCTGTCCCACCTGTAATTCTCCTGAGAGCAAAACTGGAAGTGACAGAGTAATCACCGTCTCTTATCTCCCAATGAGGACAAGTAGAGGCAGGGGATTGAGTGGCTGGCCGTCCGTAGCATGTCGCTGCGTCGATATTATTGAATTACGCGTCGACAGAATGCTACGTGCTCTTAGCCATTAGCTGCTGTGTAGCCTAACTGTTGTTTTGCTCCACAGCCTTTCATTATGTAAATCGTACGCTCTCTTTGGCCATCTCGCTCTATTTCCTGTGTAATTTCTGGGTGCGTTAGCTCACGCGACATCCATCATTTTCAAGGTAAGTTACAAGGACGGCAATTACGGGAAAGCCGCGAACGCGCTAGACGAGTCCGGTCAGGGATCGACGGGAATTACACGGCGATGTAAGAGCTCCCGTATCGCCATGCAGATACGTACGATACGTGGGACGTTTGCTGTAGAAAAGTCACTGAGGTATTATACGAGACAATCACTGTGACACACTGTGGAAGAGTGCGCACTATAATACTGTGCGGGAATACGTGCCGTGACTTTAAATCGAGCAGTGAGAAGAGACTATCAGTAGCAGAGGGCACCAGTTAAGAGACAATTGGCACGGACGCATGTAAGCGTAATTTTTCTTTCAACTACCCGTTTTAGCTGACAACATTACGTATCATCTTTCACATCTACGTAACATCTTTTCGAATGTTGTAATTACAATTACAATATTCTATTACTGGGATAATTAACCGTTTTTAGCTGTTGTTAGATCTATTTTATATTGTGTAGTGTCATGCTTCACTGTTAGAAAAATGTGTCTGATTTGAGAGATTTCCTGTGTTGCCGTGTTTTAATTTCTTCCGTTAGAAACTTATAGGCTACAGAAGGTGTCGCACGTAAAAACACCACATTTCCAGTCATTCTGTTTTGTTATTGCTGTTGTTTATTGTTTATTTTGACAATGGTGACAGAACGGTGTCACGATGGTGGTGAGTTGTGTTCCAACGGGGGTGTTGAGTGGGGAGCACTTCCTGTGTCTTGTTTTGATTAGGAGCACAGCTGTTTTGGTTTAGCTAAGCACCGGGGCATAGGTTAGTTTAATCAGTGTGTTATTTAAGTTCCCTGTTTAGTGTCACGGGTGCTTGGTATTGTTTCTATGTTGCGGACATGTGGTGAGAGTTGTTTGTTAGGATGTTTTAATTAGTAAGTCGCGTGTGCACACTTGTATTTCATTCTGTAAATATTTAATCAGTTCATTGTCTTTGTATTTATTTTGCCTTTCTTAAATAAATACCCACAAACGTTCTTCCACACTGCAAATGGTTTTTCCTGGACTTCACCCGTGTTATGTGGCAAACAGTGATTTAAAACCCCAATGTTTTTTCCTTCCCCGCAATGGAGAATGAGCTGACTGTTTGCTCCGAACACGTGTAACTCTCGAATCCCAAACTTCAGAGGGAGGTATAGATACTTTCAGATAATTCATTTTAGTCAAGCAATAGGAACAGAGTATATAATATTAGAGTGGCAAAAAATTGTATAATTCCCCTTATTTCAATAAGAACCTATACAAAGTAGAAAATGTGTCTTTGGCACTGTTATGGTTTGGCACTTTTTATTGTTATTTTCCACTACCGGTGACAGAGTGAGGTGTCACTGTGCCTGTCACCTCCAGAAGAGATGCTGCCATCATAGCTACATTTAGAACATAATTAATTGCCCCCACCCCATCACACAGCGCCCACGGTCCAATTAGTCATATTTAGTACAGGCTTTGACAATAAACATAGACATGTGGCTCCGTATGTGTTTTGTGTGTGTTCATAAAGACAGAGCTAATATGGGACAGGAAGTCTGAAAAAAAGACACGCTTTTACGGGTCAACGGTCTGCCTCTTAATAACTTCTCCTACCCTGCTTTGCCCCTGCCCTCATAATGACACCTTTGTTTGAATAACACCGTGTCACCAATTGGTCCCAGCACATAAGTCGTGTGTAGATAGGAAGTGTGCTTGGCTGTGTGTTATGCAGTGATGTGGTTGAGTATCGGACGTTCCTTTTCTGTCAAATCAATCGGCTTGTCAAAACGATTAAACAATTAGTTCTCTGGACAACAACCTTGCTCAGCTGCAGTACAAATCGGAGCTTTTAGCTAACCTTTCAGAGACAGACAACGAAGGTCGGATGATTAATGGTCAATAACGTAATCAGGGCATCTCAGTACATTTCAAGTGAACATCTGCAGAGCAAAAGCCACACATATCGGGTTTCGTCCAAAACAAGCCCCTGTTCACCCACGAGCCGCAGAACGCGGGCCAAGTGAAATATTGAATTCCTGCTCCTTAAAAAGCTACGATTTATTAACCGAACACCACGGCCTGAACCCCACAGGGCCGAGGGATCTCAGGCTCAAGTCGCGATGTGGTTGCATTTAAGTGTCCACCCGTGAAATAGCTGAGGAACCAGCGGGCAGGGGCAAGGTCAGCCCAAAGTCACCGGTGATGCCCGACCGGTGGGACCCAAGGACGAGGCGTCTGAGGACACTTACCCGGTTGCATCTCAGCACCCACCAACAACATCCTATCTCATTTGTATTCACTTGCCCTACAGAGATGGCTCCATCATCCTCCGTGCCAGACTCTGCCTGAGCCAGCTAGCATGGGGGTGAGTGGGCGACTAGCTGAACAAGGATGAATAGGTTATTTATTTTAAAGGCTCCATTATACTAAATGTTCCAGAGATAATAATAAAATGCGAGCAAACGTGGCCGTTTCGTTTAGGTATTTCGTCGCGGCGTTTCACATTTTGTCTTCGTGCTGACTGACTGAATAAACAAATTGAACACTGTATTATTTGATCTGTGCATGTGTCTGTGTGCGTGCATTTTAACTTTAACATACACAGTGTTAGTATACAGACGAAATACGGAGGATCAGCTATTAGATGTATTGTATTTGACGGATAAACTCCCAAAAAGGTCTGCACCTTTCTCCTCTCTTCTTGGTCATCTGTCTCTTCAGGTCCAGGGTGGGTGTTTTTACAATCATCCTATATTTTCACCAGGTATCAAAAATGATTTATCAGTTAATGTGTTACACTGTTTCCTTGTTGTGAATTGTTCTCATTCATAAACATTAAAATGTTCCAACAAATGCCTGTTTGGTTCTTGGGTGTCCACGTCTCCAGCGACCAATCCTGGTCCCCAACCCCACAACCCGGGTGAAAAAGCCACAACAGCGCCTGTACTTTTTAAGGAATTTAAAGAATGGCCATCTATCTACCAACACCCTGGCAAACTCTTACGTGATGGAGGTTTTGTGTTGGTGAGGGAGCGGTCAGGTTGCAGCAGCTGGTCACTGGAGGTGGAATACAGAGGTAAAGACCTCCGCTATCTGGTCTGTGCACCACCCGAGGACACAACCTGGAGTGCCATCTGACCCAGCTCCTCGCGTGAGCTGTGTTTAGAGACAGAGTGCAGTCATGTTCCTCCAGCCTCACAGATGGAATGGTGCTGGTTACCAAGGCTCTCATGTGCTCTTCCATACTAGCGTACTTCGCCATGCCTGCTCCTCAACGTGCGCGTGCCCTGAATGGAGCAGAGCATCTCGACACCCACGCGCACCTTGTGATTTACAGTAGCTTGAGAACTCATTCTCCATGCAATATCCACATCACCCACCTTCAGTCTGGGTTAAATAAGTTAAATCCAGAATTTTTTTTCCCATAATGCAAAAAGGCCGCATTCACCCACGCTGCAAAGTATACCCCTGTCACAATTACCATATTCCTAATACTTGAGTAGGGCGATGTAATGTTGAAGCTTTTCAATGAAAGGTTCCTCAATAAATTACATGTAATTTACCACAAAACTATCCGCTTAGTCATCTATTTGCTGTGACCTTTGCACTCTGGTTAACTGGCCCTTGTGACAATTGAATCTAGACTATTACATATATCCACTTGCACTTATTTATATTGGTTCTCAACTGACCTACTATTACTGTTTGAAAATAAGTGTAACAGAAAAGCGTTGGTCTAAAGTGCCTTACTGAAGCTGTCCTCGCTAGTAAGGCCCACCAACCTTAAAGAAGGCAAATTATTAGTGCATGAACTAAAATTATATCATTGTGTTCATATGACCAGATTTATTTTAGCAGTACAACAATGGCTAGGCCTAATTCATTAATTGTCCATGGAATTTGAGCAAGCTAACATTTGCGTTGCTAGCTATTTTTGTCTTTGCTAGCTAATTAGAATTTATAAAATACATTAAATATTTCCATATTTTTGCTCCTTTATCAATTGTCTGAGCCACAATGGATTGTGCGCTGACAAAACAATTATTAGTAATATTCAACTGTAAATATGTTTGCCAAAATCTGTATTATGCTGATAACAAGAACGATGTCTTAATAAATGCAATATATTTACCTCTATTGATATAAAAACCACCACCGTATAAGCTAGCTAGTAACAGTATCACATCCTATGGCCCTTGGCCTCAACCTGAGCTGTTGAAAGATAATTTAGATAATCTCATTTTAGTGTACTTGTGACTGGTGTATCTCATACAAACAATGGAGAGTGACAATCGTGGTTTAGAAAGTGTCTGAAAGCAATGCAGCAGTTTGAAAGCTAACACATACCGAATAAACAGCGTGCGTAGATTCAATTTGACACATATCAGCCAGAACAATATACATATAATAACAGTTTTTAACTGGTTAGATCGTCCCCTGAAGCTAAATCAAAGACAGAGTGGGCTGGTATTGTGAATTGGATCTGCCTTTAAAAGGCCATCAAACTGCTTCTGATATTGACTGTGATTCCTTACGGGACTGTGGCTACGGGTAAGGCCTTATGGAGTCAAATATTGTTATTGGACCACAGCAACAGTGCACAAGCATACAGAATTTTGTTTTTCAATATACAAGGTATTGTACCTTTCAGTATTACTCTCAATTTGCTCTGTCAACCCTCTAAATACACTTCACGGCATAAATGTATGAATCCTGATCATTTTTCTTCTTTGTAATTGGATATCAAGTGACAAGGGTCCTCCAGTCATTCCCTTGGACACAAAAAAGTCTCAGATTTCAACTATAGTGGTTAAGGACTGAAAATGTTCCTTCAGTTTCCCCCCATTGGCTCACAGCGAAGCAATTGTGGAAGAAGGCGAAATGTTTCCAGAACAATTTTGGAAAGCTTATCTGTTTGACAACAGACAGCGCTTCTTGGCATTTAGCTTATTTACTTTTGCATGATGGCATTCCAGGTGTTCATGTCCTAGGAGATATACAGTACGGATCTTTTTTCTGCCCATGGTGCCGCAAGATAGCATATCGTTTATTAAATCTCTTTAAAGTAGTTACGTAACAACGATACCCAGATTGTCACGACTTACGTAAGTTAGGGAGTGGGTTTGAGCTGAAAACCATGCAGCTCTGGAGGCATTTTGGATATGTGTTTTACACACTCTTATGAAACTCAGCCGGGCCCCGGGATGAACTAAAAGGAAAGAAAACAAAGTGAAAGAGATCATATTTCAGACAGGCGAAAGCAGGAAACTCCCACTGGCTGATGGTAAACACACACCCAGACAGATTTACCATGTCCACCTAGATTGCGAGTTGGAGCTTGTGTTTTTATAACTGCCAAAAGAACATTAGCTAAGCTAATGAACCCACTGCCAAGAAAATGTACTTGAATGAATCTCAGCACTGACTCAAATCTTGCGAACACAACTGCCAATGGTTCCAGGCTTCCTGAACTCAATGGAATGTTCCTGACCAAGCATGTTATGTGTAAACACAAATCAAAATTAATATGAATCCTTTATCTGTGTAACCTAGAACATATGAAGTAGGCTAAGAATCTCCTTCACACATCTCTGATAACTAACACCTCATTTGTACATTTCAGTTTTATCAATATGAATAAAATGTCCACAATGGTTTTCGTAATCGGTAACCTTAAACCACAGCTTTTAAATGACAAACCACAGACATTCCTGTCACAGGGAGGACAACATACAGTCTTATTGATAGAATTAACGTATTTTCGTCCATTGTCAGTTGTATCTTAAACCCCGTCCGGAAATGTGTTCTTTGACATATCTAGTTTAAATACTCTTGTCTGAACTCACACTGGCGGATAAACTAGTTGCAGACTTGGGTTGCATGCAATTCTGAGTGGTGGGATTCAAAGGAAAAGGGTTAAAAAACAAAAACATCTCATATAAGGTCTGTGTCGCTGTGGCTCGCCTGCCATTGGACGGTCTGCCTGCCAGTTAAAAACACCAGAGGCGTGTCTTTCAGTGTTGCTGCCATTCGATGGGGACAGGAGTGTTGTGATTGCAGTCCAGCCGAGACCCGCATGGATCTGTCACAACAAGTGACGCTCTTTTGCACAAGAGACGCTCTTTTGCACAAGTGACGCTCTTTTGCACAAGTGACGCTCTTTCGCGCAAGTGACGCTCTTTTGCACAAGTGACGCTCTTTTGCCCCTTTCTCGCTCTGGGAATACTCTTTTGGGGAAGAACCCGTCTCTCTTCTGAGTACTAATTTGCGCTGTGTGCGCCAGTGCAACAACACGGTTCTCTGCTCTGCAAGAGTCAACAGCATTTCTGTCGAAAACAACAAGATACAGCCCAGTCGAAATGCAAAGGTAAGAACTGCTAGTCTATATATGGCACGTTTTATTTCACTTGCATTGAACTTGTGTGCATTTGCAGTATCTGTTGTGCCACAAGTTTGCCCATTTATCTGCATGATGGACAGTGGGCTCTTCAAAGCAAAACGGGGTCAAAGCAGCTCTTAGAATAAATACATGGTCGCCAACTTCAGAGCATTTTAATACTCAGTCCATCGACTACAGCTTTTATTATATATGCAGGCAATACGGAATGTATGGTTGTGTGGTTTGTGAAATTATAAACTGATCTGTCTATTAAGTATATTGTGTTACAACGTTTTAAAGCTGTTATGAGGCATTCATATTGTGCCATGTATTTATATGTTATTACATGACAGTATAAAGGTGTGACACATGGTATAATCAATAATATACGAATCCTTCTCATGCCAAGACTGTACAGATTTGGCAAAAACCGTGTGACACAAGTTGACGTCATGACACTAAATATATACATTTATATTATTTTGTACACTTTAACTTGATGCCATCATATATCTGGCTATTGCTTTGTGTCAATATGCAGATTGTAAGTCTGATTACGGGGTTTTCTTTCCTTTAACTTAGTACCACATAACCAAGAAAATATGAATGCAAAAGTATTGCTTCTAACATAAACAGTAACGAATCAACACCAGGATATTGAGGACAGAGAACGGGTTGATGTTATTATGGTAAATGTCCCAGACTGTGTCAAGATTATTGAGTTAAGAAATGTTGGTCCGTGTAAGTTTCTATTTTCGGGTAAACAAGGAACAATCAGGTCTGTGAAAATAATTTGTGTTTGTTTTTTATTATAAATACGTATTCAAATAATCTTTATTCTTTGCAACTAAATCCTAAAACACAGCTTTTATTTTTTATCTTCATTGAATATAACTGCATGAATAGCAGCTTCTGCCCCAGGTGCAAGCTGAGGAATTATTTCTCCACTAATTATTGAACTGCTGTTACTGCAAATGGTTTGCTGACTGTTTTGGGCGTCTTCTAGCCCTTAAGCAAGGTGCTTAACCTAAACTGCTCTTGTAAGTTTTCAATAAAAAAAAACATATTTATATAACAAAATGTACATATATCATGGATAATCTTTTCCAATTAAGACTCAAAGTATAGACAGTATACTGGTTGAACCCATGCCCATACTGGTTTTTCTCTGTTGTCGTCTAAAAAAATGACGGTTTCAAGACTATTATGGGAGCACTTATTTGACTTTAATTGAATATTAACATTACTTTCTCTCGAATCATTCATGCTACAGAGACCCAACCAACTTTGTCTCACATCTTTATCTTATCCCAATAAATAAATGGGAATCATTTGCATATTTTCTCTTTTACCATACGTGCATCCCAATAACACACAATACATAAACAATACCAATAATTTATGGGAATAAACGTTAAAGCCTGATCCAGTTGGTGCAAAATATTATCATACATCTTTTTCAGTTTGGATTGAATTTATATTCAGTGTGTTTAAAATGTCCACAATGGTGTTGTTTGCATCAAATGTGTCACAAGAGCTAGCATAGTTAACTGAGGCAACAACTCAGTGTCACTGCTAACGAAGAGCGATGTTGAACAATATGACAAAACCAGCTGTGCTGTGATGCCTACTTCAGTAACATAAAGCTGGTGGATTGCTCCAGCTGTGTCAGCTGCTGCTATAAACAGCTGATTGGAAGCATAGCAGAGATTTGTTGAACTACAGATCTGTTGAACTATAACCGAAACAAAAAAGCCTTTAGGGGCCGCTAGCAGGCTCGTCTCAATCAGTATAGTTGGGTATGTCAGTAAACAAAATGTCATGACACAAACTGAGATTTGGTTTGAAACAGTTGAAGACATTTCCATGCACAATTTAGCTTCACTGTACAATGACTAGTAATTTCGTAGATACGCTTTAAATTAGCTCAAATATATATATACATTTTATTTTAAAAACGTTTTGTTACCCATGGGTTTGTTAGCTAGGTGTTTGTTACCACAGTGATGAACGGCAATTACCATCCAGATGTTTGCCAGCTAGGAAATTTGTGTGACGAGACATTTTGAAATAACGTTTGTCCTTGTGCAAATCTCAATATCTTTTCTTTGATACCTCTCTCTTCGCAATTTCAAACCGATTGGGTGAGATCTTAAGAAGTCCCTCCCTTTTTTACCTCATCCAACGGGTGTTGAGATATCTGATAGAGAAGAGAGGTTGAGAGAAATCCAGGACATTCAGTTGAGATGATTTCCTTATTCCCTCAATTCTTCAACTCAGCCGTGGCAGTCATATAACGTAGCTACGTTGTTGCTGTCTAAGATGCATACGAATTAAGGCAACTTAATATAAAGTCCTATGTGATGTATTGTTTAATTTACTAGAACTGCAAAAAAAAATCTGTCGTTAAAGTAATTTCCTTAGTCGGGTAACAGCAGAGGTCAGCATTTGGTACACGCCGGAGCTCAGGGGGCTAGATAAGTTTTGTAACTAATAGAGCTTAGGCATGATTACCAGTTGAAGGGCTGGTCCTGTGAGACTTTCCCAGTCTTAGAGTCTGTGGCAATTTCCCACTTCCCGCTTGGTTACGAATGTAGCTTAAAATCAGAAATAGGATATCTCTAGCTACTTTCAGCTAGGAAATATCTCAGTGTTTTATTGTAAATTGACAAGTTAAAATACCCGGTCTCTTTTGTTTTAATCTAGACATCCACAAGTCTCTAAAACAATTTCACGGTGTCATCCTCCTTGGCCATCGGGCCACTGTGAACAGAAGATAATTGCGTTATTGGCAGATTGTTTCCAGTTCAAGAGCCAGTTGAAATGCACGGCCCTTCCCACCCTGTTGTTTTCTGTTAGACGAGCATTCTCTGTGCTCTCGGTTTAATGAGTTTTGATAAATAAAAGCCATCACTAACATCTAACCTGATTATATGGCAGCCAAGTTCATTTGGAGTTTCTATAAATACGGGCTAATGCAGGCTATTATACGTTTATTGCTAAAATATTCTTTCTTTCTTAATGAAACTTTCCTGCTTCGCTAACTCAGTTTACTGCTGTGTGAGATGTGGTGCTTTAAAGCAGTTGACATGTCTTGACTAAACATTTAAAGTATTGTATGGACACACTTCAACTTGAATGAAATGCAATATGACTTACTTCACACTGATGACTTGGTGACACAGACTCACAGTGACTCACACATAATAATATTTGGCAACATCTTGCCTCAATTCATTCCCCTTCATATAATAGTCTTGATGATGTTGACATGTGATTAATTTGTCTATATTACAAAGTTGAGGTGTTTAAAAATTCGGACAAATTTGGTGCAAAACTCACCAGTCCTGGGATATCATTATCTAACAGTATGCATGGTTGATTTTCTTTTTTTAATATATTTATTGCCTCAGGTCATTCATTAGAAACAACATTTACCCACATTTCCTGCACAATAATCTTACAGTTGGTGCTGTTGTTTCTAACTGGTGTGTTTTTTGGGCTTAGCTGATTTGTTCGTTGAAATTATAATACTGCTACAGGTGGTTTATAAGTCATATTAGGTCGTTTTATTGCATGCCTTTATCAGAGTTAGAATATAGTTTTATGTAAAAATACATTTCATATTATTAGTAACATTCTGTCTAACCATAATACATCCGCTGAAATTCTCTTTTCATCTTTCTCTCATTCCTTCTTTCAAGCTTTCCTTCGCCCACCATAAAAACACATAGCTCACTTGCCTATTACCAGGCTCCATTCAATAAGTAGCTAACTCAGGTTTTGCTGGCATGTGTGATGGTTGTAAATGACTGCAGCTGAGAGGCTCGTGTCGACTGGGCGAATTCCTTATTCGCCGGCTGCAAAATTACACAACGCCCGGCTTTCATTTCAACCCTGAAAAAGCTGTTGCTTGGTTAGCATGGCTAATGATGCATTTAGAGCACAGTGTAATTTTATATCCAATTTTAGATGGTCCTGTAGTTTTTGCCCTTAACGACACGAGCGCCGGCACAGGGCTACGCCAGACCGTGTCGCATGAATATCTGTGTCTCCCAAATGGTCTGCGGGGTAATGAGGGCTGAATCAGCTCGGGCCCCCGGGGGCCAGATCATGGTTTTATGGGTTGGATGTGCGTTACAGCCATTAACCCCCGCAGTGACTCGCTCCACCTGTCCGATACAGGTGTCTTTCCCGACTGATTCGACACATTCCAGAGCTGGCCTAGACAACGGTAGTCCTAGAAGACGCTGTTCCAGAGCTGGCCTAGACAACGGTAGTCCTAGAAGACGCTGTTCCAGAGCTGGCCTAGACAACGGTAGTCCTAGAAGACACTGTCATCAGTTGAATTCACTGCAACGTCTTCCTTCTTCATTGGTGTCTTATAGTTTCGAATGAATGCTACCCTGATTGTATTTTTTTCCAGACATTGTTATTGCGGAGCGTGTGACACCAGCCATTTGTCTGAGGTGACTCTGAAATACTACCTGTGCTGTGAGAGTAAAAGAAAAGCCGCAGTGTGACTGTTTTACTTGAAGAAGCAACAGTTAATCTTCCCCTCTCATCCCAGCATTTGGGACTTTGTTTGGCCCTGCACCTGAGAGAACCACTGGACTGTGGAACCTCATTCCAACTCGGCAGCCAATGGAAACCCTGCATCTGGATCAGGGGGAGGGGACTGGTTCCAGTCTGGCTGCCTGTGTCCAGTGAAAACGCCCAGATCCCCTCGGGGAGTGAATTATTACCTGCCAGCCCCCGGGCCTTTCCATAATCTATAACCTAAGTCGGACATCGGACAGAACTGTCGTCCCAGTTACCTACGGACACACCATTCCTTGGGCTTCGGGTCTGGTCCGGCCAATGGTCATTAACATGTTGCACCATGCATAAAATGGAGGGTCGAGAAATGTGTTGCTTTCCGCTTCTTGGCTTTGGCGTGTCAGCGGAAGGGTGCCTTCAATCATTGGCTGAGACAAGCAGGAGTGGGCGGGCAGCTTGCCATTAGGAATTCTCTGCACTGCATTTCACTTGGTAGCTTGTAGCAATGCTGTAGTTACTTTGCTCGGTACAATGCTAATGTTCTCGTATTTGTCATATTTTACATATCAGTTATTGCTTTTTCGAAGGCATGGTTCCTCAACGAACATCGCTCAATCACCTCAGCAAAACCCAAAATGTGTCGGGAGAAGAGGCAGGGTAGAATGCCTACTGAAACTGGTTTTACGTTGACCTTGTCATAAATTTGACAAAAGAGTTTCACACGAGGGTTTCAGAGCAGTGTGGGTTGGAATCCGGTCCGCTCTGTAAGCAAAAACTCTCCACGGTCGTTGTAAAGTAATGCATAAAAGTCCCTCCAAACAAGTAGAGTGAATAAACATACATGTGTGCATTACTCAAGCGTTTGCTTTAGTGGTTCTCTTGAATTTGAGATGGGCCATTATGACACATGTCGACAAGTTGTTTCATCTCTTACTAACAAGTAGGATTTAGTCTATAATGTGTGGCAATAAGGACATTACCTACCTTTATATTTCAAGTGACGGTTTATTGTAGATGTTAACCACTTAGCGTATTTATTTGGTAACTATTCAACGGCAGACCAAAAAACCAAACCCCTTAATACTACGCCAGAAAACAAAAATTATTTGTCTACTTTTTATCTGAAAAGTATCAAAAACAAACAACAAAGCTTTTACATTTGTAGGTCCGTGAGTTTCACAGATATCTGATGTTCCTGTTTACAGATATATTTATGTTCCTGGTTAGGGGAACTCGATAGACAATATTTCACACCAAACTGTATTATAATACATGCTTCATTCAAGCCCAGAGCCGGCACAACTATTACCAAGGCAACGTTAGCCAGTAGCTAAAGTTGGCTTATAGCACAGCAGAGAGTTGATTGGATTTGTTTCAGTCAATTGTCCTAATGATGTAATTAGTCCTCTCAGCCTTTGAGATGAGTCGCCTACTCCACAGCTATTTTATGCCTGTGGGTTGAAACTTAATTGAAAATTCCAAACAGACAAGTTTGTACTTGGGAGAGAGTGTATTGGATAATTCAGTTTCATGAGTAATCCTTTCGTTCTCAGTTTAAGAAGATAAAAACGATTATGGCCTGGATGTAAATCATTTGTGGAAATCTCCAGACTAACTGTTGTTAAGCTGTCGCCTGGGTATTATGTTGTGTGCAGCTACATTAGCTAGCTCCTTTCCTCGGATGCAAAATGTCAGCCTACGCCACAACACTATGTGAAATCTATACTTTCACTAATGTCAATGACAAGCAATACGACTGTTAAATAGTAAACAAATGTTTGGCAAACGACCGGCGGAAAATTGGTGGCTGAAATGCCCAACCACCATCCCATACCAGTCACTGTCATTGATCGCAACCTCCTAGCAAACGGTCATATGAATATGTTATTTACAGCCACTACAGGCCAGGGTCCGGCAGTAAACAGCACTTCTCATATGTTGACACTGAACTCAGTCGCGAGTTGTTAACAGTCATTAGCATGAGGACATTTTGATTTGTTTATTAATAGCACTGCTGATGTGTTCAAACTGCGTCATTGCGGTTTCCAAAATACACAAATTATGCTTGTAATTCCGGGGACGACGAGCCATCAAACCCAATTTAAGTCAATCAGATTACAAATATATCAGAACCCGTTTTCATAAATTAATTTTTGCGATCATGCCAGGAGCTGCGCATGCCGGAAATAGCTGTCCGATTGCTTTGACTGTGTTCAGTATTGACACTGTTTTTTTTCATTAGCTTCATCAGTGGCAGTCATTTAAATTGTGTCCTTGACAAGACGGCTATTAGCTCAGATTGTAAATACAGGTGAGTGTTGGCTGCCCTCCTGTAACTCTGCCGCTGTTAGCAGAGTCAGGAAATTGATGGCAGATTTAAAGAGTGTGTGTATTTTGGTGGGGGGGGTGAAAAGAGTTCAACCAAACGGTTGAGCGAAAATAAATATGAAGAAAGTCACGGACCGCACTCTGGACTTGTGACAGGCCTTCGCCCTCCCTTCCAAGCTGGCTGTCTTCTTGTGGTGTAGTAAGGCATTTTTCAGCGGCCGTTAACCCGTTGTCAAACATGGTTTTAGGCTTCTAAGCCAACCCGCCGCGGCCGCGGACTGAGCATGCTGGGTAACTATCTGGTTACGCTCCACGATCCCAATTGGAAGGGTTTCAACAACTATGGGAGAAATATAACATGCAAATCCCTAAGTCAGCATATGCCATTATATTTCTACATTCAGTCCAGTAAAGCATTTCTAATCCTTCAAAGTGTTTATATACATAAAAAATATATAAATTCATAATCATAATAAACACATTCTTTCTATTTTTATACAGTGTTTGTTAGGAGTACATTTGTAATTTGGTAAAGTTCTTCATCTGCGTTTGAGCGTAATCGTTAAATGAACTTTTGTCATCCTCTAACGAGGCCACACCATTCAATTAAAGGCCTTACCGTATTCATGTAGTTACATGCAAAAGTGCACTCTCTCACGGCCTTCTGCACGCAAACACCCACACCCACACAGTTGTTTGATCAGTTTGACAGGGCCATTGTGCTCTGTACCCTCAGGTCAGGTAAGGGAACGAGTTAGGTGAAGTAATATTTCATAATTCATTTATTATCTCCATTTGTACAGGAAGTCTCATCACCACTGAGGATCACTGAAGCTAAGATCATTACCTTTTGGATTCTCACGTCTAACTGTGACACCCAATACGCCCGTGTCCCATAACAAGTTCAAATGCCAGTCTCTATCTAAGATTTATTTTCATGCCGTCTCTATCAAAGTAGTATTTTTGAACACCTTACCCGTGTCTACAATGTACAAAGGCAATACATTTTGCCAACATCTAGTTACTGAACTAGTTACTCAACTAGTTACTCATCTAGTTACTCATCTAGTTACTCATCTAGTTACTCAGCTAGTTACTCAACTAGGTACTCATCTAGTTACTCATCTAGTTACTCAACTAGGTACTCATCTAGTTACTCATCTAGTTACTCAACTGCACAGCTAATCTGTCTCATACAATGTACGTTCTTGGAACAAGCCATGAAATAAAGAGCATGCGTGCACATTATTGATGTCTGCAGTTCCAACCGGGCTAAAGGTGCAGTGGTTTTGTGTTCCAAATGATCTTCTAATCACTTTATAATGAGTGCAGCCTCCCTTCATCCTCCCTCCATTGATTAGCTGCTCATAGGGCAACTCCAGCGAGGTGTCCCTTTACTTCACAGTGTTAACCCTTTAGTCTGGACTCTGGACCTTCTGTTTACTTCGTAGTCACCTATGGTGTGAGCTTAGTAATATGTGTTCTACTATAGGGTTCGTTTAGATTGTATGTCTGTTGGAGCATTTGTCAGTTTTTTCTATATAATATTGCTGTGAATATGTAATGGATATGACCGTAGCTTAAATCCACTTAGTTCTGGCAATATTTTGTGATTATTTAATTTTTTTGGTTGAAATATTATAAAAAATCTGAAATGTGGATTTGAATGTAGGCTAATGATGTTCTTTAGTGAAGAAGCTCTTAGTGTTCTGGGAAGAACTATTTCACAGATCAGAAGTGTAGGAATGTAGGAATGAGAGAGGGATGGAGAGAGAGAGAGAGAAAGGAAGAGTGATTGCAAGACATTTTAAGTAAGTGAACAAAAATGTAATTTTATTAACTTTAAAATCCAAACCTCATGCGACATAATACAGCTAATATCCTGATGCATTTATAGTCTTCTGGTCTTTGTGTTATTTATCTGTGGCACAATTACACCCGTTGAGCAATTACTGCACAGGAAGAAATATTTCACTTTAAAGTTTAGCTATGTACGTATTCCATGTTGAGTTATCATCATGTCTCAAAGTAGCTTATTGCAGTTTTTGCAAGTGCAGATTTTTATGGGCTTTAAATATGAAATGAAGCAGGAAATTAAAAACCTTAGATAACATTTGCTTCTTTACCCGCCTGAAGCACCTGCTTTATGCCGTAAAGCCTCATCCCATTCAGGCTCAGAAAGTACCTGGTTTTTCACCGCTCAGTATTTATTCACCGGCCAGAAATCTACAAGACGCAACAGCTGTTGTTCTGCACATCAACACATTTAGCATTTTGCCAATAAGTGAAGATCAATTTTTTTAAAACAAATACCACAAATTTCGCTCTGATTTACAATTTATAAGGGTTTGGCACAGTTTATCGTGGGATGGAGAGAAATGCAAATTCTGGACACGTTCTACCATGATTCTGCAGTGGTACCAGTGGGTCCATGTAGGCTAGGTTGCCCAGGCTTTAGTTTGGCATGCATTCAGAATTACCTCAAGTTTAGACCCCTGGCTAGAACAATTACCAAATTAAAACAGATTTAGCTGATGTGTTCAACAACTTTACTCTCACGCGGGCACACGGTCACGCAGGCACTGCCTCTATCTATATCGTGCCATCCAGTTGACTTGCGGCCGTCCATCTCCATGTGACACGCTTCACACACCCCGACGGGCAGTCGCCGTCTGTTTTCACACGTGTCACACCCTCCGGCGTTTGGTTTGGACTAGGTGAGTGATTAGTTAAAAAACAGGGCTATTTGTAAACTAGTCTAGTGTCGAAATCTGAGGATGTCTGGGTAAACTGTCCTCCTGTCCTCCGTACTGCAATCATGCCAGTCCATAATTCTGTCAGTTCACTGTCTGGTGACTCATCCAATCAGCTGTGTGTGTGTGTGTGTGTGTGTGTGAATATGTTTGCGTGCATGCGTGTGGTTCTCTGATTTCAGCTATGTGTTTGTGATTATGAGTGTTCGTCTTTTACACAAAGTGACAGTGAAAGTAAACACGTATTGTTGTTGACACACACACAAAGGCACACCCACAGGGGCGTCCATCTGCTGTCCAGTGCGTCTGTGCCGGCTTCATTTGATCCTCCTTTATTGCTTTCCTTCGTCTCACCGTCTCGACAGCCTCCCTCCCCCAGGGGGCACCGGTGAATGATGGTACGGAAAGCAACGCACGGTAAACAAGTCCTCAACCGTGCAGCCTAATATCGCCTCAACACATTGTTTCAGACAGGTCTAGTGAAAATGAGTGAAGAGAGATGAGTAAAGAAAGATGAGAGGTAGAGATGAGAGTGAAGAGATGAAGGATGGAGAAATGAGAGGAGAAAGTGAAGATACGAGAGACTATAAAGAGAGAAGGAGAGATGGAACAATAGAGTGAACAGGGTATATCTTTAGATGCATATTCTACAAGGATTCAAATAGCCAGCGAAGCAGATTTTTTAAATAACTAATATTTGAATATAATGTACTGTATATGTGCAGTAATTGTGGAATCTGTTTCACAAAATTAAGTGCATTTTCAGTGCATAGAGTGCAGCACAAAATGAACATCTGTTATTGCCATAATACATACCAGAATACGTTTATTGTATACATTCATTGACAAATCTAAACTGCCTCTCATTTTCTTGTTGCTAAATCTCTACACAGTGCACTAAATGTCTAGAACAATCTAAATTCGTACAGCTTTTGTAAACTGCTTTTGTAAAGAAGTGATATTTACTGGCGCTAGTGTGCAACCTGGGGTAGATGTAGCTCAGCATGATTGCTGGGACACTCCAGTAGTTATTCTATCTAATAAGACAATAGGTTTCATTACATTAGAATTGGCTAACTATATTTTAAGAACGTGTGATTGTAGCAGGGTTCTAGGCATTACTGGTCGCGGGTCAGGGCCCCCCCCAACTGCTAGGGAGCCCTTGGGAACAGGGGGCTCCAAATCAGATTTTTTTTGGGGGCCCTCTATGGTCTGGAGCCGGCACTGGATTGTAGCGTTGCTTGTATGAGGCAGGAAACCGGTGCTGGTCGAGCAGAGGACTTTTAATAAAAAAGTTACGACTAAAACAAGACATGAACAGAACAAAGTTACAAAGGAACAGAATCCAAACAATACGAGACAAGGTACATTAGCGTAGGGGGGAATTAAATAGGGACAGTGAAATTGAGGACATGTGAGGGCGATAATTACAAACACGTGTCTGTTCTCTAAATCAGGGAGACCACAGCAGCTCTGCCGCACCAGTAAGTTTCAGCACTATTTAAAAATATTCTCCCGAAAACAAATGATATGATTAAAGCCAAATTGTTTTCGTCGCTGTTCTCCTAGTTAATTTCACTTCAGCCATCTGTCATAGCTTGTTTGAGGCGATTGCGTGCATTATAGGCGATGGAAGAGACGGAACAGCTTTCACGAGGTCACCTTCTGTTGACCATTAGAAGTTCAGACTTTCAGAATGCTCTTTGGCATGACTCCAAAACATTTCTGATGATGAAATCGTGGAGAACCGCTATTATTCTTCAATTACTGCGGATATCTTCTGTACATTTTGTTTGGTTACAATGTAAACAGTTGTCCTTCACAGATTAATAGACATTTCTAAGCACATAAAAGCACACTTCAGCAGTTCTTCCCGTTTTGTCTTCCATTTGGATGCATCGGAAGTGCAAATATTTACAGTAATGGAAGGAGACTGAGCCCTGAGGAACATGCATTATACACTCAGGTCAGTGATTGCATCGAGGCGACCGTTCACAAGAAGACCTTTTTAATTATGTGATTTTAATTAACCAGCTTGCATAATGTCTCCGTCCAAGTGTGTACCGTCGGACTTGGTAGAGTTGGCTGAATACGCCCGCAGAACGTCCAGTTGGGTTCTGAGGTGACTGCCTCCAATTATATTTCACGTTCAGTTCATTTTACTGTTTCTTTTATTATTTATTTTGCATTTTCAGATTATCATGATAATATCCCACGGTGGTCGTGGTCGTGTGGAATTTTTTTCAAACATAATTTGCTAAATTAATTCATTAAAAATCCTACAATGTGATTTTCTGTTTTTTTTTCCTCATTTTGTCTGTCATAGTTGAAGTGAACCTATCACGAAAATTACAGGCCTCTCTCATCTTTTTAAGTGGGAGAATTTGCACAATTGGTGGCTGACTAAATACTTTTTTGCCCGACTGTACAACATATATTACAACAATATTTCAAAGCTTTGTCATCTTTACCGGTGTTTTGCGTGCAAATGAGTGCCTGAGACCTCACACTAGTTCACTGAAGAGGTGACACTTGTTTTTGTTTATTGTAAAATTGATAAGAACTAGACACCAAAATGCCGTAATAGAATATACTTGTGTACATACACATTATATATAAACATTATTTAGCTCGCGAATACCAGTATTCTAGTTCCAATGCCATGGAAAATATCATGTTAGTATACTTATAATTAAATGGCAAATTGCGAACTATGGCTTTCTTCCAACTGTCCACAATGTGAGACTGTAACTGGATTCTTCCGTACTATAATTATGTGATGCTCATGCTTTGACCCCAGTTACTCCAGCAGAAGGGAAAACATTATGCCATATTTTATCCCATTTTTATCTTATTTTTAGTTTCTCCTCTACGTCTGAAACACGAGCAGTTCCTGGACTATTTGTTCATCGCCAACGCGGGCCTCTAGGGGTTTGTTGGGAAAGTTTGTGCGTTTCTTTATTGCCGTGGGTTCAGTGTGGAGGGTCGGGTTTGGGTCAGACCACCTTGAACTTAATTTCTGGATTAATTGTGTCGGCTGTGACCGGGTCAAACAGATGCCCCTCCCCCTTGACACAAAGACGTCTTTACAGCCCGACAGACACCAGACACGTAATGGTCGGAGTCGAGCCGGATGAGGTCAGGGGTCAGGTTCTAAACGGAGCGGCGGGTTGACCTGAATGCTGATCGGTTTTCTGCGTGGGTGTCCGGGTGGGTCGGTGGGTCATTTAAAGGGGGAGGTCAAGTCATTTGCCACTATTGTGAAGTTGTAGAGTTTGGGAATGTGGTGAAGTAATTGAGAGAGACGATTGGTAACCACATGCCATAGACTTCTGCTGGACTGAGTGTGTGCCGTCACTCACACACACACACACACACCCGCGTGTTACCACCTAATAGACAGCGCAGTGTCTCTGTGTGCCAGATGATCGCGATGTTGGTATTCCGTAGATATGCTACGCTCTCTGTCTTCTGTTCTACTATGTGGAACCACCGGGGAACCAGGAACGGTGTGTTTTGACAGTGAGCCGTATTGCTCAATAGGAAGCTTGAGTTTGACATTTAGTAAACTGATGATATTTTAATGGCATTTGAGTGGCATATTGCAATGTACACATGGATGATTCCGTATTCGTTTCCGGAGAAAAGGCTTGATGATCTTCACAAAGTTAGTTCCTTATCTCTCCTTGGGTGGGGCGATGTCTACCAAAGTGACATCGTATGAGGTCTACATCGAAACATTTTGATGGACGATTGCATCATCCGGGGGGATGAGGACAGACAGACGACAAATAGCAGCGACAATATCTAGCGCCATTAATGATTAGCCTCAGCTTGGGCTCGACCAGGGATGATGAACAAGTCTGGGTCTCGATCCTGCACCCTGTGGCTCGTCCAGGGATGATGAACAAGTCTGGGTCTCGATCCTGCACCCTGTGGCTCGTCCAGGGATGATGAACAAGTCTGGGTCTCGATCCTGCACCCTGTGGCTCGACCAGGGATGATGAACAAGTCTGGGTCTCGATCCTGCACCCTGTGGCTCGACCAGTGGTGATGAACAAGTCTGGGTCTCGATCCTGCACCCTGTGGCTCGACCAGGGATGATGAGCAAGTCTGGGTCTCGATCCTGCACCCTGTGGCTCGACCAGTGGTGATGAGCAAGTCTGGGTCTCGATCCTGCACCCTGTGGCTCGACCAGGGAGGATGAGCAAGTCTGGGTCTCGATCCTGCACCCTGTGGCTCGACCAGGGAGGATGAGCAAGTCTGGGTCTCGATCCTGCACCCTGTGGCTCGACCAGTGGTGATGAACAAGTCTGGGTCTCGATCCTGCACCCTGTGGCTCGACCAGTGGTGATGAGCAAGTCTGAGTCTCGATCCTGCACCCTGTGGCTCGACCAGGGATGATGAGACTGTGTGTCTTTGGCTCTGTGAGGAATCAAACTGCTGCCAGCTTATTGGAGCACATGGTTAGGGAGAAGCTGTCTTTTAAACTCCATACCTATCCTCTAGCTCTTATTCCCTTTTCTATTCTCTCATGAGGGAAGATCTTAGGTCTGTGGTTTTTGATATTTGTGTCCTTTGGATAGTTAATATGGCTTTTTTGTTAGATTATCTTTGGCTTCTTGTCTTTTGTTATACATAGTAGCTCTGAATTTGTAATTGATGCAAGCTTCATTTTAGACACGAAAACAAATTTAGAGCTGCGTGTTTGTCCTTCTATCTGTACTATGAATATAAACTTCTGAAAAGGCATTTTTTAATGTTTGAAAGTAGCAAATAAAACAACAGTCCTGTGAAATACTCTTGTGGCCGACGATGTAGGTCATTACATTACAGTGTTGTTGTTATGGGCTGTGTATTGTGTTCTAGCGTTAACTTGTTTCCTACGAATTAAGTGGAAGCCCGGGATGTTCAGTATTGGTTTTTTAGTTCGAGGTTCTGGGATCAATGTTCTTTATTCAAATGACACAATCGAAACGGATTTAGATTGCACCATTAGCTCAACGCTCCCTTCGATGTTTGTTTCACATCCTATTTCCTTTTCCGTTTTTCATCTCTGGGCTGTTGTTTTGCTTATCTACTCGTATTCTGGCTTGGTACTGGAATTATTTGAGACTGATTAATTGTTTTTTTGTTTTGTTTCCATGTATTCTTTTTAATGTGAAAAAAATTTATAATATACATTTCTATGTTCCCTTCTTAGGTCTTGTAAATCCTCAGGTTGTTGTGTGGGAGTTAGAAAACCGTTGTGAAAAGGTTCTAGTATACCTTAGTGGAAAATGCAATGGTCTAGATATACAATGGTCTAGATATACAATGGTCTAGATATACAATGGTCTAGATCCTCCTCACCCTGTTTAATAGTTATCAAATACTCCAAATACTATTGTGCACCTGCAGATTATGTTTACGGGACAAGATTTGGCAACAAGAAACATTTAAGGTCACTACAGTGTGCTATTTTTACCCCAGGCAACAATCTTTAATTTATTAAAATCTACACGCACATGTAACATGCACATAAAATCGTCATGCCCTTGGCAAAAAGTATTATTCATCCCGAACAGACAGACATTCCGGTTTTTAAATTGTATTTATATTGTGGAGATTTTATCTAAGAAATGCGATACACTAAACCTTGCTAGTTAACTGAACCTGAATCCACTTTAGCCAAATATCTTTGAGCTTGCATTGATAAGTTGTAGTGCATCAATTAAATAGTATGAACAAGATCTTAACAGGTGGTGTATTGATTGGTGATGTTGATTAAACTGTGCTACCTTCTCCACTTTCACACGCAAATTAAATTACTGGGTATTTGGAAGCGATCCGAGGTCCGGGACCTTTTACTGGCTTGGCGATAATTCTTTGTCGTTGTTCCTGCATTGTGATTTGGTTTAAATTGCACACGAGCAGTAAACACACTATTTTGTGTTGTTCATTCTCCGGCACTGCTTTGTGTTCTGATCCGTTAGAGTACGTTTTAGTACCAGAACAAACTGTTATTTGGAACCCAATTTATATCACAGACCTTCAAATAGCTTGTTATTACACCACATTTCTATTTCCAATTTGTAATTATTATGAGTTTTTTTTCACTCGGGTCAGATTTGAAATAGAACAAAGTATATATAAACGGAGCTATTGTTGGATTTGAATCAAAAGAGATGAATGAACGGCCCTGTTGAGTGTTTGCCTTCACCGTATTTAAACCGTGGTTACCGTGGTGAGCCGGGATTTTACCTCACAGGTCAAATGCATCACACTGATCATCACAAATAGCTATGTCTGGAAAAGACAAGGTCAACGTGATTAATCTAGGAAAATTCTCTGTAATAATGGCCACAAAACCCATTGATGTTTGGCAGACAACGTTCAGTCTAACTTTAGGCTCTGCTGTTGCATTGTGGGTGGAAACATGACTTTCCTTTGGCTCGGCTACACCGACTGGCAGACACAGTTGTCCGGTACAATGATCTGATTAATGTTTCCAAAATGTTACTTGTGATTGACGCCAGTGATATAAAAGTAAGGCCCTGCTAAGGATGTTGGGTTTCTTTCTGTTATTTATGACCAAACAGTTAGATAACGCCGCCAATGCTTTTATTCTATAAACGGGGCTTTGGGAGGAACATGGACGTGCGTGGCAATCACCTCTTTTGTGCGCCGTATCAATTTAAATTAGAATGTATTGTCGTTCAGAGAGACTCAGTTTACTTCAGCGTAGGTGTCAGCCGGTCCAAGATCGAAAGTGTCGAGCCAGTAACAAAATGCTTGCTGGTTTAAATCAGAATAAGTTGTAATACACTAGAAAAAGCCACTGTCACTACCGTAACCGGTCTGTCACTACAGTCAGCCACTGTCACTACCGTAACCGGTCTGTCACTACAGTCAGCCCCAGCTTTGTGTTCTGATCCGTTAGAGTACGTTTTAGTACCAGAACAAACTGTTATTTGGAACCCAATTTATATCACAGACCTTCAAATAGCTTGTTATTACACCACATTTCTATTTCCAATTTGTAATTATTATGAGTTTTTTTTCACTCGGGTCAGATTTGAAATAGAACAAAGTATATATAAACGGAGCTATTGTTGGATTTGAATCAAAAGAGATGAATGAACGGCCCTGTTGAGTGTTTGCCTTCACCGTATTTAAACCGTGGTTACCGTGGTGAGCCGGGATTTTACCTCACAGGTCAAATGCATCACACTGATCATCACAAATAGCTATGTCTGGAAAAGACAAGGTCAACGTGATTAATCTAGGAAAATTCTCTGTAATAATGGCCACAAAACCCATTGATGTTTGGCAGACAACGTTCAGTCTAACTTTAGGCTCTGCTGTTGCATTGTGGGTGGAAACATGACTTTCCTTTGGCTCGGCTACACCGACTGGCAGACACAGTTGTCCGGTACAATGATCTGATTAATGTTTCCAAAATGTTACTTGTGATTGACGCCAGTGATATAAAAGTAAGGCCCTGCTAAGGATGTTGGGTTTCTTTCTGTTATTTATGACCAAACAGTTAGATAACGCCGCCAATGCTTTTATTCTATAAACGGGGCTTTGGGAGGAACATGGACGTGCGTGGCAATCACCTCTTTTGTGCGCCGTATCAATTTAAATTAGAATGTATTGTCGTTCAGAGAGACTCAGTTTACTTCAGCGTAGGTGTCAGCCGACCCAGAGAACTAAATCTCTAACGAAACCCATAGGTTATGTTAAAAAAAATTAAACATTTTTGTCAGAGATTGGGGAATTCAAATAAAGCTATCATCAAAGTACTGACTGGGTATCTGGCAAAGTGAAGCCTAATTGACTTTCTTCATCGTCTGTATGATGTCAATGCAATCTATGTGCATTTTGGTCAATGTCCTCTGAATTAATTAAACAGTTTGCAAATAATATTCGCCTAATGCTTTGGCAGTCATGGAGTGCATTCTGAGCAAAGGGCAATTCAAAGTATTACGTTATTTTTACCGACCACAGTAAATACTGAAATAATAAATTGCTTTAGTTTATTTTGCGGTTTATTTAAAGAATACATAACAGCTTGTTAATAATTGCCTATTCAGGTCTTTCCTCAAATGACAAGATTGCTATTTCTATGTGGTCATTAACTATAATTTTCATAAATAAACTCCCACAAAAGCATACCATCTGATGCTGGCATGTATGTTGTTTTTAAGAAATAGACCACTGGCTAATTTGACGTTCGCTGTTTTAAAAGTACTTCAAACAATCGACCAGGCAACACTACTTTACAATACTTGATACCTGATGTATGATGGAAGCATACTGATCTGAAATGCAATTTGTGTAAATAAAATACATATTTGTATATATCTCCGTCTGAGCACTGTCAATGTTGCATTTCTTTGTTTCAGATTGACAAGTGGATGTGGTCATTTCGGGTGACGATCCTAACCAACTTGTGCCAATCAACCTGTCTGTTGGCTGAATCTCTGCCGGCAAACTGGTCACAAGCTGAGGTAAGAAGGGTTCATTTGCATAGCGGTTAGGGGAACGCTGATCGGGAATGTATATCCGGGCCATAGATATTCTTGAATCCGATCAGTTTAATGGGACGAGGATAAGGTCCGCTCAATACAGTCAAACAGTGACGAGTAGATTAATGGAAGCAGTGTGTTTTTTTCCGTCCCGTAACGACACATTAATAATGAGGTTTTATTACGTTTTGTTATCAAACCGTGCAGCGGTGTGTCATTCTATTTACGATGGTACCTTCAAATTACCCTGTTTCCTATGCTTTTTTAAAGAGCTAAATACATTGTAGGACTGGATTAATGTTATGCATTGTTACCGGGTCAATAACATAATAAAAGCGGTTGGTGGTGGACTGCAGCCCAGACTGTGTAATGACTAATTAAAGACAACCGCAGATATTCCTCAGGTGAATGTAGCCCGAATAAAGAGACCGTCTTTCTGGTATCAGTCCTTGGCAACCAGGGCCATGGACAGCCGAGGACAGAACCATGTTCTCAGCCGAGGACAGAACAATGTTCTCAGCAGAGGACAGAACCATGTTCTCAGCAGAGGACAGAACAATGTTCTCAGCAGAGGACAGAACCATGTTCTCAGCAGAGGACAGAACAATGTTCTCAGCAGAGGACAGAACCATGTTCTCATCCGAGGACAGAACAATGTTCTCAGCAGAGGACAGAACCATGTTCTCAGCAGAGGACAGAACAATGTTCTCAGCAGAGGACAGAACCATGTTCTCAGCAGAGGACAGAACAATGTTCTCAGCAGAGGACAGAACCATGTTCTCAGCCGAGGACAGAACAATGTTCTCAGCAGAGGGCAGAACCATGTTCTCAGCAGAGGAGAGAACCATGTTCTCAGCAGAGGACAGAACCATGTTCTCAGCAGAGGACAGAACCATGTTCTCAGCAGAGGAGAGAACCATGGTGTGCCAGTGACAAGCCATCTCATGGGATGCGTCTAAACAGATGGTTGGTCAAATGCATCTAGTGACACAACCAAAGACACTTAAATAACCCAGCTAATCACCAACTAAGAGCAGCTGTGCATAGTTGAAAAAACAAACCACTAAATATCCAGAGTGGAAAGTAAACCTAGTGTTCACTACTTGTGACCATACCAGCACAAAAACACTGTTTAGGGAATGTGTTTATGTTTAGGGAATGTGTTTATGTTGTTTGGGGAGTGTGTTTACGCTGTTTAGGGAGTGTGTTTCCTCTGTTTAGGAAGTGTGTTTCCTCTGTTTAGGAAGTGTGTTTCCTCTGTTTAGGGAGTGTGTTTATGTTGTTTAGGGAGTGTGTTTCCTCTGTTTAGGGTGTGTGTTTGCTCTGTTTAGGGTGTTTGTTTCCTCTGTTTAGGGAGTGTGTTTCCTCTGTTTAGGAAGTGTGTTTCCTCTGTTTAGGGAGTGTGTTTCCTCTGTTTAGGGAGTGTGTTTATGTTGTTTAGGGAGTGTGTTTGCTCTGTTTAGGGTGTTTGTTTCCTCTGTTTAGGGAGTGTGTTTCCTCTGTTTAGGAAGTGTGTTTCCTCTGTTTAGGGAGTGTGTTTCCTCTGTTTAGGGTGTGTGTTTGCTCTGTTTAGGGTGTTTGTTTCCTCTGTTTAGGGTGTGTGTTTGCTCGGTTTAGGGTGTTTTGTTTCCTCTATCACTTAAACAGCATCTTGTCTTTTAATCCGTCTTTCCAATCCCAACTGCCCCCAGAGATGCCTCTAACGCGGCCAAGTTCAAACAACCCAATCAGCGGTCGACTGAAGGGAATCACTGCCTCCAGCATTCTGAAGCTCAGCTTCCCTACAGAGTGTTTCAGGAGCAGTGGAGGGAGGGGTACGCCAAGTGCTGGATGGGGGATTGGGGACACGGGTCCAGGTCAGAGGTGTCAGCCGTATAATTGGGGTGAGCAGATATAGGGCTAGATGGAGAGGAGCTTTATTAAGTTGGTTGATCTCGGATGTGGCCTCACGCACACGCGCACGCACACACACACACACACACACACAAAAGATAATCAAAGATAAAACTAAAAACATTAGTTGGAACGTATCTGGTGTGAATTTCGTCACTTTGCATTAGGGATCATTCATCATATATCAAAGTGCCTTGCAAGACCTGTTACGGTAGTGACAGACCGGTTACGGTAGTGACAGACCTGTTACGGTAGTGACAGACCGGTTACGGTAGTGACAGACCGGTTACGGTAGTGACAGACCGGTTACGGTAGTGACAGACCGGTTACGGTAATGGCAGACCGGTTACGGTAATGGCAGACCGGTTACGGTAGTGACAGACCGGTTACGGTAGTGACAGTGGCTGACTGTAGTGAAAGACCGGTTACGGTAGTGACAGTGGCTGACTGTAGTGACAGACCTGTTACGGTAGTGACAGTGGCTGACTGTAGTGACAGACCGGTTACGGTAGTGACAGACCGGTTACGGTAGTGACAGTGGCTGACTGTAGTGACAGACCGGTTACGGTAGTGACAGTGGCTGACTGTAGTGACAGACCTGTTACGGTAGTGACAGTGGCTGACTGTAGTTACAGACCTGTTACGGTAGTGACAGTGGCTGACTGTAGTGACAGACCGGTTACGGTAGTGACAGACCGGTTACGGTAGTGACAGTGGCTGACTGTAGTGACAGACCGGTTACGGTAGTGACAGTGGCTGACTGTAGTGACAGACCGGTTACGGTAGTGACAGTGGCTGACTGTAGTGACAGACCGGTTACGGTAGTGACAGTGGCTGACTGTAGTGACAGACCGGTTACGGTAGTGACAGTGGCTGACTGTAGTGACAGACCGGTTACGGTAGTGACAGTGGCTGACTGTAGTGACAGACCGGTTACGGTAGTGACAGTGGCTTTTTCTAGTGTATTACAACTTATTCTGATTTAAACCAGCAAGCATTTTGTTACTGGCTTGACACTTTCGATCTTGGAGTTCAGGTGGTTATTCTGCAATGCCATTTTTCAGGTTTTTTTCTGAGCAAGTGAGAATAATGGGATGAAGACAATCTGAACTTTTCTTGAGGAGAATAGTTTATTCTACGAGCGGAGCAACAAGTCAAAGTTGACGCAGGGAGGAGGTCACAGGCAGAATTTGCGCCCTCCTCCAGTTGCCCAGACCACAAATTGGTTTCCAAGGAACATGAGAAAGAGGCTGTCTCTGTGTTCTCAGCTTTCTTAGTAGCTTGTTAAACCGCAGCTCTGGTCGTAGGGCAAATGCTAACACACACAGTACCCCTAAAGAAACGACCCCCTGTCCTCCTGCCCAATCTTACACTGGCGCTTCTAATCCCGTGCCTGGTTTAGCCGGGCAGAGGGCTGGCTTCACAAACACCGTCTCTGGCTGGACTTCAAAGTGGCAGGGAGACCAGACTTAAGAAGGTTGGCTAAGGGGAGGGAGGTCTGCTGAGACAGAACCCGCTCCCAGAATCTCCTCAGCCTTTGCACCTTCCTTAAGACGTGGAAGATAAGGCCAGTCTCGAGCGGATGGCAGCATCGATCAACTGTTTTCTCTGATTACTGTGCGTCGGACCGTGTTTGATATGCGACGTGTGACGTGCTGTTTAGCTATGGATAAGGTTGGCTTGTAACAATTCTATATCTCTCGTCGTGTAACCTCACATAAAGATGACAGGACTATAAAGCGTTGTTTTCCCTACTTAATGTGCCACTGACGAGTTTCCAGGTACCACTTCAAATAAAATGCAGAGAGGGTATTTATAAAATAAAACCATTTGATTCCTTTTTTGTCTTTAAACAAGAATGTCACGTTATTATTCAACTGTACAATTTATGATACTGCTCATGCATTTGCTTATGCCAGTTTGATTGGTCAATTATCTGTCTACATGACACCTTAAAAACTAGAAGATTCCAGACAGATTCTTTGAGAAACCCACCTGAGGCATTCCCCATAGTTTCAGAAGAAAGAAACCTTCACGCTCAGGTGTCAAAATACATACATTCCTTCTGGGTGCTTATTACAAGTTCAATTCTTTAGCTTAATTGAAGCATAAAGATCTTGTTTTTAATGCAACTGTGTGTCGTGTTAACAAGGCTGAGGAAAAATGGGTTTTAGTATTTATTTCTTTACAGTTCAACAACTCACACCGTTTTCTTTATTTAAAACAATTATCTGACTGACCTCGTTGGCTTCAAATCAAAGGCAGCTTTTGCCCCTCAAATGTCTGTGGACGTATGCTCGGTCGTTCATGGAAATCAAACTAAATTCTTTGTCCTGGCTTTGTTTTGCCCCTCTTGAGCTATTTCTCTCATTATTTAAATTGAATCAGAATCCTTTGTTCCTTAGAAGGTTAAGAGGGCTTTCACAATTTAAAGCATTGATTAGAATAAAGGAAGGGTTTTAATGAAGGGCCTCTTACCCATGATGCAAACTGGCCTTCTCACGTTGCTAACAAACGCGTCGTGCCTACACAACCTGGAAATTATCTTAAGTGGCCTCCCAGGGCTCTGGGATTATGCCTTTGGCCTGTTCCACCAAGAACCTGCTGGTATGTATGGCAGGTGGGGTTCAGCTTCAATTCTATCTGCTATTTGACCAACCGGGCTAAGTATCCCGCTTTGCCTCGGGCCGACCCTGTGTTTGAGGTCTGCTGGGTTCAGTAGAAACAAAATCATATCCCGTTGACTTTGAAGGAGTTCGTTAATTCGATGTGATGACTCTCCGTTCGAAGGTTTTGCGGAACACTCGGTTCCTCTGCCAACTCTGACATTTGCATAAAGCTACTTGAGTTTGTTTTTTCGACGTGTTCAGTTGAGTGTCTTCTACAGTAACTATCCTTGTGCCGACCCCTGTAGTCGGCTTGAGAGGACATTGGTATTGATCTGGCCATGAGGCGAAGGCTTTATGTGAGATATTGATGGTGCAAGCAGTCGTGAACTAGGAGTTGTTTGCATGATGTGGAGGAACTGTTCTGATCAGCGATATTGACAGTGGAGTAGGGCTTAGAGATTTACAATGGGAGTTGGTTTTCTACTGGGTGTTTCTTTTCTTTCATTCTGATTTTTTCTTCATTTCTCAAGGGTCTTTTGAGTTACTGTAATGGCACGACTGTGGTAATATGCAGTACAACGCAAAACACACATTTATATTTTCCCTTTGCTGGTAGGGCTTCCTGGTAGGGGTTCCTGATAGGGGTTTCTGGTATAGGGGTTTCTGGTAGGGGTTCCTGATAGGGGTTCCTGATACGGGTTTCTGGTATAGGGGTTCCTGGTAGGGGTTCCTGATAGGGGTTCCTGATAGGGGTTCCTGATATGGGTTTCTGGTATAGGGGTTACTGGTAGGGGTTACTGGTAGGGGTTCCTGATAGGGGTTTCTGATATAGGGGTTCCTGGTAGGGGATCCTGGTAGGGGTTCCTGATAGGGGTTCCTGGTAGGGGTTCCTGGTAGGGGTTCCTGGTAGGGGTTTCTGGTAGGGGTTTCTGGTAGGGGTTCCTGGTAGTGGTTTCTGATAGGGGTTCCTGATACGGGTTTCTGATATAGGGGTTCCTGGTAGGGGATCCTGATAGGGGTTCCATGATAGGGGTTCCTGATAGGGGTTTCTGGTAGGGGCTCCTGGTAGGGGTTCCTGATAGGGGTTCCTGGTAGGGGTTCCTGGTAGGGGTTCCTGGTAGGGGTTTCTGGTAGGGGTTTCTGGTAGGGGTTCCTGGTAGTGGTTTCTGATAGGGGTTCCTGGTAGGGGTTCCTGGTAGGGGTTCCTGGTAGGGGTTTCTGGTAGGGGTTCCTGGTAGTGGTTTCTGATAGGGGTTCCTGGTAGGGGTTCCTGGTAGGGGTTTCTGGTCGGGGTTTCTGGTAGGGGCTCCTGGTAGGGGTTCCTGATAGGGGTTCCTGGTAGGGGTTCCTGGTAGGGGTTCCTGGTAGGGGTTTCTGGTAGGGGTTTCTGGTAGGGGTTCCTGATAGGGGTTCCTGATAGGGGTTCCTGGTAGGGGTTCCTGGTCGGTGTTCCTGGTAGTGGTTTCCTGGTCGGTGTTCCTGGTAGTGCTGTGTCATGCAGGTCCTGCTGTGTCACATTATCTGTTCCTATTGACTCAACCATTTCATCTAATTGATGTTTACAAATTCCCCAGATACAGCAGTGCAGTTTTTTTAATTACCAAAGTATACCTTCTAAATGGGTAATTGCCAGCTGCTTGCTGAATGTGAATGTTTGCTGTTTTCTTTTCTTCTTTATCTACATACAGATACAGTATGGGCCTATTTCATTAGTAACAGATACTAAAATCTGATTTCCCTTTGTTGACCTTTCTACGCATTTCTTTGTTTCTTCCCATTCGATCTCATAAACATAATGCTGCGCATTTCAAATGTGTTTCCCAGGCTGGAGACAATCTAATGTAGTTTCTGGTTTGTTTTCCGTGATTGTCTTACGTCTTCTGGTCTACAACCTCGTGGTTTTCGCTGAGAATGTAGTTTTCAGTGCTCTCTTGGAGACCGTACATCCTTCTTCATTCCTCCCCTTTACAGCTGTTGGTCTGCTTCGTGATCAATGACCTTCCAATAGATGCTGACACAGATGGGCACGTCACTAAATCTCTTGGTTCTGAGTGTCCACCTTGTACTCAATATTATTGAGTGACCACACCCCCTGGCTACCGTCGTACATCTGGGTGTGCAGAATGTCTTCTGCATCATTCACCATTTTGCCAGAACCTCCCCGCACTCCATATGTAATTACTCTCACATCCTGCACATTACGCCTATCGTGAAGTCCTACTTAATGTGGCTCGAATGCTCCACCGCCAGTGTGCCGGGCCGAACCTGAGACGCGGGTTAAACGCCGTCCTCGCGAGATCCCGCATGGCGCCGAGACGAGAGGATGAGAAGGGCACGGGGAGAGGTGACGGGGAAAAGAGATTACTTAGGGAAGCCCAGGGGGTTGGGGAGGTGATTGATTCCTCGTGCTTTATGATGGGTGTCATGAGGGCTCTCTCCAAACACACACACACAGACACACACACACACAGACACACACACACTGACACACACAGACACACACACACCTTCCTCTTCCTCAGCCTCTATCAATCTGTTCATCCTGTTGCTGGTTATTTTCAATCACCTTCTCCTGTAGACATTCTAGCTCTCTCCCATCCACTCCATTATTTATTCCCATCTTCTCTTGCCTTGTTTTCCTTCTGTCTGATGTCTAACTCTCCAGACTTTTTCAATACTGCTGTGATTGGTGTGGCACTGATGTGTGCTCTTCAATCTCATCCCCATTCAGAGTCTTCTGAACACTTCTTCCCACCTGCTCCTCTACGTCCTCCAGCACGCCTGACGCTTTTCATGTCTTCGTTTAAGACATTCTGTTTGTCTCTATAGCCCCTTTTTACTTATCCGATTGACTTCCCTCCTGTAGCTAGTTGGCATCACAACCAAAAGGCTTCGTAAGCTTTTTCGAGCCCAGTCACAGTGTACCAATCACTCTCCGTAATTAGTGCCGAAACGAGCTGCTTTTGGAAGTCATGCTACCTTATACACCTGTCATGGCTGACAATCTCACTGGCTTTATCTCATCGTGAGGCAGCCACGATTGCCTCGACTTCAAAAAGAGAAAACGAGGTACATCAGAGTGTGTGAGAGTACCCAGGCAGCTTTTTTATTAAAAAAAAAACGACTTCCAAAATGGTGCCATACCTGAGGTGCCCCGAACGAAAGTGTCTGGAATTGCGGAACGCTCAAAACTGCCAAGCCACCATCTGGGTTTCCATGGTGATTTTGCATTCTGTGCTCAAAGTGGAGAACTTCAATTCGGTCCCTCTCAGATTGCCCTGTCAAGCACACTCTGCGGAGGTTCTCTCCTGGCCTCCTTTTGCACACGAGGATGATGGACACGTTATTGCGTTCCCCCGTTGGATCGAGCTGTCACGAGTTGGTCGTAGCAGGTAGACAGGGCGACACTTTCCCTCAGGGTCAGGTCGCGGTCTTTAATTATCGCCAGTGTTCTTGTCTGTTTATCCGATAGTATGAGGTCACGGCATTTTGTTTCATGCGTGCGAGGAGCGTCACGTTCTTCTGCGTTTTGCCGATTATACTCAGAACGGCATCTGGACAGATGAGAATTGCAATATGTGAAATAGAAAACACTTGCGTTGTGGTTAACGTCATACCTCAGATACAATATGCCAGATTCATATTGTGGTCTACTAGTCTTGGTACCACTGCTGGGGTTCCACTGGAACATACAACCTGTGTTAGATGGCCAGGGCGAATGTGTGACTACATCCTGATGTTTAAGGTGTGGGACTTTAAATATGCTGAAAGGTAAAGTTCTTCTGGGTCCAACAGCCTACAACAGTGGCTAGAAAAAGCGTATCACAGCTACCTGTGAGCAAGCTCCTGCCCTGGGGTGGAGGTGAAGCTTCTGCCCCTGGGGTGGAGGTGAAAAATAACATCAGCTAAATGATGACATCAACACAAAAATTGAGTTCAGTTCCCTCCTCTCGTCGTTTTGCCCTTCACAGTATCTCCTGGAGAGGGTGGCGAGGGAGAGGAATCGATAGCACTTGTCTGCTGCGGACACAGGACTCCTCATACCTCCATCTGAAATAATTTCCCACCGAACCTGGCTACCAAGGCGAAATGCGTTTGAATTCGCAACACGTTAGGCAATCGAGGGAAGCTTAAAACCTGAACTTTAGAAAGCACACAAGACACAGTTCAGTTGAAAATGTCAGATTGGACTGGGGCCTGTATTCTCCTGGGTCCCAAAAGTGAGCGGGAAGAATAACACTCTGTTGACACAGACCCGTCCATATGCCAAGTTCAACGAGTCAGGCTCTTTTCACCCTCACAACCTTGTCCTCTCCCGCTTTCCTCCCTCTCTCTCTCTCTCTCTCCGTCTCGTATTCAGTGTCCTTTTCCTGCACTCCTGGTGTGTTCATCTATTCCCTTTCAAATGGTAATGCTCGGAGCATGTTGGAAGGCCTCGGCCGAGAGTTGAGACGCGTCTTAAAAGTTTCCTTCATAGCAGGTTTCCAAGGCATCGGCTGACATTTGCAGAGAATGTTCCGGAGAAGGTGGTCATTTTAGCCACGGCTCCAACCGAACTACGCTGCCCAAGGAGTTGGACAAGTGTCACTACATCAGAAGACAGAGAGAGAAATTATTTTACAAATCTGAACAATTTCTAAGCACCCAACGTGGTTTGGGTTCTGAGACACTGAACACACATTGAAAGTCCTACATGATCCAGACGTCATGCAAGGTGAATATTTTGTTGTGTTTTCTTGCCTGTGCAGTCACCCACATGGAGGAGAATCCATCTAAGCAAGGGATAATATTCAGCTTACACGTCGTCGTCGCAGCTCTCTGCTGGCATCGCCTCGACTAATGCCTAATTAAGCCCATTCCATTTTCTGTTTGGTAATATAAACGGCTTAAGTCATTGGTTAAAGGACGAGCACCGGTCTCCTGAGGTAAACGGTTAGTGACGCGTATTGTGCTCACACGATAAACACGGTAAACTACTTGTTAAGTATCGCCCACGTATGCAAGCACACACACACGAACGCAGGTCTTAGAATATTGTTTACCAGACAAATATAGCCTATGGTATCAACTAATGAAAATGCTTTTAGTTCGATTAAATCATTTTGTAATAATAGCCAGCACCATTCTTCTGTCCGCTCTAGTAATTTTTGGAGTAGACCGTCTGGGACCAGAACCAAAAAGAGAACAGACCTGGTGAGGTCCCTGCAGTATAAATATTTGGGATGGCCTCAACCATTTCCGTATGTTCACAAAAAGTCCTCTTCCTACCTTATCTAGTTGGCTAGCTCGTAAGTCTACAACTCCACCCACTGAACTAGGGCAACAACGACAGTAGTACTCTTGGAGATGGATTTAGCTAGCGTAACACAACAATCGTACCACATCAGGGAATTACGTGGGATTAGCACATTCACCGTTGACTGGTCCACAGGTTTTCCCAGCTTTACTGCTCGCTGCTTAGCTGATTGCTATCTGCTGCTCTTTCGAGGTCGGCCGTTGCGTCTTCGGTAAAGTTGGCGCAGTCGAGACTGGGTGCCAGTTATCGCTTTGTCGTTCTTTAAACTATTGGGGCAAGTTGGGACCTGTTGGCGTCCTGGTTTTCAGCATTCACAACTCAAACAACTGATTTCCACACAGCAGCATTTCAATTTTTTTTTTCAATTTTTTTGTCACAATCTTAGTTAACTGTTTATTTCCCTACCTCTGTATGCATTATATGCCATTTTACTGGCAGTCTATTGACAGCACACTGAACACACACCATTATAATATTGTGTGGGGTACGGAATATTGTGTGGCATGCAACTGTGGAGACAGACTGATCACTCCTGCACAATATGCTTGGGGAGGTTATCGACAGAGAAATATATGGTTCAACAGAGCTGGGCTGAGGCACAGATACTGTCTGACGGGGACATTGCCCTGACTTTGCTCTGGGGCAGACACTCTGTTGGTCTGAACCTGATGGGGCGTCATTATTGGCGCTGCACCTTGTTGTGCGGTGCTTTTGTTTTTCTTTCACAATTTGGCCGGCAGCCAATTTATTTTACCAGCGGGTCTATTTGCTTTATAGGCTACAAGACAGCTTTAGCTGGCGAACAGATTCTCTCACACAATGTTAATGGACGTTTGTGGAATTGGCCAGAATACAGTTTGAACTGCTGCTGTCTGTCTGTTGCACTGGTCAGAACGCCTTACTGATATCACGTTTACTTTTTTTTCTTCAGATCACACTGGGCTGTATTTTCTGATAGAAATAACCATTTTACCCCGCTTTTTTTCACTGGGAGACATGTTGGTGTGTGTGTCTGTCTGGCTGGTTGTGTGTGTGTGTTTGCATCATCTTGTTTGGACTGTGTGGGTGTGTGTGTGTGTGCGTGTACGTGTGTGTGTGCGTGCGTGTGCCGTCTTGGATTTGAACAAATGTATGTAAGGCCAAGCAAGTTTTTTCAACACATGTACCTTGCTTTTTCTTTCTATTTGAATTGTCTTATTATGTCTTTTCTGAATTATTGGTTGACTCCATTAACTGTTTAAAATGCAGCCAAACACATCATAAGCCGTCCAGTGGAACCGTGGCCGCCCCAGTTTGGCAGTTCTAGTCCTACCCAAACCCCCTCATCTCCCTCTTACGAACCTCTTCACCACCAGACTCCCACACGTATCTCTAATTCCGGACATAATTCAATAATTAATGTTCACGGTCCTGCGGCGTCCTGCGGCTGTTTCAATATGAAACGGGCTCTATGTGCTAGTTGATTTTTTGCCACATATGCTGTACAAGCGTTCCCATGGCGGCGTCACCGTTCCCATGGTGGCGTCACTCCCGCGACAACGTGTCGCCGCTGCTGTAGATTTAACACAGCAAACACCGCTCCCCTGCGGCCTTTAGGCTTGTGATCAGAACGCCGGCACAATGCCCGGTTCTCTTAAACCCGGCTCTCCTCTTCTTACCCGTGGTTTTTGTGTTTAACAGTCATTACGGGCGCTTGAATAAATAAAGCCGGAGCAATCAAAAGACTGTTGGCCGGGAGGAAGGAAGTAGAACGGAGTGATTTCAATAAAAGGGGCTGTGTTTTTTTTGTTGGCCTTGTCATTAACAGGTCCTCGTTAGCCCCCCCCCCCCAACCACCACCACATAGGGCTCTTAATTGAACAATGCAAATTGGGACTGATTTACGGGAGTGTCTGAGGGGACTGGCAGAAATCCTTTTCCGCTGTAGACTGTGCTCGCAATCTGACTCCGGAAGTGGAGCTGGTGGAGCTACTGTTTTCAGGTTGTCGTTCACGGCTTCTCACTCCTGCTTCTCTCACGGTGCCTATCATCCCCTCAGTCTCCGTTTCGTTAATTCCGTCTCGTTTCCTATTTCCTCTTCCTAAACGCTCGCCTTCGAAGATGCCCCCGTTCCCCCGGCCTCCGCGGCGCTAATTTACTCTTCGTCGGCGTGCCCTGTAATTGGGATTTAATCACCGTTTGACATCGTGTTTTCATATTGAAATTACACGTCAGCTGAGAGAAGGGGATCTTTAACGTGTTGTCATTCGCCGAGCTTGTTGCTTTAAGCACGTTGATGTTTGATTGGATGTTCGACATCAGCGCCCGGTTCTTGAGCAAACAGGTACAGGCACAGTTTGAACAGGGCCCAGCTGAAATAATAGAATCCATTTGAACGCCACAAGTTGTTATGCATCTGTAACGGGAATAGCTCTGCTGCAGTCATTGGTTTTTCGCTCACAGCTCTTATACCAGCGAGGACAAAGGAATGCAAGACGAATGTAAGCCTAGTCAATTGCACGTTAAATTGCAACCTCCAAGAGAACGGTTCGGAGGAAAATATGAATAAATAGCAACACGTTTACGGTGGTTCGCGCTGTCAGATATCGACGCACGTCGTCTTGCAGGAGGAGTTTTGTAGCACCTTTGGGATCCATCCGGATGGAGCGAGAGATAAGAGCCGCTTTTTGGGTCAATAGGTTCTGCTTCTCAACAGACATCCGTCTGGCAGCCGGCCACGGCAGGCATGCAGATGTGCGGTGGAAGCACCGATCGATAATTCCGGGTCACTCTGCCTACGGAACGTTTGAAACAAATTTCCCACGCTCCCAACTGCCGGTGGAAGCGAAATATTGGCCGGTGTAAATATGTCGACTGAATCGAACGGAAGAAACGGTAAAACTGGCCTTGGTGACGGCACGTAGCAACCGTGTCAACTTCTTCTCACAACAGCAACGTTGCCGAACATTAGAAGACTTCTGTTCTATCGACCCCTCTGATATCGCTTAGCTTTTAACGGCAAACTCTAGCGTCTTTTCTCAGATTAGAGGCACCGCTGGAGTCAGGGGCAAGGATGTACGAGTTTTTCACTCACTCTTGTGTTCTTTTCCGAACCTCTCGTTTGTTTTCTTCCATTCTCGTTTTCTTCCATTCTCTCTTTCCGGTTGCTGAATGATGCCAAGTGACGTTCAGCGACTTTTGGAAAGAGCCTTCTCTATTCAGAAGGCCGGCGACGTTCTCCAAACAAACCGTGACGCTAAGACGAAATGCGAGCTGGCAGCGAGGGCGTGAGCCATCCAACTACCCAGAGCTCGGACAGGTTTTTATTCTTCCCCGTAAAACTCATCGCCTCTCTTTTAGAAATTCTCCCTGTGGCATTTAGTTGAGAATGTGAAAGTATTTTTATTTTCTGGTGGTGTGTTTGTGTGCATGTTTGAGAATAGCTGACGTGGTAGGGTTGAATGTTTCATAACTCGTCGTAAATACAGTGTTTTACATTTTTAAACTTTGTTCTTTCCTTATTATCAATGTCCCTCTATCTCTGCCCTTCAGGAAACCAATCCCATAACGATACACGGCCACATTCTACAATTGTCGCCTCTCGTTTCAAACACTCATATTTGTTTCTTCTCTCCCTCTCTTCCCGCGTCCACGGTTCTGTTTCGTGGACTTTTAGCGGGGTACCATTTTAAAAACTTCACATTCATATGCAGTGCAAAGGACACGTTTTTTTTAAACTGAATATGAAAATCAGCAACGGAGGTCTTTGGAAAAGTATTATTGTATTTTGTCTAACCAATCCGCTTTTTCGGCTGGACCAATCTCGTTTCCGCATTCGCGCAATCACACAGATTGTAATCTCGTTCTAAAAAAAAAAGATGGCGAAAAAACGATTTGAAAATCGAGACGTACTGTACATCACAGAGTAAACAGCGGAACGAAAAGGCAGAGGGAGCGCGATGTAGACAGAGAGAGAGACAGAGATACGCAGAAAGCGCCGACAGAGCCGCAGAGGGAGAGCAGTGGACGGGGAACTTGAAACGCCGAGGGAAAGGTAAATAAACACGGGCATCAATGAGTTCACAGAAGTCTACCTAAACGCCATTCTCAGTCTCCTCATGAGGACGTGACATTTAACAGGGAGACGTGGTGTTTTTCAAGGGTTAATTAACATTCCGCGCTGTGTCAACAGATGGAGGCACCAGGCCGGCAAGTCTTTCCTCCTGCAGTTGCGTCCGTTTTCTTTAAAGGAGCAATCGTCCAGCGTTCTGGAAGCGGTAACCTTAACCGACGTTCCCTGAATTACACTAGGAAGGGCGAGTCTGGTGGCACACACTTTTTCCCTTGGCGTGTTTTGGCTGTACCTCCTCGTCTGCCCCGTTGTGGTTAGTCAGTTTGCCTGCAGCGTTACGCAGCGGTAACTATGGTGACAGTGTTCTGAACCGTCTGAGATGTCAGAGCCCCCCCACAGAGTACCAATGAGCAATCTGAATCTGGGCACCTAACGGCTTTTGTTTTTTGCAAAGAGATCAGAAAAGGGATCCAGCGACTTTAATAGAAAATGAGCATTTGTTATATTGCAGGTCTGAGTAAATGGGAACGCTACTGTACAGTGTGTTGTGGCTCTCAGAAGTGTGCAGCCAACATTGGACTTTCCCGTCATGTCATTGTGTTACTGTGTGAAACAAAAATACAAAGTCTGGAGTTTTGGCCATTGATCGACACATTAGTCAATAATGTTAAAGTGAAAAGTAAAATCGACAAATTGTTTTGTCGAGAGAGAAATTCACAATGGTACAAATTTGCCAAGCTTGCCAAGGGATTTTACTTTAATTGCTTTATCCATGTTATGTTGTCAATGGATAAAATGTGAGAATTCCCAGTATGGTGAATACTTTTGCGATCCTTTGTGTATGTTTTCACTTCTCTTAAGTCTTGTGAAGTACCAACACCCAAAAGGAATTGGTTAGTTTTATTTGGGTATATTGTATTTCCTTTTCCTATGAGACAATTATTGGCCAAAACGTGTCATCAGCTACCCAGGGTTTGTGGTTGTTGATTAGGACGAAGACTAATAAACCAGCCCACTTACAAAGAACGCCAGGAGAATAATAGCATGGTAGCACATTAATCCATCTGTGCTGCACTAATTGTGTCTTCCTGTGTTCCGGCATAATCTTACCTGCTCACTCTGGCCGACAATAATTATATCCACACGACGACGACGGGTAGATTGAACTGATTGGAAAATAGGATTCTCTCTCTCGCAGAGGGTTTAGAATCTGGGCCACTGAAACGGTACAAAATGCCATATTCACCGTCCTGTTAGGATTGAATGAAAAATCCCTGGCTCATGTTATATGTAACAAATAGGAATCCCCCCCAGAATGCAACTGTATTGTGCCTCCACCACTGCCCCGGCCTGTGACTTCTTATCAGCGATGCAGGTCGGTATTGTGCCTCTACAGATGACAGAATGGCCGGGCTCCGTCTCTCAGCGTTGAACAATAGAACGGGAAAATGAGATTGGCGGGTGGTGAGGGCCGGGGACGGGATTTCTGTGAGAGATGGATGTCACACAGAGACTGGGGGCTGAAACTAGGACAGCTCTCAGAAGGACAGGGAAGCAAAAGGCGCGAATGCCGAGATGATCCCGAAATGGCAAACGCTTCTTTCCCAATTTGTCGGGATTGCAACGATGTTTTTTGTTGTCTGGTTCCCGCATTCCTGGAGTGTTGTGTCTGCAAAACAACTTCTAACGTAGTGGTCATCCAGGAAAATATCTCATCGCGCAAGCACATTTGCGTTTCCTTTAATAAATAATTTCCTGCATTTCTAATTTCCTGACATTGCAGTATATATGAAGATTATATTATATATTATATTATAGATATAGATTATACAGCATATATTATAGATTATATTATATATTATATATTATAGATTATATTATATATTATAGATTATATTATATATTATATTATAGATATAGATTATACAGCATATATTATATATTATATTATATATTATATTATAGATTATATTATATATTATATTATATATTATATTATAGATTATATTATATATTATATTATACAGCAATATGGAAGAGATTCTAACATCCATTACAATCATGATTGCGTCAAATAATTGATTTTGTAGATAATGTCTGTTTTGATCAGTGTCTGTCTCCATGGATGGCTTCCGTTGATTATTTATTCAGCTTACCTACCTGCTAGGCTGACTCTTATACCAGACTCTTGGACCAGACTCTTGGACCAGGACCAGGTCAGATGACAGAGACTCAGAGCAAGTGTCTTCATTAAACTCTGTCTACTCCATCTTCCCACACTCCCTGGGCCTGGACAAGGTTCATGAGAAGATTTGATCGCCCCTTAAATCCTCCCCCTTATTCGCGTCCCCTGAACACCAGGAATGCTTTTCTCTTTCAGCTGCTTGACTGGGCTGCAGGGAAAGTGTCTGGCTAAACGCCTCCCGGCTCTTTGTCTCGTACCTGAAGGAGTGGTGAGGAGTGGTAACTGGTTGCAGGTGGTTTTGTGGAGTGGGGAGCGGCGAAGTTGTTTTCTCCCACAGAAATGGATTTACTGTGATGGATTGGTGCATTGGTGGCGCCTCACACAATGCAGCCCGTAGCTGAATCATAGCCTTAAAGAAATTACGTGGGCACGAAGAAGCTGCTGTGCTCCTCGCCCAAACTCAAGACCCAGCTTGTCTCGTTCGCTGCCAGGGCGCGCATGCCAATTACCTCTGCTCCCACTGGCACTAGAAGACGGAGAGAAAAGTCATATATTTGCTCACTTGCTGTGGCTCATTTCTGGTCACTGTGGGCGTCCCAAGAAACTCATACGACGTAATGTGTTTTTAAATGATGGTGTTTTCCTGTAGGAGAGTAAGCACTGCGTGCCTGCCCTGCTACATAACGCTGTTAGTTGACGTTCAGCGGTAGAGATGTAGAATGACTACGAAATCCGGTTTTCAGCTATACTGCCATCGCCATCTGTTTTGTGAAGTAGATTAAACACGCTGAGGCAATACAAGGCTCCAGGAACATGGCAGGTGTCAATTTGGTTATGGTTACAATACGTCATTGTATTAAAATATTCTATTTTACGTGACAAGGCTCTATAAATTTCAAAGAGAGCTTCTCTTCTCTTTGCTCATTCTGGGTGGGGACGAAATGGTTGGTAAGGACACAATGTCAAACATCTTCTTACATAAGTCTTTTTTCAGAACTAGGCCATTTTTCTTCTCTTGCCTGACAATTTAAACGTTGCTTAATAGTTCAACCTGAGGCTCCGTTCATTGCAGGCGATGAGAGTTGTCAAAATGAGAGATGTCAAACAAACATTGTCAGTGAATGGATCACCTCTAACCAATCAGAGTATCAAAGATTTTCCTTTTTTGTTGCTTTTCGCACTTGATTTTTGGTCTAACTAACCAATCCTTTTCTGGGACCTCTTAGAGCGTTCCATCGCGAAATGCCACGACAAGGAAAATGCCACGACAAGGAAAATGCCACGACAAGGAAAATGCCACGACAAGGAAAATGCCACGACAAGGAGTCAAATTAATTTAAATCAGTATTCAATTGAAACATTTGTTGAGGGTGACATTTCTGTGTACATTACGGTTCTGGTTCCAAGTGGCCGAGTGTTTTGGCAGGTGCTGAGTACTGAGCACCCAAGCATCGGGAGAAATCGCAGTTTGGGTGGTTGTGCGTACTGGATGTCACGTCAGCAACCGCGTGAAAGCGTATCTTTCAACACATAGGAGGGCCTGATAGAGGAGCAGGTGAGAGAGCACGGCATCTAAGTCATCACCTGTTGCTAGTCTACTGTTGTTGTCTCCCATCGTATACAAAGAAAAACCATTAAAATGGACACTGCTAACTAAAGGCTAGCTCTCCTGAGGTATTATGTGAGGCCCTAAATAACAACACGGTTAAATGTATTTGATAGGCCGGCCAGCCCGTCCCCAACGTGGGCAGGAGGTGAAGGCACGGCTGGCCAACCCCGGGGGGGTGTTTTTAGGTCTGATGTGTATTAAGACAAATGGAGCCACACGACGTCAGATGATGAATTACGCTCTTCTGGGGAGGCTCTCCTTTATGTAAAAGAGGCCATCACAGACATGGGCATTTTCATCAATCAGATGCAGGGAGGCCTGTAATTTTATTACAATGGCAGAAAGAGGAGACGGCACGCCGAGGCAGCAGACTGACTTGTAAAGACGTGGTTTTTTTCTGGGGACTTAAAGGCTAGCTGAAATAAACATAACCACCATGTGAAATATCGATTTGCAGGAGGATACGCGTCTGAATGTCCCAATGGAACGTTCTGCCTTGCTTTTCTATGTTCCCAAATACAACATTATCCACGTTCTTCTTTTGGCAACAACTCACAACTAATTCAGGAGAGTTGAAAATCTCGGCATGTCTGCCTGCTAGACATCCATGTCAAGCTTTTTTGCTTTTTCTCCCGCAGCTCATCAAACCAGGAAGTCGTATGTCAACTTGTTTGAGGACGCGTTTACTCGCCAGGTGACATCAATGAGCTTTGCAGACACCCGGAGGGCATCTGTAGAGCCTAATGACACTAGACCATCTCTGCTCTCAACAGCGCCCCCTTCTGGTAGGCTAATGAGGGTTCCTAACCACTTATCGCCTGGTGTCACTTTCAAGGCTCGTATCTTGGAATAATGTTCAGAAATAGTTCAGGGCGAATTGATATGCTGTGCAAGCACCCAGTTACAGCCTTCTACTCTTCAGTAGCCAGCTATTGTAGAGAACAGCTTGTGGGCTGTCTTCAGTGCTTTACCTAAAAGCATCTAATCAGTCCTATATTCACCTGTCATGGGACTAGTTTTGCTCAGACTGACCCTGGGTCAGTGGTGTCCAGCCCCGTAGCGACCAAGAATTCAGCGGTCATTGGTGTGTGTTCAGTGATGTCCAGCGAAGCCAGACGTCCTCGAAACATTTGACTTGTACAAAGTAGCCGAGGCTCTGGCGAGCCGGGGAGTTGGCGTGAAGAGAAGTTATTTATGGGCTTAGTACAGAAACCTTCAGTAGTGGCCAGGGGACATATGTTCTGGGTCAGTACCGTGCCTTTATAACACAAGAACAGACACACATTTTAATGGCCATTACAGAGACCTGTAATTGGTTGTCCAATGTTGACTATGGATATTTTTCATGTGTGCCAATATAACGCAATTACATTTAATTGATTTCAGCAACTGTACATTAACCTGGAAGTGCGAAGACGCTGCGTATTGGGCTGTAATTCCTACCATGTTCACGCTCCATGTATGCACAAATTGAAGCTGACTGAACTTTAACCTGGAAGTAATTGTTTCATTTCAAATCAAATGTGCTTGAGTGATGCTTCAAATTATTTTGGACTGCCCTCTGCATTCCAATAACGCAGAAGCGGCCAAGACCACGTAATGAGACCAAGCTTCGCTCCTTTGGATATCTTTATATGTGTTTATTTACCTGGTAGGCCCTTGAGAAGCATTTGTCGTTCGATGAGATGTGGTCGTTGTTCTTGATGTTATCAATTACAATCTATACACAGTTGCCAAATCCACTCACAATGCATTTGTATTGCTCCTCTGTTTGTGTCTCAATCTCAATTAAAGTGCCACTGGAGTTTTCACACTTGAAACTTGCTCTCCGACAGCGTCCCCAAGCAACTTAGTCAACACTTCACAGGCTCCGGAGATGATTCTGGCACAGAGCTTTGACCCTTCTGAAATTCCTGTGTGCTGTGGATGTGTGACATTGGGACCAGACTGGGTGTAGTGTGCTGGCAATAGAGGTGCCAGACTGGATCTCAGGGCATATTCACTCAGACTTTTTCCATATGAAATTTGAAATATTTTCTCCTCAATGTTTTGATTTTTGATCGATGATAATTTCCCTGCTCAATCGCATCAGACTCTGGACATACAGAATTTTACTTTAGTTTTTATTATTTAAACGTTATTCATATGCCAATTCTGATGACTGTTTTTAATTTGAAATGGCCCTATGTTACTCTGTGAGTAAAACATCATATCATATCTGACAGACCACTGGCAATGACTGCAAATTCATGTTAGCCGTTTATGTTGGTAAAGTATATTTCAAAGCAAAAAAGCTAATAGGAATGTAGCCCTACTTTTAAGCTACAAGAGCCGCCAATGCGTTTGTGGCAAGTTGAAATGTTTACTCACTGTTCAGTTGCACTTTCTGCAGTGTGTCATTCTCAGCTAAAGTGACACTGGGGTCTCACTCACGTCCCCACCTTCCCCACACGCCTGTATAGCTTCCAGACTGCATCCTCAACACATCACAGCCTCCAGAGATCAGTTTGGCACACAGCACCAGCCCTTATGAAACATGTGTGTGTTTGGGACATGTTCGGTTACAACCAGGCCTGACAAACTGAAGGGGGTGGGGAACGGGGAACAGGAAATGAGTAAGCTACGTGAAAAAACAACATTTTGAATGTGAAGTAGTTTTATTTAAGAGAACAAGCCTCGGATGCCAGATTTTTGTAAGGGATTGTTTTTAGTTATAGAGATCTCAGAGATTATTCCAAGCAGGCTGGGGCAGTTTGATCGGTCCCATTAATGTTTTCTTCTGCTATCACGCTCTCTTGCCGGTTTATATTTGGTCACAGCAGCCCCAACGGTGGGAGGCGGTTAGCACTCCAGCTGTTTCGGCAGATATGACGCTTCTGGCACAGCTAGCCTTTTTCCGCTCGTTAGTCATACATGATTCGACCTATCGCTGGTTTTTCAAGCGGTTCGGTTTGGTTTCTGCTGTGAAGAACCCCATCACCGACTGTCACTCATTCCCAAGTCCCAATGAAATGTAGTCAGAGTCAGATCGGCATCTGCCTATACAGAAAGGGACGGCAGTGGAAATATATAAAGATAAAACAGCCATAGGTGTAAACCCAGAGGACCATGTGAAACAGGCTCTAGTAGAACAGGCTCTAGACCATGTGAAACAGGCTCTAGAACATGCGGAACAGGCTCTAGTAGAGGGCTCAATGTTCCAGTGAATAACATCCAACCACTACTGTTCTGTCCAGCAAATAGATGTCATATATAATTGCAGCACATTTTTAAGGGTTTTGGCTTGAATACGGCACACTTATGTAATGATGGCTCACATTATATAAAGAGAGTTGAAAATAGAAGTGAACGTTATTTTGTAACGAAATAGAGTGACAGTTCAGCAATAAGCGTACTGAGCACTGGGTGTGCGTTTCAGGTAATAGCATACGCAATTACGCAGATAAATTCATATGGCTTATGTAAGGTCAATCAGCGTAGCATTTTCTAGGAACTCTCCTGGTTTAGCATAGAGACAGAGAACCCATTCAATTAAGGGAGCAACACTTAGCGTAGTCAATTATGTTCGACAGCATGCCAAATCTATACAATCTATACACTGTAATTAATCATCTATCCATGATTAATTACCACGACTAAATACACTTTCACTAAAACGACACAAAAACGTATAAGTGAAAAATGACCCGCGATGTGCTGTAATGTGTAATATCTGCACATCTGGAATTAATTTTTCATGTAAATTCTTCAACGTATTTCTCAAATTATTTGACCAAATGGTTCAGAGGGCCTGAGATATGCTTATTTAAAGTTTCTCGCTGGTTCGTTTATCAGTTTGTATTGACTTGTAATCTCCTCATACTCACTTTAGATCCTCTCAGCATTATCATTCTACATTATTAAACCTCTTCTGATGAACTAATACAGTTTCGGTCTCATTCAATCAGGGAAGACGAGGAACAAGTGCTGTTGTTTGGTCAGGCTTAAACGTTCCACATGAGATTCTGCGCTGTGCCTCTAAGGCTACAAAGGATAATATACTATATTGAGGTTTTACATTTCCGTTAACATGACTAATAGTGAAAAAAGACATTATGAACAATTTAATATTATCTTCAAAGTGTCCGGTGTGTCACTATCTCCTTGGGAAATGATGTGCAGGAATGAGCCAAGCACAGAGCGAAAATAACAAGTTTGTGGTATTTATTAAACACACGTAAAACAAACATGTACAACGAAAGGAAAAAACAACTAGACAATGTTATATTAAATAAAAGTGTGTGAGATAGCGACTTACTATGGCTAGAAATGGTACAATGCACATGAAAAAGCTGAATATTTAGCAATATCCAATTAATAAAAACATTAAATTCAGGGTAGGACCGTACGTTTTTTGCTTCAAATGGTGGATCCCCAAATTTTACCAGCCTCTAAACGTTTTCACCTAAAAATAAATGTCAAATGACAGGGTTTCTTTGGGTGATGTTACTTTATATCCCAGCAATATGCTAAACGTTAGCCTCCGCCCGTATGTAGCGATAGCAAAGAAATTACCCACATTTGACAGGTTGTGGGTCTCAATTTCGTACCCTGATTAAAATATGAGAGTTACAGTCCGATGCAAATTCAAAACACAAGTCATATACGCCATCTTGAGGAACGGTCGAAACTCTAACTAGTCAGGCAACACCCGTTTTGAGTGAGATTAACTGCTGGGTACCCAGGGAATGGTCCACGATGACTAGCTGAGACAAGTGTGGAGACTGCTGGGGACTACTAATAAGAAAATAATGGGTTTTGGGTCCGTACAACAAACTACAAGTTCCAGGTTGCCAGAAAGCACTAAATCAGAGGTGGCCTTTAAACACACAGAATTATTTATTACTTGTGTGTGTTTTGTTCCTATGGCAACTGCATTCACAAACTCGTCTCTCTGGCGTATGGAGGCTTTCGGCTCCATTATTGCAGCTAATTGATTTGTTCTTTCACTGATGATTGTGATGTGATATTTCATTGTTGCTCGTGATGATTCTATCGACGAGGAATGACAGCTGGCGCTACCGTGGCTCCGCCCTCATGTCCCCAGTGTGCCCCGACGTGAGTTAGATTTGCAGCTCGATCCAACCGGAATGGGTCGAGTTCACGGCCAAGAGCCTGGATTATATTTCTGTACCTGGAGCAGTGAAATGATGGTCTGATGAAAGTCCCACGCGAAAGGTCAATTAGCAGCGACCCGGTTATTGTGGCAGATTGAAAATGAAATACAATGCTGGATGCTTATCTCAGTTTCCATAATCATTCCCTGAGCGTTTCAATTCAAACTGGCATGTTCGAGACGTAACGCGTATGATTGTGGGCGCCAGTGGTGGGAAACCCAAGTGCTTTGTGCACGCTCTGCACAGAAACATGATACCTCTAAAGGTGGTGTCTGGAGCTATCAATGTCAAGTTTACAAGGCACCATAATCCATCGTCTCAAGTGGTCTTTGTTGTGTCGAGGGAAATGCGGCATAAACAAGCAAGTTTGTGCAGCCTGGCGTTTTGATCCTGGCTCCGGGATCAAGTGATCGAGGTGGCCGGTGAAATAAGCAAGGGGTCACGTTCTTTTCCAGTTCTAGTGTCTGAATTGCATTGAGTTGTTGTCACTGTTTAATGTCAACCTACCAGAGGTGGCTGCGTTTATATGCTGAGACCATTGAGCGATTCTGGTGTGAAACGTTGGCGTGAAATGGAGCTGAGGAGCTGGTAGAGGGGGTAGAGGGGCGGGTAGGGAGCGGGTAGAGGGGCGGGTAGGGGAGCGGGTAGAGGGGCGGGTAGAGGAGCGGGTAGAGGAGCTGGTAGAGGGGGGGTAGAGGGGCGGGTAGGGGAGCGGGTAGAGGGGCGGGTAGGGGAGCGGGTAGAGGGGCGGGTAGAGGAGCGGGTAGGGCAGCGGGTAGAGGAGCGGGTAGGGGAGCGGGTAAGGGAGCGGGTAGGGGAGCGGGTAGGGGAGCGGGTAGAGGAGCGGGTAGAGGGGCGGGTAGGGCAGCGGGTAGAGGGGCGGGTAGGGCAGCGGGTAAGGGAGCGGGTAGGGGAGCGGGTAGGGGAGCGGGTAGAGGGGCGGGTAGGAGAGCGATCCGACGCTCCACGACATTATTGCTGACGCTCGTGCTTGTGACATCGGGGGTTTGTTTGTGCTGCAGCTGCCTGTTGCTTTTCTCCTTTATGTGATTACTTTGGCAAAGTCATTTTCTGATATTTATTATCTTTTGGCGGGAAATTAACGTTGACTATTAATTAGTGAGCGTATGAGTAAAGCATTAACTCTGACCCCGCTCTTAAAAATCTAAATGCGGGCGATGTTCATTTGTTTGATGACAGTATTGTTCTGGTTTTTATGGGAAACCTAACAGTAATTTGTAGCTAGCATGGCTAGTTTAGCCCTTTAACAACAGTGATGAGAGATTCTGCACCAACCGTCCTCTCTACTTCTACATTTCTTTTCTTTTTATTCTCAAGCTAACTCACACACTTGCTCTCTTGTTTTTTTTTCGTCACTTTTTCTACACAGGAGGTTTATCGTTTGCTATTTGGATCCTGTTTGCCGAGCTCGAATACGAATCAGTTAAAAGCCATCTCAACAGACCATCTTCCTTCTGTGTTTTTTGGCCGTCTGCTCCTGAAGTATCAGGTACAGGGGGAGTTTGCCAAGTTGCCGTTGTCTTTGTGTGCGGGTTAGCTTGTGTTAGAGAGTACAGTTCCGTAAAAATACTTTGGCTCCAGGTACAATAGACACACACTTCCCTTTGTGTACAGTACTAGCCTATATGTCTGAGTGTGTATACTTGTATGTGTGCTCATAATGAGTGTGTGTGTGTGTATGGGTGCAGGTGTGTGTGTGTGTGTGTGTGTGCATTGCTTGCCAGCAAGAGTGCATTGCTTTTCCTTTTGTGAAGGAATGGAAAGAGGCTAGTCTGTTTGGCACTCACATCACTAGAGCCGACGTTGGCAGTACCAAACGTTCAGGCATTACAGCGGACCTCTGTGTTGTAACTGGCCCGCCTGGCAGTCCACGAAACACCGGTTTCCATAAATCCACATTTAAAACACCAGCTTTTGGAATACAAGGCTTTTATGTTGGTGGCCGGAGAAATGGATCTTCTAGAAAATCGCAGCAATGCATCTTTTTTTCTATTGGATGTGTGCCAATTAGTGATTCTTGTATTTTGAGCAAGATAGTCTTTTCTTTTAAATGTTTCTCCGCAAGGCGAGAGGTTATTTTGGCTGCATTAGTTAACCAAGTTATGCAAATAGAAACACAAGCATGTTCTGTTATTTTCTTCTGTTTGAGCAGCTGGTTTTTGTTGAAGAAAAAAAAAGATCAGTTTTTTCAATAGATAATTAGTCAGTTATGTGGAGAAACATGAGCTAATCCAAATTTGCTGCCAAAACCTGAAGTCTGTCTGTGCAAAAGTGTGTTTTAAATTAACAGCACATTTAGCACCAAATAGTGTTCGAAATGTGTGTGTGATGTATCGTATGTTTTGAGAATGTATAGTGGTCCGTCAGTATTGGGACAGTTTTAGGTATAAGAAAATATCATTAGTACATGATGGTTAGACTAAAGTACAGACTGCCATCTTTTATTTCTGGCCATTTTAACACATATTGTTTTCTAAAATAAAGCTAAAATAACAGCACTGTTAGATTACTACCGCTCCCTGTTTGCCATCCTCGTCCCTTGGTGAAAGTATTTTCAAATACATTATACGTACATACGTTCTCCTTCTTTGACCGTTTTAAATTCATGTTTTGTGTCTGTCAATATCAAGTGTTCGTGAAATGCAACGTGCTTGTGGTTAACGCCGTAGGATGTCATAGGATATATTTCAAACCTGACTTCAGAATGTGGCTTTTTCTGCTGAAGTCATGCAGAGTGATTAGTTCAGGAGTGCTGTAGGTAAAACCAGAATGTAACACAGCCTATAACATAGCATGACAGTGCATATCGCCTTATGATATGCGTGGCTTTTCAGCTATTCCGTTCACAGCTAGACGGTGGATTGATGTGTTAAGCGTTGTTTCCTGAGTATCTACGGGACAGATGGCCAGTTGCTGAGGGCCGCACACTAATTGGCTGTGTGGAATAAGTCGACACACTTTGCTTAGCAGAAAGTTGTGCGCTTCCCGGAGAACAAGTGCGAACCACATGCCCAGTCAGGTGTGGCGTTGTCCGTTCCCGGTTACCAATCAGAGATTGAAGGGATTTCAGACGATGTGTCATTTTATCTGCCTCCCGGATCTCCGTGTTTACAGAAGGGCTTGACGGGGAGAGAAATGGGCGACGGTGAGCTTAGAGCACAGCGGTGGAAAGGACAGCGTTGACAAGGCAACCGGAGCTCATTATTTCTCTGCCTATGCGGGGACACGCCGCTTCCATTGGTGGACACCAGAAGGCAGGACATGGGGGTGGACAGGGTTACGCCTGGGCCTATAGGGCGATCTGGATAGGCCATTGGCTGGAAATGACACGGCTGGACTAATCCAGGATTAGCTGTCTGCTTCCGTCATCTCTGTGTACCTACGTCAGCTGAGATATCCACGTTTGACCCGAGTTCGACTCACTGTGGTTGTCTCTAAAACATCTGCACTGCTCAGATGGTTGATTGCGAGTTGCCCTGAATGCCCAGCCCATGTTTGGCCCTCTCAGAACATACATGAACAGTGAAACAGGACAGATGTGTGGAATTGACCCAGGTGAATGAGGTGCTGTCTGGGTGTTTGCTTGTGGGTTGGACCGTTAGAGTTCTGTGTGTGTGTGTGTGTGTGTGTGTGTGTGTGTGTGTGTGTGTGTGTGTGTGTGTGTGTGTGTGTGTGTGTGTGTGTGTGTGTGTGTGTGTGTGTGTGTGTGTGTGTGTGTGTGTGTGTGTGTGTGTGTGTGTGTGTGTGTGTGTGTGTCATCGGTTGCCGTTCAGAACTACAGTTCACGTTCCAGTTAAATGGATTACAACAGAACCCCAGGAACATGCCTGACTTGTGTCTTCGCCGAATACTTTTCCTCAGTGTTTTATTGCCACAATATAACAACGTCCATTAAATGTCTTCAGTTTACATTTCTGGCATCAGCTTCATTTGAAAGGTACGTGTTTATCGAGGGCTGCTTCATGTGTTCACATGTCTTCTGTCGAGGGACTCTTTCCTATTGGAACTCGCGCCGTTTTCTTTGAGAGCGTCGAGGTAAGAAGCGAGAGACCAATTTTCCGTTTGGTTTGTGCGGTTGCTTACATAGCTCAGTGAGTTTATACAGTAAATGCGTTTGCCTCCGAAATTAGATGCTGTCTAATAGACATCTTTTGTTTGTTCAACTCAAAGTGTCAGCTTGAGTGTCTTGTACTCAGTGAGGGGTTGCTGAAGGTACTTGAAGTTTTATTTGCTCCAAAGAGGGGAGGATCTAGTGTCGTGACAAATAATTCTACAGTGAGTCTACAGTGAGGTGTTTCTGTCGACTTTAAAGGCAAAGCTTTTATGGAAAAAGCCCGTAAAAATGTTCCCAAATTATCATGTCTCAAAATGCTCTTGCGTTTTTTAATGGGCCTACTTGCATTAAAATGTTCAACAAGCTAGTCTCTGTTGCGATTATGAGAGCTTATAAAATTGGCTGAGGATTTTATTCAGATAACATCCCAAGGCCAAGATTCACGTTCCAATTTGGATGTACAACGTTGTAATTACTATTATGTTTTTAATCTGATGTAATTATCTTCATAATAAAACACAAGAAAGACAATAATGGCCGTAGATATCCTTAGACCTTAGTGTGAACCCGTGTTCGCGTTGTATTTGTTTCTCAATTGAATTGTCGAAGTTGCTGGAAGGTGACATCAGACAGCCAGACGTCCAGACAAACACCAGCCTCCGACCATATGCCATTAGACACATAGAAAGCTTTTCCAGTGGGGGGTATTCTCTGCGTAAGGCTCTTTAATAAAGACACATGTTGTGATATTGGTTGTGTCAGTGTGTGCTGCATGCCATTTTACTACTACTTTTAGCTTTCAAACACCTTTTTTCATGTTTTGGCAAAGAAAGTGAAAACCTTAATTGTAATGTAATTTTACAGCAGTCACGGTTTGGGTTGAAGCCTTTCTTCAGTATGAATACCTTTTAGAACTGGATCCCAAAAACAACATTTTTAATGCTATGACAACAGTTTTTAATCACTCAAACCACCCTGGTCTATAAAGCCTGTCCCTGACTGCTGCTGTTTAAACTTTCCCATTGCCCTACACTGATATTTCTGTATAACCAGTATGTCCAAATAGAATAAAACCAAACTAATGCTGCCTCTAATCTCATGATTCTCCACACCTTCTGGCCATCAGAACTACCCAAAAATGTAAACATCACTGTCTCGTTTTCCTCTGTCAGTTGCTTGTTCCAATATACAGATAACAATCCAAATTACTTGAACCTCTTACATTCGATTTTTGTAACCAATAATGTTACCTGAGACAAATGTCCCTCTAATTCACCGTAGCCATAGAGACGGTTCTATCCAGGGGTTCGAGTCAGAGGGCACGATGCCCGGGGTCAGAGTTCACGACACAGTTTTCCACGACTGAAAGGCTTATTGGGAGTTCAGAAGTGTGGAACTCTGTCTTCTTTACCTCAGGCTCTTAACTGCAACACTACCTAGACACTATCACCGCAAATCGTTTGCCAGGCCTTATTAAATCGGTTGGCCAGATTACTGACCCGATACAAGCGAATAAGATAAGGGGAGGAGATAGACAGCAAGTGATGTCCAATCCCTTCAAGTTCAGGCCGACCCGCTACAACGATGGAGGAAGCCTCTGTTGAGAAGCTCCGTGATTACTTCCTGGTTTTTATCATGCCTTATCTGTTATGGTTCACTGTCAAACCTGGGGTCACATGAATAACTGAACAACAGATCCAGTCGAAGCTGCCCCCATTCAGATTTTAGAAGCCTGGATCACGATCCCCGATTGCCAGCGTGCCAAATGCACTCCCCTCCCAACTGCCAGCCAGACCTCCAGTCTATTACATTGTCTCATTCTAAAAGACAGCAATTAATCCAATTAGTCATCAATCAGCCTTCGTGTGCTCTGCCTACCCAGTGCTAATCGAGGATATGACAGCTGGGGCCCCTGCATTATTCATTATCCATTTCAGGAGCCCAGGGGCCCTGAGGCGCCCACGGCCAGGGGCCATTGATCACCTATGCAGCGGAGCGAACCAACCACACTGCATGCTGGGAGATATCTGGAAAGGACGAACGAACGAGGGATGAAGATGGAATGAACGGACGGAGGGGAGGGGAGTGGATGCGGAGAACGGAGGCAGTTTGCAAAGACGGTCGAGGGCGAAACGGGAGTTTTGTTTTTATAGGAAAGAGGCGGTTGCACTTAAATGCTAGGGGGTTTGGGTTGGAGGTGGTAAAGTGCCGCGATGTAAACATAGAGAAAAGGGGCGAGAGCTGGGGAGATTGGAAGGAAGAAAGCCGAGGGATTTGGAGCAGAGATGAGGCATGAGGTCCACCAGGTCGTGTGTTCAACCTAAACTAATTCTCTCGACAACGCTGTTGTTTCTCCGGCGTCGTCGAGACCGCCTCTGGCCGTTTTCATTTTGTGAAATCGATAGCGAGTCATTCCGCGATGCAAGAACGGACAATAAATCCCCCCGCTGGGTGCCTTCGCCTCTCAGCGACGACATTGGCCGCGTTGCGTTTCCACCTAACAGTCAGTCAGCAACACTGTAATTTCAGTTGTCCTCTGTGCGATTGGCTGCCGACCCGGCTATCAAGTGTGCTCGCCGTGGTCTTCGTCGTTGTCATTAAACGCACGTTGACAGGACATCTGCGACGGTTTAGTCTACGTGAACGGTCCGTGTCGAGTCTGACCTCCACGGTCTCCGATCTCACGGTATGTACGGTCGAAGGGAAAAGGAGTGGGTCAGGGTGTTTGGAACTAACCATGGTGGTATTTGCAAACCCTAAGCGGTGACATCACTCCTATATGGTGGATTGCAGTTTCCCACGACCGGGATCCCGTGTCATCTAGAGTTGAAATCCTTCTGGTGTTGATCTCGGGCACTCACTACGGTTTGAGTCTCCCCTGTAATTACCGCGCTCGTGACCGTAGATCATTACACCAGGGCGCCCTCGCACTCTCGGTTCTGAAGAACTCTGGGACGGACCGGGCTTCATAGCTGCATTCGAGGGTTAACGAGGCCGCCGCCGCCGGTTTGGTTTCCGCTCTGCTACGCGGCCCCCCGTAGCGTCTCTAGTCAGCCGGGTTTAATTACTAGGGGGGTCGCGGGGACGGATCTCCGAACCGCCGGTCTGTGCTGGTCAGCTCGGTGAGCGGACACATTTCGGTGATCACCGAGGGTGTGAAGGGTTAGCTTGGTCGCGATCCACAGCGGTTTGTGTGCGTCCGTGTGCACGCGTGCGAACGGAGGAGGTGCAGCAGGAGGTGCATTTCTGGGAGCGCGAGTCATCGACCGCCGTCCATTAGTCAGTGCCAGTCATTACGGATGGGGCCAGTCGCACAGTGCTGACCTCGCTTGAATGGATTAGGGGGAAGTTCCTCAGTCACGCATTCTCATTAGCGCCCGGGTGTTTCGTCGGGAGATATGGCCAAGCCACGACAATACAGTTAGCTGACTGGACCTGTGATGAAGTGCTTATAATTTCAACTCCAGATGGCCCAGAGCCGATGAAACCTCTGGAGTTTATGAACAAGCTTCAGGGCGGTAGCCATTTGTAACGTGCACCAGCCACTTTATATGATGTACCACGAGGCCCTTAGCGTCGTTAGCGTTTGTAACAATCTGAGGTGATAGGCAGCTCTGCTTTCATTAGCGTCCGTAATTACACGCGTCCTCATTAGGCTGTTTGAATAATCAAAATAGCCCGGTTTCACAGCGGAGCGTTCTATTTTGGCGGAGAGATAAGTATAGATGTTCGCCTCTCACGCCATACCGTGTCTCGTTTCCCCGCTGTCGTACCGCCTCTACCCCTGTAGAGCCCCTCACATCTGGTTCTACTCAGAGTTCCCCTGCTTGCGTTCCCGCCTCTATGTTGTGGCAGCCCAGGGACTGGGAATGCTACGCTGAGAGGGCATTTGTACCTTGTGCATGTCTGCCGCAGTCACAGGTCAGCGGGCCAATTGCCAGTTTCCTGCCGAGGCCGGGGGTTTAAACGAGGTTATTGGCTTGGTGTGTTTGCAGAGCAGCTGTGTCTTTCTGAATGTGCGCCTCCTGTTGTTTAAAGTAAAGCCATCTCCAATTCAATGCACCACTTATTTGCTCTTCTCTTGTTTTTCTCGTGCAGGACATTTCCCGGGGACGGCTGAATAACTTTTTTTAGCAAAAGCCGTCTGAGAGGAAAACCCCCTGGACCTCCCCAACTGTAAACCACCTCCCCCTTTACATTGACTGTACCCCTTTGGCTCCTCCCATTCGAGAGTTTCGACGAATCGAAGATCATCCGGGCCTTGTGACGCAGACGCAGAAAGTGAGTACGGTCGGGCGTTATCTTCTACCTCCCATGTCTATGTGGCTGGAAAACTGCCTTACAGTTTTCTAATCCTTGGGTTTAGACGGAGCGTGACTTCAAACAGCTTAAACGCTGACTCATACCTAAATGGCGTTTTCTTCCTCAGGGTCTCAACCCTGGTACTGAATTTAGACACGGTAACGGACAGCCATGATAATCGTGTGTTCTGATATGACGCCTGTCATATATGTCGCCAGGGCCTACCGTGTGACACCCGTAGTTTGTTGCATAAACGCTGGACGGAGGAACACAACCCCCTGTACCCGTTTTTTACGGACCGCCGCCCTGAGTTCTTCTAACCACGCAGGTGCTGGTTCACGTTGGACACATCTCCTTTCATCCCCCGGGGACGTGCGTTGGCTTTGTTCTTTAATCCCCGTTATTTGGCCGGCTCTGTCTCCGTTACGGGCCATCGGGTCGCATTGTGCATCAGTCAATGGGAATGCAATCCAGCCACTTGTATTGTTGTTCGGACACGTTAGCGGGGGGACAAAGCGATCGGGTTTGCTGTGAACGCCATGTATGGAGAGGATGTGAGGAAAGTGCTGAATTGCTTACTGGCTGAGGTTCTCCAGCCCTGATATGGTTGGTAGTGTTCTGCTTTGGTTTCGCTGGGGCGTTAAGGACGCCCGGCCAGTGCGACCGTAAAATGTCATCAAACAGAGTGCTGCATGAAGGTATGGTCACAGGAAACTCCTGTGTTTGTGTATACGAGTGTCTCTCGTATCAACTCACTTCACAATATGGCACAGTACAGTCTGCCATCCACGGGCCTCATATCTGCGCGATCGTTTGAAATTCTATCCGTGTTCTGAAAATGTTATTGTTTCGCTGCTTCTATTACACTGTCTGTTTCGTGGTGTCCAGACTGCTCAAAGTGCCGTGGTTGGCACCAGTACAACTCAATAATCCTCCTCTGTAACAGGTCTTTCATAACATTAATCCAATAGTTCCAGTTGTCACTGGTGCCTGTTTGCCTTAATGGATTCACTGCAGGTAATGCAGACAGGACAACCCTAACCATATTCAACCCTAACCCTGTTCAACCCTAACCCTGTTCAACCCTAACCCTATTCAACCCTAACCCTATTCAACCCTAACCCTATTCAACCCTAACCCCGTTCAACCCTAACCCTATTCAACCCTAACCCTATTCAACCCTAACCCTATTCAACCCTAACCATATTCAACCCTGACCATATTCAACCCTAACCATATTCAACCCTAACCCTGTTCAACCCTAACCCTATTCAACCCTAACCCTATTCAACCCTAACCATATTCAACCCTAACCCTATTCAACCCTAACCCTATTCAACCCTAACCATATTCAACCCTGACCATATTCAACCCTAACCATATTCAAACCTAACCCTATTCAACCCTGACCATATTCAACCCTAACCATATTCATCCCTAACCCTGTTCAACCCTAACGATATTCAACCCTAAACCTATTCAACCCTAGGGCCGGAGCCTGCTGTTTTTTTTGCTCTACTTCGTCATTAATGGGTCCATCGTTGAGTTATGTCGAAATGTAATTGTATTATAAACGACGTAATTAAATCTGATTTCATATTTGTAACTTTTCCTGTGGGATATGAATATATCATTCTAGTTAATCTAATAGGGTAGCTAAGCCCACATCACATCTAATGAGGTCGCTAAGCCCACATTCCAAGACATTGCTGCTAGGCAATCACTGAACAAATAATTGTTGTAGCTAGCTAAGCATTTTATTCGTTGTACTTTGAAGTTTTAAGTGCTGTTAGCTAACAACAACATTATCAACATTGGATTTGGAGTGACAATTACTAAAGACCGTGTTACAGCTTTACAGTAGTAATTAGCATCTAACTTTACCCAGAGAACATCAGCTACAGCTGTGTAATATACCAGGAATGCAAAAATTAGCATTTCTTTAATGAACTACGCTGTGAGAGACAATAGGCACAAAGAACATCAGTCTTAATGCTAACCTAATTAGCATTATCACCTATTATAATTTCCACATTAATAAGCAATTAGCCGACAGACAAATTCACTCTGCGTTCTAGAAATACATTAACCAAGATAGATGCACGCTAGGAGTTTTGAAGTCCTGGGACTCAGCACTGCTTGGGGGGTTTGCTCGGTACCATCTGGGGTGGATGGTTAAGACAACAGACAGAGTTGCCTTCTCTCAATATGCACCAGAAACTTCTTGTAATAAGTTGTGCACTTCCAAGCTCTATCGCGTTTGTTGGCCAGAGAATGCGCTCTCCTCAAGCGCAAGCCAGAACATACTTCCCTGTTTGGTGAACCAGTTTGTGCTAGGCAGAGATTGGCACTGGGGCAAGGTAGAGATTGGCACTGGGGCTAGGTAGAGATTGGCACTGGGACTAGGCAGAGATTGGCACTGGGGCTAGAAAGAGATTGGCACTAGGGCTAGAAAGAGATTGGCACTAGGGCTAGAAAGAGATTGGCACTGGGGCTAGGTAGAGATTGGCACTGGGGCTAGGTAGAGATTGGCACTAGGGCTAGGCAGAGATTGGCACTGGGGCTAGGTAGAGATTGGCACTAGGGCTAGGCAGAGATTGGCACTGGGGCTAGGTAGAGATTGGCACTAGGGCTAGGCAGAGATTGGCACTGGGACTAGGCAGATGGCAACTGGGAGGGAACTGGGTGTCACACCGCTTGATAAAATGACATTAATTGATGTCACAGAGCATCACACACGCTCCGCTTGTGTGATCCTGATTTGCTAATCTCCTGCATGCACACGCTCTCATGCACACACACTCACACACACACACTCTCATACACACACTCTCATACACACACTGTCATACAAACACACTCATACACACACTCTCATACACACACTCTCATACACACACTTTCACACACACACTCTCATGCACACACTCTCACACACACTCTCACACACACACTCTCATACACACACGCTCTCACACACACGCTCTCACACACACACACGTTCTCACACACCGTCCCCTTTCCCTCCACATAACTATCAATGGTGTGTGTCGTGGAGATGTGCGTAACCTGTCACTGTGTCTCCGCTCCGCTCCCCTGGAAATGAAGCGAGCGACCGGGAGGGATTTAACAGAGGCTGGAGTCAGACTAATAGCAGGCCTGTGGGACTCAGGGTTTACTGCATGTAGGAAACAACCCAGCTGCACAGGGCACATGTCAGGGGCGAGGTGTTGTGTCTGTTCACTTGTCAAAATGTGAGCAGCTAGCTTTTGTCTAAATGTCTGTAGTCACTGTGGGCACTATGGGTTCACAGGTTTCAACCAGGAAATGGGTGTCATGTGACTGTACAGAAGTAGCGCTCGTTGTGTCATGTGTTTACTGTCCACTGAAGTCGTCTCGCGGATACGATTGGCATTTGATTGTCTGGAGCCGTTGCGGCGTTGTGGGTGAGCGGTTCGGGATAATCACGGGCGTTGGCACTTGTTGCCTGGACCGTGACGTGATAACCTTCCCACGCTTCGTTAATATTCTGCGAAAGCACAACGTTAAGCTCGGTGTGTATCGATCCGGCGTGCATCGGGTCCCGCGGGGTTCTCCACTAAGCATCTCCGGGATCGTCCGCGTGGGTGGAATCAGGCGCGGCCAACAACCGGGCCTTTTGAGATGAGCGAGGAGCAGGTGAGAATGGTGCTCCTCCTCTGTGTTCTGTCCACTCGAAGGAATTAACGATTTACATGCGCCCGAGGTATTATATCATCCGGGCTGTGTTTACGAGAATAATAATAATTATGGCTAAGCAGTATTGAGTTGCCCCGCGGCCTCTGCTTCTGAGCTTAGTTAAGTAACACTTGGCGGCCATTTTCCTTCCACGTTTATATAACGTTTTCTTTCCCCCTGGAAATATATGAAACCGGGATAAATTGTCCCGCTCGCACACAGACGCTCCACGTTGGGATGGATCCAAACCCCTCTCTCACACACACATAAACACACACTCTGCACTGGATCTGTGATGGCCAGCTCTACTAACTCTTTCAAACCCCGATGACTTTCCTACTCCGTAAAATCGAGCCAAATAAAAAAAGAGATGTGTAAATCAGTCCTCTAAAACCGTTGGAGTCCGACAATGTCAACAGAAAGGCAGATTATGGGTGGTTTATCTGCCGTTTCTTTTGTCCCAGCCTCACCGTACAGAATGCTTGGTGTGAATGAACACATCAGTGCCGGGAATAGACTTGTGTTATCGGTTTAGCGTTTGCTACACCTTACTAACTTACTCATGACGGTGAGTCTATGCTACACTTTTTTGTAGATCAAATTTTTTTGCAGAAAGGCCAGAGATGTAGCAGTCTTTATTTTGTACCAGCATCATACGTTCTAAAGCTTCTAAAGTAATTGTGTTTTTGAATAATCTAATGAAAAGAAATGTATAGATAAATAAATGCAGCTTTTAGTCCAGTGCCTTTAGAAAGCATTCAGACCAGTGCACATTTAGTTCATATACAGACGTAATTTATAATAAATTCAATATATCATTTTGTTCCTTCTCAGCTTCTGGCAAATTCTTCCAGCACCAAAATACATGCTTCTATTGTGAGAAGTCTGAAAATAATTTGTTTTGTAGAGCTTGTTGATGCTGAGAAATGGCAAAGATGTCTATGATTGCTAGTCGTTCTGTGAAGAACCATCCCAAAACTGATATATGACTGTACCAGAATCAATCTTCTCAGAACCTTCCCAAACCTAAATAGTAATTGCATGATATTGGACCCTCTTCTCATGAATGGCTTGGCTTGTTGCTCCATCGTTCTGGACCTACGCCATTAAAGCTTGTGTGCTAAGATTAAGGCTACAACTGTTCTTCTAATAAAATGAGATGTTTACTTATCATTAGCCTGTTGTAGTGTAACTCTCTGAAGCTAATCTTGCCTTATTGGGTATCCAAAGTTGAGACATTTTGGCTACCTACGGAAAAATTTAAATGAATTGGGTACCTTGAAATGATCAACATTGGAACAGTTTTCGGTACATTTTGCATAATTATTGTAAACGTATTTACCGTCTGTTAATAGCATATATGTATAATAAAGAATAAGTATTTAGCACAGGGATCGGTTTTTTAAAGATTTGCCAGCATGGATGTTTTCCATGTTTTTTTTGTCCGAGGTTTTTTCTCAGCTATTGATAAAACACAAAGCAGCTGTGTCTGCGAGCAACACATTACAAGTGACATTTCTGATAAATGCCCGCCAGTGGCGTTTTGCACTTTACTTGTTCACGTTACTTTGATTAATTAACATAAAAGGGTATGTGTAGCAGGCAATTAAAAGTACACCATTATTCATTTGGAAAATGAACATCAAAACATGTCAGCTAAATGTGAGGACCAACTTAGTGTGATGTGTTGTCAGCTGCAGAAACCAGCGCACGGTAATATGACGTTTTGTTAATACTTTTTTGAACGTGTAATTAGGTTGTCTGTGGACAGTATATATAACCAAAAATATTATCCTGAAAGTATGCTTGCTTATTTTTTGTTGTTGGCTAGGGTGGTATTATTGCGGTCTAAGTCACTGCCTCCGGTGCACGTATACTGCTTCAGATCTGGTCCACAGCTACCTCAGATCACACTGCCTAATTCATCCAATGAAATAAACACTGCCAAAAAGTAATATTCACGTTAGATTTATTTAATAGTCTTTTGTCTAAATCATTGGGATGACTGTCTCTAAATATACTATGTCCTGCATTTGGGGGGGTCGCTCATGTAGTGGTGTTGCTCCTCTACGTGTGCACAACACGAAACAGGAACTACACTGTGTGCCACCTACATTACTGTCCCGCGTGAAACAAAAACCCTCACCACCCATGACAGTATTGTGTGGAGATTGATGAGGAACCATGTTTTTAATCAATTTTTCGAATAAGGCTGTAACGTTACAAAATGTGGATCAACTGAAGAATTTCCGAATGCCCTCTGCATACAGGTCATTTAATGTTAATACTGAAATTAATTTACTAGGATTTAAGTATAGTTCAATATATTTATTTTCCACCTTGGTTAACCATTAACTAAAAACTGTTGAACTGATGAAAAAGTGTGGACGTCACGAGCAGGGCAACAGCGTGGAGCTGTGAAGCTGTGGAGCTGTAGCTCAGAAACAGCATATGTGGACCTGTAGCTTAGAAACAGCATCTGTGGAGCTGTAGCTCAGAAACGGCATATGTGGAGCTGTAGCTCAGAAACGGCATATGTGGACCTGTAGCTCAGAAACAGCATCTGTGGACCTGTAGCTCAGAAACAGCATCTGTGGACCTGTAGCTCAGAAACAGCATCTGTGGACCTGTAGCTCAGAAACAGCATCTGTGGAGCTGTAGCTCAGAAACGGCATCTGTGTGGACCTGTAGCTCAGAAACGGCATCTGTGGACCTGTAGCTCAGAAACGGCATCTGCGCCACCAATTTAAGGAACGAGGGAAAAAATAGCTAAGATTAAAATGGATTCCTACCCGCCCCTTAAACCATGAGTGTAGCTAACTTTAGATGGCCGGGGATGTCATGTAATTGACAGTAGTCTTCGCTATGGCCTCTGCCAGACTGTTTAATTGGCAAATGTTTCAGCGTGAACTGAGCTACCTTTGCCCTTTGCTGTATGATTAGATATTTAATAGGTTAGACTGAAATTTAATTGTAGCCCTAAATAAATAATATTCTTGTAATTTCGACGAATTGGCAGAATATGGCGATTGCTTCCGGCATCAAGCGACTGAGGTTTTTTAAACACACCCAGCGGCCTATTTGTTCTCCGTTTTTTTTTGGTTTTTAGATTTAGTTGAATAATCACAGGCCGCTTTGTAATGCTTTGTTTGAAAGGATAGGGAAAGTGCTTTTGCTCAATGAGCTGTGTGGGGTTTTGGTTCAAAACATGCTGCAGCAGTACATGGCCATTGCAGGCAAAAGCTTGAACCGCAGAAACACACTCGGATACACAAATGTATCAATTAAATAGCCAAAATGTATTGCATTTTGCACGGAGACGATGTCAGAGACGGAGACGATGTTGGAGATGAAGGGAGAGGAAGACAGCTAGATGATGGTGGGTCCAGAGGCCGCCGCCGAATTCACAAGCGCCTGTGTCCATTCCTCACCAAACCTTTACTAGTGGGTCGCCTGACAGACAAACCTTCATGCATGGGGTAGGTCTTTTGGTTGTGATTTCTCCCTCACCTCCTCGCCTTGCACTTTGATTTATGTTAATTAAACACCCACCACGGCCGCAAACACACCATCTGTGTCCATTCCCTGCGTCTCTCTGTGTTATATAAGATCATGTGAAATTTGAACTTGCCCCGCAGTTTTTAAGGATGTCAGCGAGAGAGCTGGCACACTCACATTCAAGCGCCCGACTTGACCAGTGATGAAACCGTTGTGAAAAAAAACTGACAGGATTTTTCTTTATTCCAAGATAACAAACCGGCAAAAACGGACATTTCTGTTATCAAGTAATTGAACATAGGTGAAACCACGAGATCGCAAATATTCAGACAAATATCTCCTCGTGTGTTTTGATGAGTGTCTGGTCATTTTATGACCCCAGCTGCATTTAGATTCTGCTCACGGACGGGCGGACGGACATACTCCACTAGAATTCTGTGATTCATAGTTCCTTTAATGTTGGTGAATCAGTCAGATCTTTGTCTAGTTAGATGTCCACAAAACTGGTCTTTGTCTAGTTTCCTATCATAAACAAGGATGGCCTGTAGATCTGTGATGAGGTTACAGTGTTCTTTGTGCGTTTGTGGATGTCTTTCTTGTGTCATTTGGCGATGATGTTACCTTGGATGATGTTGCATTGGATGATGTTGTTTTGGATGAATGCTCTGTCCCAGTCGTCTGGCTATACCAATTTGTCCCTATTTCAAAGTCACTCGGGTCTTTTCTCCCGCCCATTTCTTCTGCATCCAACACGTTGGCAATGAGACCAAATTGTTCGTTTACCATCTAATCTACACAGATCTTGACACGTGCCATTGTTAGGAGACGATCAACGTTATTAGATTCACATGTAAGTGGTCATAATGTTTTGTTGTTTCAGTGTAGAAACTAATATAAATGACGATATAAAAGAAAAACACCACTGCCAACTTGATATAAAGTAGTGATCAGGAAACAGCCTACTTTGGTTTTGTCAGTGTTATTGCTTCCCGAGCATACAGCCCAGATATGAATGACTGCCACCCTGGGGGGGATGCCTCGCTACGTTCTCCACAGGGAGGACACAGTAACGTGAGATGTGGCCAGACGATCTCCCGAGTATTGATTGGAGAAGGGCAGACGTCCAGACGTCCAGACGATTCACTTACTGACACAGGGCGTTCTACTGCTGGTTGCTCCAATAATTGAAGGGAACATCTGAGAAACCTGACACAATATCCAAGGCAAAAGTGCATGTTTGCTTGCTACACACACACACACACACACACACTTATAGGGAATTTTTTTGTGACACAGAAAAATATGATCAAACTCCCTCCCACTCCCATACAGTTGTACATTTCCGCTCAGATGAAACATCTATAAGTGCGAAGGGTAACGCGGAAACACGACACACACACACACACACACACACACATTGGAGTGGCGTCACTGAAGCCACAAGAATAATGGTCTCTAGTTCACTCCTGCACACAGACTAATGAGAATCTCAAATCCGACAAGCAGAGTGCATTTATCACGCACTCACATTTAATGACACCGCCGCCCAGGCTCACACACACACACACACACACACACACAACCCTATCTAGCCTGTTATAGATGGCTCTGTGTTAATAACACACACACACCTATCCAGCCTGTTCTAGGTAGCTCTGTGTGTCTCCGTTCTGGCCCATTATGGCTGCCTGCTTGTACCTTCTCAGGACTTCTGAACAGAGGAGAATAGAGTGGGTCACTGGGAACCGGGAGGCAACAGGCATCTTTTCTCTCTGTGTGTCATTTTCCCATCATGTCTGTCGTTCTTTTATTCTCCCTGTGTGAATTTGCATTGTTTCTATATGATCGTCTTTGTGCCGCGTTTTGTTTCTCGACTCCGGGACGTCAAGCGCCGACGAGTGTGTGTGCGTGTGCGTGTGCGTGTGCGTGTGCGTGTGCGCGTGCGCGTGCGTGTGTGTGTGTGTGTGCGCGCGCAGCCGGGGGAACAGCGGGAGACTTGACAGATGAAGACGGCGCGCGGCTCTTGGATTCACCCGGAGCACTGTTGTTTCGTCTGGGAGCGGACGACTCCAATGCGACAACGGCTCTCACCCCTTCCTGACCCGAAGAAAATGTCTGTCAAGAACGAACACGGTGGTGGAGGGGTTTCTATATTCTATATTTCTATATAGCCGTAAAACTAGCCTGGTGCTTGGTACAGTATTAAGTCGCTAGCTAACATTATAGTGCTCTGACAGGAATTGTTGCAGCGAAATGGTAGCATGGCTGGATGAAACTGTATTTCATAAATATGTATCTAGAAGAAGGAGAAAAGCGTTAGCGACCTAATTAGTTGGCGTTCTAAGCAGCCCTGCAACTCCTCAACTACTTTTAGCCAACAGATAAAAGCTTATCTTCCTCGAGGGCTGCCGGATCTATAATATCTACCCCGTTATCGGTGCCTCTCTTTTACCGAGAAACACACACACACAGCTACAGAAACTCGCTAACCGTACTCGACCTGAAGGCTGTGTAAACAAGGGAGCATTGTTCTCCGTAACTGGTGTTAATGTCATGAGGTTCGTGTTGTTCGCTTCCTCGACACCTCAGGGAGTGGGAATGTTGACGGAGGACTCGAGATGTTCGCATGGAGACGCCAGTCCTGGTCCTCAATGCGTCGCTTGTCTTTCCATGCGCGTCGATCTCTGGTCACACTGTCACGAGGTCCCCACTTTTAACGGGATACTAGAACCTCTGGCAGTGAAATAAACGGCGTAGATGTTGTTCAGCGACTGGTTCTATTCTAGTGAGCCTGATGGCTGGTTTGGCACTGGAACGTCTCAATGCCATGAGAAGCTGTCAGTGGACTTGTTGGACTGAGACTGAGACCCACTGGGAAGATTGATTACATAGCTGATTCCAGATCAGTGCCACATACATCATCCTGCAGATTTATAGTGACTGATTCTCTTTAAACACAACACAAACTACATAGTCCAGTCTGATAGCACTTCAAATTGACACAATGTAGCCTTTAGCATGCTTTCACATCCTGTATATGAACACCTTTCACTTCCTGTATTTGAACAGCTTTCACTTCCTGTATCTGAACAGCTATCACATCCTGTATATGAACACCTTTCACTTCCTGTATATGAACAGCTATCACTTCCTGTTTATGAACAGCTTTCACATCCTGTATTTGAACAGCTTTCACTTCCTGTATATGAACAGCTATCACTTCCTGTTTATGAACAGCTTTCACATCCTGTATATGAACACCTTTCACTTCCTGTGTATGAACAGCTATCACTTCCTGTTTATGAACAGCTTTCACATCCTGTATTTGAACAGCTTTCACATCCTGTATTTGAACAGCTTTCACTTCCTGTATATGAACAGCTATCACATCCTGTATTTGAACAGATTTCACATCCTGTATTTGACAGCTTTCACTTCCTGTATATGAACAGTGTTCACTTCCTGCATATGAACAGCTATCATATCCTGTATTCGAACAGCTTTCACATCCTGTATATGAACAGCTCGCGTTTTCTGGAACTTTCTGAGCGGAGTGAAAAGTGCTACACTCGGAGCATGAGATAAACAGTGCCAGAAGCCCCCGGGGCGGTGAAGATACCTCTCAATTATGTCGTCAGTGGGAGACGCCGCTAATGATGTCAGGGTCGTCCGCCCGGCCATAACCTGCAAGGGAGAGACGCCCTGATAAACCTGCACTCCCTTTGTTCTCTCTCTCTTCTCTCTCATCTCTCTCTCCTCTCATTCTCTCTCTCCTCCTCAGGCATAAAGTCAGTGTGTGATGGCGCTATTAAGAGAGGCAGCCTGGTGGGTCTGAAGGGGAAAGTGTTTGATTTGGGGATGTATGTTGGGGATACAGACTGTTTGTTGCCGAGACAATGATAAAGCGTTTAATCTCCTCAGGAACAGTGAAGCACACAGGCATGATGAGACCATTACGGCGTGGAGCGTTCGCCAGAGCACTTCACCTGATTTATATTTCCCTTCATCAGCATCGACTCCTCGGATTGGAAAATCATTCATTTATAAAAGAGGTCGGCCATTTTGTGCGGCGGCTGCTCTGGGATGCGCGGAGCACAGCGCCGTCGCTAACCTGGCTGGCGTGCCCACTCCCTTACAGTTTCTTATTATCTTTCTGGGTAATGTGACAAGGATGGATCTGGTGTGTGTGACGGCAGCGTGATGGCAGACGCCGAACCGGGATGAAAGGCAATAGGAAGATCCTCGCTGCAATTTATCTTCCTTTGATCAATTGTCTAGTTCAGTCGTTGACTAGGGTGTAGTTGCGTGTTTTTCACACAGCTTATGGTGCACTTGTCTGCGATGAACACAAAGCATATCCTTTAAACATGACGATGGAAATGTGTATCTCAAATGGGCACGACGCCGCTGTGGTTTGTAGATTGGTTTGCGAATTGGCTTTCCTACATTTAGAGTTCACGCCGACGCTCCCAAACACGTTTACTTTTTTAATATCAGGGAGGAGCAAAGGTTCTGCAACATGAATACAGAATTTCGAATCGGAATGGAGATTGAAGTGCGAACAGCGTTCCCTTTTAATTGGTGCCTGGGGTTGTTCCATTCTCAGGGAAGAATGGACGAGAGACGGAGATCAAAAAGCTTTGGAGAAGTCTCACTGTATCGTATCGTTTCCCACCTTCAGGACGGGGACAGATACGACGGCGATCATGAGATCATCATCACACGACTTCTCGGTTCAAGCACACTTCGGGGCCATCGCAAAAAGTTCCTCGCCACATGTTTGAGTGCGTCATTACAGTGACCTTTCCTCTAGGGTTTCTATCGTAATTCTTCTCCACGTGAGGCTATGGTGTAGAACCGTGGTGGGCAAAAGGAGCGTAGAACGTTCAGTGTTCGGTCTCGTTAATTCCCCCTTTCATCAATGTGCAAAAATTGGTTGTTAAACCAACGGCACAGTTGATGGTTGGCCGTTACGGTAAACGTTTTTTGCATTCGTCTTCGCTCTGCAGTCACTAGATCTACGGTTACCTCAGAAATGGCTACACGTGCAGATGGTCTTTTCCAACACGGCTGAGATTTATTCTGTGTGCTCACTTTTTGCGTTGGCAGCTGACGGACTTGCGGAGCCAAAGGAAGAGCGGAGAGCCAAATTTACAGCAGTGTCATGGGGCGAATCAGCTCCATGCACACACACGCACACACACACACACACACACACACACACCCTCTATCATCTCCCCTGCTGCCCGCCACCCCCAAGGGTGAACTCAGGGGAGGTGTGGGGTGGAGGTTCTAACTGATAGCGCGCCCCCCCCCCACCTTCCCTGTAGAAGCAAGAGCCAATGAATCCTGGGCAACACAGTCTGATAAGCGCTGACGGCTGTGTCCGTTCACCTCATCTTCTCCTCCCTTTCTTGTCATCTTCACTCTGTCTATCGGCGCAGTGCAGGAGTGCAGTGAAAACCATCTTCATCTGGCTGCCCGTCCTCCTCGTCGCTCCGCCGCGGGGGTTTGGCAGTTCTGGGAAAATAATGACAGGCTCCGCTGGTAGCGGCACTGTAGTCTCCAGAGCGCGGTGGAACAGGGCCCTATCTCTGTTTCTATTGTTTAGCTGTCAGAGGACAGAGAACGCGACGGCGTTTGAGTTTATCACGCGTCGTTCATAAAGACGTGAAGACACAGCGGGCTCTGACGTTGAAGTTGTTTTCGTGGGAATATAAAACTACGTCGCTGCAATGCTGTAGTTCCACATGTTTCTCGTTGTTTCAACATTTAATGGGACCCGGTTAATTCGTTCCCACCTTAGGGACGTTGGCTCAATCACAGCAGCTGCACTTTCAAACCAACTCTCGTCTGACTGTAACATATTTTGTGGTGAATTCGAAACGCTTTCAGATGGTATGTTTTGCGTAACAGCTTGTTTTTCCCACCCTTTAATATAGACCAGTTTTCTACAGAGCTCAATATACGATTGAACGGTGCGTCGTTACTCAATATCAAGACATTAAACTCTACAGCTCCTTCCAAGTGATTTGTTTTACTTTATCTCTGACTTCTCCGGAACGCTCTTAGATCTTCATTATCTGTCCGCTACACAGCGCGAGCAGGCGACCCGTGACCCGTGAACAAGGAAAAAAACCTAAAACAGCAGTAGGCTAAACCTGTAAGCCTCACAGAAGGCCACTCTACCTCGTCCTACGTTGATTATATCACGTTACCCGGTTAGCTTAAGTCCCTCCCTAAATGAGTCAAACTACCTCATTTCCTCTGTGCTTTCTGGCACGCTCCACAGCTACGAACCGGACCTGCGCCACTGGATTGATGCTAGCCCAAGTGTTTCTGTCCTTTCCTCTGGTGGATCAAAAAGCTCAACTCTCTCTCAACTGATAAAATAAATAAATATGAGCATATGTGCATTTCCTACTAATGATGATTTGCGGTCGTGTTTTTTGCGGCCTTATAATGTTGTCCACACTACAGTAATTTTAGTAGCCGTGAGGTTACAGTATCATCTCACCTCAAACTTTTTGAAAAACATATCCTGTAAACCTTTGAATTGACGTGTAGGTTTTATACAATAACTCTGAAAACGTGAGAGCAGTTTAACTTTGCACTTTACTTGCAGCTCTGCTATTGACGAAGAGCTTCGGCGTCCTTCACAATGTAACTGATTCTCGATCTTTCCTAAATTCTTTTTCCCCATAGCTGGATTCCCAAACACTTTCCTGCCCACCTTTTAAACACAGCCGAGGGAAATGTTCTTAAAACCTTTTGAGTCACAGTGCATGGGAAATCTCCTGCAGTGTGCTGTTGGCTCTTGTGGCAGCAGTTTAAAGCACACACGTAGGCTGGTAAAAATAGATACACACCTCGTACACACTAAGACCTAAACAAAAAGAAAAGAAGAAAACTCTGGGTTATGGCGGCAGACTCTGGGTATCTAATTATGACGTCCTTGAAGGAATGACAGCGCTTGAGTTACTGTCAATACCGATTCAGGTAGTGTTTCTCAATCGCACTTTGAATTATTGATGATGAGGATATCGAGGAAGGAGGTGGTTAACATTCAAATGTATGCACGAGGAGGCGGCGACGACGACGGGACGCCAGTCGAGGTGGGATCCCGGGAAGACATCTACATATTCCGATGTTTGATGAGGTGACCTGGGGGTCAGATTAATCCGAAGACCAGAAGATTGGTCCGAAGAGATTCCCGGTTGAGAGACAGTGAGGGGGATTGGATAGCGAATTACAGGGCTTGTCTGAAGATGGAAATAAATAATTAAGGCGAGGCAGACAAATGAAGAGGACACCATTAGCGTGTCTGGTGCCTCTCTAGCTGATAGCCGTCAGGGTTTTTTTGTTGCTCATCTCAAGTAGACGGGAAGGCTTAACCAATTGATCGCAGGACCATCTCAGTGTCTCCGTTTCACACAGATCCGTCTCAGAAGTCTGGCTAGCATGTCTACTGTGGCCGGATGCTTGTTTAGGAAGTAGAGGCATATGTGTTTGCCATTGAAAGCACTATATATTGTATAAGTATAAGCAATTATAGTCCACATTTATCCAGAGGCCGCAGTTATTCCTGCTGTTGAGAGTGGTTGAGTGTTTTACATCTCTCTGTGAACATCTCCCTCTCTCACTTTGAACCTGAGCCAACTAGGAAGGTATCGAACGATCAAGAGCTCTCGCTCTCCATGGTTGATGTGAAGGACCGAATGCAGTGAACACTCACACAGCTGCTGGTTCAGATCGCATCCCGCTATTATTCAGAGTGTGACGACGTGCTGGTCGTCAGCTTCACGGGCATGTTCAACCTGTCCCTGTCCTAGATCACGGCAAGTCCCTGGGTACCACGAGTCCCAGGGACTTGTCAAATAACCCAGGGACTTGTCGTGGTACCCAGGGACTTGTCTTGGAACCCAGGGACTTGTGACGGTACCCAGGGACTTGTCGTGGTACCCAGGGACTTGTCGTGGTACCCAGGGACTTGTCGTGGTACCCAGGGACTTGTCATGTTCAGTATTGACTGCGTACAGCACCGTTCGTTCCTATGGAAGAACATTAGACGGCTCCCACCGTCAAGTTAATTAACTCCAACGTCATTCCTAGGAGCTGCAAGCTTGATAAGTTGCCTGTGGCTGACAAAAGCTCCTAATCTTTGGAGAAGAGCCCAGTGACATATGCTGACAATAGATGGCCCGTCTCAGAGGACGACCCATCAAACTGTCTGAGCCCTGCGGCTACACAGGGTATCACAGCGTCCCCTTTGGGGTAAGTTGACTGGCATTGATGGCAGGCGGGGTCGCAACCTCCAGTGACAGACACATCTCACCATGGAAGCCATTTGCCCCCCCCATTTCCCACCCCACTTCCTCAAACTGCCAGTACCACGCCTCAGATGAAGAAGTTAAGGAGACATTCCGTGACACCACCGGTTTAACATCCTGAACATTAAGGGACTTGGGGATTTTGTATTTTGTGCCAAAGAGCCAAACATTATCGTAGAGCTTTCCGGAAGCTGCCGCAGAGGTCCCACAAGGTGAGGCACTCTCTGCGTTTGGTTTTCCACGACCTCTGAAATTCCCAATCAACTTCGACTGACACGGTGTTCATTAACAGCAGATTTTCGTTTCGTGCCCTCGTCCGGAACAGACGTTGACTCAATTAACAGGCGGGTCGTAGCCTGTCCACACGCCCTTGTGAAGACGCTTCAATTGGAGCCCGCTGTAAATTAATTTAGAAGTAACAGTCAGATTAGCTTTTAGCAGAGCAGGATAGTTTATATATCAGCATATTTCACCCAGACACAGGTCCCAATCCAGTTATAGCCACCCTGTTCCCAAGGTATCGTCCGACGCTTCCTGATCCCAGTTCCAATTTGCCACGTCTGGGTCGGTACGGTCGGCCATTGGGAATTATTTTTGTGATGCTGTAACGGGGGGCCTTGAGGGGATTTGTAACGGCCGCCAGTTAGCACAAGGGGCTTGTTTCAGAGCTGCGTCGAACACATTACAGTTGGAGAACTCAGAGAAGGGAAGAGGGAACATAATAACAGCCAAACATGTGGCTGCACACAGCTGACAGGGGCCGAAGGGAGTCGAAAATACTGTGTGTGACTGGCGACCGGTCTCTGTCCACGCACAGCGGGTCAACCGTCAGCCATGTGATGTTGCATCATGGGACGGCACTCAGATGTTGACTCTGACAAGAGGCCTCGGAAAAGCAGGGCAAGGATGATGTTGCCGAGGCCTAACAGTAGAGTCTATTGTAGCACCGGTCAGGTCAATCACAAGACGCCGGGGGGTTTGTCTCTTCCCTTTTCTTCCCATAATGCTGGTTTTGCACGACACATCACCCAGGGCTGGGTGTTATTGGTCTGACGTGTTTCTCAGGAAGACAAGCCGATAAAAACATTTAAAATGTTTTTCAAAAACAATGACTTGGTTGCGTCCCCGGCTACGATTTGTGACTTCTTCCTCTTATCATTTAATTAACCAGTCAATTGATTAAGTACGACGCGAGAAATTATAACGTGCGTCTGTCCGTTTTCTCTGCACAAAGAATCGCTAGTGATCGTTGAGTATCGAAGCCCAACGCACACGTGAAAGACTCTGGGTTCCTCCTGGCTCCTCGACAGTAATAACCCGCGGGGCCCAGCGAAAGTAATGCGCTCCTCGGTTCTGTTTCGGGCGAACGAGCCGGACACGGTACCAGAACAAAAGCCTACACGCCAGGACCCAGACGGTGTCGTGGCAGATCATCAGATCCCTGTTCCCGCTCATTGCCATGGTGATGTGTGTGTCGCCGGTCCCCCAGCAGAGGCCAGGTGGGTAATGGTCTGTGGAGATCACCGGGAGCTAAAGGGCCTAATCATGTCTGAAATGACAGAGGAGGCAGCCGACACGCTCTGTCATTATCTGGGCCCGTGTTTGCCGGAGGTGGGCTCGTCCGCGCGCACAGATGGAAGTGTGAGAGGTGTGAGAGTTGAGAGGTGTTTGCCCGATATTTCCCTAATATCCTGACCTGTAAGCAGATTAGCCTTCGGTCCGGAGAATCGGCGGCGCTGTTCTGTCCGTGCGGTGGACTCATATCACCGGGTGCGTGTCTGCCCCGGTATAACGGACCTCGGGTCGGTTTGTGCGGCAGGGGTTGGCAGCGAATAGACGCCCTGGAGCAAACAGGTGCAATGGCGCTTGATTGAGGATTAAACTGTAGTTAAATATTTAATAGGTTTCTTTTTATGGAACAGTGTTCCCTGGCCAAGCCAGGTCCTGGTCATTAAGATTGACTCATCGAGCTTTACGTGTGAATGAAATCCCTTTTAAAGATGATATTCTGGCCTCATCCACGTCTCATAAAGGCCCCCGTCATTAAGTCGTTTTTTTCCGCACGCGCTGCCGTGACTAGCCCTGAACGACGGTCCGGACCGAGGACGTCTCATCACACCACAGAACCGGCACTGTGGTCTAATCCAAATGGAAGCCTGTTAATCAATGGACGCCCTCTGGGTCCCACAATCCTCTGCTCTAACCGGGGCCCGACTGCCAGCGTCTCCCAGATGGCTTAACGAGTCCAGTTCATTAAAAACAAAATGATCCCACGCCTCCCGTCCAGAACAGAACACGGAGATAGTGCGGCCCGGTATAAGCGCTGGATTATTCCCCATCGACAGCTGTCGGATCGTCAGTCTGTTTATCCAGTCGCTCTGTAGACTGGGATTGATTAAAGGAGGAAAACCCAGGCACGCACTTCTGAAGGGTGATGCACGGCTCACGCTTTCATATGGAAAGGCCCGGCGTGTTTTGGTTTGGGCTCGGCCGGAACCAACAACTGGATGTTCAGTCGTGCCGATGCGCAATTCAGAACTATACAGATGAGAAGAACCTGAAGAATGTTTTGGGCTGAGATCACAGACGGCACACACGCTCAGCAATCATGCTGAACAAGAACACCAAGAAAATGCATATGTAGAAATAAATGTTCAATCAGGCGAAGATTTGAGATTTGTCATTTTGTCCGAATTCGATCCGGCGCAAGGTTTTCAGATGTATCCAGTGTGTCTTCTCGACGCACAAGCGAGATTTCCGGTAAATTCGAGTATTTTCTTGAGTGTGGGGCAGTTCGAGTGACAGGCCCCGGAGATGTTTGTGAAACTACATGGTAAATATACTTCAGTTAATGGGTCTCTCTGAGAGTAAGCCTCTGTACTTCTGCACCTTTCGCAACTTCCAAAGCACTTTGGCTATTTCCCTTTAGACTGTCTGTGTACACCGTGTTTATAATGGCAGCAGAACGTTCCCTCAACATGACAGAGTGGACACGCCCCACATGTAGTTACATACAAGTCGTGGGGTGATTTGATAAGGCTCTTTGTATTATGTCGCTGTCGTCAAGCCCCTAGTTTGTAGATGAGGTGTCCTGATCAAGTCGTCCCCACCCGAACCACATCTTCACACATGCCCCAGGACAAGAGTGTCTGCAGCAGATCAAAGGGAGTTTCTGTATGCTGTTTGACATAGCATTATCGTAGCGAGTACCGAGTTGTATTGCGGCGGGCGGTTTGTGTCCCGGGCTTTTCCATCTCTACACATTCTACATTCGTTCCCAGCCGTGAGACTCTTCGGTGTGTTTTCTACTTCACAAACAAACGCAACAACACTCTGATGTGCTGCTTGTTGGACTCCAATGAGCTCCTCCACTTTGTGGCTTTGTGTAGAGATCTAAAAACTTCCCGGAGGCCTATAGGGTCTGTACGCCCAGTGCCCGGTGCATCTCAGTGTCTGTCTCGCGTAAGCAGCTGGAGGCTTTGTGTTTGTCTTTTGAATTATCTCCACATTTTCCCGGCTTCCTGCCACCAGATAACTACCTTGTATTTGTCTCGGCTCGGTCTCCATAACCATTTTACATGTTTTTCTTTGTTGGTTTAATCCATTTAATGAGTTGGGCCATAATGTCATATTTTTATGCGTTTATTATAGCGTTTATTCTCAATAATTTGCATTTGCGCTGTGAATGTTCTAGTTATTCTACGCTGGGTACTTTACAGGCATGGCTCAAACATCATAGCACATACAAATATTGGGTGAGCTTGGACAATAGATTCAGGCTAGACAGTTTTATATTCGCGACCTGCTGTATGGTCCCCTCAGACAGGAAGTCATCTCATCCAATACTGTTTGCTCAAGCTCCCTGCAGCTTCCTCTAAGATGCTGAAAATCTTGCTTGAATCTGACAGCCAGCCAATCCATCAGGTATTGTGTCCTCTCACATGGCCCGGGCGAAACTTCCAGGAGGCTGTTATTCATGAGGTAAACAAGAGCAGACGCTGTCTCGCCACGATTTATGACATCATGCCCGCTTGCTTGACCTCATCGCTTAAGTGTAACCGCCTCCGTGGAATCTGACCGATGCTGTCCGCTGTCAATATTGATGGAGGTTCATGTCTCTGTTGACTTTGTTTTCCACTCCCCGGTTTAAAGCTTTGTCGGATGTCATTGCGGCACACCGACCTGGGACGTGATGGGTAGAAACCTTAATGGGAACGCTGACCTTATTCATTTGGTTCCACGATGCAGGTCACAGCATTCATTATATTTAATTAAATCCCTGCACCAAACGCATCCATCTGTCTGTTTTCCACCTCAGGAAATCAAGCAGGAAATGAGCGTTTTGAGACCATTCCAGGCTGACGCGTAGCTTACACGACGGTATAATATTGCGTAGAGAGAGAACTTCCAACTGTTCTAACTTTCGTCCTCTGACCTTCTGACAGGAGCCCGCTCATTTGTCTCGTCTTTTCAAACTAAACGTTGTTTTCTGCACATTCTGTGTGAGTTGATACTAAATTCCTCCCGCTGGGCCCTTTGTCATGGTGCAGACAGGGGGAGTCGCCCTCCCTGGTGGGGGAGGCGGTTAATTGTGTGAAGTCACCTGTGAATGACTGAAAGCTGCGATTAAATGAGCCAGGTGTCCCAGCTGTCAGGACCCTTCTGACCTTGTCTCTCTCTCTCTCTCTCTCTCTCTTCTCTCTCTCTCTCTCTTTGTCTCTCTCTCTGTCTCTCTCTCTTTCTCTCTGTCTCTTTCTCTCAGTCTCTCTCTCTCTCTCTCACCTGTCTTCTCTCAGTCCATCCATTCCTTTATATTTTCACTCATCTCTCTACGTTCCCTCTGTCTCCTTTGGCACAAACGACCATCACCGCAACTCTAACTAAAGTCAATCAGGTCGCCCCACCGTCACTGAACGCGGCACGCTAATGACAGTTTAACACTCCAACTCAACGTCCAACAGGCGTTAGGAAACCGGTACCACATAGCCGTTCACATTAGCCGGTGACCGCTATTGGAACCAGAGTTAATAAGTCCTGATACTCTCTCCTAGGGCCCGGTGCCTGCTATTTGCCATGCCGTACTGGTGAGGTGGGCAACCGCTGCCAACATGAAGCTGGCGACCGGGATGCCACAGCCCCTCGCCCTCCTGACGCTGGGCATGGCTCTAGCCCTTTTACCAAGCCGGGTCGCAGGAGCCACGCCTTTCCCCCAGGACCTGGAGCCAATCAGCATTGTGGGGAGAGAACGTGAGTACTGCCCTGTCATAATGCAATGGTTATATTAGTTACGTGAACTACTAATATAAAATACTCTCACGTCATTCCTGAAATATTCAGCAATAGGACGCTCGTTTCAAATACATTATTACTACAATTAAGTGAAATGGGGCTAAACAGTTCATCTTAGCTTCATGCCATTATAGTGTTTGATTGGGCTTCACCGGCAACCAATCAGTAGCGCCTGATCAATTGTGGGTGTGGTGAGGACATCCGGGTGGTGATCGTTGCCTCTCCTGCTATTCATTTAAGACCCGGCTGACCCCAGACGCTTGGTGCTGTAATTGATATATCTGGCTGAGTGTAGCACCGTCATTAGCAGAAATAGCCACACTAATAGTGCTTTATGCGGAGCTTCTCCCAGTTATAATGAGAGTCATTCGTCAGTGGTCTCGGTCTGTAGGTGACGCCGTGTCCGAATCGTTCACAACTCCCACGCGTCTCGATTCTGAATCAGAATGAGTTCTTTCTGACTCTGTTATATTGGAGGCCTTTCGTGGCGACGCCTATCTCAGAAAACACCAAAAGCGAGGAAGGTGGGGTGAAAAGTTGAGAAGGTGTCCCATGATCTTGGTCTTTCGCCCCACCTATGTTTAGCTCCCCTGAAAAGTCTTTCTGTGGTTAACAGAGGGAACTGCTAAGTTGCAGGTACAAGTAAAAAAAACTAAAACACTTTAGTCATTTAACACAGACTCTCATCCAGAGTGACTTTCAGGACAAATTGGGGTTAATTGTCTCAGTGAAGGAAAGAGCGACAGGTCCAGTGATTCAATCTGGCAACCTTCTGGTTAATAGTCAGATGCCCTCACCTCTGGGATATCTGTTTCTCCTGTGAAGATTGTAATTTCAGATAGTGTCCCGTTTTAAAGCTAAGTCAGCAAACACCTGGTTGGTCAAACTGGAAAGCCCAAGCGGTTACTGCTCTACTGTGGAAAAAAACACCCTGGTCAAGAGTCCATCGTGCACGGATACTTAGCAGCTCGTTTTTTTTGCAGTTTTAATCTCTTGTGATTAACATATGGTGTAGAGATGCTTCCTGCTTGCCTCCCATTGGTTACACAATGAACTGCATTATGTCCTGCGGCGCAACACAGTCATGAGATGAGCCAACCATAACAACCGCCTGACACTGAAAAATACAAACTGTCATGCGAACCAGCTACATTGACGATTACGGTAAATACTGCAATAGCAGAGCACAGATATTTAGACACAGCCGACTCCATCTGGAGTTGACAGTGGCGGTTGTCATGTTAAAGAGACAAGCGTGACCAAATGGTCGGAGTTACCAACTGCTTTTGATTCAGACGAGTCTCTGGAACACGTGGAGATGTTTAGTTTTGCGGTAAAAGTTAAGCTAAGAGTCAGTGGAAAATGATCCGAATCAGACACTTACGAACAATGTCATAAAACATTTGAGCTCGGAAAAAATTAAATCAGTTGTATATTCAGTAGTCTCTAGAACAAGGTTGTGGTTTTGGTTTTGCTTCAAGCGTTGCTTAGTTTGAGGTTTTCGGGGAACATATTGGCGCCCGCGAGAGAAACGGAACTGGTGGGCGGAGATGTACCAGAAGGCATAGCTCTGTTCGCCGAACGGCGGGAGGTGGGGTTGTGAGGAAGAAAATGTTTTCCCAAACAGACAAAAATTAATACTTTTCCCCCCATCTTTGGGGTGCAAAATAGACCCAGCAGTAAATAATGGAAGGAAACTTTTCTACAGCAGTTTTGACCGGTTGTGGCGTACGTTTTATTGCATATAACATATGTTTGTGCTAATGCATACTGATTCAGGATACAGACGGTGTGCTGATCGGCACAGTAGTCAGATTGTCATATCATGTACGGGAACATGGTCAGGTGGTACCAATCTCATTTCCTCACTCCCTCTCTTCTGTCCCCATCTCATTCTTATTTTCCCTCTACCTCATTTTGTCATTCATTGTCACTGAACTCAGAGGAGCTTTTATGTGGCCTGTTTTCTCCATTGTTGACTAATTATTCTTGTTGGTGTTTACACCTCAGCAACTGTGTGTCGAGCGTTAGAACCGGAATTATTTAATTCGGTGAGATCGAATGACAGTGTTTTCTACACGAATATATATCTTGACAGTCGTGCTTTACAAACTGAGTTGTCTAGTAAATGGTTTTCCTTTGGAAACATGGCGAAATGGGTTTGTTTATGCTTGTTTAGAGACCCAATATGTGTGTGTTAAACTATTGTTACAAATGTTTTGCTTGGATCCACCCTATCTTCAGATTCACTACCTGAATTTCTTTAATGCCTGGTTTGTGGTTATGAAGGTTATGTGGTTATGAAAATACTTCCTGAACCCACTTCTCCACTCCTTTTCCCCACTCAGAGTCCTACCTGTACCCCAGTTTCCAGGGCCTTATATCGGACAACAATACAGCCCGACTGGGCCTGGACTTCCAGAGGATGCTTCGTGTCAATCACATGCTTTACATTGCTGCCAGGTCAGGAGTCCACCTAGCACAGTTCAACTACCCTAAACGCGGCATTAGCACTATTTGCTGTCAACTCTTCCATCGGTCCCTTTCTTATCTGTGTCTCTGTATTATCACGTCGGTTGAATCACCATTAAGGAAATCCAACCAACTTTGGACAGTAAAGGAGTTTCAGTCAGACATTTGCTGTCTGGTCCGTACTGTAATTCCCAATCTTCCATTTCTAACAGGGATCATGTGTTCGCTGTCAGTCTCAGTGCCTCTTCTGAGCAGATCGTGTCACAACAGGTAAGAGAACCACACGTCATGTTTTCACACAAATGCACTTGCATTTCTGTACGTTTCGTTCTGAACTCATGAGGGACAGTGTACCATGGACTGGACATAGGGGAAGTCACTGGGGATGTAATAGCATAGATTTCTACTGGGTTAAAAAACACTTTTGGAAGAGTTTATTTCCCGGGTTCTTGGTCAGCCAGTCTCTTCAATCATGCGTAAACAACGCCATTTTACTTAAGACAGATATCCAATAAAAATTATGTTGTGCAATCCTGGTTTTAAAGTGCTGCACTCCCTCTCTCTCTATATATATATATATCTCCCTCTCCCTCTTTCTCTCTCCCTCTCTCCCTCTCTCTCTCTCTCCCTCTCTCTCTCCCTCTCTCTCTCCCTCTCTCTCTATATATATATATATATCTCTCTCTCTCTCCCTCTCTCTCTCCCTCTCTCTCTCCCTCTCTCTCTATATATATATATATCTCTCTCTCCCTCTCTCTTCCATCTGAATCCAATTTGTCAAACATGATTGCACTTAAATAAAAAGCACTTTAAGGCCCGGGTTTGTGTTTGCTTGTCCCTGTCGTATTTAGATTCATTTACAGCGTGAGTAATTCCCATGAGGGACCCTCTCAATGCAATGAGATCCATCATTATTGATTCAGGTTTGATTGCAGTGGAAGTACCTGATGTAGAAGAGAACATTGGAGAGAACTGCTGTTTTATCTGAAAACTCTAGAAGGTTTTATAGGATTTAAATATGGTATAATGTGCACTGCACAGCGTATCGGTCATCCGTCATACAGTAAAGGTAGAAATGATTTGATCCCCTGCTGATTTTGTACGTTTGCCCGCTGACAAAGACCTGATCATCGTGATTTGATGGTACGTTTCCATCTCCATGTTTGACGGTGGGGGTGGTGTTCTTATATAGTCTTATAAGATGTAAACGGTGTGT